>CM060918.1:108080128-109330128 GCA_030737875.1 Allium sativum
CTATCACACCCAAAAAACTAAACTCTGCCTTACGTAAAGTTGCCAGAGTACGATTAACCTCTGGATTTGAAATCACTGCTTATATACCTGGTATTGGCCACAATTTACAAGAACATTCGGTAGTATTAGTAAGAGGAGGAAGGGTTAAGGATTTACCCGGTGTAAGATATCACATTGTTCGAGGAACCCTAGATGCTGTCGGAGTTAAGGATCATCAACAAGGGCGTTCTAGTGCGTTGTAGATTCTTATCCAAGACTTATATCATTTGATGATACCATGTGAATCGCTTGAAACATGCGAAGTGTATGGCTAACCCAATAACGAAAGTTTCGTAAGGGGACTCGAGCAGGCTACCATGAGACAAAAGATCTTCTTTCTAAAAGAGATTCAATTCGGAACTATTATATGTCCAAGGTCCAATATTGAAATCATTTCAGATATTTTCCCTTACTTTGCCCGTGTCAACAAACAATTCGAAATACCTTGACTTTTTCAGAACAGGTCCGAGTCAAATAGCAATGATTCGAAGCACTTCTTTTTACATTACACTATTTCGAAAACCCAAGGACTCAATCGTATGGATACGTAAAATACAGGATTTCCAATCCTAGCAGGAAAAGGAGGGAAACGGATAATTGGTTGACTAACATCTGTGGATGCGGAAACCGGTTGGAGGAATCCAACCGGATTCCTATATATTTATATGTACTGTTTGTTTTTGTATATGCACTGTTTGAACCATGTTGGATGGGAATTCAACGTTATTTGATTAAATCAAATAGAAGATATCAATTTAGAAAGTGGCAACACCGACCGTAAAACCATCTTTTTGTTAAGAAGTTGATTGGCCGTTAGGCAAATCAACGAATTTAATTATAAAAATTATATTTTTATAATTAAAAAGAAGATTTAAATTTATAATAGAAGTTCTATTATAAACCAGTATTTTAGAGTTTGTTTTATAAAGTAAATATAAACGATTATTTGACATCTAAATAAGTTACTAAAAATATAATTATCCTGCGAGTGAATAATTTGGATAATTATTTTAAAAGTTAAGAAATATTATTAGATTAATTATATTAATCTAACGGTAAGAAGTAATTAAAATCAGTTAACGGATTTACTGATGGAATGAAGTTGATTTAATCAACTGTTATTTGGAAAATAATTATTAGATTAACTAGTCTTTAATTAATCTAATGAAAACAGTTTAGAAATAAATTAATCAAAATTAATGAAATTTAATTACCCTTTTAATTTAAGAAGTTATAAACAGAACTGTGGAATGGAGAAAGCGAAGAGTTAATGTTTAATATAAATAACCATAAACAACAGAGATTTCAAAGTAAGGATATGGTGTTATAAAACCATAGTTCAAATTAAACAAGAAAATACGGTCTGATAGATATTATAAGTAATAAGGAATTAGAGTTACAGACTTATATCTGTTCTAAGGTAAGAACATTGTCAATCAAGGTCTGAGAGGTAAATAAAATACCCCAACTTGAACGGCTTCACTATTATCGAGGAACGATATCAGTTTGTAACGAAAAGGAATGTCAAGATTAGTATAAAGGGAATATGGCAGCGTATTGCAATTCTTAAAACTAGTGATAAAATAACGTTGCTAACCAAACTTAAGCGTGATTTTTATATATAGCAGCACTTCCTAGGGAATGTAAACAGTTTGGTTTAAAATCCACTTATTTTAAAAGTAATAAGTAACGATGTCTGTCCAAAGAAATATAAGAACGAGTTAGAAAGAGATATTGGAAATTGTTTCAAAAAGCAATGACATCGTTTCGATATTCGAATGTGATTAGAATTAAACCATTAGGATTTGGAATTTTAATTCAATGATGTCTAATGTATTAAAGTAAATCATTTTTAGGAATTATAATCTGATAGGATCGTTAATACTTAGCTTAAACCAATAAATTATAATAGGATATGTACTCAGTGTTTAGTTATAAACTTGATAAGAAGTTGTCTTAGAGAACAGAGTTTATAATTTATAAAGTGGATTGGGAATATAAAGTATGAAAGAGATTCTGGTAAACGAGATAATGGTATTGATTTTCTAAATAAAGAGTTATTTGATAAAGGCGTTCAGATTTCTATAATAGTATGATATTCACCTTTTAAAGTGAATAGTGTTCTAAAAATGAACGTTGGACATATTAAAATGTTTATAATGAAATTGGAATATTTTTCCAATGTAGATAGTGTATATTATCCAAGTGTAGAAAATAAAGAACGTGAAAAAAATGGAAATGTTTCAAACATTAATAATGTATACATCTGAAATATGGAAGAATAAGAGTTGATAATAACTGGGAATGTTTTCCAAAAGTGTAAAAAGAGTAAAACGGGATTAGAGAAATATCCGGTAAGATATGGGAATTCGAATAATAAAAACGAATGTTAAATAAAAGGTGCCCGTGGTGTGCGTTTAGTGGTTCAGTTGAATGAATGTTTGTTTTACTTCGATAGTTAAATAACCGACTATCGAAGTGTTTTGGCCATCGTTGTCAATGTGGAGAGACCGGTTGGATTTATTATCCGGAAACCACTCCGTATAGGCATAAGTGCTGCGAATTATATTATGCTGAAGAAAATTAAAGACAGAGTGAAATTGAGACGACCCCAAACCCCGTACTGACGGCGCCAAGGGTAATCCGTGGAATATAACACAGAAACAGATAACAACAGAACAAAATTAAATAAATACACCAGATAATGAACAATAGAATATACTGGATAAAAGTAATCATCAGAGTTACACAGTATACAGGATCTTACTTAGCACAAATACAGTTCAGCTATACATAAATGTCTACAGCGGAAATAAACAAAATATGTACAATAGGAGCTGAACAACATAAAAAGAGATAAATAACAGAATCCATCTTCAGCTCCAGCTATCCAGAAAGAACCAGCTAAACCTGAATACAAGGCTGCCCGTGTGGAAAAATGGGCACCCGAGTTTGAAAGTGAAACAAACTACGAGTCAGTCATGGGACTGGTATGAGAAATCTACTCAACACATATATAATTTGGCTAATCACAGGACCACGCCACTTTCGTGGAACGGGTTTACTCCATTGGATTGCCAGTGCTTTAAAACAAATCTTTCTTTTAAACAACGCAATGCATTTTATAAAAATGAAGTCATTATAAGACTCAGTTCCCATCACACAATGCATCGCAAACCGGTGGATAGAGTTTTTACCTTATAACGGCCAAGATATGCTTGATACGAATAAAACAAAGGCATTTGATATTATCGCTAGTGTTTATATGTTTTGAAAACGATTTCAAATCATAACTATCAATCATAGACGGCATGGGTACCATATATCATGTCGCCATATATATAGTTATACAATCAAAACCGCACGATGTCGTATTTGGAAATTGGATTTCCGTCATGAACCATGGAAAAAGATAGTCCTTACCGAATTCGTGACTCTCTAGCCCGAGCCACAGGCAAGTACTCAGTCAAGCCTTTGGATCGTCAGGGCCGGTCTACCGATGTGGATTAAAATGCCTGAACAATACGTTTCCCCGCCCTTTGGGGCGTAAACGAGCCAACGAATAACTCCATCGGACCCGGATCGTCCGATCTAACCGAGGCGCCTCGCAACAGCAACAACCACACAGGTGAAAAGTATATAAATGTCAGGGCTGGTAGGTCACTGACACCACCCTAGCTAGAAAGAAACGCATGTCCTCCCTGAGGTCCTTCTCCCGTTTCTGGTTCATACCGGGGTGTGAGGCTCACGAAATCGCGTTATACACAAAGCTACGCCACACAGGCGGTGCTTTGATCATCACCACAAGACTTTGCTTTTCAACAGAAGCCCTGATCACTGCATCTTAGCATGCCACACAGGCAATTCATACCATGCGACTGATGTCCATCAATATACAACCTCTGAGCTCGTGCGTTTCAGAGAAGGGCTTTAAGCAAAAGAATAAATTCTCCGCCGCCAAATAGATGTATATTTAATAGAGATCAATCAACACAGAATAAAATCCAATGTCAGACACACTGTCCATTTACAAGTCCGTCCTGGGTCTGAACGAAACCGGAGGCACTAAATACCTCGCAAACCCATCGATCACCACGTACGTTTGGACGATCACCACTCATCATCCATATTTCGGGATGCCTCCCAATCAGGACCTCGGTTACCATCCAAACGAGGTGAAGATCTCCGCTCTTCGACCACCGTCTTCATCTTCTATTTCTTATCGTCGATTCAGTTATTCAGAATGGGATAAACCCGGTCTTTCTGAACAACTCGCGTATATAATAAACAAGTGCAACACTAAACTACACACACATCATTTCGATTCATTAGTCACTAACCGTCAATCAATAAGAGAACGATTTCCCAAATATTAACCCCGAAGGCCGAAACCAACATCAGATCAACACCCAGGAAACCATTCGACTTAACCAACCTTCAGTTAATTTCTAAATCACATCCATATCGTTTATAATATTTTATAACGATTTATCGTTATTTTATTTATTTTAAAATAGCCAATATATTCAAAACGGCGCTTCAGGCCATAACGCGACCGTGGCGCTGTTTTTCTTCAGATTTGATTTACACATATCTGAAAATCTAACCGTTGGATCATCACAAAATTTACATCATTAGAAAGATCTTTTCAAAACGAATCCAACGGTTCCAGTTTCGGGAAAATCCGACAGTCGGATCTCCCGGTATAATCGTTTGAAGTTTCGATTTCAAAATACGAATTGCAGCGTCGTTATTCGATTAAATATAATTATATTTATATATATATAAATATAATCGATTCTGGCACTGTTTTCTTCAGATTTGAATTAAACATTCTAGACAATCCAACCGTTGGATTTTTACAAAGTTGGTGCCATTGGAAAGATATTTCCAAGGCGAACCCAACGGTTGCGGTTTCGGGAAAATCCAATGGTCGGATTTCCCGCACTAGTTGTTTGAAATCATGGTTTCAAAACACGAACTGCACGGCCACGTTTCGTTTTAATTTTATTTATATTTATATATTTATACAAATATAGTTCATTCGACAATTTCAATATCGCTTTCACTTCAAATATTTCACTAACGCCTTTAAATTTTGGAAAAATTCGACATAACCTCCTTTGTACGGGAGGGCTGGGAAAATTCCCAAATAGCCACACGGGCGTCTCATGTCAAAAAGAAAAAGGAAAAGCCAAGCGGCTAGCCAACAGGCTCATAAAATCATCACCCAAACAAAACAGTAAATGTGTACCTATTTGTCGGACACAAAATTTTATTCCTCTTCTCTAGCCCCTTTGCTATAACCTGTTCAATAAATATGTATGTACATATATACAGTTCTTATCACTTATCATTTTCCATTCAACTTCATATTAGATTTCATTTGGTTTAAAAACACCATTCATTCTAATGTTGCATGCATAGGCAAAAATCATATCATTAGCTAATTAATGAATATTTCATCTCATGCATATTTATTTGAACGGGTGGCTATTTTTAACACTTCACATTTCAACAATTCGTGTATATAATAAAAAAATTGATTTTTATGGTAAAACAATTCATTTCAAAACACTATTATTTTATATAGTTTATATAGGTAATAAAAATAGGATTTTTATTGTAAAACAATTTATTTCAAAACAGGATTATTTTATACATTTCATATTGATGTTAAAAATGGGATTTTTATTATAAAACAATTTCTTTCAAAATATGAATACCATTCAACACATGAATTTCAATCCAACGGATGAATATCGATTCAACACATGAAGGTTTTCTATAGTTTATATATATAGATAAAAATGTGATTTTTATATTTAAAATACGAATACCACTCAATACATGAATTTCTAATCAACGAATGAATATCGATTCAACACATGAAGGTTTTATATTCAACGAATAAATATAGTTTCAGCAAATGAAAATAATTCAAACACATGAATATTATTCAAAATTTCGGCAGCATAACGGTAGGGTAGTTAAAACCGGGACAGTCCCTAGTACGACTCCTCGCTCTACCTTAAAACCTCGCGGTTTTTGACAATGGGGATCATGCATCTAGTTCGCACGCAGGCGGCATGTATATATTTATTTCATTTCCACAAACTAATCCTATGTGGTTTCAACCAAATATTTCTCAACTACAAACGGGTATTTTTCAACCACAATCAATCAATATCAACCACAAACAATCACAATCAACCATTCGCTATCAATCAATTTTCACACCAATCACAATCAATAAATATCGTCCATGGTTTGTGGACGAGGGGCGTATATATATATATATATTTATTTATTTATATATAGCAATTCACTTCTATTTCAACACATATATAATTTTTACAACGCATATATAACTTATACATCGAGCATACAACTTATACAACGCTTATACAAGAGGTGTACAACGCTTATATAACTCATACATCGACTATATAATTTATGCATCGTTGTTTTCCATATCGTTTATAAATTAGAAATCTCACATTGGGTTCCACTCCACCAAAAATAGCAGAAGGCTCAGAAAAATATGTGGTCTCTTCTAAAATGTAGAAGACGTCCACACGGTCACGATGTTTCCTGTTTCATCGAATTTCATTAACACAGCAAAAAGATATGATTTTTACAAGTTTACAACGGTTTAAAGGTGTTAAAACAGCGAAAAATAAACAAAGCCGTATGATTTCAAACCTGTTCAAAACTAGGTTTTGATTTTTCTCCCGATACACTGCACGAGAGGCCGATCGGGTTATACCACGACGGAGAGCTACGAGAGGCGCAGCAGGTGGCCCCCACCCCGACGAACTCTAACGCGGCTGGAGGGAGGAATCGGGCGATGAACGGCGGCACTTCAGAGCGGCGAATCTCGAGAAATACAAAACGAGATGGGGCGAGACTTGTTCTGATTTGAAGAGGGAGAGGAGATCTTCAAAAAGTTCTACTGGGGCTGGGGTTAGTTCGACGTGGTGTGGCCGGAAAATGGCCAGGAAGCGGCGACTAATTTCCGCCGTATATCGCGATTACGGGGGGGGGGGGGGGGGTTTCTGGTTTTTATTTTATTTATGAAAGAATTTTCCTATTGGTCGATATATATATTTATTCAAAGATTGGGGTTTTCTTAAACGGATTCGAAATCAAACCCAACGACTGTCGCCCCTAGCGTTTTACCCCCATTCCGAACACAATGGGATATGTTTCGAAGGCCCATTCGAATGTTTCAGTCAGTTTCCCTTCAAATTAAAATATAAAACATTCAATATTTAATTTGAACGTACATTTCAATTTTCCAGGGCCCCAAACTGATTCGAAAAATTCCAGAAAAATAAATCTAACTATGTTTTGACGATACGGTCCCAACAAAACTAGTTTCGTCGAATTCTGAGACCGTTTGCAAAAAGGCCCATTTCTGGTCGATCCAATTTAACTGTAATTGACCAAAACACGTTTTCCTTTGCCACGCTCACATACTAGTTTCAAAAATTATGAAATTTGAACCCTAGCAATAACTTCACATCCCGGATCCAACAAAAGTGGTTTCGTTGAATTCCGAGGTCGTATGCAAAATGGCCAATTTCACGGGCTATATAAATTCCATAGCGACCTTTCTGAAAATTCATTTGGCCATAACTTTTGCTTCCCGCTATGAAAATTCGATTTTTCAGATTCGTTAGAAAGGTATTCACTAACAGATTTAAATATTTTTGGTTTCACTAAAATCCGTTTTGTTTTGCACCTGGTACAGTCCGACAAAGTTTGAATTCAATTTTTGAAACTGCAGCGCCCTTTCAGGCCTTGTTTATAATTATAATTAATTATATTCGTTTTCAAATGTCGATTCACTCTTACTTTTCATCGCTATTATTTAAAATATTTATTTTAAATATTCAAACTCCATTATTTTAGCCAATTTAATTTTTTTTAAATTGGTTCAGATTTTCTGGGTCGTTACAATCTCCCCCACTTAAAACTTTTCGTCCCCGAAAAGGAACAAAGTCGAAAGTGGTTTGATTAATCAACTCTACGTTCGATCTGGCTTCAATTCTCCAACTTTTCAGTTTCTGAGAATTTTCAAATTCTTCAAAAATTTGGCTAACACCCGGAATTTTCGAAAAATTTCGCCATAAACTCCTTTGTACGGGGAGAGGTTTGGAAATTTATTTGGCCGTATTGGGTACCCAATAAATCCTAATAAGCATACACATATTTATAGTGATATATTCTGGTGTTTACAGGGGAGCATGTATTGATAATAACTCCAGAGAATAAATTCTCGTCACCCTGCCCCGTGTGGGAAATAAATAGTCCATGTGCCGTATCTAATAACTAGAGAGACGTGATTATTGTCAACTCCAGACCCGTGTGGGGTTTTTATTAATCTGGCAATTTAATCGTTACAATTTAAATAGTCCATATCAGTCATCAGTTCAACCTGTAAAATATTGTCATCGCCATACAAGCCTCTCGCTCGTATGGTAAATCTTCCACCTCGTCACACAAGCTCCAAATGCTTATGTGGTATATGATGAAGTATGCCTATCTTCTGAAGTATGCTATGTAATGTAGTTCAAAATTAATTGTTACTATCCTATGGCGACGTTTATTATTTCACACAGAAAAACCAGCACTCAGCATCCAATGGCATTCACAGGAGTTGATATAATAATATTTCGCATCCAACTCATTAAAGCTTACCTATTTGTCGGGCACGCAAATAAAATCTTTACTCAACAGCTAATCCATTTACCTGTTCAAATATATAAAATGCACATGTATATATTTCTATTTATTTTCTAATCAGTTCAATGTGTGACATAATCGAATAAATTCTACCATTCATTCTACTATTGATTAAATTAACTATCGTTTCAATAACCTAATTAATCTAATTTACTATCACACAACAAAAGCAACAATTCAAATTGTTCTTAACTTTTCAAAATCATACAAATTAATTCATATATTCTTTTAAAATCATTCAGACTATAGAATTAAAAGTGCACATCCATGGAAAGAAAATAACAGCAGAGTAGAGAATTAAATGGTAATGCAAAGTATGGTAAATATACCTTGCACCGGAGTCAATCAAAGATATCCACTCGGCATCTAGGATAAGCTTTCTGAATGTTCTCCTCCGTTTCCCAAGTACAATCTCGCGGATCTCCACTCCATTGCACTTTGACTAAGTGAACCTTCTTGTTCCTCAACTCTTTGGTTTCTTTGCCGATGATCTTTAGCGGCTCTCTTCTCACAGCTAATTCTGGAGTAATTTCAATATCCTGTTGAGCTGCTTCTTCCACGATCAGGTCTGGATCATGAACGTGCTTTCGAAGTTGAGATATGTGAAATACATCATGAACTCCAGGCAACCAGTCAGGCAATTTAACCCTATAAGCGAGAGTTCCGATCCGTTCTAGAATAGGAAACGGACCAATGAATTTGGGCGCCAATTTTCCAGTTTTACCGAACCGGATTACTCCTCTCATCGACGATACTTTCAAATATACATAGTCGCCAACAGCAAAGGATATATCTCTTCTTCTTCTATCAGCATAGCTCTTTTGTCGGCTTTGAGCGGCGAGTAATCGCTTCTTAATAAAATCGACCTTGTCGGAAGCTTCTCGAATCATATCGGGACCCAACACAAGTCTATTACCTGGTTCGACCCAACAAGCAGGGGATCGGCACGGTCTACCATACAATGCTTCGAATGGCGACAATGTCAGACTCGCCTGCTAGCTATTGTTGTAAGAGAATTCAGCCAAATGCAGATGGTCCTCCCATGATCCACCGAAATCTATAACACAAGCCCGCAATAGATCTTCTAAAATACGATTCACCCTCTCAGTCTGACCGTCTATCTGAGGATGATAAGCGGTGCTTAAGTTCAACTTCGTTCCCAGCTCGACTTGAAATGCTTCCCAGAATTTGCTAGTGAATATTGTATCTCTATCACTGACTATACTGAGCGGCACTCCATGTAGTCTAACTATTTCCCTGAAGTATATCTGCGCCAGACTCTGAGCAGTTCTGTTTGATCTGACAGGTATGAAATGGGCGGTCTTCGTGAAGCGATCTACGATCACCCAAATATTGCCATTCCCTTTTCTGGTTCTGGGCAGACCATCGATGAAATCCATAGAAATATGTTCCCACTTCCAACCAGGAACTTCTAGTGGTTGTAACAATCCAGCCAATTTCTATTGGTCGCTCTTGACTAGTTGGCAAGTAGGGCATGGGCAAACATATAAGGAAATGTCCCTTTTCATCGACTTCTATGAGAAAGTGCGTTTGATGTCATTATACATTTTGCTTACTAGCGGATGGATACTAAGTTTTGACTTGTGGCATTCATCCAGTACTTCCTTCCGAAGCTCAGGAATGTTAGGGAGACAGATTCGACCTTTGAGCCTTAAAATCCCATCATTATCTACTTGAAAACTCGAGGGTTCGCCTTGCTGAATTATCTCTCTGATCTTCTGAATGAAGTGATCATCCTCCTGAAGAGCAGATATTTTATCTATCAGTGAAGTTGTGATAATAAAACTGGCGATCATTTCATTCTTTCGGCTTAACGCATCGGCCACGACATTGGCTTTCCCTGGAGTGTATATAATTTCAAAGTCATATGCTGCAAGAAACTCCAGCCAACGTTGCTGCCTCAGATTCAGGTCTTTCTGAGTGAACAGATACTTTAACGACTGGTGATCTGTAAACAGTTCAAATCTCTCACCCAGAAGATAGTGCCTCCAAATTTTCAAAGCGAATACTATCGCCAATAACTCAAGATCATGAGTGACGTAGTTTTTCTCATGCGGCTTCAGTTGACGGCTAGCATAAGCAATCACTTGACCCCTTTGCATTAACACTACGCCAAGGCCTTCTCTAGAAGCATCAGTCCAAACTTTTAAATCCTGGTTGCCATCGATGATGGTTAACACTGGAGCAGTTGTTAATCTCAACTTTAGCTCTTCAAAAGCCTCTTCACTCTCTGGAGTCCATTTGAATTTAGAGTGCTTCTTTGTAAGCATCGTTAAGTGGCCAGATATCTTCGAAAAGTTTTTAACGAACTTCCGGTAATAGCTAGCCAATCCGAGAAAACTGCGGACTTCAGTGGGGGTACTGGGCTGTTTCCAATTCTGAATAGCCGTGATTTTACTTGGATCCACAGCGATTCCTTCTTTCGATACGACGTGGCCCAGAAATTTCACTTCATCTTGCCAGAATATACATTTGGAAAACTTTGCTTTCAATACATTCCTTCTGAGGATTTCTAACACTTGTTCCAAATGTTTTTCATGTTCGGCCTTTGACTTAGAGAAGATTAGAATATCGTCAATGAAAACCAAAACAAATTTATTCAATACTCCTCTGAATACTCTGTTCATTAGATCGACGAAATAGGCTGGAGCGTTACATAAGCCGAACGGCATTACCAACCACTCATAGAATAAGTCGGGACCTCTGAACGCTGTCATTGGAACACACTCTTCGGCAATTCGAAGTTGATGGAAACCTGTAGCTAGGTCCATCCGTGAAAATACTTGTGCTCCATTTAATCGATCTAACAAATCATCAATCCGCGGCAATGGATATTTGTTCTTTATCGTCTGTTTGTTCAGATCTCGATAATCCACACATAGACGTAGAGTACCGTCAGATTTTGGGACAAACACCACTACTGCACCCCAATCAGAGAAACTAGGCCTGATCAGACCCTTCCATACTAGCTGTCATGTTTGATTGTCAAGTTCTTCTTTTTCTTTCAAGGACATTCTTCGAATAGCGTGAACTACCGGCTTTGCATTGGGAATCAAAGCAATCTTGAAATCTATTTCTCTTTGAGGAAGGAAGCCGAACAACTTCTTCGAACACATCCGCATAGTTCTTGACGATAGGAATATCTTTCACTAGGTCGGGGATATTCTCTGAGATTTCAGGGACATTTTCTATTTGGCTGGAGAAACATTCAAAGCTGCCCAGAAATCTTTTCTATTAGTATTCTGACCTTCACAGGGAATGGTTATATAACTTCCTGATTTAATCCTAGCCCTAACAACTCTCTCGGCGCATCTAACCTCTGCTTTATATTTGGTTAGCCAATCCAATCCCAATATAAGATCAAACTCTTTAAAATTCATGACGACCGCGATGGTAGGAAACCGATAACGAGAGAAAGAAACCGGCACTCCACAAACCCAACTTAGATCAATGGAACCCCCAACCGGATTCTGGACAGTCATTGGTTCCTTGAGCTTCTTCAAATTCAAATCCAGTTTCTTAGCTGCATCTTTGGCAATGAAGCTTCTTGACACGCCTGTGTCAAATAGTACTTTGACTGGAATGTTTTTGACAGTTAGCGTGCCTTCTAAAACATCGGCCCTTTCTTGACTAGCTGAGGGCTCAGAAGTTTCTGCTACTTCATTTATATATACGGCTTCCGATTTCTTTGAGAGTTGGCACTCCCGTGCAATATGACCTGCTTGGTGGCACTTATGGCACCTCCTTTCCCCATGTGGGTTCTTTTGTTTCATAGTGCGCTTATATCCACTCTTGATCTGTTTCTCTAAAGATCGGCAACTTATCGAGAAATGTCCTCGCCTATTGCAGTTATTGCATACGGCGGTCGTTACGGGTTCTTTCCCAGATTCAGCCCTTTTTCTCTTGGCACTGGGCTTCTTATTGACCTCAGACCTCGTACTGGCTCCAGCAATATCAGTTTCCGACTCTACTTTGTCACTAGAACTGACTTCTTCTTCGTCGCGCAACATTCCTTTCTTATGGAGATTGTAACACCCCGTATTTCAGTTAATGCTAAAATTCACTAATTGCAGGATAAATAATCTCAAATGTGAGAATTGGGGGAAATGGGCTGCGTCATTGCGTTCGTCTCGGAAAAATACGCGAAATAGAGTCCGAAATTTTGTAAATCGGAGTCCGTATGGCCCAGTTATGGCCCAATGAAGTTTGCAGAAAATTCAAAGTTAAAAAAACAGATTTAAAAATTCAAATTCAGATTTTTAATTTCAACCAGCGGGGCCAGGCGGGAAAGTTCCCGCCCTAGCCATGTCGACAGGGCTGTCGATAGGCCTGTCGACTGGGGGGTCGACTGCCCTGTCGACTTGCCTGTCGACACGGGGTGTCGAGCCACTTGGCCTGGGTGCACCAGGTCTGGTTTTCTGGCTAGGGCTGGGCTGTGTTCTAGAGACTTCCTAAATCTGACGGACCTAATCTAACCTAGGGTTAATCCTATGGTCTAAAACACACCCTAATCCTATAAATACACCCTAATGCAAGCCTAATCCATACTAAAAATAGAAATGATGCCATCATGCCGCCAAAATCAAACCTAAGAGGAGCCTCCACTAGTTTATGAAGGAAGTTGCAAGCTAATCAACCTCTAATCATCATCTTCTTCATATTTAGCAACTAGTTCTACTTCATAAGTTTGCTAATCTTGGTTTTGGTGAGTTCCTATGCCTTTAGCAAGTAATTGCTAAACTAATTAGGATAGGATATTAGGAGGCTATGGATGTAAATGTGGATTATGCAAGTTGTGGTTGTCATATGTTATAAGTTCATATGTAAACTTGTCTCTTTTTATGATATGCATAATATATGCAAGTTTGCCTTTGTGATATGACATGATATATACAAGTTCATGTGCAAGTTAGTCTCTTTTTATGATATGCATAATATATGCAAGTTTGCCTTTGTGATATGACATGATATATACAAGTTCATGTGCAAGTTAGTCTCTTTTTATGATATGCATGACATATGCAAGTTTGCCTTTGTGATATGACATGATATATACAAGTTCATGTGCAAGTTAGTCTCTTTTTATGATATGCATGACATATGCAAGTTTGCCTTTGTGATATGACATGGTATGCTAGTTTTATGCAAGTTCATATGCAAGTTCATATGCAAGTTTTATGCAAGTTCATATGCAAGTTCATATGCAAGTTTTATGCAAGTTCATATGAAAGTTCATATGCAAGTTTTATGCAAGTTCATATGCAAGTTCATATGCAAGTTTTATGCAAGTTCATATGCAAGTTTTATGCAAGTTCATATGCAAGTTTTATGCAAGTTCATATGCAAGTTTTATGCAAGTTCATATGCAAGTTTGTCTCTTTTTATGATGTGCATAACATATGCAAAGTTGCCCCTATGTATGACATGTTATGTAAACGAATTACGTGGGAAACGATGGGGTTAATATGCATAATTATAAAAAGGTGTAAAGTTGTTATGATAAAGCATAACATAAAATGAATGGACATAATTGGGAATTTACCTATTAAGTTAGGTCTACCCATATTATGGAGTTAGGAATTTACCTATTAAGTTAGGTCTACCCATACTATGGAATTGAGAATTTACCTATTGAGTTAGGTCTACCCATATTCTTAAACTTCTGTAATTAATTAGGGATAATTAATACAAATTATGGGGGTGATTAATTAGGTGTAATTAATCAACTAAGACACGAGGTTGGACTCAGTTGTAGCGTAAAACTGCCCGGACCCAACCGGCTTAACCAGTTGCTACAAATGTTAGCCCAATGTGAGAGGTCTTAGGCACAAACTAAATACGTGATTAATGTAAAGACACGAGGTTAGACTCGGTTATGACATAAGGCTGCCCGGACCCAACCGGCATATCCAGCAGTCATAAAAGATGGTCTAATGTGAGAGGTCTTTATGCGGTCATGATCTTAATTAATTAATTAAGAAACACTTAACCATATTAGCATGTAGAGGGACATGAGGGGTTAAGTGGGTGCCTTGGGTGGCATGTGGAAGTCTAGTGGTTGCCTTGGGGGGCAATAGAAAATACGATTAGAATACTTAACCAAAGTGGAACATGTAATTAAAACATGATTAAAGGGTTAAGTGGTATACACTAGAAATGACAAGCTTAGGTGGGTAGCTTGTGGGGGCCCATTTCAACCAATATCCCAAACGTATCTTTGTGGGCTCGACTCTAGTCGAGTGACGGGACACACATATTGGGCTTGACTATAAGAGGCCAAAACGGGTTAGCGGTGGCAAAGCAGGATCAACGGGTTTCATATGCGTGTGTGGACCCGGGCTGGTTGGTAAGTCGTTGTTGCATCGTGTAGATATAAAGCCGTGCACCGTTGATATTATCAGGTTGCCACTTTGGGGAATGATACCCCCCATTGTGGGACCAGCACGGGTATCTACGGTAGGGAGCCGATCGCTTGGGAGTAGTGGGTACACCTAGTGAAGATAGGGGCAGACGGCACCTAGGTAGTCAGCTAGGGGTACACGAAACTACTGGGTAATTTTTCTAAGTCCTTGGGAGGGATCGACCTTTAAGTAGGAATGACTGGTGTGGTGCAGTGTAGTAATTATCCTTGGGTGGGTAAATGCGTCTTTATCGTTATCTTAGTTCATTCTAAGTTAGATTGGCTACCGAGTGTAGTCATTTATCCCCAGTCACACCGTACCAAGTTATATCATACCCTAATTACTTTAATGATTGCATTGTTAAAGTTATAGGACTCGCTCAGACTTATGTCTGACCCCGTTGTTTTTATCTTTTTCCCAACCCTCAGGTTATCAGAGTGGGCCCAGCACGAGTGGGCTTTGATCAGGCTGCTTTTACTACTCTCTTGGAGCTTGGACCCTAGATGTAGAGCTCAGCTTACCCTTTTCTTTTATGGCTATCAGTTCATGTATTGGGATTATGTATTTTTATTTATCAGGATGGATATTTTGTACTTGACTCTTATTATGGTTTTGTGATGTAACCAAACATGTTTTACTTTCCGCTGCAAAGAAATGATGTTTCAAATTTTCAAAGTATTACTTATATCTGTCTTGCTGTAATTTCTCTATTCTATATTCACTTAAAATACTCCACCGATGTTATGGCATTCCCTTAGAGAGTGATCATAGCGGGTGTGGGGTGTTACACGTGGTATCAGAGCAAAGGTTACCGGAACAGATAAAATTTTTAGAAAATTATTTTTCTTAAAACATTTTTGGAAGAGATATTTTCAAAAACATGTCTTTAAAGAGAAAAGTTTTTGAAAGAAAAGCATAATCCCCAATAGCCATATATTTATCCTTCGAATTCTCCGTTTTGAATCTTTCCTTTTTCGTTTCAGCATGGCTGAGGATCTTAACTTTCCGGAGGGTGTGACGATACCAGTATGGTATAGGAGATTGATGGAGGCTAGGGCCACCACTGCGGGTCCAGCAACTGTTCCTCCACCAACCGTAGCACCCGACCTTCCTCCTCCCCCTCCTCCTCGCTCGGATACTTTTGCTAAGACTTGTAAGGAATTCAAAGCTATGGGAGGAAAACCTTTTCAAGGATCTGAAACTTTTGTGGAGGCTAGAGATTGGCTTAAGGAGGTGGAAGAGTTGATAGATATCTTTGAGATGGAAGAAGGAAAGAAAGTCAAGTTAGCTGCTTGGTTAATGAAGGGAGAGGCCTCATTCTGGTGGGAGGTCACTAATGGAGAACGCCCCGTTGACTCTTGGGCGGATTTTAGGGAAAGATTTGTGGCAAAGTTTCTCTCAAGCGCGGAGGAAAACTTGTATATGGAAAGATTCTTGACTCTAAAGCAAGGAAATCTCTCAGTGAAGGAATATGTCAACAAGTTTAATCAATTGGCAAGGTTTGGCCTAGACATGGTGAATACACCGGAGAAGAAGGCTTTGAGATTCGTGAAAGGCTTGAATGAACCGATGCATGGGTTGGCTATGACTCATATCTCTATGGGGGCCACCTTTGAGAAGCTAGTTGACATGGCACTCATGCATGAAGAAGAGAAGGGTCCCAATGCTAATCAGGCACCCGAGAATAAGGGAGATCAAAAGAGACCTCAGCAACAACAGCAAAACAAAGGGGGGAAAGGCAACGGTGGCAAGGGGAAGAAGAAGTGCTTCAATTGTGGGATACCAGGCCACATAAGCAAAGATTGTAGAAAGAAGAAGAAGACTGGTTGCTTTCACTGTGGCGAAGCAGGGCATCTAGTGAAGGATTGCCCTAAGAAGGGGCAAAGGACGGGATCTACCTCAGGAGGACAGGTGCAAGCACTTATGGCACCGGGTCAGGCTAGGGGGCAAGTACAGGCTCTCGCGGTTCCACCGATTCAGGAAATAGGTAGAACTATTTCCGTTGAAAGTCTGGTTTTTCTATTTAATCATCCTGTCCGTACATTGTTTGATTCAGGCGCATCGCATTCGTTTATCTCATCATCATTAGTTGAGTCACTGCACTTAGACACCAGTCTTGTAGATGATCCCTTGGTTGTTTCAAACCCAATTGGGGGCTCCACTTATTTGTCCATGATATGTTTGGGTTTGAAGATTTCTATACTTAGCATTGAGTTTAGATGTGATGCTTTTGTTTTGGGCTTCACGGGCTATGGGTTGATTTTGGGCATGGACTGGTTATCCAGTAATGGTGCCGTTCTTGATTGTGAAAGGAGAGTTGTTAGGCTTCTGACCCGCTTGGGTAACACTCTCGAGATCTCTTGTAATCCCATGGATTCTGTTATGCTAAGTTATCTTGAATCGCTTGACGCTTCGGTCGAGACTTTGCAATCTGTTAGAGTGGTCCGGGAATACTCGGATGTGTTTGAGGAGGTGAAGGGCTTACCTCCGAAGTGGGAGATTGACTTTCGAATATATCTGGTGGATAATACTAAACCTATATCTTTACCAGTGCGCCACATGGCTCCTCGTGAGAGGAGGGAACTCCATAAGCAAGTAGGGGAGTTGCTTGAGAAGGGGTTCATAAGACGAAGTATATCGGAGTGGGGTGCTCCAGTAGTTTTTGCTACGAAGGCAGATGGGTCCCTCAGACTTTGTGTAGACTATAGAGAACTCAACAAGCTCACAAAGAAGAATAGACACCCACTGCCGAAGATTGATGATCTTTTCGATCAGTTGGTTGGCGCTTCAGTATTTTCTCAATTGGACTTAGCCACGGGGTTTCATCAGTTAAGGGTGGCTGAGGATAGCATAGACAAGACGGCTTTTAGGACTCCGGATGGTTTCTATGAGTGGCTGGTGATGCCATTTGGGTTGACGAACGCCCCTGCATACTTTGTTGATTTGATGAGTAGGGTGTTCAGGGAGTTCCTTAATAAGTTCGTGGTGGTCTTTGTGGATGATATCTTAGTATTTTCTAAGAGTGAAGAAGAGCATGCCCTACATCTTGGGGAGGTGTTGAAGACTCTTCGAGCACATAGCCTTAAGGCTAAATTCTCTAAATGTCACTTCTGGAGGAAGGAAGTGCGGTTCTTGGGGCACGTGGTCTCCAAGGAAGGGATAGCTGTGGACCCCGCGAAGGTAGTATCAATTCAGGATTGGAAGGTTCCGAAGAATGCTACCGAAGTAAGAAGTTTCTTAGGGTTGGCGGGTTACTATAGGAAGTTTATCAAAGACTTCGCAAAGATATCAGCCCCATTAACCCGCTTAACGAAGAGGAATCTTGTTTTCACATGGGACGTAGATTGTGATGATGCGTTCCGACGGTTAAAGAGAGCTTTAACCACTGCTCCAGTTTTAGTGTTGCCAGATGGGAGCAAGCCATTTGTTGTCTATACCGATGCTTGTGGGACAGGACTGGGCGCAGTCTTAATGCAAGAGGGAAGGGTAATAGCCTATGGTGGAAGGCAGTTGAGAGTGCATGAGAAAAATTACCCTACCCATAATTTAGAGTTGGCCGCTATTGTTTTTGCGCTTAAGATTTGGCGCCATTATCTTCTTGGTGAGAGATTCGAATTGTTCACTGACCACAAATCATTGAAGTACTTGTTTTCTCAGAAGGATTTGAATTTGAGACAACAAAGGTGGATGGAGTTCTTAGCATCCTATGATTTCGAGATAGCGTATACCCCTGGCAAGGGTAACGTGGTGGCGGACGCCTTGAGCAGAAAAAGGTTGTCCTTGAGTCCATTGTTCGTGGAACAACGAAGCTTGGAATTTATCTCGATGTTTGATTTCAGACCTTCCATTGATTATGTACCCGGTTTGCTAGCTTCCTTGGAGGTTAGACCTACTCTTTTGGGGTGGATTGGAGAAGCACAGAGGGACGACCCACAGTTGGTTGAGTTGGCAGAGAAGCTCATAAGGGGGGAGTCGTCCAGCCATTTGAGTAGGTACACCCTAGACGATAGGGGGTGCTTGCGTAGAGACGGTAGACTTTGTGTACCGCAAGATGAGGGTTTGAGGAAGGCTATTCTTGATGATGCACAGCGTTCTAGGATGACCATTCATCCCGGTGGGGACAAGATGTACCAGGACATGAAGCGTGTTTTCTTCTGGGCCGGTATGAAGAAAGATGTGGCCGAGTATGTCGCTCGATGCTTGGTGTGCCAACAAGTGAAGGCGGAGCAAAAGAAACCTGGTGGGTTGCTTCACCCATTGGAAGTTCCGCAATGGAAGTGGGATAGCGTCTCGATGGATTTTATTGACGGGTTACCCAGATCAAGAAAGGGTAATATGGGAATTTGGGTAGTAGTAGACAGACTTACTAAAAACGCCCATTTCATACCTGTGAAGAGCAAGAGGACCGCTCCATGGTTAGCTTCAGTATATCTTCGAGAGATAGTTCGATTGCATGGGGTACCCTCTAGCATAGTGAGTGATCGAGACCCTATCTTCACTAGCGAGTTCTGGAAAAGTTTGCAAGAAGCAGTGGGGACTCAATTATGTCTGAGCACCGCATACCACCCTCAGACGGACGGCCAGACTGAGAGGGTGAATCGTGTTCTAGAAGACCTTTTGAGGCTTTGTATCTTAGATTTTGGAGGTACATGGGAAGAGCATCTTCCATTGGTGGAGTTCGCATATAATAACAGCTTTCAGTCCAGTATTGGTATGGCTCCTTTCGAAGCCCTCTATGGAAGGCCTTGTCGATCACCTACATGTTGGTGGGAATCTACGGATAAGATCTTGCTTGGGCCTGATATGGTTAGGGAGACTTCTGAGAAGATTGACTTGATTCGAAGAAGGATGAAAGCAGCGCAGGATAGGAAAAAATCTTATGCGGACAAGAGAAGGACGGATCTTGAGTTCGAAGTTGGGGACATGGTCTTTGTCAAAGTGTCTCCATTACGAAATGTGGTTCGCTTTGGATCTGTTGGGAAGTTAGCACCAAGGTTCGTGGGGCCGTTTCCTATTAAGGAAAGGATCGGACGGATGGCATATAGAGTGGAGTTGCCCGACAGACTTAGTGGTGTACATGATGTATTCCATGTGTCACATTTGAGGAAGTGCTTACATGAGACCGCAGAGGTGGTAGAGCCGAGCTTGCTTAAAGAAGTGGAAGTAGAGCGTGATGCGACTATTCGACGAGCTCCTACTCGCATCCTTGGGTCAGAGACTAGGAAATTGAGGAATCGAGAGGTTCAACTAGTCAAAGTACAATGGGGAGAAGACGAGGGCAACGCTACTTGGGAGACGGAAGCGAAGATGCGTTCATTGTACCCATTCCTTTTTGAGGGTATGTCTTTTAACTTCTCCTTTATCGTTTGTCTAGTACTTATCTTATCTTTAGTATGACCTCTCATTAGTACCTTTGACCTTTAGATAGGGTGAACCTATGGTTGAAACATGTGTTTGAGACATTTTATGTTTGATGGATGCATGTGGATGCAAGTGGTTGCTAGTGGTTGCTTGTGGATGCATATATACACACTCTAGGCACTAGATCGGCTCAATCACTTCATATTGCATATTGCATAAAATTGTGTGTAGGAAGCTATATTTATGGATGTGTAATGATTGTGTTATCATATGGATGATGCATTTTAGTGAATGATTGTGCACTCATGTAGATATTGTATGTGTCGATAGGGTTCTCTCGCATACATAATGGATGCATGGCACTATCATGGTTTGCATATGTTCATACATTAGATAGGGAACATATACACACACTCTTTGCATATGCTCATACATCATTAGAAATTGTTTTAAGGACAATGGATGCCCGTGCTTGATGGATTGAGTAGATAGTTGTTTGGATGGTAGGATATGCATTCTCCTTAGCTTAGAGATTTCGGGGACGAAATCCTTTAAGGAGGGGAGAGTGTAACACCCCGTATTTCAGTTAATGCTAAAATTCACTAATTGCAGGATAAATAATCTCAAATGTGAGAATTGGGGGAAACGGGCTGCGTCATTGCGTTCGTCTCGGAAAAATACGCGAAATAGAGTCCGAAATTTTGTAAATCGGAGTACGTATGGCCCAGTTATGGCCCAATGAAGTTTGCAGAAAATTCAAAGTTAAAAAAACAGATTTAAAAATTCAAATTCAGATTTTTAATTTCAACCAGCGGGGCCAGGCGGGAAAGTTCCCGCCCTAGCCATGTCGACAGGGCTGTCGACAGGCCTGTCGACTGGGGGGTTGACTGCCCTGTCGACTTGCCTGTCGACACGGGGTGTCGAGCCACTTGGCCTGGGTGCACCAGGTCTGGTTTTCTGGCCAGGGCTGGGCTGTGTTCTAGAGACTTCCTAAATCTAACGGACCTAATCTAACCTAGGGTTAATCCTATGGTCTAAAACACGCCCTAATCCTATAAATACACCATAATGCAAGCCTAATCCATACTAAAAATAGAAATGATGCCATCATGCCGCCAAAATCAAACCTAAGAGGAGCCTCCACTAGTTTATGAAGGAAGTTGCAAGCTAATCAACCTCTAATCATCATCTTCTTCATATTTAGCAACTAGTTCTACTTCATAAGTTTGCTAATCTTGGTTTTGTTGAGTTCCTATGCCTTTAGCAAGTAATTGCTAAACTAATTAGGATAGGATATTAGGAGGCTATGGATGTAAATGTGGATTATGCAAGTTGTGGTTGTCATATGTTATAAGTTCATATGTAAACTTGTCTCTTTTTATGATATGCATAATATATGCAAGTTTGCCTTTGTGATATGACATGATATATACAAGTTCATGTGCAAGTTAGTCTCTTTTTATGATATGCATAATATATGCAAGTTTGCCTTTGTGATATGACATGATATATACAAGTTCATGTGCAAGTTAGTCTCTTTTTATGATATGCATGACATATGAAAGTTTGCCTTGGTGATATGACATGATATATACAAGTTCATGTGCAAGTTAGTCTCTTTTTATGATATGCATGACATATGCAAGTTTGCCTTTGTGATATGACATGGTATGCAAGTTTTATGCAAGTTCATATGCAAGTTCATATGCAAGTTTTATGCAAGTTCATATGCAAGTTCATATGCAAGTTTTATGCAAGTTCATATGAAAGTTCATATGCAAGTTTTATGCAAGTTCATATGCAAGTTCATATGCAAGTTTTATGCAAGTTCATATGCAAGTTCATATGCAAGTTTTATGCAAGTTCAAGTTCATATGCAAGTTTTATGCAAGTTCATATGCAAGTTTTATGCAAGTTTGTCTCTTTTTATGATGTGCATAACATATGCAAAGTTGCCCCTATGTATGACATGTTATGTAAACGAATTACGTGGGAAACGATGGGGTTAATATGCATAATTATAAAAAGGTGTAAAGTTGTTATGATAAAGCATAACATAAAATGAATGGACATAATTGGGAATTTACCTATTAAGTTAGGTCTACCCATATTATGGAGTTGGGAATTTACCTATTAAGTTAGGTCTACCCATACTATGGAATTGGGAATTTACCTATTGAGTTAGGTCTACCCATATTCTTAAACTTATGTAATTAATTAGGGATAATTAATACAAATTATGGGGGTGATTAATTAGGTGTAATTAATCGACTAAGACACGAGGTTGGACTCAGTTGTAGCGTAAAACTGCCCGGACCCAACCGGCTTAACCAGTTGCTACAAATGTTAGCCCAATGTGAGAGGTCTTAGGCACAAACTAAATACGTGATTAATGTAAAGACACGAGGTTAGACTCGGTTATGACATAAGGCTGCCCGGACCCAACCGGCATATCCAACAGTCATAAAAGATGGTCTAATGTGAGAGGTCTTTATGCGGTCATGATCTTAATTAATTAATTAAGAAACACTTAACCATATTAGCATGTAGAGGGACATGAGAGGTTAAGTGGGTGCCTTGGGTGGCATGTGGAAGTCTAGTGGTTGCCTTGGGGGGCAATAGAAAATACGATTAGAATACTTAACCAAAGTGGAACATGTAATTAAAACATGATTAAAGGGTTAAGTGGTATACACTAGAAATGACAAGCTTAGGTGGGTAGCTTGTGGGGGCCCATTTCAACCAATATCCCAAACGTATCTTTGTGGGCTTGACTCTAGTCGAGTGACGGGACACGCATATTGGGCTTGACTATAAGAGGCCAAAACGGGTTAGCGGTGGCAACGCAGGATCAACGGGTTTCATATGCGTGTGTGGACCCGGGCTGGTTGGTAAGTCGTTGTTGCATCGTGTAGATATAAAGCCGTGCACCGTTGATATTATCAGGTTGCCACTTTGGGGAATGATACCCCCCATTGTGGGACCAGCACGGGTATCTACGGTAGGGAGCCGATCGCTTGGGAGTAGTGGGTACACCTAGTGAAGATTGGGGCAGACGGCACCTAGGTAGTCAGCTAGGGGTACACGAAACTACTGGGTAATTTTTCTAAGTCCTTGGGAGGGATCGACCTTTAAGTAGGAATGACTGGTGTGGTGCAGTGTAGTAATTATCCTTGGGTGGGTAAATGCGTCTTTATCGTTATCTTAGTTCATTCTAAGTTAGATTGGCTACCGAGTGTAGTCATTTATCCCCAGTCACACCGTACCAAGTTATATCATACCCTAATTACTTTAATGATTGCATTGTTAAAGTTATAGGACTCGCTCAGACTTATGTCTGACCCCGTTGTTTTTATCTTTTTCCCAACCCTCAGGTTATCAGAGTGGGCCCAGCACGAGTGGGCTTTGATCAGGCTGCTTTTACTACTCTCTTGGAGCTTGGACCCTAGATGTAGAGCTCAGCTTACCCTTTTCTTTTATGGCTATCAGTTCATGTATTGGGATTATGTATTTTTATTTATCAGGATGGATATTTTGTACTTGACTCTTATTATGGTTTTGTGATGTAACCAAACATGTTTTACTTTCCGCTGCAAAGAAATGATGTTTCAAATTTTCAAAGTATTACTTATATCTGTCTTGCTGTAATTTCTCTGTTCTATATTCACTTAAAATACTCCACCGATGTTATGGCATTCCCTTAGAGAGTGATCATAGCGGGTGTGGGGTGTTACACAGATCTTCATACTGATAAGCCATGTATATCATTTCACAAAAAGGAAACTTCACGTTCCTCATTACACTATTCTGATATCTCCTTTGCAGGCCATGAATAAATCTCAGATTTTTCCTCTTTGGATCTTGAATCAGATAAGGAACAAAGTGAGCAAGTTCGTTGAATTTCTTATGATATTCTGGGATGGTCATATCACCTTGTATTAGATAAGAAAATTCATCACATAGTCGCTCCGTCGCTTCAGGAGGAGTAAATCTTTCTAGGAAAATCACTTTGAATCTGTCCCAGGTGATGTCACTTTCTGGATTATCTTTGATGATTGCTTCCCACCAGATTAAAGCTTCTTTTTTGAGCGCCCAAGAGGCTACTAATCTTTTCTGATCATCTCTCAACTGGATACGCTCAAAAATTCTTTCTGCAGAGCTCACCCAAACTTGAGTCAGAATTATAGATTCATTGCCCGAGAACTGTGCTCCGTTCAGATTTCGATATCTCTTTAATAGAGCCTCTAGATCGGGATCTGCATTTCTCCTATTTCTGACACTCATTTTTCTAGTACTTCTGCAAACAGCAGATCAAGTGTCAGGTCACAGAAAAGATATTTTAAAACATAGAAACATATACTTCAAGTGTAAATGTGTCTATCGAGGTGTAATTTCCTTCTGCTTTACTCATACTAGGATATTGTTGATCCTATCCGTATAGAGTTACCCGTCCTAGAACACTACTGGTTCTATTTCTAACGAGTTCGTTCAAATGTTATATTCCAGAACTAAGCTTAACCAAAGCTCTGATACCAAATGAGACGACCCCAAATCCCGTACTGACGGTGGCAAGGGTAATCCGTGGAATATAACACAGAAACAGATAACAGCATAACAAAATTAAATAAATACACCAGATAATGAACAATAGAATATACTGGATAAAAGTAATCATCAGAGTTACACAGTATACAGGATCTTACTTAGCACAAATACAGTTCAGCTATACATAAATGTCTGCAGCGGAAATAAACAAAATATGTACAATAGGAGCTGAACAGCATAAAAAGAGATAAATAATAGAATCCATCTTCAGCTCCAGCTATCCAGAAAGAACCAGCTAAACCTGAATACAAGGCTGCCCGTGTAGAAAAAGGGGCACCCGAGTTTGAAAGTGAAACAAACTACGAGTCAGTCATGGGACTGGTATGAGAAATCTACTCAACACATATATAATTTGGCTAATCACAGGACCGCGCCACTTTCGTGGAATGGGTTTACTCCATTGGATTGCCAGTGCTTTAAAACAAATCTTTCTTTTAAACAACGCAATGCATTTTATAAAAATGAAGCCATTATAAGACTCAGTTCCCATCACACAATGCATCGCAAACCGGAGGATAGAGTTTTTACCTTATAACGGCCAAGATATGCTTGATACGAATAAAACAAAGGCATTTGATATTATCGCTAGTGTTTATATGTTTTGAAAACAATTTCAAATCATAACTATCAATCATAGACGGCATGGGTACCATATATCATGTCGACATATATATAGATATACAATCAAAACCGCACGATGTCGTATTTGGAAATTGGATTTCCGTCATGAACCATGGCAAAAGATAGTCCTTACCGAATTCGTGACTCTCTAGCCCGAGCCACAGGCAAGTACTCAGTCAAGCCTTTGGATCGTCAGGGCCGGTCTACCGATGTGGATTAAAATGCCTGAACAATACGTTTCCCCGCCCTTTGGGGCGTAAACGAGCCAACGAATAACTCCATCGGACCCGGATCGTCCGATCTAACCGAGGCGCCTCGCAACAGCAACAACCACACAGGTGAAAAGTATATAAATGTCAGGGCTGGTAGGTCACTGACACCACCCTAGCTAGAAAGAAACGCATGTCCTCCCTGAGGTCCTTCTCCCGTTTCTGGTTCATACCGGGGTGTGAGGCTCACGAAATCGCGTTATACACAAAGCTACGCCACACAGGCGGTGCTTTGATCATCACCACAAGACTTTGCTTTTCAACAGAAGCCCTGATCACTGCATCTTAGCATGCCACACAGGCAATTCATACCATGCGACTGATGTCCATCAATATACAACCTCTGAGCTCGTGCGTTTCAGAGAAGGGCGTTAAGCAAAAGAATAAATTCTCCGCCGCCAAATAGATGTATATTTAATAGAGATCAATCAACACAGAATAAAATCCAATGTCAGACACACTGTCCATTTACAAGTCCGTCCTGGGTCTGAACGAAACCGGAGGCACTAAATACCTCGCAAACCCATCGATCACCACGTACGTTTGGACGATCACCACTCATCATCCATATTTCGGGATGCCTCCCAATCAGGACCTCGGTTACCATCCAAACGAGGTGAAGATCTCCGCTCTTCGACCACCGTCTTCATCTTCTATTTCTTATCGTCGATTCAGTTATTCAGAATGGGATAAACCCGGTCTTTCTGAACAACTCGCGTATATAATGAACAAGTGCAACACTAAACTACACACGCATCATTTCGATTCATTAATCACTAACCGTCAATCAGTAAGAAAACGATTTCCCAAATATTAACCCCGAAGGCCGAAACCAACATCAGATCAACACCCAGGAAACCATTCGACTTAGCAAACCTTCAGTTAATTTCTAAATCACATCCATATCGTTTATAATATTTTATAACGATTTATCGTTATTTTTATTTATTTTAAAATAGCCAATATATTCAAAACGGCGCTTCGGGCCATAACGCGACCGTGGCGCTGTTTTTCTTCAGATTTGATTTACACATATCTGAAAATCTAACCGTTGGATCATCACAAAATTTACATCATTAGAAAGATCTTTTCAAAACGAATCCAACGGTTCCAGTTTCGGGAAAATCCGACGGTCGGATCTCCTTGTATAATCGTTTGAAGTTTCGATTTCAAAATACAAACTACAGCGTCGTTATTCGATTAAGTATAATTATATATATATATAATCGATTCTGGCGCTCTTTTTCTTCAGATTTGAATTAAACATTCCAGACAATCCAACCGTTGGATTTTTACAAAGTTGGTGCCGTTGGAAAGATATTTCCAAGGCGAACCCAACGGTTGCGGTTTCGGGAAAATCCAATGGTCGGATTTCCCGCACTAGTTGTTTGAAATCACGGTTTCAAAACACGAACTGCACGGCCACGTTTCGTTTTAATTTTATTTATATTTATATATTTATATAAATATAGTTCATTCGACAATTTCAATATCGCTTTCACTTCAAATATTTCACTAACGCCTTTAAATTTTGGAAAATTTCGCTATAACCTCCTTTGTACGGGAGGGCTGGGAAAATTCCCAAATAGCCACACGGGCGTCTCATGTCAAAAAGAAAAAGGAAAAGCCAAGCGGCTAGCCAACAGGCTCATAAAATCATCACCCAAACAAAACAGTAAATGTGTACCTATTTGTCGGGCACAAAATTTTATTCCTCTTCTCTAGCCCCTTTGCTATAACCTGCTCAATAAATATGTATGTACATATATACAGTTCTTATCACTTATCATTTTCCATTCAACTTCATATTTGATTTCATTTGGTTTAAAAACACCATTCATTCTAATGTTGCATGCATAGGCAAAAATCATATCATTAGCTAATTAATGAATATTTCATCTCATGCATATTTATTTGAACGGGTGGCTATTTTTAACACTTCACATTTCAACAATTCATGTATATAATAAAAAATGTGATTTTTATGGTAAAACAATTCATTTCAAAACACTGTTATTTTATATAGGTAATAAAAATAGGATTTTTATTGTAAAACAATTTATTTCAAAACAGGATTATTTTATACATTTCTTATTGATGTTAAAAATGGGATTTTTATTATAAAACAATTTATTTCAAGATATGAATACCATTCAACACATGAATTGCAATCCAACGGATGAATATCGATTCAACACATGAAGGTTTTCTATAGTTTATATATATAGATAAAAATGTGATCTTTATATTTAAAACACGAATACCATTCAACACATGAATTTCTAATCAACGAATGAATATCGATTCAACACATGAAGGTTTTCTATTCAACGAATAAATATAGTTTCAGCAAATGAAAATAATTCAAACACATGAATATTATTCAAAATTTCGGCAGCATAACGGCAGGGTAGTTAAAACCGGGACCGTCCCTAGTACGGCTCCTTGCTCTACCTTAAAACCTCGCGGTTTTTGACAATGGGGATCATGCATCTAGTTCGCACGCAGGCGGCATGTATATATTTATTTCATTTCCACAAACTAATCCTATGTGGTTTCAACCAAATATTTCTCAACCACAAACGGGTATTTTTCAACCACAATCAATCAATATCAACCACAAACAATCACAATCAACCATTCGCTATCAATCAATTTTCACACCAATCACAATCAATAAATATCGTCCATGGTTTGTGGACGAGGGGCATATATATATATATTTATATATAGCAATTCACTTCTATTTCAACACATATATAATTTTTACAACGCATATATAACTTATACATCGAGCATACAACTTATACAACGCTTATACAAGAGGTGCACAACGCTTATATAACTCATACATCGACTATATAATTTATACATCGTCGTTTTCCATATCGTTTATAAATTAGAAATCTCACATTGGGTTCCACTCCACCAAAAATAGCAGAAGGCTCAGAAAAATATGCGGTCTCTTCTATAATGTAGAAGACGTCCACACGGTCACGATGTTTCCTGTTTCATCGAATTTCGTTAACACAGCAAAAAGATATGATTTTTACAAGTTTGCAATGGTATAAAGGTGTTAAAACAGCGAAAAATAAACAAAGCCATATGATTTCAAACCTGTTCAAAACTAGGTTTTGATTTTTCTCCTGATACATTGCACGAGAGGCCGATCAGGTTATACCACGACGGAGAGCTACGAGAGGCGCAGCAGGTGGCCCCCACCCCGACGAACTCGAACGCGGCTGGAGGGAGGAATCGGGCGATGAACGGCGGCACTTCAGAGCGGTGAATCTCGAGAAATACAAAACGAGATGGTGCGAGACTTGTTCTGATTTGAAGAGGGAGAGGAGATCTTCAAAAAGTTCAACTAGGGCTGGGGGTAGTTCGACGTGGTGTAGCCGAAAAATGGCCAGGAAGCGGCGACTAATTTCCGCCGTATATCGCGATTACGGGGGGGGGGGGGGGGGTTCTGATTTTTTTATTATTATTTATGAAAGAATTTTCCTATTGGTCGATATATATATTTATTCAAAAATTGGGGTTTTCTTAAACGGATTCGAAATCAAACCCAACGACTGTCGCCCCTAGCGTTTTACCCCCATTCCGAACACAATGGGATATGTCTCGAAGGCCCATTCGAATGTTTCAGTCAGTTTCGCTTCAAATTAAAATATAAAACATTCAATATTTAATTTGAACGTACATTTCAATTTGCCAGGGCCCCAAACTGATTCGAAAAATTCCAGAAAAATAAATCTAGCTATGTTTTGACGATACGGTCCCAACAAAACTAGGTTCGTCGAATTCTGAGACCGTTTGCAAAAAGGCCCATTTCTGGTCGATCCAATTTAACTGTAATTAACCAAAACACGTTTTCCTTCGCCACGCTCACATACTAGCTTCAAAAATTATGAAATTTGAAACCTAGAAATAACTTCACATCCCGGATCTAACAAAAGTGGTTTCGTCGAATTCCGAGGTCGTATGCAAAATGGCCAATTTCACGGGCTATATAAATTCCATAGTGTAACAACCCGGAAAATCTGGGCCAGTTTAAAATTTTTATTTTGGCAATTTTAGCGAATTTTGATTATTTAAAATGAATTATTTTAAATAATATCGACGAGAAATTTATTTTGAATAGAATTCGAACGTATATATTATACGCGTCGTCGTTAGAATATAAATATTTATATATAATTATAAATAGAATTGAAAATGGCGCGGTAGTTCGATAATTCGATTTCAAACTTCAATTGAATGTACCGGGTGCAAAACAATCCGGATTTTAATGAAACCAAAAACATTAGGATCTAATTGATGATATCTTTCTAACGGATGTAAGAAACTGAGATTTCACTTTAAAAATTGAGAGATATGTCCAGTTGAAAATTCTGAATAGTCGCTATGGAATTCAGGCCCTTAAAAATTGGCATTTTGCAAATAACCTCGGATTTCGACGAAACCACTTTTGTTGGGTCCGTGATGTCGAATTATTGCTAGATTCCAAATTTCATAATTTTTCGAATCGATATGTGAGCGTGGCAAAGGAAAACGCGTTTGACCATTTCAGTTGATTTTAATCGACTGGAAATTGGCCATTTTTCTAACGGTCTCAGAATTCGACGAAACTAGTTTTGTTAGGACCGTATCGTCAATATGAAGCTAGAAAATATTTTTCTGGAATTTTTCTAGTTAGTATGTGACCCCGGTAATTTGAAATGTACGTTTAAAATTCAATATAAAGATTTAAATTGTAAATTTCAACGGAAACTGATTGTAACGATCAAACCAGCTTGCGATACATATCCCATTGTGTTCGGAATGGGGGTAAAACGCTATGGACGACAGGCGGTGGGCCTCGTTTCGAGATCGTATGTAAAAGTCAACCCTTGTGCATAATTTAATAATTAAATAATAAAATAAATAAATAAAAAAACCCCTACCCTTCCCTCCTTTTATCTGTTTGCCCCCCCCCCCCCCGATCAGTTATTCACGAAACATTAAAAAAAAAAAAAATGCTGCCCTAACCTAATCGAAGCCGCCGCCTTACCTCAGAGCCACCGCCGACGAACCCTCACGACGCCCTACCCCTTCGTCCAGCCTCCTCCTTCCAGCAGAGCCAACGAACCCCTCGCGACATCAAACGGAAGCCGCAGCCCCTTACCTCGACGCGATGCCTCAGAGCGCCACCAGATTCTTCCTTCCCCCCCCCCCGACCACTCGACAGCGCCCCCCCTGGTAGTTTTTTTATTTTATTTTATTTATTTTTACTTTTATGTTGATTTTTTTAAACTGATTTGAAATTGATTTTTTTAAACTGATTTTTAATTTAAGTTTAGAACTGAATTGATAATGAATTTTAAAAACTGAATTTTATTTGCTTATAAAACTGTTTTTATTTTTAAAATTTAAAACTGTTTTTATTTTTGAGCAATGTAAAACTGATTTAGGTTTAAAAAAAAATATAAAACTGATTTAGGTTTAAAAAAAATATAAAACTGATTTTAGGTTTTAAAAAAATATAAAACTGATTTTAGGTTTAAAAAAAATATAAAACTGATTTTAGGTTTAAAAAAAAATATAAAACTGATTTTAGGTTTAAAAAAAATATAAAACTGATTTTAGGTTTAAAAAAAATATAAAACTGATTTTAGGTTTAAGAATATAAAACTAGATTTTATATAAAGTGAAAACTGATTTTTATATATAGTAAAAATATGATTTTTATATATTAAACTTCGATAGAAAAATAGAATTTTTATATATTGAACTTCGATAGAAAAATAGAATTTTTATATATTGAACTTCGAAATAAAAATAGGATTTTTATATATTGAACTTCGAAATAAAAATAGGATTTTTATATATTGAACTTCGAAATAAAAATAGGATTTTTATATATGGAACTTCGAAATAAAAATATGATTTTTATATATTGAACTTCGAAATAAAAATATAATTTTTATATATTGAACTTCGAAATAAAAACATAATTTTTATATATTGAACTTCGAAATAAAAATATGATTTTTATATATTGAACTTCTATAGGAAAATATGATTTTTATATATTGAACTTCTATAGAAAAATATGATTTTTATATATTGAACTTCGTATTAAAAATGTGATTTTTATATATTGAAAAGCGAAGTAAAAATTCGATTTTTACATATGTAGTGAAAGCGGATAACGAAGGTGACAAAAAAGGTGAAACGACGAAGACTTCTGCAAAAGAAGAGCCGTGGAGCTAGGATAGCTATATGTGAGAATTTCTCACCTTTCAAATTTATTTTCTAGTTATATATATATACTAGGATGCAGACGGTGTTTAGTAGCACCCGACACAATCGTCCACAGACCATGGACTTGTTTGTTTGGCTGTTTGGTTATTGATTGTGATATTGGTTTGAATGTGATTGGTGGTGTGAAAAATCGAATCGATAAATTGGTTAGGATTAGACGTGCGCCGTTATAAGGCGAAGGAGTAAGGCTAGGTTAGACCCTTACTCCAAATTTTGTGGTTTGCAAAATGAAATTGATTTGATTGATGTGTGAATGGCGTGGGCCTTCACTAGACCGGGGATAAGGCTAGGCCTTGTCCCGTTTCTAGTATCGTGCCGTTATGCCGCCGAAATTTTCTAAAATATGTTAGAAAAATGAAAATATCATTTTATTTAAATAATGAACTGAATAGAAATTCATATGTTAGAATAAAATGTTTTATCGTTAAAAATATAATTTTTAACGTGAAGTGAATAGAATAAAATATTCATTTACAAACCGGACGGTTTGTTTATGTACACTGATTTGACTGACATTGATTGGGTCGATAAATTTTACACATCGCCCAACTGCACGAATAAAAATCTGTGTTTGATTGTTTGAAACCCCACACGGGTGTTAGGATGAAATATGCAGTTCACTCATCCTGATTGATTAAATATGTCGATCGATTGATTGACATGCTGTTATAAGCGTTAGATATCTATATTTGATGCTTATACGGTGTAGTGCACTTTGGTTGATGGTTGATTATTGATCGTTGCTATTATATACATGTGTTGTATGAAAAATCCATATAATTAACTTTATATGGTAATTGATTGGGCCTCATTCCAGTTTTGAAAAAAGAAATATTTGAAAAAAGAAATATTTGAAAAAGAAATATTTGAAATAGAATATTTGAAAATAAAGGAATATATGAAGCCGTGTTGATTAGATTGACGCCATTTTGACGTGAACGATATTTATATCGATTGAAAACGATTTCGAAATGAATTGAATTGAAAACGAATTCAAAGTGAATTGAAAACGAATTTGAAATGAATTGAATTGAAAACGATTTCGAAATGAATTGAATTGAAAACGAATTCAAAGTGAATTGAAAACGAATTTGAAATGAATTGAATTGAAAACGATTTCGAAATGAATTGAATTGAAAACGAATTCAAAGTGAATTGAATTGAAAGTGATTTCGAAATGAATTGAATTGAAAGCGATTTCGAAATGAATTGAATTGAAAACAATTTCGAAATGAATTGAATTGAAAACGACTTCGAAATGAATTGAATTGAAAACGATTTCGAAATGAATTGAATTGAAAACGATTTCGAAATGAATTGAATTGAAAACGATTTCGAAATGAATTGAATTGAAAACGATTTCGAAATGAATTGAAAACGATTTCGAAATAATTGAAAACGAATTCGAATTGAATTGAAAGTGAATTGAAATGAATTCAAATTGAATTGAAATTCGAATTGAATAGAAATGAATTTTAAAACGAATTTATAAAGAAGAATTCAATTTTAGGCTTTGAATTGAAATAGAAGTTGAAATAGAATTTGAAACGAATTTAAAACTATTTATATAATTCGTTTTAAATAGAAATCGACGAAATATATATTATATATATTATATATATAATATAATGGCCTGAATAGAACGCGCCGCGCTGCGGCAGTTCGCGAATTTCGACCATTTGTTTCAAACGGACATTACGGGAGATCCGACCGTCGGATTCTCCTAAAACCGGAACCGTTGGGTTCGTATCGAAAAGAGCTTTCTAAAGAATATTAGAAATTAGAAATCTAACGGTTGGATTTGGAATTATGTCCAAATCAAATTCGAAAAAGGTCGCTGTAAGTGCAGTTCGATGGCCATTGTTGGAAATCGACTGAACGGGCCTTGATAAAATTATTAAAAATAGTAATAATTTGTGTAAAATCATAAGAAATGATTTAGAAAGAATTGGGATGAAAAACTCCATATTTGAAAAGATAAAAATAGATTTTTATCGAAATGAACTAGTTTTGAACTAGAATTATAATTCTATTTATTTTTAAATAAATAAATTGAATTCGAAATGGGTTTGAAAATAACCAAAATTTCCAATGAATGCATTGGAGTGGATTTGAATCGAAATTGTCTTCGGAATATTTCGATGTTGGAATTCGTGATTATACAGAGGTTGTTATGGAAATTTGAAAGATATATATTCATATCGTTATTTCCAATACGACATTTGTTAGTCGTAGAATTCGATATTGAATATAAGCCGATATATTTTCTATTCAGAGCCTTGTATTGAATAATCGAATGTGATTTGGGTTTGTCGTGAATGGTGTCTTCACTAACACTGTTCTTGAACCCAGTTGAGAAAAGATTAAATCTTTTTATTTAGATTTAATGAAGTGTACCAATTAAATAATATTTAATTGGAATTGAATTGATATTGATTTTTGGGTTTATCGTGAACAGTGTTTTAAATAACACTTGTTCTTTAACCCGATAATTAATGAATGTGATTTGGGTTTGTCGTGAATGGTGTCTTCACTAACACTGTTCTTGAACCCAGTTGAGAAAAGATTAAATCTTTTTATTTAGATTTAATGAAGTGTACCAATTAAATAATATTTAATTGGAATTGAATTGATATTGATTTTTGGGTTTATCGTGAACAGTGTTTTAAATAACACTTGTTCTTTAACCCGATAATTAATGAATGTGATTTGGGTTTGTCGTGAATGGTGTCTTCACTAACACTGTTCTTGAACCCAGTTGAGAAAAGATTAAATCTTTTTATTTAGATTTAATGAAGTGTACCAATTAAATAATATTTAATTGGAATTGAATGGATATTGATTTTTGGGTTTATCGTGAACAGTGTTTTAAATAACACTTGTTCTTTAACCCGATAATTAATGGAATGTGATTTTGGGTTTATCGTGAATCGTGTTTCTAAATGACACTGATTCTTTAACCCAGATAATGATTAAAACTAAGTGGAGTTTTAATGAATCTTTAATTAGATTGAAAAGATCGAGAATGGAGTATCACCAGTTTTGCTCCAGGCGATAGTTAAATCTTTAATTAGATTTGAACGTGAAATTTAGAAACTAACTGTCGGTTAGCCAAGTAGAATGGTTTTCTGGATATTGATCTGATGTTGGTTTCGGCCTTCGGGGTTAATATTTGGGGAATTATTCTCTTGATTAATTTACGGTTAGTGACTAATGAATTGGAATGAGGCGTATGTTGTGTTTGTGTAACACTTTTATAATATATACGCGAGTTATTCGGAAAGACCGGGTTTATCCCATTCTGAATAACTGATACTTCGATAAGTCGAAGATGAAGACGGTGGTCGAAGACCGGAGGTCTTCACGTCGTTTGGGTGATAACTGATGATCTTGATTGGGCTGTACACCCAAGAAGATGGAAACAGTTAGTGATCGTCCAGACGTACTTGGAGATCGATGGATATGCGGGGTACTAGGTGCCTCCGGTTTCGTTCAGACCCAGAACGGACTTGTAAATGGACTGTGTGTCTGACATCGGATTTCATTCTGTGTGACTGATATCGGTTGCATAGGATGGCTTGCCTGTGTGGCATGCTAAGATGCAAATGATCAAGGCTTCTGTTGAAAAGCAAAGTCTTGTGGTTGATGATCAAAGCACGGCCTTTGTGGCGTAGCTTTGTGTAACGTTTGCTTCGCGAGTTTCACACCCGGTATGAACCAAAAACGGGAGAGGACATCAGGGAGGACTTGCGTTTCTTTCTAGCTAGAAGTGGCGTCAGTGGTTTTACACGCCCTGACGAGTTTGACTTATGTGGTTGTTGCTGTTGCGAGGCGCCTCGGTTATATCGGTTTCGGCCGATGCATTCTGGTCGGCTGACGGACCAGACTTACACCCCATAGGGTGGGGAAACGTAGTGTTCAGGCATAATAATCCACATCGGTGGACCGGCCCTGACGATCTAAAGGGTTGATGCGTTCTGATCCTGAGGGGCGGGCTAGAGCGTCTCGAATCGGTTGAGGACTATCTTTTGCCTCGGTTCATAGACGGAAATCCAATTTCCAAATACGTGACATTTGCGGTTTTATTTGTAAACCTATATATGGCGACATAGTGGCATGGGACGCTCATGCCGCCTATGATTGATACTTATGATTTGAAGTTGTTTTATACACTATGCACTTATTATAGTATCAAATGATTTGTTTCAAACGTACCAAGCATTCTTTGGCTGTTATAAGGGAAAACCCTATCCCCCGGCTTGCGTTGCATTGTGTGATAGGACCTGGGTCTTATAACAGCTTCATTTTTCTTTATTTAGCATTGCGCTGTTTGTTTTATGCACTGGTATTCTTGGAAAGAAACCCGTTCCGTGTTATACGGCGTGGTCCCTTGATTTACCTAACTTTTAAAATAAAGAATAATAACTTTTTTTTGTTCTCACACCAGTCCCATGACTGACCTGGAGTTTATTGTTTTAACCTAAACTCTGGGTGCCCCTATTTTGACACGGGCAGCTAGTAGTTTTGGTTTTGCAGATTTATATTCACAGGATCCTGGTTTACAGCTGGAACGATATCCGGAAAGCTTTGTATCCGCATATCTACTTCTAGTTGTGTATTGTAATAATTTCCGCTGCTATGTATTTAAATGTAATTTAAATCTCTGATATTTCTGTGTAATATTCGTTTATACTTTGTATATTCTTGTAATCTGATGCATTGTTGTAATATACAATGAAATGTTCTTCTGTATGCGTTCTGTTGTGGCTTGTTCTCGAACTATCCGACGCTTTCCTTTACGGGGAGGTTGCGGGTCTTCACACGTGGTATCAGAGCTTTGGTTTACAAAGCAGAGAACAAGACACATTAGAACCGTACGAAAGAATTCATCAGATATTGGATTAGTAATATCCAATTAGAATGACTCGTTAGAGATAGGATCAGTAGTATCCTAGAACGAGTGTGAAGAGTATATTTTTCAAATGAAAACAAATTTTTGGTTTTGAAAATTTAAATCAATTATACGTATTTGATTATTTATTTATATTTATTTGGACAGTCCAGTATATAAAGAATTTGCATATACGCCTTGCAAACGTATATTCGAAGTTTTAATATACTGGATAGATATAGAATCACACTCTAGTCGCCCGGAGATGATGTTGATAATGACCATGGCATCATCAATATTTATGTTCGTGCTCCGAAGGTGTGATTTCTATATATTTCCTATTGACTGGTGTGAGAACCAAAATTAGATAGGGCTTATTGTTGTGAATTGGCATCAAAAACATGATTTTTGTATATGTATCAAAATTATCAATTTGAAACTCTAATTCACAAATTGATTGATGTTTGTGTTGTTTTGTTTATTTGTTTGCTAATTTTGAACCATTTAGCCTAATGGTATCAAATATTGAACGATATTGAAAATTAGTCGCATTTGCTTGTATATACATATATATCATTGAACAGGTCATAGCAAGGAGGCTAGAGCCGAAGAATAAAATTTGTTTGCCCGACAAATAGGTACATGTTTACTACATAATTTCCTGTTTAGTTTGGGTGATGATGATTTTGTGAGCCTATTGGCTAGCCGCTTGGCTTTTTCTTTTTCTTTTTGAGATCTGAAGGACCGGGGAAGCTATTTGAAATTCCCCGATGCTCCCGGTGCAGGGGAGGTTATGGCGAAATTTTTCAAAAATTTAGGGTGTTAGCCAAATTTTTGAAGTTTTGAAAATTCTCAGAAACTAAAGAGTTGGAGAATGGAAGCCAGATCGAGCGTAGAGTTGAATTATCAAACCACTTTCGACTTTGTTCCTTTTCGGGGACGAAAAGTTTTAAGTGGGGGAGATTGTAACAACCCGGAAAATCTGGGCCAGTTTAAAATTTTTATTTTGGCAATTTTAGCGAATTTTGATTATTTAAAATGAATTATTTTAAATAATATCGACGAGAAATTTATTTTGAATAGAATTCGAACGTATATATTATACGCGTCGTCGTTAGAATATAAATATTTATATATAATTATAAATAGAATTGAAAATGGCGCGGTAGTTCGATAATTCGATTTCAAACTTCAATTGAATGTACCGGGTGCAAAACAATCCGGATTTTAATGAAACCAAAAACATTAGGATCTAATTGATGATATCTTTCTAACGGATGTAAGAAACTGAGATTTCACTTTAAAAATTGAGAGATATGTCCAGTTGAAAATTCTGAATAGTCGCTATGGAATTCAGGCCCTTAAAAATTGGCATTTTGCAAATAACCTCGGATTTCGACGAAACCACTTTTGTTGGGTCCGTGATGTCGAATTATTGCTAGATTCCAAATTTCATAATTTTTCGAATCGATATGTGAGCGTGGCAAAGGAAAACGCGTTTGACCATTTCAGTTGATTTTAATCGACTGGAAATTGGCCATTTTTCTAACGGTCTCAGAATTCGACGAAACTAGTTTTGTTAGGACCGTATCGTCAATATGAAGCTAGAAAATATTTTTCTGGAATTTTTCTAGTTAGTATGTGACCCCGGTAATTTGAAATGTACGTTTAAAATTCAATATAAAGATTTAAATTGTAAATTTCAACGGAAACTGATTGTAACGATCAAACCAGCTTGCGATACATATCCCATTGTGTTCGGAATGGGGGTAAAACGCTATGGACGACAGGCGGTGGGCCTCGTTTCGAGATCGTATGTAAAAGTCAACCCTTGTGCATGATTTAATAATTAAATAATAAAATAAATAAATAAAAAAACCCCTACCCTTCCCTCCTTTTATCTGTTTGCCCCCCCCCCCCGATCAGTTATTCACGAAACATTAAAAAAAAAAAAAATGCTGCCCTAACCTAATCGAAGCCGCCGCCTTACCTCAGAGCCACCGCCGACGAACCCTCACGACGCCCTACCCCTTCGTCCAGCCTCCTCCTTCCAGCAGAGCCAACGAACCCCTCGCGACATCAAACGGAAGCCGCAGCCCCTTACCTCGACGCGATGCCTCAGAGCGCCACCAGATTCTTCCTTCCCCCCCCCCCCCCCCCGACCACTCGACAGCGCCCCCCCTGGTAGTTTTTTTATTTTATTTTATTTATTTTTACTTTTATGTTGATTTTTTTAAACTGATTTGAAATTGATTTTTTTAAACTGATTTTTAATTTAAGTTTAGAACTGAATTGATAATGAATTTTAAAAACTGAATTTTATTTGCTTATAAAACTGTTTTTATTTTTAAAATTTAAAACTGTTTTTATTTTTGAGCAATGTAAAACTGATTTAGGTTTAAAAAAAAATATAAAACTGATTTAGGTTTAAAAAAAATATAAAACTGATTTTAGGTTTAAAAAAAATATAAAACTGATTTTAGGTTTAAAAAAAATATAAAACTGATTTTAGGTTTAAAAAAAAATATAAAACTGATTTTAGGTTTAAAAAAAATATAAAACTGATTTTAGGTTTAAAAAAAATATAAAACTGATTTTAGGTTTAAGAATATAAAACTAGATTTTATATAAAGTGAAAACTGATTTTTATATATAGTAAAAATATGATTTTTATATATTAAACTTCGATAGAAAAATAGAATTTTTATATATTGAACTTCGATAGAAAAATAGAATTTTTATATATTGAACTTCGAAATAAAAATAGGATTTTTATATATTGAACTTCGAAATAAAAATAGGATTTTTATATATTGAACTTCGAAATAAAAATAGGATTTTTATATATGGAACTTCGAAATAAAAATATGATTTTTATATATTGAACTTCGAAATAAAAATATAATTTTTATATATTGAACTTCGAAATAAAAACATAATTTTTATATATTGAACTTCGAAATAAAAATATGATTTTTATATATTGAACTTCTATAGGAAAATATGATTTTTATATATTGAACTTCTATAGAAAAATATGATTTTTATATATTGAACTTCGTATTAAAAATGTGATTTTTATATATTGAAAAGCGAAGTAAAAATTCGATTTTTACATATGTAGTGAAAGCGGATAACGAAGGTGACAAAAAAGGTGAAACGACGAAGACTTCTGCAAAAGAAGAGCCGTGGAGCTAGGATAGCTATATGTGAGAATTTCTCACCTTTCAAATTTATTTTCTAGTTATATATATATACTAGGATGCAGACGGTGTTTAGTAGCACCCGACACAATCGTCCACAGACCATGGACTTGTTTGTTTGGCTGTTTGGTTATTGATTGTGATATTGGTTTGAATGTGATTGGTGGTGTGAAAAATCGAATCGATAAATTGGTTAGGATTAGACGTGCGCCGTTATAAGGCGAAGGAGTAAGGCTAGGTTAGACCCTTACTCCAAATTTTGTGGTTTGCAAAATGAAATTGATTTGATTGATGTGTGAATGGCGTGGGCCTTCACTAGACCGGGGATAAGGCTAGGCCTTGTCCCGTTTCTAGTATCGTGCCGTTATGCCGCCGAAATTTTCTAAAATATGTTAGAAAAATGAAAATATCATTTTATTTAAATAATGAACTGAATAGAAATTCATATGTTAGAATAAAATGTTTTATCGTTAAAAATATAATTTTTAACGTGAAGTGAATAGAATAAAATATTCATTTACAAACCGGACGGTTTGTTTATGTACACTGATTTGACTGACATTGATTGGGTCGATAAATTTTACACATCGCCCAACTGCACGAATAAAAATCTGTGTTTGATTGTTTGAAACCCCACACGGGTGTTAGGATGAAATATGCAGTTCACTCATCCTGATTGATTAAATATGTCGATCGATTGATTGACATGCTGTTATAAGCGTTAGATATCTATATTTGATGCTTATACGGTGTAGTGCACTTTGGTTGATGGTTGATTATTGATCGTTGCTATTATATACATGTGTTGTATGAAAAATCCATATAATTAACTTTATATGGTAATTGATTGGGCCTCATTCCAGTTTTGAAAAAAGAAATATTTGAAAAAAGAAATATTTGAAAAAGAAATATTTGAAATAGAATATTTGAAAATAAAGGAATATATGAAGCCGTGTTGATTAGATTGACGCCATTTTGACGTGAACGATATTTATATCGATTGAAAACGATTTCGAAATGAATTGAATTGAAAACGAATTCAAAGTGAATTGAAAACGAATTTGAAATGAATTGAATTGAAAACGATTTCGAAATGAATTGAATTGAAAACGAATTCAAAGTGAATTGAAAACGAATTTGAAATGAATTGAATTGAAAACGATTTCGAAATGAATTGAATTGAAAACGAATTCAAAGTGAATTGAATTGAAAGTGATTTCGAAATGAATTGAATTGAAAGCGATTTCGAAATGAATTGAATTGAAAACAATTTCGAAATGAATTGAATTGAAAACGACTTCGAAATGAATTGAATTGAAAACGATTTCGAAATGAATTGAATTGAAAACGATTTCGAAATGAATTGAATTGAAAACGATTTCGAAATGAATTGAATTGAAAACGATTTCGAAATGAATTGAAAACGATTTCGAAATAATTGAAAACGAATTCGAATTGAATTGAAAGTGAATTGAAATGAATTCAAATTGAATTGAAATTCGAATTGAATAGAAATGAATTTTAAAACGAATTTATAAAGAAGAATTCAATTTTAGGCTTTGAATTGAAATAGAAGTTGAAATAGAATTTGAAACGAATTTAAAACTATTTATATAATTCGTTTTAAATAGAAATCGACGAAATATATATTATATATATTATATATATAATATAATGGCCTGAATAGAACGCGCCGCGCTGCGGCAGTTCGCGAATTTCGACCATTTGTTTCAAACGGACATTACGGGAGATCCGACCGTCGGATTCTCCTAAAACCGGAACCGTTGGGTTCGTATCGAAAAGAGCTTTCTAAAGAATATTAGAAATTAGAAATCTAACGGTTGGATTTGGAATTATGTCCAAATCAAATTCGAAAAAGGTCGCTGTAAGTGCAGTTCGATGGCCATTGTTGGAAATCGACTGAACGGGCCTTGATAAAATTATTAAAAATAGTAATAATTTGTGTAAAATCATAAGAAATGATTTAGAAAGAATTGGGATGAAAAACTCCATATTTGAAAAGATAAAAATAGATTTTTATCGAAATGAACTAGTTTTGAACTAGAATTATAATTCTATTTATTTTTAAATAAATAAATTGAATTCGAAATGGGTTTGAAAATAACCAAAATTTCCAATGAATGCATTGGAGTGGATTTGAATCGAAATTGTCTTCGGAATATTTCGATGTTGGAATTCGTGATTATACAGAGGTTGTTATGGAAATTTGAAAGATATATATTCATATCGTTATTTCCAATACGACATTTGTTAGTCGTAGAATTCGATATTGAATATAAGCCGATATATTTTCTATTCAGAGCCTTGTATTGAATAATCGAATGTGATTTGGGTTTGTCGTGAATGGTGTCTTCACTAACACTGTTCTTGAACCCAGTTGAGAAAAGATTAAATCTTTTTATTTAGATTTAATGAAGTGTACCAATTAAATAATATTTAATTGGAATTGAATTGATATTGATTTTTGGGTTTATCGTGAACAGTGTTTTAAATAACACTTGTTCTTTAACCCGATAATTAATGAATGTGATTTGGGTTTGTCGTGAATGGTGTCTTCACTAACACTGTTCTTGAACCCAGTTGAGAAAAGATTAAATCTTTTTATTTAGATTTAATGAAGTGTACCAATTAAATAATATTTAATTGGAATTGAATTGATATTGATTTTTGGGTTTATCGTGAACAGTGTTTTAAATAACACTTGTTCTTTAACCCGATAATTAATGAATGTGATTTGGGTTTGTCGTGAATGGTGTCTTCACTAACACTGTTCTTGAACCCAGTTGAGAAAAGATTAAATCTTTTTATTTAGATTTAATGAAGTGTACCAATTAAATAATATTTAATTGGAATTGAATGGATATTGATTTTTGGGTTTATCGTGAACAGTGTTTTAAATAACACTTGTTCTTTAACCCGATAATTAATGGAATGTGATTTTGGGTTTATCGTGAATCGTGTTTCTAAATGACACTGATTCTTTAACCCAGATAATGATTAAAACTAAGTGGAGTTTTAATGAATCTTTAATTAGATTGAAAAGATCGAGAATGGAGTATCACCAGTTTTGCTCCAGGCGATAGTTAAATCTTTAATTAGATTTGAACGTGAAATTTAGAAACTAACTGTCGGTTAGCCAAGTAGAATGGTTTTCTGGATATTGATCTGATGTTGGTTTCGGCCTTCGGGGTTAATATTTGGGGAATTATTCTCTTGATTAATTTACGGTTAGTGACTAATGAATTGGAATGAGGCGTATGTTGTGTTTGTGTAACACTTTTATAATATATACGCGAGTTATTCGGAAAGACCGGGTTTATCCCATTCTGAATAACTGATACTTCGATAAGTCGAAGATGAAGACGGTGGTCGAAGACCGGAGGTCTTCACGTCGTTTGGGTGATAACTGATGATCTTGATTGGGCTGTACACCCAAGAAGATGGAAACAGTTAGTGATCGTCCAGACGTACTTGGAGATCGATGGATATGCGGGGTACTAGGTGCCTCCGGTTTCGTTCAGACCCAGAACGGACTTGTAAATGGACTGTGTGTCTGACATCGGATTTCATTCTGTGTGACTGATATCGGTTGCATAGGATGGCTTGCCTGTGTGGCATGCTAAGATGCAAATGATCAAGGCTTCTGTTGAAAAGCAAAGTCTTGTGGTTGATGATCAAAGCACGGCCTTTGTGGCGTAGCTTTGTGTAACGTTTGCTTCGCGAGTTTCACACCCGGTATGAACCAAAAACGGGAGAGGACATCAGGGAGGACTTGCGTTTCTTTCTAGCTAGAAGTGGCGTCAGTGGTTTTACACGCCCTGACGAGTTTGACTTATGTGGTTGTTGCTGTTGCGAGGCGCCTCGGTTATATCGGTTTCGGCCGATGCATTCTGGTCGGCTGACGGACCAGACTTACACCCCATAGGGTGGGGAAACGTAGTGTTCAGGCATAATAATCCACATCGGTGGACCGGCCCTGACGATCTAAAGGGTTGATGCGTTCTGATCCTGAGGGGCGGGCTAGAGCGTCTCGAATCGGTTGAGGACTATCTTTTGCCTCGGTTCATAGACGGAAATCCAATTTCCAAATACGTGACATTTGCGGTTTTATTTGTAAACCTATATATGGCGACATAGTGGCATGGGACGCTCATGCCGCCTATGATTGATACTTATGATTTGAAGTTGTTTTATACACTATGCACTTATTATAGTATCAAATGATTTGTTTCAAACGTACCAAGCATTCTTTGGCTGTTATAAGGGAAAACCCTATCCCCCGGCTTGCGTTGCATTGTGTGATAGGACCTGGGTCTTATAACAGCTTCATTTTTCTTTATTTAGCATTGCGCTGTTTGTTTTATGCACTGGTATTCTTGGGAGGAAACCCGTTCCGTGTTATACGGCGTGGTCCCTTGATTTACCTAACTTTTAAAATAAAGAATAATAACTTTTTTTTGTTCTCACACCAGTCCCATGACTGACCTGGAGTTTATTGTTTTAACCTAAACTCTGGGTGCCCCTATTTTGACACGGGCAGCTAGTAGTTTTGGTTTTGCAGATTTATATTCACAGGATCCTGGTTTACAGCTGGAACGATATCCGGAAAGCTTTGTATCCGCATATCTACTTCTAGTTGTGTATTGTAATAATTTCCGCTGCTATGTATTTAAATGTAATTTAAATCTCTGATATTTCTGTGTAATATTCGTTTATACTTTGTATATTCTTGTAATCTGATGCATTGTTGTAATATACAATGAAATGTTCTTCTGTATGCGTTCTGTTGTGGCTTGTTCTCGAACTATCCGACGCTTTCCTTTACGGGGAGGTTGCGGGTCTTCACACATAGCGACCTTTCTGAAAATTCATTTGGCCATAACTTTTGCTTCCAGCTATGAAAATTCGATTTTTCAGATTCGTTAGAAAGGTATTCACTAACAGATTTAAATATTTTTGGTTTCACTAAAATCCGTTTTGTTTTGCACCCGGTACAGTCCGACAAAGTTTGAATTCAATTTTTGAAACTACAGCGCCCTTTCTGGCCTTGTTTATAATTATAATTAATTATATTCGTTTTCAAATGTCGATTCACTCTTACTTTTCATCGCTATTATTTAAAATATTTATTTTAAATATTCAAACTCCATTATTTTAGCCAATTTAAATTTTTTTAAATTGGTTCAGATTTTCTGGGTCGTTATAGAAATGCAAGGGTCGTCCTGTGCCAGAATGGTGCTTTCTGTTTGTCCAGTCCCAGGACAACTTGTATGGACGAGTGTCTGACAGAGTATTTCCAACGGTCACGCCGTTGATTTTTACGAATATACCTAGTTGGTGGAGAGAAGGTAACTTCTTTTTTTCTACACCCAGTGTACATTTGTGTAATCAATACGTGATTACGGATTTGACGATGTGGCATTCAAAGTGAATGGTGATCAGATGTTTTGAAGATAGACGTAGCCTCTAGCCTCATAACCAGGAAGTAACGAAAGTTGGGCTAGGCGGCATGGCTAGTTGGGCCATACCCAAGCAGGGTGCATTGTCACCGATCTAGAGAAAATTCATATTTATACTTCTTTTCGATTCTGTATCTTCGGATTTCGGTTGGATGGCCAACAACCGTGGGTGGCAATATATTCGCGACACTCAAGCTAAATGAGTGTGCGGTCATGTGTGGCCGGGTTGCAAGACGTTCTTGTTGAACCCAGGTGTATACCCTCTAGAGTACACTGATCGGAAGGTGCTCCCATACCTTGTTTGTTGGAATCCATTCTCCAATAAGCGCCCTGAGGTTTATGATTTTATACTATATATATGTGGAGCGTGAGATGCAAGCGTTCTGCTACTTGGATATTTATTTGCTTAGACATTATCATAATATCACTGGATTTTATATCAAAGATATTTTGGGTTATAGTAAGGTAAAAGCCGTCCATGTTTATGTGTGGGTTGGTCTTACTATTTTCCTTTTGTTTCAAAAAAAGAATTTTCCAAAGTTAAACAGTATGGTTGGAATTTACTCATACCAGTCCCATGACTGACCCAGAGTTTATTTTGTTGTTTTTCCTAAACTCTTTTGTTCCCAAATTTGCACGGGCAGTCAAGTGTTTCAGGATTTTACAGATTCACTTGGAGAAGCTAAAAGCAGAAGACCTCACCATTAGTTATTTAAAGATTATTTCCCCTGTGATGTATACCCTATATTATGCTCTGTTATGGTATGTATGTATACAAATTCAGATTTGTATTTCAAACTTGTTATATAATATATTTTATTATTCTGCTGTGAGTTCGTGTTTACTCTGATTATGATGTTCTTCTTCTTCTATTCTATTAGTTCTATCTTATCTTTCTCACCCTCTAAATTCTTCTATTAATGATCTGAACTTTTGTGCACTTTGAGTTGAATGTGTAGCATATTAGTTAGCTCAAATTGGTATGGATTTTCGGGCCATCATATATTTTAAAATATGATACCTTTGGTTTCTTACTATATAAAAGTTCGTACGGTGTTTTATGAGTTATGGGTCTTATTAAAATTCTATTTAATATATAACAAGCTGTTGCAACTGCCTCAGCCCAGAAATTTCTTGGTAAGTTACTAAACATGGTTCTCGCACACTCTTGAATTGATCTATTTTTACGTTCAACTACTCCATTTTGTTGAGGGGTTATGGGAAAAGAAAAATTATGGGTTATCCCCTTTTTATTACAATTGTTTTCAAAATTTTCATTTTCGAACTCACTACTATGATCACTACGTATTGTTTTTATTTTTAAATATAATAAATTTTGAATCTATTAGCAAAAGTTCTAAACTAATCAAAAGCATCACTTTTATTTTTAAGAAACAAAGTCTAAGTAAATCTAGAAAAATCGTTGATTATTACGTAAACGTATCTATTGTGTTTTATTGATTAAGTTTGGGATGGACTGAATAGATCCATGTAAATTAACTTTAATGGTTTCAAGGTTGTAATTTCTTCTTTTAATTTAATTGAACTTCTTTTCAATTTTCTAAACTGACAAGCATCACATAAATTATTTACTTTAAATTTCATTTTAGGTAGCCCTCTAATTGACTCTAGTTTTGAAATTCTAGAAATATGTTTGAAATTTATAAGACTGAATCCTTTATGCCAAATCCAAGGGTCACTTGTATTGGCCATGAGACATAAATTATCATCGGAAATTTTCGTACTTAATATATGGATGTTTTTATTTCTATCTCCTTCGAATATTATTTTTGAATTCCTATCTTTTACAAAAGCATTTATCTTTTTCAAAATTAATTTTATAGCCTTTATCGCAAAGTTGACTTATACTTAGTAGATTATATTTTAAATTCCTAACTAATAAAACATTAGAAATAGTAGGAGTTTCAGAATTACCGACATTGTTGATGCCAACTATATATCCTTTAGAGTTATCTCCGAATTTGACCATTCCACCATCTTCATATACCAAATTATTCAGTAATCCTGGATTTTCCGTTATATGTCTTGAACAACCACTATCCAATATCCATTTGTCCTTTCTGATTTCCACCATTTAACCATCAGAATTTGAATTTTCAACAACCATGTAACACACCTTTTCCTGTTTTGGGCAACATTTCGGTAAATCACTTGATTTTTCAACATAGCTGAACGCAGACTCTTCTGACATTGATGCAATGTTTGAATTAAGACTAGTGTTATAAACCATTTCAAAATTTACTATTTCCAAAATTCAGGCGATGAACTTTTGAAAACCCATGCTTCGATACCAATTCTTATGGTGGCCTGACCTACCACTGTGGCATAATAATGGTACCTCAGAATTGATTTCATGGTTAGCCTCGTGACTCAACCAACCCACAGATGGGGACATGTAGGAGTAAGAGTCTCCTGGTCCCACCAAGCAGCCGAGCGAGAACCCCCTATCTAATTCTTTAACCAGCTTTGATACCAATTGTTAAGGATGCTGATTAAGGATCTTCAGGCCTAATTAACACTAGAGGGGGCTGAATAGTGTTTATAAGAAATTTATAGAAATCTTTAACTAACTTGAATTACTATATGAATCACACAATTATTATCACACTAGAAATGATCACAAACACAGACACAGATATAAGTAAATATAAATTGCAGAAAAGGAAAGAGCACAACAGATTTTATATTTGTTTTGATTACTCCTACGTCCAGTCCCATGCAACGTCGGATTGCGCAGAGTTTTATTAATACTTGTATCAATCTTACAACACCCTTTATTTCACGGCTACAAGGTTAACACTGATTCTACCACCCTTGATTTCACGGCTACAAGGTTCACACCACTCTCTTTCCTTGATTTACGGCCTACAAGGAACACATCCTTTCCGAAACAATTACAATAGCCCTTGAACTCTTCAATAGCACTTGCAATCAGAGAGTATTTGATAGAGATTGAGAAAACAAGAAGTTTGATATAATTTGAGTAGAAATCAGCAAAGTATAAGTGTAGAAATCAAGAAATTAATGTATATTAATGGTGGTTAGAGATAGGATGAAAATGGAGAAGAAGAATTAATAAAAATTTCGAATTTAACCCCTATTTATAGTGTTTGAAATGTTGCAACGTTTATGAACTGTGTCAAAATATGAAAAGACACTTCATTTGAAAATTGAAAATATGACAGTTATATGTTGACATGTTGAATTGTGTATGTCGACATATGCCTTCTATTTTGATTTTCAAAATCATTTTTCAAATGTTTAAATCTATATATATATATATATATATATATATATATATATATATATATATATATATATATTCTGGAAATTCTTGAATCAAAACTAATGTTCCAAAATGAATTTTCTAAAGTATAAAAACAAACATGGTAATATATATTACAAACATATTTATAAATTTATATGATATAAGACTATAAAACATATATATTATAAGACTTTATAAACTATACATACATATATATATATATACATACACATATATATATATATATATATATATATATATATATATATATATTTGAAATCATAAGAAAAATCTTAATAATCTGAAATCATTTTAGAATAAGAGTTTGAAATTATTTTGAAATCAATTTGAAAACAGAATTTGAAAGTGCTAACCGGAGTTTTACACATAAACTAGACTCTATTACTTGAATATCTTGAGCTCTTGAAATCCTGATTATCTTGATACTCACGAGTCTTGAATTCGTTGATATCTTGAATCTCTAATACGGTACAATCTTCTATTTCACCTGTATACAATTCTTGCATATATATCTATATATATTCTGGGTAAAGATGTTAGTATATATTTTATAATCAGCAGTAATGTTAATAATTGAAACAAAGTTGTTGTCATCAAAATTCCATTCTCCAACACCCGCAAGACAAAGCCAAAAAATTCTATAAGACATAATTAAAAGTATTTTATAAATAAGAATATATTTACTAATTTTATACATTTCAAAAAATTATTACATTCGTTGCATGTATTTCATCAAATTAAGGCTGCTTTAGTATTATTGTCGTTTTCTAATACAGCCAAATTTCTTTTAGACTCGTGCATTCATTTTTGTTGCATAAGTCAAAATGTTATAAGACTCATGTCTTATTCCAATTAACACAATACAATGGAAGAAACAACGCATATATAATGGTTTACATATACACAAACAACCACAAATTATACACACTTTTTCAATTTTTAGGATAACATGTGAAATATGCATACCATGGAATGCTATAAATTAACATTACGTTATTGTAAGCAATTGCAGATCACTAACCCTAACTTATCAACTTATGCAAATCTAGATTAGGGTAAAAATTAGGTTCTTGGTGAAAATAAGATATTATAACTGAGCAGAGAGCAATATATATTGATTACGCACTCCAGAAGGATCCAAAAGCTCGAAATTGGTGATTGGAAGATTGAAGGGGGAAAATGGAGGTTTTAGATTTCGAATTTTTGTGCTGAAATGAAAAGGAAGGCTTGGCTGGTCCCTGTACCTTGCAGTTTTCCGACGGTTTTCGATAGTCATCGATGGCCCGGCGAAAACCATCGGAAATTAACGGTCGAAAATTGTCATTCTATTCTGTCGAAATAGCTGCCTTTTCTAGCAGTAAGATGGCTAGTTTTGAGGCTATCATTTTGCAGGATGAGGAAGAGGGGCGAACTGAATAGGTTATTGTTGGAAATGATGAAAATAAAATAGGAAAGGTTAAGAATATTGTACTCCTCCACGATCATACTGTACTCACTACCCTAAAGTAGATATATACAAATATGTGTACACACACGTACCCACGAAATGAATCCAAAAACATGGAAGATTTACAAGAGAACACAAACAACCAAATGAGTCAATTGCTGCTTTCATCAATTGGTGAAACAGTCAAGCTTTCAGGTTGCACAATTTGAGGCTCACTGCTAAAATCTCGCTCATTAAACAACGCAATTTGATCCTGAGGCATCACCATTATACTTGAAACGCCATGCGTGTTCTGATTACGAGTCGTATCGACAACATGACAATTAGAAAGCATTTGATGTGACTGTAATTGAACATGTTGATGAAAACTAAGCTGCTGCTGGTGCTGTTGATTTTGTGTTCCTGAATGAAAAGACTCATTTAGTTGTATTTGTTGCAGTGATATGTTGCATGTGCCCGAAGGATTCTGCATCTCTCCTGTCGCGTATCTCAGTCTCTCCACTTCGTTCTTCAGTGCCTCATTCAATGCTGCATGACATATATGCTCAACATAATGATTTTTAACAATGTAACTGATCAGACATGAATATTTGAAGAAAAAAAATCACCTTCATGCAGTTGAGCTTGTTGCTCCATCACTTGTAACCGCAGCTTAAGTTCATTGTTTTCAGCAGCTAAACTAGCAATATCTCTCTAATGAATAATATGATTGTCTTAGCATAATACAACTGAAGCAAATGTTTCAGGTATTTTGAAGATAAACAAATCAAGAAACCTGAAGAAGAGAGTGCTGTGCAGAAAGGGCAGCGAGTTCGATTCGAAGAGTCTGAACTTTTCTCTCCAGTTCTGAAATGTAACGTGCCTTCCGTTCTTTTGACCTTGCAGCAGACTGTCTGTTGGCAATAATCCTGCATCCATATGTACATATATAACGTCAAATATATACAAAATTGTGCATGAATTCATGAACCCATAGGTAACTGTTTATATAAAAAGCATAAAATGTTTTACCGTTTGGCTCGCTTAGGGTCGACGACTGCTAGCTCGGCTAGTTTTTCAGGAGCCATGGCCTTTTTAGCCTCTATGAGCCCAGACCCGCACCCACCCACCGAGAGACTTTGGCCATGCTTGGTTTTCTTTTCTGGATCGTCTTCATCATGGCAGCCGGAACCGACTTTCTCCATGTCTAAATACATGTGGAAGAGGTCATCGTTGGACCCAATACCATCCATTAATGGGCTACTGGGTCCAGGGTTGATGTCAGCGAACCCGCAAGGATCGTCGGAATGGGCACGGCGGTGGTGAGCTACTATGAATGGGTCCGGGTTCTGTAGTTCTGGGGAGAAAATGGAATTCATTTGGCATTTTGTAAGGAAATATTTTTGAAAATTTTGTAGAAAAATAAGGGAGAGAAAGGCGGCATTGGAAAAGGGAAAGGGAGGGGAAGAATCGGAAGATGAGAGGCGTATTTGTGAATGGGATATAGGGTCGTTTGTAAAATCTAGAGGTCATTTTTGAGTCTCGTTAACAGCCAACCGCTGTTCACATTTGGAATTATCTAACATGGCCGTTAAAAGGGCACCGACCGACGTTCATCCGCTTCACCAGATTTGTATTATCTTATTTTGAACAGTGTTAAAACCAACTGAACGAATTGCTAAATGAATAGGCTTTGTGGTTATAATAATATGGAGATACGCTAGAATACCCGAAAAAGTTTTTGTCTAAAACTGAGAAATTTGGGTAAATTCCGGAATTACAATCAATTCAGGGGGTATTTATGTAATTCAAGGAGTGGGTCCTCTGTTTGTTTGTCTCTAGTGTACTTTTTGACAAAAACCTTTTTTGTCATAGTAGCATTTTTGAACCTAAAATAAATGTTGTGGAGATGTGCATTTTATGCGGAAGCAATTCACCCATCACATCATCTTATTCATCCAAATACAAAGATATATTTCTGATAGAAAACAACATGGATATAAAATTTAATGCAAACGAAAGATATTTCACCCAACCACCATCTTTATTAATTCCAAAAAACAAATTTTGTTAATATTTATAAAATGAATTCAAAATAAACAAATTACAACTGAATCAATAATTTATTGAGAAATGAAAAGGATATCCAGATGACTAAAATATTTTTGAAGAAAAGCAATGAAAAACAACGACAAAACTGTTGGATCGCATTTTTCTGGTTTCTATCGACCCAATTCGATCCCACCTAGAGGCACAAACTGCTTCTTTCAGCAGTAAATAAAAACAGTGTAGCGGCCTGTAAATCCGTACACTTTGAGTTGACTAAATACACCACACATTCAACCCAAATTGCACAGAAATACGAATCATTATGGGTAAAGAAGAAAAAGATAGAAGAAAAACAAAAATAACAACACAAATCTCACACCGCAGCGGAATAAAATATAATATATATAATAGCTCTTAAATATAGAATTTTGTACCATATATACATACCATCATCAGAATACAACATAACACATAAAAACGAAAATAAACTCTAAATTGCTATCTAACGATGAAGCCTCCTGCTCCAAGCTCCTCCAAGGGTATCTGTAATCACCTAAACTACTTGACTGCCCGTACAAATTTGGGCACCCAAGAGTTTAGGTTAAAACAAAACAAATAAACTCTGGATCAGTCATGAGACTAGTGTGAGTAAACTCCAACCATTTGATTTTACTTTGAAAATCCTTTTGAAAGAAAAAATAATCGTAAGACCGATCCACACATAAACATGGATGGTTTTTTCCTTACGATAACCCAAAATATTCTTTGTCTCAAAACTATTCTGGTATTATAATAGTGTCTAATCAAATAAATAGAAATTCTAGCAGAACGCTTGCATCTCACACTCCACATACATAACATATAATAAAAAACCACAGGCCTTATTGGAGAATCGATTTCCAACATTGACAAGGTATGGGACCAACTCCCGATCAATGTACTATAGAGGATAAACTAGGGTCTAACAAGAAAAATCTTGGAACCCGGCCACATATGACCGACACTCATTCAACTTGATTGTATCAAATATATAATCACCAACGGTTGTGATCAGCAACTGTTTCCCATAAGCATACAGAAGCAACAGAAGAAGAACAAATGAATTTTCTCTAGATTGTGACAATACACATTAATGGGCATGACCCACATAATCATGATGCCTGCCCGATTTATGTCATTTCCTGATTAATGAGGTTTGAGGTCCTGATTACCTTTAAGAACATCACAACGTCATTTACTTTGAATGTCACATCGTCAAATCCATCAAACCACCAATTGATGTCCACAAAAATATTCTGGGTTTTAAGCTAAGAGAATGTGTCTTCTTCACTGCCAAATAGAAATACGTTTGAGGAAATCACTATACGTGACCATCTGAAAATACTCTGTCAGATATTCTTCCATACATGTTCGTTTTGGGGCTGAACGAAACCGAAGGTACTATCTCCATTAATCCATCTAAGGTAATTTCTACCTAGGATTAACGAAAAAAGCCCTTGAACTTCCTTTGTCTTCGATTATCTTCAAAATACTCTGATTCGCAATGCTTATGCTACTATGGAGTGGTTTTGGATAATAAATCCAACTGATCTCTCCATATTGACAACGATAACATTAAATTAGCCAATATTTCGATAGTTGGTTATTTAACTATCAAAGAAACAAACATTCATCCAAATCCCTATTTCAAAAAGGAAATACTGTCGATTTACCCCTAAACAATCCTTGAGCCCTTTTAATTAATACTTCATTTATTATATTCTTCTCAATATTTATTTATTAAATCTCCTTACTAAGATATTTCATACACCGCTTTGGATTCTCGCTATACTTGGAAAATATTTTCATATTCCACATTCTTTATTCTCTATGCTTAGAAAATATCTTCTATTTAGTTGGAAAACTTTTCCAATGACTTATCTCTTCCACCAAACTCATTCATCTTCTATACTTAGAAAATATTCCTCATTTTATTTGGAAAACGTTTCCAAATCATTTTACCTAGGTTAAAATGAACATCGCGTAAAATATCGTTACAACATCCCAAAATACCGCACTTAACTAACCATATTTAATTATCGTATTAAATCTTAATCGTTTCCTTTTCGAAAATCAATTACTATAAAAATTGTGTTATAGTTCATGTTTTTTTTATTAATAAAACGTCTATTACACACGTTAAATTTTATTAACCAATTTGGTTCCAAATTCTATGAAACGACCCGCAAATCCGTGCTATCTGAGTTGACTAAATACAACACACGTCCAACCCAAATAACACAGAAATACGAACCATTAATAGAAAGAAGATAGAGGGTGAGAATAGATAAGATAGAAAACTTAGAATAGAAGAAAAACGAAGATCACAAACTCACAGCGGAACGAATAAAATATATTATATAACATAACTTTGGGAATACAAATCTGTTTTGTATATATATACATACCATCATCAGAGTATACATAACATTTGATTCAGCGGAAGTAACTCTAAATAACTAACGTTGAAGCCTCCAGCTTCAAGCTCCTCCAAGTGTATCTGTAAAAGCCTGAAACACTTGACTGCCCGTACAAATTTGGGCACCCAAGAGTTTAGGGAAAACAAAACAAAATAAACTCTGGGTCAGTCATGGGACTGGTGTGAGTAAACTCCAACCACTTGTTTAACTTTTAAAAATCCTTTCAAAGGAAAAATAATAGTAAGACCAGCCCACACATAAACATGGACGGTTTTTACCTTACTATAACCCAAAACACTTTGATACGAAAATCCAGTGATATTATAATAATGTCTACATCAGGTAAATAACCAAATAGTAGAACGCTTGCATCTCACGCTCCACATATATTAAAAAAATCAAAACCCGCATGGCGCTTATTGGAGATTGGATTTCCAACATGACAAGGTATGGAACCACCTTTCGATGATGTATCTCTAGAGGCGAATACACCTGGGTTCAACAAGAACATCTTGCAACCCGGCCCACACATGACCGACCACTCATTTCGCTTGAGTGTATCGAATGTATATCACCAACGGTTGGACTCAAACCACCGTTTCCCGAATGGGCAGAATCGATAGATTTAGAAACAAAAGGAATTTCTCTAGATAGGTGATTATACACCCTAATGGGTGCGACCCACATAGCCATGCTGCCTGCCCGATTTTTGTCCTTTCCCGGTTGTTGAGGCCTGAGGCTACGCATACTTCCCATTCATCGATAACACAATCACTTTGAATGCCACATCGTCAGATCCGTTAATCACTAGTTGAGTTTGCACAAATATTCTGGATATTATGCTAAGGGATAAATCCGTTGCAACCATATACATTCATACAGACCAACTCATTTGATCATTGGAAATACTCTGTCAGACATTCGTCCATTTACGTTCGTTCTGGGATTGAACGAAACCGAAGGCACTATTTCTATTAATAGAAAAAGCCCTTGCACTTCACTCCGTCTTCAATATATTCAGCATACTTGGTTCGCAACGCTTATGCCAATACGGAGTGGTTCTTCGGATAATAATCCAACCGGTCTCTCCATATTGACAACGATGGTCAAAACTTCGATAGTCTGTGATTTAACTATCGAATAAAAACAAGTGTTCAATCAACATATCAAACAAATCACTGGGCTCTTTAATTAATATTTCATTAATTAAATCTCTTCTCTATTTCCTCAATCAATATTTGTTAACCCAATATTTCAATAATCATCTCGGCCTCTTATGTCATTTGGAAAACGTTTCCAAATATTAACTTCTTTTATTTTCTATATATTAGAAAAATCTCTATTTGCAATTGGAAACAATTCCAATCATTTATCTCTATCCCTTTTTGTTTGCAATATTCGATTTTTATATTCACTTTACTATCGAATTCAATACGTCGATATAATGATTTCAAATTTCAAAATATCTTAAAAATATTCTAACTCCTTAAATTTCCGGAAAATTTCGCCATAACCTCCCCTGTATCGGGAGCATCGGGAAATTTCAAATAGCTTCCCGGTATCTTCCTCAATCAAAAAGAAAAAGGAAAAGCCAAGCGGCTTGCCGATACGGCGCATAAATCTCATATATGAATTAAACATGTACCTTTTTGTCGAGCACATAAATTTAAATCTTCATATATTCCATCCCATATCTGTTTAACACCTGTTCACCTGTTTCCAATTCAATTCAACTCAATCTATTTGTTTGAATTCAAATTTGAATTGTTTGAATTTGGTTCCGCTCAATTATTCTTTAATTAGCCCTTTTGCCTATTTCACTTCTTTGTTTGAACATAACATGTTCAAACAAAATATTTAACTCGTTCCTAGCCAAATTGAATTTCAATTTTCAATTCTAGTTTCCTTTTCCATTTGAATATAAATTTCAAATCGAATTTACTTATTCAAATCACAATATCCATTCAAAACTCATTAACTAATTTTTTATTCAATTTAGTTAATTCTATTCAATAAATCAAAATCTGGTTTCTGTTTCAAAAATCATATTCATTTACACAACTTGAATTCGCATATATTTTACAACTCAACTCTGAAATTTTCTAAATAGAACTTCGGATTTTACCTGCTTAAAATCCTTTCATAAAATTAAATAAACTATTATGGTTTTAAAACGCTTATGGCGCTGCTTTTCTGAAAATTTGATTTTGACATAACTCAAAATCTATACGACTAAATTCAGATTTTTCTCCTTCATTAGAAAACTATTATCAAATCGGTCCTGACGTTTCTTGTTTCAAAGAATTTCGACTTCAATTGGGTTCTGTATATTCAATTGAAGTTCGAATCGCCAATTTACGAACTGCAGCGCTGCGGCGAGTTCGTTTTAATTATATTTATAAATATAAACTTTTTAAACTTCGTTTATATAAATTCAACTCCATTATGATATATTTAAAAATATATCAAACCATTTTTTCAACTCAACAAATATTTCTGATCTTCTATTTCATTTATATTTGAAGTCTATATTCAAATTACAATTCGATTCTAATTCAAATTCTATATTCAAATTCTATTTCAAATTCTATTTCAACTATTTGAATTCAAATTCCATTTTTAATCTATTGAACTTCAAATATTTAAACTCCATTTCTACTTGAACTTCAAATACCACATTTATATTCCTTTGAATCCAAATATCATCTTTCAAATCTCTTTGAATCCCTCTTATTCAAATTCTTTCTAATTAAACTCCATTTGAGTTTTGTTTGACTCCTTATATTTAACACCATTTGAATTCTATTTAAATTCTTATATTTAAATCCTTTTTATTAAAACCCATTATTTAAATCCCATTTGAATTTTCCTTATTTCAAATCCATTTGAACTCCTTTAAATTCAAATTCCATTTCAAAATTTATTTGGATTTCCTATTTTGAAATCCTATTCCACTTCTTACTTTGAAATCCTATTTTCAAAGTTTATTTCAAATTCTATTTTGAAATCTCATATTCAAATTTCTACTTGAATTTCTATATTCAATTCCATGTTCAAATTCAACACTTCAATTTCTATTTCAAATCTCAATTCAAATTTCATATTTGAATTCCATTTCAAATCTCTATTCAAATTTCATATTTGAATTCTTCTTTGAAATACTATATTTCAAATTTCATTTAATTCTTCTTTGAAATTCTATATTTCAAATTCTATTTTGAAATTCTACATTCAAATCTCTCTTTGAATTTCTTTATTCGAATTCCTTTGAATTCAAATCTTATTTTAATTTCTTGAATTCAAATTCTATCTTCCCTTCTAATTTCGTCTATTCAAATTCTATTTGAACTTCTATTTGAATTTCTAATATTCAATCTCCTTTTAAAATTCAAATATTTAAACTCCTTTTAAAATTCAAATGTTATACTCAAATTTTAATTGAATTATATATTTAAAAATTTCCTTTCACATCCTGTTTTGAAATTTCATCTCGAATTTCAATTTCACGCTTATATTTCTATTTCTGAATTATCAAATGATAATTCTTTTTACTTCATTTATAACTTCGTTATAAAAGAATTATTTATAAACTTCGTTCAAAAAGAAACTACTTGTTTTAATTTCCAAGAACAAGTTTATGTTTAATTTCCATTTACAATTCAAATTCTATTTAAAAATAGAAATTTTCCTTTTTAAATCGCCAATATCCTTTTTACGATATTTTAAAATATCATTACTTAAGCCCAGTGATATTTAAACACACAAGGCAACGAATTATTTATTTTTCTAACACATCATATATAACAATATATATATGCAAACAAATAAACAAACAGATAATATATTTTTGAGGAATCCAGTTGGATTCCTCCAACCTGTTTTCCTGCATCCACAGATGTTAGCACATAAATAATACCAATTCTGCTTCGTGGCAGAATATCGCGGTATAGAAGGTCATCTACTAATCATAGCGTGGGGCGTATAGGGTAATCATCCGCTATGAAACTGCGGGCATCCGCTAATGAGACTGCGGGAATCCAACAAATCAATCAACCCAATATATATATATATAGCCTAAATAACTAATATATATAAAACAACCAGAAAAATCCAAGCAAGCAACAACAATTATTTTTAATGAAATAAAAATAATTCTAAAGGTGAGTGAGATTTACTCACCGTGATTTTATTTGATTATCTTCGTTTTATCTGATTTTAAACAAATGTTTAAAATCAAATAAAATCCCATTTAGCTCCAAAACTTCCCAAACTTGTCCCATAGCATAGCCTATATCATACGAATTCAAACCGCTTGACTTTGCTCGAATCTGATTATGTATGATGGACATAAAGTTTTTGACAAGTTTAAATATATAATTAACATTCCTCAGTAATTTAAATTAATTAAATTCTTACCTTATAATTCATTGTTGTATTTACCATTCCCAAAGAAACAAATCCAACTCTTGAAACCTACAGCAGATTTCCGAGCAGTTGTCACACTACCATATAACCTCAACATCACTTGCTCCAGTCAATACTACTCCACCGAGCCCACACTCGAATCACCATAGTTTCCTTTCCATCCAGTTGAATTGAGTAAACTGTTCTCAATAACCCAAAAAAACATACCACCGAATGATTTCACTAGCAGTTCAAACCTCATCAGCCTACGGATATCCCTCCTCATCAATATAGCAACGCTGCTTTCATCACCTACCAGTTCAACTCCTCATCACTGATTAACTTTCCATCGCAACCTCACAGCCCCCCAATAAAGTACGGACACCCTCAAACACAACCTCGAGCTTCCCTGACAACTCACCCAGTTAAACGGTTCGTCACCACCAGACTCGAGATGATGAATAAGCTGACCTCGAGGTCCTCCATCGCAGCAGATTTCGTTCGTCGCCCTAGTTTCCAGTTCGGATTTTGAAGACCGAAGGCGAGCGTCGCACCCTTAAATCGATCGATGTACGAGCTCCAGTGAATATTACGATTTTGATCCAAACCCCTTTTTTTTTTTCTCTGCTTGATGAAATCGGTTTGCAGAAGGAAGAACGAGGGGCAGAAATGAAATGAGTGGGTTTGGTAATGACCCTTAAACGAGTGCGATGGATGAATTTATAGATTTGAGAGCAGACAAAATGTACAACTCCATTAATCCTGTGTTTCTTAGCTTTTCAAAGGCAGACAAATTTTACAGCTCAAGAAGGAAAGAGATGGGCTGCGTGATTAAGTTTTTAGGATGGCGCTACTTAAACATAGGTCGGCTGATGGATGTAACTTTTATTTGATTTGATTTTTGTTATATATAATATTTTCAAATATCTCGTGTCCTTAATTTGCAAACCCAAATCGGTATTTAACCGTAACGACTGACGTTTCTAGCCTTATCTGATATTCCAAACACAACGGCACAGATAATGGAATTTAATTCGTCTGTATAGAAGAAATAATAATTCAAATTAATAACTTAAATTAAATTCGATTTGAAATATAAATTGATTTCAAACAACTAAATTTATCGATAACAATCTATTATTATCGATCTGTTCGATATTAAATCATATAATGATTTTTAAACTGAAAAATTCCATAATAAAAATCCATTTATTTTTGAATCAATATTTAAAACTATATTAAATATTTAAAATTAATCGACGAAAAATCTGGGTCGTTACATTCTTCCCCCCTTAAAATAATTTCGTCCTCGAAATTGTTAAGGTAGGAAAAAGGGTACAAATCTATTTCTTTTCAACATCTCACTTATGTTGAAACTCAATTCCTCATATTTCTATGACTTTTTTTTTCAACCAAAGCTTTTGGTTTCCATTCATATGCATTCTAATTCATATTCCTTTCAATTTTATTTCAAATTGATTCTAATCAATTCATTCACTTCGACCCATTTAACTTGTTTAAGTTAAATTTAAATTCCAGAATCCAAATCCCTGGGTTTTTCTTTCAAATCCTTTTGAAATCACTTAAATATATACATGTATATTTATTTCCATTTCAAATTCAAAACATTTGAATTTTCAACAAATTTCCAACAAAATTTTCTAAGGTAGCAATTCATCACTTAGAAACTCGGAAATGAATACTGATAATGTTGCAATCATCATCAGAATTATTTCCCAGCCACTGAAGTGAGTTCAGTGCTTTAACACTTTCAAAATCCATCAAAAATGATTTTCTTTCAAATCCTTTTAAAATAAATCTATATTATTTTAATATACTTTGAAAAATATTTTTCAACTTCCCAGGATTTTGAATTCTTAATTCTGGTTTGAATTAAATTCTAATTCATCTTATTTGTATATTTAATCCCTATACAAATTCTATTTGGTTATAAATAACCATTCTAATTTTATAATCTTATCTGATTATAATGTTAACATTCAACACATCCAATACATCCATATAATAATGATTCTAGAAATTATTCTTTCTATATCAAAAATAGAAATTTCGGGTAAAATTATTTCATTTACCCACTTAAAACAATATCATGTCGTATTTTCTGTTCAAGTGTTTAGAAATTCCTATCGACTTTGTGGCGTCCCACTATTCGATCAGAATTCATAAACCACTCAACAGACAAGTCAACACAATATAAAACAATTTTTATATCAACATACAAATACGCGCTCTCGTATATACACTCAACTCATTCTAGGGTGCTACTGACCCTATCTCTAATGAGCACATGCGACACAAGCCTAGGTATTCACTCAACCTAAGCTCTGATACCACCTGAAACGACCCGCAAATCCGTGCTATCTGAGTTGACTAAATACAACACACGTCCAACCCAAATAACACAGAAATACGAACCATTAATAGAAAGAAGATAGAGGGTGAGAATAGATAAGATAGAAAACTTAGAATAGAAGAAAAACGAAGATCACAAACTCACAGCGGAACGAATAAAATATATTATATAACATAACTTTGGGAATACAAATCTGTTTTGTATATATATACATACCATCATCAGAGTATACATAACATTTGATTCAGCGGAAGTAACTCTAAATAACTAACGTTGAAGCCTCCAGCTTCAAGCTCCTCCAAGTGTATCTGTAAAAGCCTGAAACACTTGACTGCCCGTACAAATTTGGGCACCCAAGAGTTTAGGGAAAACAAAACAAAATAAACTCTGGGTCAGTCATGGGACTGGTGTGAGTAAACTCCAACCACTTGTTTAACTTTTAAAAATCCTTTCAAAGGAAAAATAATAGTAAGACCAGCCCACACATAAACATGGACGGTTTTTACCTTACTATAACCCAAAACACTTTGATACGAAAATCCAGTGATATTATAATAATGTCTACATCAGGTAAATAACCAAATAGTAGAACGCTTGCATCTCACGCTCCACATATATTAAAAAAATCAAAACCCGCATGGCGCTTATTGGAGATTGGATTTCCAACATGACAAGGTATGGAACCACCTTTCGATGATGTATCTCTAGAGGCGAATACACCTGGGTTCAACAAGAACATCTTGCAACCCGGCCCACACATGACCGACCACTCATTTCGCTTGAGTGTATCGAATGTATATCACCAACGGTTGGACTCAAACCACCGTTTCCCGAATGGGCAGAATCGATAGATTTAGAAACAAAAGGAATTTCTCTAGATAGGTGATTATACACCCTAATGGGTGCGACCCACATAGCCATGCTGCCTGCCCGATTTTTGTCCTTTCCCGGTTGTTGAGGCCTGAGGCTACGCATACTTCCCATTCATCGATAACACAATCACTTTGAATGCCACATCGTCAGATCCGTTAATCACTAGTTGAGTTTGCACAAATATTCTGGATATTATGCTAAGGGATAAATCCGTTGCAACCATATACATTCATACAGACCAACTCATTTGATCATTGGAAATACTCTGTCAGACATTCGTCCATTTACGTTCGTTCTGGGATTGAACGAAACCGAAGGCACTATTTCTATTAATAGAAAAAGCCCTTGCACTTCACTCCGTCTTCAATATATTCAGCATACTTGGTTCGCAACGCTTATGCCAATACGGAGTGGTTCTTCGGATAATAATCCAACCGGTCTCTCCATATTGACAACGATGGTCAAAACTTCGATAGTCTGTGATTTAACTATCGAATAAAAACAAGTGTTCAATCAACATATCAAACAAATCACTGGGCTCTTTAATTAATATTTCATTAATTAAATCTCTTCTCTATTTCCTCAATCAATATTTGTTAACCCAATATTTCAATAATCATCTCGGCCTCTTATGTCATTTGGAAAACGTTTCCAAATATTAACTTCTTTTATTTTCTATATATTAGAAAAATCTCTATTTGCAATTGGAAACAATTCCAATCATTTATCTCTATCCCTTTTTGTTTGCAATATTCGATTTTTATATTCACTTTACTATCGAATTCAATACGTCGATATAATGATTTCAAATTTCAAAATATCTTAAAAATATTCTAACTCCTTAAATTTCCGGAAAATTTCGCCATAACCTCCCCTGTATCGGGAGCATCGGGAAATTTCAAATAGCTTCCCGGTATCTTCCTCAATCAAAAAGAAAAAGGAAAAGCCAAGCGGCTTGCCGATACGGCGCATAAATCTCATATATGAATTAAACATGTACCTTTTTGTCGAGCACATAAATTTAAATCTTCATATATTCCATCCCATATCTGTTTAACACCTGTTCACCTGTTTCCAATTCAATTCAACTCAATCTATTTGTTTGAATTCAAATTTGAATTGTTTGAATTTGGTTCCGCTCAATTATTCTTTAATTAGCCCTTTTGCCTATTTCACTTCTTTGTTTGAACATAACATGTTCAAACAAAATATTTAACTCGTTCCTAGCCAAATTGAATTTCAATTTTCAATTCTAGTTTCCTTTTCCATTTGAATATAAATTTCAAATCGAATTTACTTATTCAAATCACAATATCCATTCAAAACTCATTAACTAATTTTTTATTCAATTTAGTTAATTCTATTCAATAAATCAAAATCTGGTTTCTGTTTCAAAAATCATATTCATTTACACAACTTGAATTCGCATATATTTTACAACTCAACTCTGAAATTTTCTAAATAGAACTTCGGATTTTACCTGCTTAAAATCCTTTCATAAAATTAAATAAACTATTATGGTTTTAAAACGCTTATGGCGCTGCTTTTCTGAAAATTTGATTTTGACATAACTCAAAATCTATACGACTAAATTCAGATTTTTCTCCTTCATTAGAAAACTATTATCAAATCGGTCCTGACGTTTCTTGTTTCAAAGAATTTCGACTTCAATTGGGTTCTGTATATTCAATTGAAGTTCGAATCGCCAATTTACGAACTGCAGCGCTGCGGCGAGTTCGTTTTAATTATATTTATAAATATAAACTTTTTAAACTTCGTTTATATAAATTCAACTCCATTATGATATATTTAAAAATATATCAAACCATTTTTTCAACTCAACAAATATTTCTGATCTTCTATTTCATTTATATTTGAAGTCTATATTCAAATTACAATTCGATTCTAATTCAAATTCTATATTCAAATTCTATTTCAAATTCTATTTCAACTATTTGAATTCAAATTCCATTTTTAATCTATTGAACTTCAAATATTTAAACTCCATTTCTACTTGAACTTCAAATACCACATTTATATTCCTTTGAATCCAAATATCATCTTTCAAATCTCTTTGAATCCCTCTTATTCAAATTCTTTCTAATTAAACTCCATTTGAGTTTTGTTTGACTCCTTATATTTAACACCATTTGAATTCTATTTAAATTCTTATATTTAAATCCTTTTTATTAAAACCCATTATTTAAATCCCATTTGAATTTTCCTTATTTCAAATCCATTTGAACTCCTTTAAATTCAAATTCCATTTCAAAATTTATTTGGATTTCCTATTTTGAAATCCTATTCCACTTCTTACTTTGAAATCCTATTTTCAAAGTTTATTTCAAATTCTATTTTGAAATCTCATATTCAAATTTCTACTTGAATTTCTATATTCAATTCCATGTTCAAATTCAACACTTGAATTTCTATTTCAAATCTCAATTCAAATTTCATATTTGAATTCCATTTCAAATCTCTATTCAAATTTCATATTTGAATTCTTCTTTGAAATACTATATTTCAAATTTCATTTAATTCTTCTTTGAAATTCTATATTTCAAATTCTATTTTGAAATTCTACATTCAAATCTCTCTTTGAATTTCTTTATTCGAATTCCTTTGAATTCAAATCTTATTTTAATTTCTTGAATTCAAATTCTATCTTCCCTTCTAATTTCGTCTATTCAAATTCTATTTGAACTTCTATTTGAATTTCTAATATTCAATCTCCTTTTAAAATTCAAATATTTAAACTCCTTTTAAAATTCAAATGTTATACTCAAATTTTAATTGAATTATATATTTAAAAATTTCCTTTCACATCCTGTTTTGAAATTTCATCTCGAATTTCAATTTCACGCTTATATTTCTATTTCTGAATTATCAAATGATAATTCTTTTTACTTCATTTATAACTTCGTTATAAAAGAATTATTTATAAACTTCGTTCAAAAAGAAACTACTTGTTTTAATTTCCAAGAACAAGTTTATGTTTAATTTCCATTTACAATTCAAATTCTATTTAAAAATAGAAATTTTCCTTTTTAAATCGCCAATATCCTTTTTACGATATTTTAAAATATCATTACTTAAGCCCAGTGATATTTAAACACACAAGGCAACGAATTATTTATTTTTCTAACACATCATATATAACAATATATATATGCAAACAAATAAACAAACAGATAATATATTTTTGAGGAATCCAGTTGGATTCCTCCAACCTGTTTTCCTGCATCCACAGATGTTAGCACATAAATAATACCAATTCTGCTTCGTGGCAGAATATCGCGGTATAGAAGGTCATCCACTAATCATAGCGTGGGGCGTATAGGGTAATCATCCGCTATGAAACTGCGGGCATCCGCTAATGAGACTGCGGGAATCCAACAAATCAATCAACCCAATATATATATATATAGCCTAAATAACTAATATATATAAAACAACCAGAAAAATCCAAGCAAGCAACAACAATTATTTTTAATGAAATAAAAATAATTCTAAAGGTGAGTGAGATTTACTCACCGTGATTTTATTTGATTATCTTCGTTTTATCTGATTTTAAACAAATGTTTAAAATCAAATAAAATCCCATTTAGCTCCAAAACTTCCCAAACTTGTCCCATAGCATAGCCTATATCATACGAATTCAAACCGCTTGACTTTGCTCGAATCTGATTATGTATGATGGACATAAAGTTTTTGACAAGTTTAAATATATAATTAACATTCCTCAGTAATTTAAATTAATTAAATTCTTACCTTATAATTCATTGTTGTATTTACCATTCCCAAAGAAACAAATCCAACTCTTGAAACCTACAGCAGATTTCCGAGCAGTTGTCACACTACCATATAACCTCAACATCACTTGCTCCAGTCAATACTACTCCACCGAGCCCACACTCGAATCACCATAGTTTCCTTTCCATCCAGTTGAATTGAGTAAACTGTTCTCAATAACCCAAAAAAACATACCACCGAATGATTTCACTAGCAGTTCAAACCTCATCAGCCTACGGATATCCCTCCTCATCAATATAGCAACGCTGCTTTCATCACCTACCAGTTCAACTCCTCATCACTGATTAACTTTCCATCGCAACCTCACAGCCCCCCAATAAAGTACGGACACCCTCAAACACAACCTCGAGCTTCCCTGACAACTCACCCAGTTAAACGGTTCGTCACCACCAGACTCGAGATGATGAATAAGCTGACCTCGAGGTCCTCCATCGCAGCAGATTTCGTTCGTCGCCCTAGTTTCCAGTTCGGATTTTGAAGACCGAAGGCGAGCGTCGCACCCTTAAATCGATCGATGTACGAGCTCCAGTGAATATTACGATTTTGATCCAAACCCCTTTTTTTTTTTTCTCTGCTTGATGAAATCGGTTTGCAGAAGGAAGAACGAGGGGCAGAAATGAAATGAGTGGGTTTGGTAATGACCCTTAAACGAGTGCGATGGATGAATTTATAGATTTGAGAGCAGACAAAATGTACAACTCCATTAATCCTGTGTTTCTTAGCTTTTCAAAGGCAGACAAATTTTACAGCTCAAGAAGGAAAGAGATGGGCTGCGTGATTAAGTTTTTAGGATGGCGCTACTTAAACATAGGTCGGCTGATGGATGTAACTTTTATTTGATTTGATTTTTGTTATATATAATATTTTCAAATATCTCGTGTCCTTAATTTGCAAACCCAAATCGGTATTTAACCGTAACGACTGACGTTTCTAGCCTTATCTGATATTCCAAACACAACGGCACAGATAATGGAATTTAATTCGTCTGTATAGAAGAAATAATAATTCAAATTAATAACTTAAATTAAATTCGATTTGAAATATAAATTGATTTCAAACAACTAAATTTATCGATAACAATCTATTATTATCGATCTGTTCGATATTAAATCATATAATGATTTTTAAACTGAAAAATTCCATAATAAAAATCCATTTATTTTTGAATCAATATTTAAAACTATATTAAATATTTAAAATTAATCGACGAAAAATCTGGGTCGTTACATTCTAAGTATAACCGATAAATCAATCTTAGTTATCAAATTTTCTATCTCCTTAAATTTTTGGAAAATTTTGCCAGTATCTTCTTTGTACTGCTCAATCGGTACAACTACAAATCGCCTCTTTGGGCCTTTTCCATTCAAAAAGAAAATCAAAAAGCCTAGTGGCTCGCCAAATAGGCTCGTAAAAACTCATGTGCCTCTTTTGTCGGGCATTCAATTTATTTCTTCCTTTACCTTCATTCCGTACCTGTTTAACATATATTCACCTATTTCCAATTTATTCTAATCCAACCATTTTCAACTCAATTCGCTAATTAGCACTTTTGCCTAATCTACCTTTAGTTTGAACTTATCATGTTTAAATATATTTTAATTCATTTATAAACAAGTCAAATTCCATTTCTAACTCGAGTTTCATATTTGATTTCAAATTTGAATCCATGAATCCAATTCGCTTAACCATAGTTAAGTTCGATCCAAAAATTCCTTTAACTAATTAATTTCAAATTTGTTAACTTCATTCAATAATTTTAAACTGATTTTTATTTTCACAAATTAACCCATTTACTCCACTTGAGTTCATATTTATTTCATAACTCAAGTTTGATTTTTTCTAATGGAAATCTAAATTTTTGTTCGCTTGAAATCCTTTTATTATATTAAATAAAGCGTCATAGTCTATAAACGATTATACCACAGTTTTTTTTTTGGAAATTTGATTTGACATAACTCAAAATCTATAAGACGAAATCCAGATTTTTCTCTTTCATTAGAAAATTATTACTTAATAGGTCCGAAAAATTCTTGTTTCAAAGAATTCTGACTTATATTGAGTTCTATATGCTCAAATAATTTTAAAATGTCAAATTATGAACTACTACGCTGTGGCGAGTTCGTTTTAATAAAATTTAAATATAAATGTTTGAATTTCGTTTATTAAATAAATTTCAACTCCATTCTTCTATATTTTAGTATAAATTAAACCTGTTTTCTGGTTCTAACTTAAAAATTCCGATTATCCACAATTATCGATTTTCCATTCAAAATTCATAACTCGGTTATGAATTTATTCACAACTCAGTTTTCTATCTTAAATTCCAATTCCCTTAGAAATAAATTATTTTATAAAATTCGATATGATCGAATTCCAATTATAAATCCCTTGCATTTATCTCCATTCAGTTTATATTCCGAATTCTGGAATAAAAGCTATCGTTCCCTTTTCGAAACGATTTCATATTCCTTTGAACAATAACCATAATATTATATAAATATAATAGCGTACTTACCAAATTCCTCTCATTTCCTTTACTTTGGAACTATTGCTAAATTTCATAAACACCTATTTTTTTATCTCCTCGATTTGGAAATATTACTATATTTCACAATTTCCTTTTTATTTCTTTTACCCTGGAAATATCGTTTATTTACTTAATCAAGTGGTACAAAATAAATTACTAACCTTATATATGGGTTTAAACGATGTTACGTTACACCCTTCTTATTATACACATCTTAACGGGTTTATTTAATTCTACAACTTCATTTTATGGAATAATGATTTAGTTTCCTTATCCACTTCCGTTTCAACCCGGTTATACTTTCTTATTTATATTTTCACGAAACCATGGTTACCCTTATTTCTTGTAATAAACGTATTTCCAGTACCATTCTATTTTCGTTGTTTGAAACTGACACTATATACTTAACCGAACGGTACAAATATAATCACACTTCATGCTTGGGCCAAACAATGTTAAATTATGCCTTGTTTACTTTAAAACCAAGTAATTTTCATTATATCTCAAAATCTTGCAAATAAGTTGCAAAATTCCATTTATGGAAATAATCAGTTAATTCAACCTCAGTTACCATTACAAAATAATACTATCACTTGATAATAGTGAGGTCGTTCAAATAAAGGTAGTTTATTTACCTCTCAGATCTTGATCGACAACGTTCTTATCTTGAGACAGATAAAAGTTCATAATTCAAAAACCGATATTACTTATAATATCGTAAAAATCTCATCTTCTATCTCATTTGACATATGGTTTTAATTGCCATTTCTTACATTGGAAAATCTATTTCCTAATTATCCGTTGAAAATCACTTCATTACATTTATAAACATTGTTTATAAATTAACTTTTTATTTAATATATATTAAAACAAACTTCCATTTAAAGATCATTTTGAAATCGATTTCAAGTTGGGATATTTTATTATTATAACTTATATATATAAACATAGAATCTATTTTCATATTTAATTTTAGTTTCTATTGCCGTCATATTTTGCCTTGCAAAAGAAATTTAGTTTCTATTTAATGCGATTCCAATATCCTTTCTGAAAATAATTTATTATTTTTATAGATTCAACATAGTCGAATTCCAATCATAAATCCATATGGATTTATTTCAATTCAATTTACTGTCCGAACATTGGAATAAATTTCATCGTTTCCTTTTCCTGAAACCATTCCCCTTTTCCTTTTCATTCATACTTGAGTTTTCATTCCCAAATTATCCAATGATTATTATTCAACCTCATTTATAAACAACATTTATAAATTTAAATTCTTGTTTTATTATTAAAAAAAAGTTTATTTTTCCTATTCAAAATTCAATTTCTATTAGGAAAAATAAAATTTTCTTTTAAAATCTCAAAATCACTTTTTATGATATTTTTAAAATATTAATATTTAGGGCCAATGACATTCAACATCCGAACCACACAATCATTAATCACAGATTTTTTAACACATCACATATTAAACAATAATAAATTTTAAGAAATCCAGTTGGATCCCTTCAACCTGTTTTCCTTGCATCCACGTATGTTAGACAACATAAATAATACCAATCCCACTTCAAGGTGGGATATCACAGTATTGAAGGTCATCCACTATATCTATTGTGGAAGACATAGGGTCTCATACGCTAATAGTACCACAGGAAAGTCCAATTACCAAGCCTAAATATTACTAATATATATTTAATAACCACAATTGATAAATAATTATCAATGCATCCAAATAGCCAAAAAATAACATACAAATATTATATTAAATAAGAAATCGTTCATAATAAATTATAAATGAATCCAAAGAGTGAGTTTACTCACTTTGATTTTTAGTTTCAGATCTGATACAATTTTAATTCAAATCTAACGATATTCGATTTAAATTAAAATTCCCAAGCTGATTCCGATTGATTCCAAAAATTCCAAAATGACTGCCAGGTTGTAGCCTACGCTCATACATATCCGTTGGACCTTGAATCGCTCAAATCTGACATCGTACGATAAAGGTACAGATTTTATAAGTTTTGATTTAATTTAAAGGTCCATAATTAAATAATTAGCACTTTACTTCCTAATTACCTTTTAACAACCTAATCCATGTCTCGATTTCCTTCTCGCCGGTTCGAAACCCATACCATACCAGGCGTGATTCTTCTCTTCTCCCCCCTCGTTCCATACTCCATGGTTTCCACAATTAACCCCATCGAGCTTCTCCACTTCGCGAGCCTATCCTGCCCATCCTAAAATGACCGAGCTCGCACCCTTTTACTGAGATGCGACATTCGCGTTCTCCTCTGTCCATCGTCATAGGGTGCGAAGCTTTCATGCTCAATACCCTTCAAAGAAAACCACGGAAGTGCCAAAAATCACCACAAGATCGAATCAACTATCTGTTTCACCTACAAACGCCTAATCAAATGGGGATTTCAGCCCTAGCTAGCTTGCTTCCAAAAGCCGTGTTGAACAGAGTCTTCACACCCAATTCGAATGGTACTAGAGTGAGGTTCTCCCCTCGACAAGGCTAACAAATCAAATATCGATTGATCTCGTCACTGGTTTTATTTTATATAATTTTCGATTGGATTTTTTTGAAAGAGGGCTTCGATATTTCTTCCGTTCAGAAGCTAATGAACGAAGAGAAAAGGGAAAAAATAAAAGTAAATGGGGGTTATAGGTCTGTTTATAGATAAAATTTAATATAAAGTATTCGGATGAAACTTAAGCCTAAATTAACATGTATAAATGACCACATACGAGCTCCAATTGCGATGGAACTTGTAATCTGACAATACCTTAATATTTCGTGCACGATGGAACTAGTTTCGTCGAATTCGAAGATCATTTATAAAACTTCCTTTTAGTTCTCAACGTGAATCGATACATGTATAAATTGCGTACAATCACATATAAACTCTGATTAACACGAAACTTGAAATCAAAGCATAATTAACTATCACGAACTTAATAAATTTAGTTCCATTGAAATCTGAGGCTGTTTTAAAATTGGTTCTTCTGAAGTTCCTTATTAAATTGATATAATATAATTTAAATTCAACGCAATCAACTCCTTGATAATAAATTATTATTATCATTTACATTCAAGTAGAAATTTATATTGATCATCTGAATCATTTCAATTTAATTTTAACTTCGAATTTAGCTATTTTAGTTTTCGTATTACAATAATTCGATATATTCAAAATTAAATCATAAATCGATTATTAAATTGATAGATTCAATATAAAAATCCAAGATAGACGATATTAGGAAGGATAGGTTAGGGAGATCATTATATTTTCAACTCAACATTTAAAACAATATTAAACTTTTAAAATTAATCAACTAAAAATCCGAGTCTTTACATTCTTCCCCCTTAAAAGAATTCCATCCTAAAAATCATTACGGCAGAAAAAAGCTACAAACCTGTTAAATTTTCAAAACTTAGTTAAAAATCAATATTTCATACTTTTACAACTTTTAGTTCCGCACAAAACTTTTAGTTCTGAGGCAAACCATCACTTTTCCATTCTTATTTCAAAATCCTTCAAATTGAACCCATTTTGAAAACCATCTCTTTTAGCTTACAATTTTTTTTGGGCAGAGTCTCCCCTGTATAGAGGAACTTTTGCAATATGACAAAAGAGTTAAAAAAGTAAACAATTCATATACCCTAATTTGGTATTTATGTAGGCGTACCTTATATAAGCGTTTATTAAAGCGCGCTTGTTAGTGTATATGCGACTTGTGCACCCAAAATCAAGCCAAGCAGCTCCATGTACCTGTACTTACTCAATTTAAGCCCATAAGTCTCAAAATATTAAGTTTCAATAACTTTCTTTCACTTAAATGGTTAAACACATGGATTCAACACAAACATGTCATCTCATGTATATATAACACGTATATGCTAATACAAGTCCTGACATTTAGTATATATGCCATTTCATTCATATTACACATCATATATACTCATATTCATTTAATTTGGATGATCAACAACTAATATATTCACACCTAATTCATATTCCATTCATATGCATTCAAATTCATTTAACTGATTCTAAATCAATTTATTTACTTCGTTTATAACAAACGAATTTTTTTTATGCGTATCTGGTATTATTCGATTAATAAAATAGTCACTTATATTTCTGGCCAAAATTTAAATTGATTCCAAATCAATTAATCAATTTCAATCCATTTAACTTGCTTAAATTCCGGAGTTCAAATTCCTCGGTTTTCATTTCAAATCCTTTAGAAATCGCATAAATATGTGCATATATTTATAACCGTCTCAAATTCAAAACATTTGAATTTTCAGACATCATGTTTTCAAAAACAAATTTCCATTGAAAGTTATACTATGGTAGCAATCCATCGTTTAGAAACTTGAAAATGAATATTGATGATGCTGCGGTCACCATCAGAATTTTTTTCCAGCGACTGAAGTGAGTACAATGTTTTATCACTTTCAAAATCCACTCAAAATGATTTTCATTCAAACATCCCTCAAAGTAATGCTTTATTACCTTATATTATTTCATAAAAACATTTATCCAAACATCCGGATTCAAATTCCAAATTTTGGTTTGAATCTAATTCGATTTCATATCATTTGTATATTTTATTCATATACAAATTCTATTTGATTATACATAACCAATTCAATTTTTATAATTCATTCAATTGTAATAACAACCAACACCTGCGCATATTATAATAATTTCATAAAATTGTTGCTTTAATACCAAAATATAATTTTGGGTAAAATTATTTTATTTACCCACTTTGAAACAATATTATATAGAATTTCTCTGTTCAAGTGTTTAGAAACTTGTATCAACTTGTGGCTTCCCACGATTCGACCAGATTTCATAAGTCACTCAACAGACAAGCCAACACAATATAAAACAATTTTTATATCAACTGACAAATACGCAATCTTGTATATATACACTCAACTCATTCTTGGGTACTACTGACCCTATCTTTAATGAGTAAACCCCACCAAAGTCTAGGTGTTCGCTCAACCTAAGCTCTGATACCAACTGTAACTGCCCGAAAATCCATACATTTTCAATTGACTAAGTACACCACACATCCAATCCAAATTGCACAGAAATACGAATCATTATGGGTAAAGAAGAAAAAGATAGAAGAAGAACATAAATAATAACACATAATCTCACATAGCAGCAAAATATAATATAGTATAATATAATATATATAATAGCCTTTAAATACAGAATTATGTACCATATATACATACGATCATCAGAGTATAACATAACACATCACAACGGCAATAAACTCTAAATAGCTATCTAATGCTGAAGCCTCCTACTCCAAGCTCCTCCAAAGGTATCTGTAATCACCTAAACTACTTGACTGCCATACAAATTTGGCCATCCAAGAGTACAGGGTAAAACAAAACAAATAAACTCTGGGTCAGTCATAGCACTGGTGTGAGTAAACTCTAACAACTTGATTTTACTTCGAAAATCCTTTTAAAAGAAAAGATAATATACAATCGATCCGCATATAAACATGGATGGTTTTTACCTTATGATAACTTAAAATATTCTTTGTATCAAAAACTTTTCTGATATTATAATAGTGTCTAATCAAATAAATAGTAACTCTGTAATGACCCAAGGCTTTTCGGCCCCGAAAATCGACATAAATACCTTTACCGTAACTCATGCCGACCCTCCAAGCACCGAAAGCACTGTATAGTTATTAGAAAGAAATTAGAGGGTGAGATAAGAAAGAAAGAAATATTAGAATAGAAGAAGAAGAAGAAACAACACAACACAGAGTCTCACATCACAGCGGAACAAAATATAATGCAGAAATAAATCTTTATTGAGAGCTTTAAAAATACTTACAGTATCAGAGTACATCATACAATGGGACAATTATAATAACTTGTTCCCATATACAACACATAGCGGAATAGTAGCTATATCATATCATACGTCTGAACATCTCCAGTTCGTCTCTGGACTTCACAGCCTTCGATAACCTGAACCTGTACACATAAACACGGACGGTTTTTACCTTACGATAACCCAAAATAGTTTTGAAACCAATATCTTTTCTGATATTATAATAATGTCTATATACAAGTAATTATCAATCTAGTAGAACGCTTACATCTCACGCTCTACATATATAGTATTCAAACAAAACCGCGGGCGCTTATTGGAGATTGGATTCCGACTATGACATGGTATGAGACCACCTGTCGATGGTGTATCTCTAGAGACAAATACACTGGGTTCAACAAGAACGTCTTGCAACCCGGACCTCACATGACCGACCACTCATTTCGCTTGAGTGTATTGAATGTATATCACCGTTGGTTGGGATCAGTAAACGTCTCCCGAAAAGGGACAACATCGAAATATAGATTAAAGAAGAAATTGGAATTTCTCTAGATAGGTGATCATACATCCTAATGGGAGCGACCCACATAGCCATGCTAAGTGCCCGATTTTTTGTCATTTCCAAGTTGATGAGGCTTGAGGCCAGAATCTATCTTTGGAACATCTGATCACCATTCACTTTGAATGTCACATCATCAGATCCGTCAGATATCACTAATTGACGTCCACAATAATACTCTAGCTGGAAGCTATGAGAAAAGCAATTCTCCGCCAACAACTATAGTACCTTTGAAGAAATCAACATACGTGACCCTTTGGAAATACTCTGTCAGACATCCGTCCATACAAGTCATCCAGGAACAGGATGAACCGAAGGCATTCTCCTACTGCATCTCATATAGGAATCACCCCATGGATCAGTAGCGAGAAGTCCTTGCAACCCGTAGATTCCAACCACGACAGAATCATAGCTTATCTCTGCTTGCCAGGCAGAGAATATTAGTGGTTCTTCCGTTTGTGAAAATCCACGGTCTTCAATGCTCCATCTCGATCATCTTTCGATATCTTCAAGTATTTGTTGGTCGGAATGGTTTTCGCGTAAAATTCGATCCTGGTCTTTCCGTACCAACAATCGTATTGGACAGATTTGATAGTCGGTGATTTAACTATCAAAATATATAGTGTTTCAAACATGACACCCCAATGAGTTCACCGGTTCAATATTCAACATCACTTGGCCTTTAAATTTTAACAAACTGACTCACTTCTGTTTAATCAAAACTTCTAACTCTTATAATCTTTAAAAATACGATAATTGAATACTTATATGCTAATGCCCTTCAAATCATTTCATTATAATACTTAGAAAATAACCAATAACCATATTCAATTTCCACTAAATTCTCCTTCCAAAAACATGTCAACAATTTCCCACTTTGGAAATCTTATTTCGATTCTCCTCTTTTTACCTGATCTTGTTTTCAGGTAACGTTAATTTAAAATTAACACTTTTAACACATTGAACCCCATTTATCATCCCGGTTTATTTTAAACCTTTTTTATCTTATCTTAATTCAAAGAATTAAGTGACATTTACATTAAAGTTACCACCTTCGCTTAAAAATTCTCTTTATAACTATGTTATGAAAAATTCAGGTATTAAATATAAAAACCCATTTATAGCCCCTTTCATCGTTCAATTGGATTACATTTCACCTTTGATTACATTTTTAAATGCATCCTCTTTTTAAAAAGAAATTTTCCAAATTATCACTAATTACAATAATAACTTATTTCAATCATTAACTACTTCAGCAGTTAATTCCTTTATTAATAAATTACATAGTAAATCCCTTTCAAAACCTTATTTAAATTTAAACAATATTCATTTAACTATTTTGATCAAACCACATCGATTTGATAATCAATTGCAATTCAAACTGGTCGATTTAATTAACTCAAACTCGATTATCTCATTAACCGATCCCAAATAATCCTCGCTTTAAACTAATTAAAATTATAATTATTTCAAATAATTCCATTAATTGTTTTCTTTACAAAACAATCAGCAAAGTTTAACTATTCGATTCACTTCTCATTCTCATACTTGAAAATCTGATTAACATCATAATTTACTTTATAAAATAAATTATTAACAAATCGAAGTCTTAAATAAATAAAATATTTATTTCTCTTTAATAACTTTTATTCAAAATAATACCTTTCAAAAATCTATTTCCAGTTATAGAATAAATTTTATAACTGCATCTCTATCGATTCACCTGACGGGGAATCATTATTTATAAAACGCTTGATTTTATAGGTCCTACGCTGCCAAATACTAAACCAATACCGCCCATTTGTTTAAACAAACAGATGTTGAAATTTCAGTCAACAATCAACAATCAAATCAATCAACCCAAACAGGACAGTTCATATGTGAAAATATGAAATGAATAATATATTTGAGGAATCCGGTTGGATCCCTCCAACCTGTTTTTCCCTGTATTCAAATGGTTATCTCAAATGAGATCATTCTGTTTTACTTAACTGATAACAATAAATAACGACCATGTAACCTCAACCACAAGCAATTCAAACAATTCAACCAATTAAACACGTTTATAAAATAAACGTGACCAATAAGGCAAGTTACCTTTATTGGAACCAATCGTTAAAATAACGATTTGGTATTTCACTGAAATTAAACACAGTTTAATTTCATCAGTTAAACCAACAAATAGATATATAATTAACAAACAAGTCAACCATCAGCAAACAGAGCATACAAAGTAAAAACCCAATTTATATAAAATATAAATGGGAAGAAATACTGAGTGAGTTTACTCACCTGATTTCATTTTTCTGAAATAGTTGGTTATAGTTAAATTAAACAGTCGTTTAATTTTAACTGTAAATTCCAGCTCTCTCCGCTTCTATCCCATCTCGTTCCATGGCGCAGATCTCGTCAGTATGGTTCCAACGTCGTTTGTCTAGTTTGATTCTATTAACGAAATACACAGTTATTCACGTCTAAATAAATATGATTAATTGAATTATAAATTTCCTCTATTCTATATAGTTGAACTAATTAGTTGGTTTAAACATTTTATAGACCCTCACTCCATGGGATCCGATGCATTTATATTAAATTTAACACAAATTTAATGATTAAAAATTTCCTAAATTAAGTTTATAGTTTAACCAATTACATTGAAATAAGCAAGGTCGATTCCTTATTGCTTTACTGTTTCACTAGTTTCAGCAGCCCCAAACGATTTGCCTGCATTAAAATCAAATGGCTTTCGGTTAACAAAATTAATTCATCTCATTAACTATTAATCATAGTTTATTTATATTAACTAATTATGATTCTAATTATATATTACTCTCTTATTTAGGAAAGATCGGCCAAATAGTTACTGGCCTACTACTTCGTGTATGAACCCATAACCTTCCCTGCTGCAGCATCTTTGTTCCCAAAACCTGCTTTACGGTGTTCATTAATAATAGGCTATATTATATACTAATTAATGGGTCTTTAATTATCCTTACATATTACTAATCACGTTTATTCCAATTCAGGAAGCCCAAGCCGTGATTCTCTTCCTTCGTTAAAACTGCTTCAGTATCCCAACTACACGCTGGACTTTATCAGTCACCGCACAACGCTCCACCCCTTCGGCCGATCATCCATCATCGCGCGAACATGCCCCCAGACCCCACACTCCTTCGCTCAGAGCTGTGTCAGACTCGGCGCCTCCATCTTGGCTTTGAACGCCACGACTTCGAACGAGAATCCCGGTCGCCAGAAAAATCTTCAGGCGATCATCGCCTTTCAGAATGACGCTCTCACTTAGCTGATCCTCTTCGCAGTTGAGTGCTTTTCCAGAAAATGAATGGAGGGGGAAAGAAATCAAGGATGGGTGTTGGAAGATGATGGTCGTTCAATGAAGTAGTGGCGGCTCCCAAAATGGTTGACCGCGGATGAAAACAAATAGGGTTTTGACCCTTAACGCTGATATATATATATAGTGAAGTGTGGGATTGATATATTAATATTTAAATTATAACGAAACATTAGGGTAAAGTAACGCGTAAAACTATCCACAATTGACTTCTGTTTACTGATAAAAATGCTAATATTAATGTAAAAAAGTATTCTGAACCCAATGGGACAAGTTTCGTCGAAATCCGAGGTCATATGGAAAAATTTCCTTTATAAAACCAGAAATAAACACGTGTTTTATTTTCCCACGGTCACTAGATAAATAAAATCAACTTGAAACTTTGAAATCCTACAATAATTTGTTGATACGAACCCAACGGCACCAGTTTCGTCGCATTCTGAGACTGTTTCCCCGGTAGGCTATTTTTACCGCGTACCGCAATGCCCTTCTGAACACCAAATTACCCGGTCTCTAAAAATAACAAACTATATACCTATCCTGACTCTAATCGACGATACGAACTCAACGGGACTGGTTTCGTGGCCTAATTCGATCGTTTGTTCAAGTTACACTCAAATATCTATTTATTAAATTAAATAAATATAATTATGCCCTATCGAAAATAACTGGACGTTTACGGCTACCGTGGCCACATACGACATTGGTTTTCCACGCAATTCACCACCGTACAATAATTTAACGTAACGGTCCCAATGAAACTGATTTCGTCGAAATCTGAGACCGTTTGCAAAATGGCTATTTTAAAGGCCTATATTTTAATAACGATTTTCACAGCGATTATTTCAAATTTTGTTTTGGCCATAACTTACTATATATAACATGAAATCTGTATTTTTCTTTTTCATATGAAAATTATCATCAATACGATTCCAACGTTTCTTGTTTCATAGAAATCCGACTTATATCGGATCCTGTATATTCAGTTGAAGTTCAAAACTCGAATTTTCGAACTGTACGCCATTTTCAAGCTCGATTTATAATTATAAAAATATATAACATTCGTACTTCGTTTAAATAACGAATTAAATATTAAATTCCGTCAATATTCCAAATAAAATATTTTAAACTAATTTAAATATTCAGATTCAAATGGTCGAAAAACATGGGTCGTTACTAATTCCAGCAAAACCCTTGCATCTCATGCTCCACATACATAGTATATAATCAAAAACCGTAGGCGCTTATTGGAGAATGGATTTCCAACTATAACAAAGTATGGGATCACCTCCCAATCAGTGTACTCTAGAGAGAATACACTGGGGTTCGACAAAAACATCTTGCAAGCCAACCATACATAATCGACCACTCATTCAACTTGAGCGTATCGAATATATTGTCATATACGGTTGTGATCAGCAACCATTTCCCGTAAGCATACAGAAGTGATAAATGAAAAAAAATGAATTTTCTCTAGATAGTGACAATACATCCTAATTGGAATGACCCATATAGCCATGTTGTCTGCCCGATTTCCTTTATTTCTCTGTTAATGAGACTTGAGGTCATGATTACCTTTAAGAACATCACACCGTCATTTACTTTGAATGCCACATCGTTAGATCCATCAAACCTGTAATTGACATCCACTAAAATATTCGAGGTGTTAAGCTAAGAGAAGGTGTCTTCTCCGCCTCTAAACAGAAGTATGTTTGAGTAAATCAATGTACATGACCATTTGGAAATACTTTATCAGACATTTGTCCATACAAGTTTGTTCTGGGACTGAACGAAACCAAAAGTACTATCTCCATTAATCCATCTTAGGCAATTTCTACCTAAGATTAATGGAAAAATCCCTTCCACTTTACTCCGTCTTCGATTATCTTCAAAACACTCTGATTCGCAATGCTTATGCCAATGCACAGTGGTTTTGGATAATAAATCCAACTGCTCTCTCCATATTGACAATGATAACAATAACTTGGCCAATATTTCGATAGTCTGTTATTTAACTATCGAAGAAACAAACATTCATCCACATCCCTATTTCAAAAAGGAAATACTATTGATTTGCCCCAAACAAACTCTGAGCCTTTTTAATAATACTTCATTTATTAAATTCTTCTCAGTATTCATTTTTCGAATCTCCTTACTGAGATATTTCTACACCCTCTTTGGATTCTCGTTATACTTGGAAAACATTTCCATATTCCATATTCTTTTATTTCTTATACTTAGAAAATATCTTCTATGTATTTGGAAAACATTTCAAATGGCTTATCTCTTCCACGAACTCATTCATTTTCTATACTTAGAAAATATTCCTTATTTTATTTGGAAAATGTTTCCAAAACATATTTATTTGAGTTGAAACGAACGTTGTGTAAAACATCGTTACAACAACCCAAAATAATACACTTAAATAACTATATTTAAATCTCATATTAAATCTTAATTATTTCCTTTTCGAAAATCATTTACTATAACAATAGTGTTATAGTCTATGCTTTTCTTTTATTAATAAAATGTAAATTACAACACATTAAATCTTATTAACCAATTTGGTTCCAAATTCAATGTATAACAGATAAATCAATCTTAGCTATCAAATTTTCTTAAATTTTTCTATCTCCTTAATTTTTTGGAAACCTTTGTCAGCGTCTCTTTCATATGGTTGAATCGATACAACTGTAAATCACCTCAACGGGCCCTTTCCATTCAAAAAGAAAATCAAGAAGCCAAGGGGCTTGCCAAATAGGCTCATAAAAACTCATATTCAATTAAATAGTTACCGTTTTGTTGGTCATTCAATTTCTTTCTTTCATTAGCTTCATTCTATACCTGTTTAACACTTATTCACCTATTTCCAATTTATTCCACTTAAATCCAATTGTTTTTAGTTCAATTCACTAATTTATTCTCTAATTAGCTTTTTTGCCTAGTCCACCTTTAGTTTGAACATATCATATTCAAATATATTTTAATTCTCTAGTAAACAAGTCAAATTCCATTTCTAACTCGAGTTTCATATTCGATTTCAAATTTTAATCCACAAATCCAATTCGCTTAACCAAAGTTATGTTCGATCCAAAAACTCTTTTAACTAATTAATTTCTAATTAGTTAACTTCATTAAATAATTAAAACCCAATTTTTGTTTTCAAAATCTACTCATTTGCTCCACTTGAGTTCATATTTATTTTGTAACTCAAGTTTGAATTTTCTAATGGAAATCTAAATTTTTATTCGCTTGAAATGCTTTTTATTATGTTAAATAAATCATTATAGTTTATAAGCGATTATACCGCTGTTTTTCAAGAAATTTGATTTTGAAATAACTCAAAATCTATATGATGAAATCCATATTTTTATCTTCCATTAGAAAATTATTACTTAATAGGTCCAGACGATTCTTATTTAAAATAATTCTGACTTATACTGAGTTATAAATGCTTAATTGAAGTTCGAAACGTCAAATTACAAACTACCATGCTGCAGCGAGTTTGTTTTAATTAAGTTTAAATATAAATATTTAAAATTCATTTATTAAATAAATTTCTACTGCATTCTTCAATATTTTAATATAAATTAAACAAGTTTTCCAAATCTTACTGAAAAATTCCGATTATCCACAATTATCGATTTTTCATTCAAAATTTCTAACTTGGTTATGAATTTATTCACAACTCAATTTTCTATCTTAAATTCCAATTCCTTTATAAATGAATAATTTTATAAAATTAGATATAATCGAATTCCAACTATAAATCGCTTACATTTATCTCCATTCAGTTTGTATTCTGAATTCCAGAATAAAAGCTACCATTCCCTTTTCTAAACGGTTCCCAATTCCTTGGAACAATAATTATACCATTATATAAATATAATAGCATATTCACCAAATTCATCTCATTTCCTTTACTTTAGATCTATTGCTAAATTTCATCAAAAACCATTTTTTATCTCCTCAGCTTTGGAAATATTACTATATTTCTCAAATTCCTTTTTATTTATTTTTACCTTGGAAATATCCTTTAATTAATAAGTCAAGTGGTATGAAATAAATTACCAATCTTATATATAGGTCTAAACGATGTTATTTTACACCCTTCTTATTATACACATCTAAACGGGTTTTCTTTAATTACACAGCTTCTTTTTAGGAAATAATGAATTAATTTCACTATCCACTTTCGTTTTAACCCAGTTATACTCACTTATTTATATTTCCACGAAACCATGGATATATACTTATTTCTTGTAATAAACTTATTTCCATTTCCAATATATTTCCATTATTTTAAAATGACGTTGTATAATTAAACAAATAGTATAAATATAATCACACTTCACGCTTGGGCCAAAAAATGTTAAATCTATTTCCAAGTTATCGATGAAAATTACTTCATTGTATTATTAACATTATTTTTAAATTAACTCCTTATTTTATATATATTAAAACTAAACTTCCATTTAAAGATCCATTTGAAACACGATTCCCAATTTGGATATTCTATTATTATAATTGATATATAAACATAGAATATATTTTCATATTTAATATTAGTTTCTGTTTAATATGATTATAACTTCCTTTCTAGAATTAATTTATTATTTTTATAAATTCGACATAGTCGAGATCCAATCATAAATCCGTATGATTTATTTCAATTGAATTTACATTTCATACATCGGAATAAATTTCATCATTTCCTTTTCCTGAAACAGATCCCCTTTCATTCATACTTGAATTTTCATTCCCAAATTATCCAATAATAATTGTTCCACTTCATTTATAAACATCGTTTATAAATTTAACTACTTGTTTTATTATTAAGAACAAGTTTATTTTTCCTAACCCATTCAAAATTCAATTTCTATTTAGAAAAAAAAATCCTTTTAAAATCTCAAAATCACTTTTCATGATATTTTTAAATATCAATATTTTGGGCCATTGATATTCAACTACCAAATCACACATCAATCACAGATTTTCTAACACATCACATATTAAACAATAATAAATTTTGAGGAATCCAGTTAAATCCCTCGAACCTGTTTTCCCTGCATCCACAGATGTCAAACAACGTAAATAATACCAATCACGCTTCAAGGCGGGATATCGCGGTATAGAAGGTCATCCACTATATATATTGTTGGGGCGCATAGGGTCTCATTCGCTAATAGTATTGTGGGAAAATCCAACTACCATGCCTAAATATAACTAATATATATATACATATATATATATATATATAATACCCACAATTGACAAATAATTATCAGTGCATCCAAACAACCAACAACCAACATAAAAATATTATATTTAACAAACATTCGTTTGTAATAAATTATAAACGAATCCAAAGAGTGAGTTTACTCACTTTCATTTTTAATTTTAGGTCCAACACAATTTTAATAATTCAAATTGAACGATATTCAATATAAATTGAAATTCCCAAGCTGATTCTGATTGATTCCAAAATTTCCAAATTGACTGCCAGGTTGTAGCCTATGCTCATATGAATCCACCACACCTTGGATCGCTCAAATCTGACATCGTATGATAAAGATACGTATTTTGTAAGTTTTGATTCAATTTAAAGGTCACTAATGAAATAATTAACACTTTACTTACTTCCTAATCACCTTTTGATAGCATAATCCACGTCTCGATCTCCTTCTCTCCAGTTCGAATTTCAGATCATATCATCTGTGATTTCTGTCTCCTTTTCCCTCTTTCCGTAGTCCATGGTTTCCACAATCAAGCCCTTCTAGCTTCTCCACTTTGCGAGCCTATCTTACCCATCCCTAAATGATTGAGATCACGCCATTTTACAAAGATGCGACATTCGCGCTCTCCTCTGTCCATCGTTATACGATGCGAAGCTTTCATGCTGAAACGACCCAAACTCTCCCTTTCGGGAACGCCCGGATTGAGTTGAGAACAAGACAAATCAGAACACAAACAATAGAATATTTCATTGCTTATTACAACTATTTACATCAGAGTACAAGAATATAACAGAGTATGAATAAATATTACACATTGGAAATTATCAGAGATTTAAAATTACAATGCAGCAGAAGAATAATACATAACACAACTGAAAGAGATACACGAATACAGTGCTTTCCTAGTATAGTTTCAGCTATAAATCCAGGATCCTGTGACAGACCAAAACTACTAGCTGCCCGTGTGGAAATAGGGGCACCCAGAGTTTAGGTTAAAACAATAAACTCCAGATCAGTCATGGGACTGGTGTGAGAACTAAAACAGTTATTTAAAACTTTACTTTAAAATTTGGTAAATCAAGGGACCACGCCGTATAACATGGAACGGGTTTCCTCCCAAGAATACCAATGCATAAAACAAACATCGCAATGCTTTTTGAAAAAATGAAGCTATTATAAGACTCTGGTCCCATCACACAATGCAACGCAAGCCGAAGGATAGAGTTTTCCCTTGTAATAGCTAAATATGCTTGATACGTTTAAAACAAATCATTTGATACTATTATAAGTGTAAAGTGTATAAAACAGCTTCAAATATAAATGTATTAATCATAGACGACATAGTATCCCATGCTACTATTTCGTCATATAGGTTTACAACTAAAACCGAAACGCCATGTATGGGAAACTGGATTTCCGTTATGAGTCGAGGCAAGGGATGTACTCCTAACCACTTCGAGACACTCTAGAAAATGTCTTAGGACTACACACTCTGGGCAACCCTTGTGTAACGGCCCGCAAATCCGTAATATCTGAGTTGACTAATAACACCACAAGTCCAACCCAAATTGTACAGAAATACAAATCATTATTAGAAAGAAGTTAGAGGATGAGAAATAGAAAGAAAGAAATGTTAGAATAGAAGAAAACGAAGATCACAAACTCACAGCGGATCGAATAAAATATATTAGGTAACATAAACTTTGAAATACAGTTCGGTAACTTTATATACATACCATCATCAAAGCACAACAGCTATTTCTGGAACAGTTATAAACACATGTTTCCATATACAAACATAGTACACAACGGAAATATGATAGTCTATAGCTAACTGGTGAAGCCTCCTACTTCCAGCTCTTCCAAGTGAAATCTGAAAAATCCCGACTACTTGACTGCCCGTACAAATTTGGGCACCCAAGAGTTTAGGGAAAACAAACAAAATAAACTCTGGGTCAGTCATGGGAATGGTGTGAGTAAACTCCAACCAATTGTTTAACTTTCAAAATCCTTTCGAAAGAAATGATGATCGTAAGACCGATCCACAAATAAACATGGATGGTTTTTACCTTACGATAAACAAAAATATTTTTAATATCAAATCCAGTGATATTATAATAATGTCTACATCAAATAAATAGAATCTAGCAGAACACTTGCATCTCACGCTCCATATATAATATAAAACCAAAAACCGCAGGACGCTTATTGGAGATTGAATTCCGACTATGACATGGTATGGAACCACCTGCCGATAATGTATCTCTATTGGGGAATACACTGGGCTCAATAAGAACATCTTGCAACCCGGCCCATACATGACCGACAACTCATTTCGCTTGAGTGTATCGAACGTATATCACCAACGGTTGGGATCAGCAACCGTTTCCCGAAAAGGGACAACATCGATAGATTAAAGAAGTAAAAGGAATTTATCTAGATAAGTGATTATACACCCTAATAGGAGCGACCCACATAGCCATGATGCCTGCCCGATTTTTTTCATTTCCCGGTTGTTGAGGCCTGACGCAACGATTTCTTATCATTCATTGATAGCACAATTACTTTGAATGCCACATTGTCAGATCCGTAAATCATTAATTAATTTGCGTAAATATATTCTGGATATTATGCTAGGAGAATAAATTCTATGCCACCATATATATCTATACAGACCAACTTATGCGATCATTGGAAATACTCTGTCAGACATTCGTCCATACAGGTTCGTTCTGGGATTGAACGAAACCAAAGGCACAATTTCTATTAATAGAAAAAGCCCTTGCACTTTACTCCATCTTCGATTATCTTCATATAATCTGATTCGCAACACTACTGCCAATACAGAGTGGTTCTCGGATAAAAATCCAACCGGTCTCTCCATATTGACAACGATTATTGGCAAACATTTCCATATATCGCCTTCTTTTATTTTCTATACTTAGAAAATATCTTCTATTTATAATTGGAAATATTCCAATTACTTCTCCGTTTCACAACAATTCATTTCTATACTCAGGAAATATTTACTATTAATATTTCCAAAAGTCCACTTACTTGGGTTAAAACGAATGTTATGTAAAACATCGCTACAACAACCCAAAATACTGCATTCGACTAAATTTCTTTAAACATTTCTCTTCGAGACTGAATCTTGCTATTTATCATCTAATAATGAAATCAATCCAGTTGGGGTATAATTATCTCTCAGACCTTGACTGAAATTATTATTAACTTCAAAACAGACAAGACCGCTAACTCGAATAATCAACACCATATTAAACCAATTTTCCATTTCTAAAACACGTATACGCTTCTCTTTTTATTTTTAACAAATCTAATTTATAGATTTCCTTTTTGTTTATAATATTCTATTTTTAAGTTCATTTCCTAATCGAATTCTATATATATTGATATATTGATTTCTAACTATCAAATTTTCTTAAAAATATTCTAACTTCTTATTCCAGAAAATTTCGCAATAACCTCCTTTGTACCGGTTGATAGTTCAAACCTCAACTCGCCTCTCTAGGCCCTTTCCATTCAAAAAGAAAATAAAAAATCCAAGTGCCTTGCCGATTCGGCGCATAAAAACCTCTTGGAATTCAAACATGTACCTTTTTTGTTGGGCACTCGATTTATAATCTTCATATACTTCATTCCATACCCGTCTAACCCATATGTGTCCATTTCTAATTTATTTCAACTCAATCCGGTCATTTTTACCTCAACTTGCTATTTAATCTTTTTATTAGCACGTTTTCCCATTCCACTTTATATTTGAACATATCATGTTCAATTATCATTTTATCTTGCTTATGAATTAATTTAATTCCATTTCGTCTCAAGTTCCATATTCGATTTCAAATAAAAATTCTCAAATCTCCTTTACTTATTCAAAGTCCATTTTCATGTCGAATTTCGATTAATTAATTTTTATTCAAATTAGTTAGTTTTACTCAATAACTAAAAATCTAATTTTTGTCTCAAAAATCATTTCACTTACTTCAATGGAGTTCATATTTATTTTATATCTCCAGTCTGGATTTTTCTAATGGTAATTCGGATTTCATTTCTGTAAAATCCTTTTATTTATTTAAATAAACCGTTAAGGTTTTACAATGTTTCTGGCGCCATTTTTCTGAAAATTTGATTTTGACATAACTCAAAATCTATACGACGAAATTCAGATTTTTCTCTTCCATTAGAAAACTATTATCAAACCGGTCCCGACGATTCTTGTTTCAGAGAATTTCGACTAAAATTGAGTTCTATATACTCAATTGAAGTTCAAAACTCCAATTTACGAACTACCGCGCTGCGGCGAGTTCGTTTTAATTATATTTATATATATAAACGTTTAAACTTTGTTTATAATAAATTCAACTCCATTCTGATATATTTTTAATATATATCAAATTAGTTTCCCAATTCAACATAATATTTTCGATTATCTATAGTTGTCGATTTTTCCTTACTCGGTAATATATTTATTTATACTTCGATCTTCTATATTTAATTCCAATTTATTTTATAAATAAATTATTTATAAATTTCGATGTAATCGAATTTCAATTATAAACCCATTGAGTTTTTCTCAACTCATCTTATATTCTGAATTCCGTAATATAATCAATCGTTTTGTTTTCAAAACACTTCCCAATTTACTTTTAAATTCCTATTTGAATTTAAATGGTTTACATTATCCAAATGATAATTTATTTCACCAAATTCATAAAACTATTTATAAATTCAACTTCCTTGTTTCATATATTTAAGCAAGTTCCCTTTTCAAATTTCTATTTGATACTCCATCCCTTTGATATTCCCGAATTGTGGAATAAAAACCATTGTTCCCTTTCAAATGATTTCAAATTATATTTTTAAATTCATATTTGAATTTAAATATTCAAATTATCTCTTGATAATTAATTCATTATATTTATAAACACCATTTTATAATTTTCTTGTTTTATATTCAAACAAGTATATTTCAAAAGCTATTTAAAACCAACATCTTATTTTGGAAATTTCTATTTATAATAACTTATATATATATAACACCTAATTTATTTTCATATTCAATTTAACTTCTATTTAAATAAATTAGAATTACTCAAATTCAAATCATAAATCCTTACGGATTTATTTTAGTTCAATTTATATTCTGAACATTAGAATAAATTCCATCATTTATTTCTTTAAAATGATTTCCCCATTTCTATTTTTAAATTCACATTTGAATTTAAATATTCAAATTATCTAATGATAATTTTTCCCACTTTATTTATAAACACCGTTTATAAATTCATTTCAATCCCCTGATTTCCAATGAAAATCATTCAATTTTATTTATAAATACCATTTATAAATTCATCACTTTAATTTCCTGTATATTTTAATTTATAAACATTGTTTATAAATTCAGTACTTGTTTTATTTATTTGAAACAAGTCAATATTTTTAATCCATTCGAATTTCAAATTCTATTTTTAGAAAAATAGAATTTCCCGTTTAAAATCTCAAAATCTCTTTTATAATATTTTTATAGATCAACATTCAGCCCCAGTGATAATTAAACAATAAAACCACCCAATTATCAATCAACATATCATATATGATAATATATGTGAAAACAAACAAATAATAATATTTTTGAGGAATCCAGTTGGATCCCTCCAACCTGTTTTCCTGCATCCACAAACGTTAGTCGCCATAAATAATACCCATCCTGCTTCGTGGCAGGATATTGCGGTATAGAAGGTCATCCACTATCATAATATGGGGCGTATAAGATCATCTGCTAATGGTACTGCGGGCATCCGCTAATGGTACTACGGGAATTATCCAAACACCAATATATATATATAATAACCACAAACACCAATCCTAAATAACTAATATATTTTAAAAATAGCCACAATAATATTTTACCGCACCTAAGCAACCAACAATCAATTATTTTTAACTAACAAAAATAATTCTAAATAAAATGCAAGTGAGATTTACTCACCTGATTTTTACTCGTAATTATTTCCATTAAATCCCATATTGTCGCATCTACGAATCCACTTGAGTCGCCTTGAATGAATTATTTTTGCCTCTATGATTTAAAATTCATATTTAACGATTCATAATATCATCAACTTAAATTAACTTACCTAAATCAGGATTTACTAAATAAATTTATATTAATTTAATTAATATGAAAGACATTACTAAACTAATTATAATTAATTTACCTAAATCCCCTTTTTTAATCTTAATCTTCTTTCAACAATTCAGTTGATAATATCATCAATTAACATGTTTGGGTAATGTTTTTCAGTAAACAAATATTTTTAAACATTTAAAAATACTAATTAAGCAAATCTAAACTCACTTTGATTTTTATGCGATCTTCTATAATCCTGGGACTTCACTGAGTAATCACTGTAAATGCCAATACCCATCACGACCTCCCCCTTAACACCAAAATCCAAATCGCCCTCTGCTAAGCACCACCCCCTACTATTGTCCTTTGCGCAAGCTATAGGCAACAAATGATTCAATAACCGAACCCCTCAATCAAAAATCGCGATTTCGATCTCTCAGTTCATATAAGACAATCGAACACTGCTCTAATCACCAACGTGAACTAGATCGCACTCTTGCTAACCTCGCTTTCTTCCTGAAACCAATAAACACGATCATCGCGACCTCTAAAATCATAGCACCTCAAATCGTGACTCCTTCTATATCTCGGTAGCTTAGTACGTCAAGCTCCATCAACATCCCAAGATAGTTGCGACCCCTAGTATCACCGCGAACGAGACTTCCTTCACGTCGACTTCCAGCATCAAATCCATGCCTCACGAACTTCTCAGACTAACTTGTGATAGTGGTTTTCAATTTTGGCAAAAAATGGGATTTACTGTTTATAAAAGAACGGTAGTTTTCAAATTTAGGAGTGCTTTTATTTTATAGAGGATCAGCCATTTTATTTTGTTTACTGAAGGAAAATAGAGAAAAGAAAGGGGAGTCTCGTTTTTATAAGTGAGGAACACTTAGGGGTTAAGGAATTAGATCAGTATATGGTACAATGACTTTAATGTGATTTGATTAAGGAGATCTTTATTCTTTTAAAACGGATTCTGATTTGATTTCGTATTTAATACGACTCGATATAAAGCGATTTTTTTCTTTTTAAATGGATATTGATTTGATTTCAAACCTATCCACAATGATATATCTCGGGGTCCATTAATTTAAATCATGAACCGCTATTCTAGCGTACCGACCGACATTTCAATGTAATAACCGTATTCTGAACTCAACAGAATAGACTATATAATTAAATTTGAACATATTTTAAAATAACATATTAAATTGATATAATATAATTTAAATTCAAAACAAATAAATTCCTTGAAAATAAATTATTATTATTATCATTTAAATTCAAATAAAATTTCATATCAACCATTTGAATCATTTTGACTCCAATTTAAATTCAAATTGAATTATTTAAGATCCTCGTATTACGATAATTATATCGGTAGTTCAATATAAAAATCAATTTATATTATCATCTCAATATTTAAAATAATATTAAATATTCAAAAGAAATCGATTAGAAAAATCTGGGTCGTTACATTCTTCCCCTCTTAAAATAATTTCGTCCCCGAAATTACTAAGGTAGGAAAAATGCTTCAAACCCATTACTTTTCAAAACTCATTATGTTGAAACTCAACTCTTCCTATTTCAACAAATTTAGTCCTACCAAAACTTTTGGTTTTCATTTACATTGCGTATCTTTCATATTCATATTCAATCAATTCGAATGATTTACAATCAGTATATTCACATCCATTTCATATTCATTCAAATTGATTTTAATCAATTTATTCATCTTGATTTATTTAACTTACTTAAGTTAAATCAAATTTCCAGAATTCAAATACCCGGGTTTTCATTTCAAATCCTTTGAAATCCTATAAATATATGTATATATTTATATCCACCTCAAATTCAAAAAATTGATTTTTTCAAAACAACTTGTTTTCTTTTAAACAAATTTCCACCAAAAATTTTCTAAGGTAGCAATCCATCACTTAGAAACTCGAAAATGAACACTGATGATGTCACGATCATCATCAGAATTATTTTCCAGTCACTGAAGTGAGTTCAGTGCTTTACCACTTTCAAAATCCATCTAAAATGATTTTTATTCAAATTCTTTCAAAGCAATGCTATATTACTTTAATATACTTCTGAAACATTTTCCAACTTCCCAGGATTTAAAAATCCAAATTCTAGTTTGAATTTAATTTTAATTCATCTTATTTATACATTTAGTTCATATACAACTTCTATTTTGGTTATATATAACCATTCAAATTTTTATAATCTACTTTGATTACAGTATTATCAACCAACACATCCAATTTTATTTTTTAAAATTATTATTTCTATATCAAAATAGAATTTTGAGTAAAATTATTTCATTTAGCCATCTTTAAAACAATATTGTGTCGATTTCTCTATTTAAGTGTTTAGAAGATCCTATCGACTTCGCGGCGTCCCACCATTCGATCAGAATTCATAAACCACTCAACAGACTAGCCAACACAATATAAAACAGTTTTTATATCAAATAACAAATACGCGCTCTCGTATATACATTCAACTCATTCTAGGGTACTACTGACCCTATCTCTAATGAGAACATCCCACCAAAGCCTAGGTGTTCGCTCAACCTAAGCTCTTGTGGCGACCTGAACTTCCCCGTGAAGGAAAGCACGGATTGCTTTGAGGAAAAGACGAATCATAACACAAACAAAAGAACATTTCATTGTTTATTACAACAATTCCATCAGAATACAAGAATATACAGAGTATGAATAAATATACATTCGAAAAATATCAAAGATTTAAATTACGTTTAAATACATAGCAGCGGAAAAATAATACAAAACATAACTGAAAGAAATACGCGGATACAGAGCTTTCCGAACATCACTTCAGCTATAAACCAAGATCCTGTGAATATAAATCTGCAAAACCCAACTACTAGCTGCCCGTGTCGAAAATAAGGGCACCCAGAGTTTAGGTTAAAAAAATAAACTCCAAGTCAGTCATGTGACTGGTGTGAGAACTAAAACAGTTATTAATCTTTATTTTAAAGTTAGGTATATTAAGGGACCACGCCGTATAACACGGAACGGGTTTCCTCCCAAGAATACCAGTGCATAAAACAAACAACGCAATCCTAAATAAAGAAAAATGAAGCTATTATAAGACCCAGGTCCCATCACACAATGCAACGCAAGCCGGAGTTTAGGGTTTTACCTTATAATAGCCAAATAATGCTTGATACGTTTAAAAACATATTATTTTGATATTACTATAAGTGTATAGTGTCAAAACAATTTTAATCACAAGTATCAATCATAGGCGGCATAGCTACCATCTACTATGTCGCCATACTAGGTTCTACAAATAAAACCGAATTATCCTGTATTGGAAATTGGATTCCATCATGAGTTGAGGTAAGGGGCAAGCTGCTCTCCGTTCGAGACACTCTAGCAAATGTCTCAGGACCACACACAGCGATCCTCGGAATCGGTTGGGCCGGTCCTCTCTTACTTTTGAGGATTGGCAATTCCTGAACACACGTTTCCCGGTCCTATAAGACCTATATCCGAGGCGCCTCGCATTCCAACAACCACACAGGTAAAAAGTATATAAATGTCAGGGCTGGTAGGTCATTGACATCACCCATAGCTAGAAAGAAACGTCGTGTTGTCCCAACAGTCCTTATCCCGTTTTTGACTCATACCGAGGTGTGAGGCTTCCGAATTAATGCTATACACAAAGCTATACCACATAGGTCGTGCTTTGATCATCAACCACAAGACTTTGCTTTTCAACAGAAGCCTTGATCATCTGCCACTTAGGCATGCCACACAGGCAATTCATGCCATGCGATTGATATCTGTCGATATATAACCTCGGAGCTCGTACATCTCAGAGAAGGGCGTTAAGCAAGAGAATAAATTCTCCGCCGCCAAACAGATATATATTTAATAGAAATCAATCACACAGAATAAAATCCAATGTCAGACACACAGTCCATTTACAAGTTCGCTCTGGGTCTGAACGAAACCAGAGGAACCTTATTCCTCGCATATCCATCGATCTCCAAGTACGTCTGGACAATCACCAACTTATTCCCTCCTCTTGGGTGCACAGCCCGATCAAGATCATCAATAATCATCCAAACGATGTGAAGACCTCCGGTCTTCAACCACCATCTTCATCTTCGACTTATCGACGAATCGGTTATTCAGAATGGGTATAAACCCGGCCTTTCCGAATAACCCGCATATATAATAAACAAGTGTTACACAAACACAACATGCGCCTCATTCCAATTCAGAATATTCTTTTATTCAAATATTCACATTCTTAGGGAAAGGTTCATATTAATTTTATCAAAGATAAATTCTTCTAAATTTATTCTTTAATCTTCCTTTGGATATCACTTCAAACCATGTTAAGGTTTTCCAAACTAGTCGGGATTAGCGAACCACACCGAAGTAATCATTTATTTTATTTCCCAATCCCAACCTATTCATGCCATGGAGCAAAACTGGTAATACGGTGTTATCGGTAAATATTAATTTCCATTTCACGTTCAAATCTAATTAAAGATTTAACTATCGCTTTGGAGCAAAACTGGTGATACTCCATTCTCGATTATTTCAATCTAATTAAAGATTCATTAAAACTCCACTTAGTTTTAATCTTCCCAAAAATCAATATCACGTCTTTAACTGGGTTAAAGAACCAATGTCATCTAAAACACAGTTCACGATAAACCCAAAAACCCATTCCATTGTTAATCGGGTTAAAGAACAGGTGTTATTCAAAACACCACTCACGATAAACCCCAAAAACCAATTTAAATTCAATTCCAATTAAATACTAATTAACTGGATGTAACACCCCCACACCCGCTACAGTCACTCACTAAGGGAATGCCATAACATCGGTGGAGTATTTTAAGTGAATATAGAACAGAAAAATTTCAACAAGACAGATATAAGTAATACTTGAGAATTTAAAACATCATTTCATTGCAGTGGAAAGTAAAACATGTTTGGTTACACCAAAACCATAAACAAGAGTCAAGTACATAATATCCATCCTGATAAAACAAAAGTACATAATCCCACTACATAACTTAATAGCCATAATAGAAAAGATAAACTGAGCTTTACATCCACGGTCCGAGCTCCAAAAGATAGATAAAGCAGTCTGATCCAAGCCCACTAGTGCTAGGCCCACTCTGATAACCTGAGGGTTGGGAAAAAGGTAAAAACAACGGGGTCAGACATAAGTCTGAGCGAGTCCTATAACTTTAACAATACAATCATTAAAGTAACCAGAGTAAGACGTAAGCTTGATATACGGTAACGATTGGGGATAAATGGCTACACTAAGCAGCCAACTAGACTTAGGATGAACTAAGATAACCGTAAAGACGCATCTACCCACCCAAGGATAATTACTACACTGCACCACACCAGTCATTCCCAATTTAAAGTTTGATCCCACTAAGTATACTTAGTAATCTATAATTAGTAGTTTCGTGTACCCCTAGCTGACTACATAGGTGCCGTCTGCCCCTATTTCCACTAGGTGTACCCACTACCCCCCATTCGATCGGCTCCCTAACGTAGATACCCGTGCTAGCCCCACAGTGGGGTGTATCATCCCCCAAAGTGGCAACCTGATAATATCAACGGTGCACGGCTTATACCTACACGATGCAACAACGTCTTACTTACCAGCCCGGGTCCACACACGTATATGAAACCCGTTGGACTTGCGTTGCCACCGCTAACCCGTTTTGGCCTCTTACAGTCAAGCCCAATATGCGTGTCCCGTCCTCGACTTGGGTCGAGCCCACAAAGATACGTTTGGGATATTGGTTGAAATGGGCCCCCACAAGCTACCCACCTAAGCTTGTCATTTCTAGTGAATCCCACTTAACCCTTTAACCATGTCCACTTACATGTTATAAATTTTGGTTAAGTCTTTTAATCATATTTTAATTGCCACTCAAGGCACCCACTAGATTTCCACATGCCACCCAAGGCACTTACTTGATTCCCACATGCCACCCAAGGCACTTACTTAACCCTTTAATCATGTTTAATTACATGTTCCACTTTGGTTCATTATTCTAATCGTATTTTCTATTGCCACCCAAGGCAACCCACTAGTTTCCTCATGCCACCCAAGGCACCCCCACTAGTTACTACATGCCACCCAAGGCACCCCCACTAGTTACTACATGCCACCCAAGGCACCCACTTAACCCCTCATGCCCCACTACATGCTAATTTGGTTAAGTGTTTCTTAATTAATTAAGATTGTAACCTTTGTAAAGACCTCTCACATTAGACTGTCTTTTATGGCAGCTGGATATGCCGGTTGGTTCCGGGCAGCCTTACACCATAACAGAGTCTAACCTCGTGTCTTTACACTTGTCACGTATTTAGTTTATGACTAAGACCTCTCACATTGGGCCAATCATTTGTAGCCGCTGGATTTGCCGGTCGGTTCCGGGCAGTCTTATGCTACAAAAGGGTCCAACCTCGTGTCTTAGTCGATTAATTACACCTAATTAATCACCCCCATAATTTGTATTAATTATCCCTAATTAATTACAAATATTTAAAAATATGGGTAGACCTAACTCAATAGGTAAATTCCCAATTCCATAATATGGGTAGACCTAACTTAATAGGTAAATTCCCAATTATGTCCATCCACTTTATGGTATGTTTAATCATACCAACTTCACACAATTTTAGGTGTTCATTAATTTTTACCCCATCGTCCCCACGTAAATACGTTAACATGACATACTTTAAAAGAGGAGATTCATCATACACACAATGGGTTCAACTTAGCATATCATTAGCATTATCATGGGTTTAAAAGGTGTCAACTTGCATATATGACCATAAACCCAACTTGCATAAATAACCAACCCAAACTTGCATGATTCACATATGTCATAAAGATGGTAACTTGCATAAATGTTCATGTCATAGACCTATCATAAAGGTGTCAACTTGCATACATGTCATAGGTCTAAAAGGGATGAACTTGCACATGTACTTATGTCATACAAAGGGGTAAACTTGCATATGTATGTATGACATACAAAGGTGTAAACTTGCACATGTTACTTGCATATGATCAACCACCAAACTTGCATAACATGTCATATATAGACTTGCATATAATCAAACACCAAACTTGCATAACATGTTACATATGAACTTGCATATAATCAACCACCAAACTTGCATAACATGTTACATATGAACTTGCATATAATCAACCACCAAACTTGCATAACATGTTACATATGAACTTGCATATAATCAACCACCAAAATTGCATAACATGTCATATATAGACTTGCATATAATCAAACACCAAACTTGCATAACATGTTACATATGAACTTGCATATAATCAACCACCAAACTTGCATAACATGTTACATATGAACTTGCATATAATCAACCACCAAACTTGCATAACATGTTACATATGAACTTGCATATGTATGTATGACATACAAAGGTAAACTCGCATATGTTATGCATATCACTAATCCAAACAACTTGCATAGATTATGCATATTATTGATCCAAACTCATAGGTTAAACTTGCATGTCATGTCACTTATTTCACACATGATTCTAGCATAAAACCAAGCATTTAACTTGCACAAAACCAAACACTTAGCATGCATAAAACCAAATACTTAGCATGCATAAAACCCACCACTTAACATGCATAAACCCAAACACTTAACTTGCATAAACATAGTGTCATCATGAATAAGTGTTAAACATAGTGATTAGCAAACTAGCATCATAACATATGACCTAAAACCCATTGATCCGCAAGCAAAACCATGTGATCTCATCACATCTCATCTACTTAGTTTAGAAATTGGTTATTAAAGTGATAGAAACTCACAAACTCCAAGATTAGCTCCTTAGATAGTTGCTAGAGTTGAAGTAGAGGTGGATTAGTAGTTGATTAGCTTGCAACCCTCTTCTCTAATTAGTGGAGGCTCCTTCTAAGTTGCATTTTGGCGGCATGATGGCATAGATTCTATTTTTAGTATGGATTAGGGTAGTCTTAGGGTGTATTTATAGGATTAGGTTGTGTTTTAGACCCTTAGATTAACCCTAGGTTAGTTTAGGTCCGTCAGATTTCGTCCCAAGCCCTCCAACCCAGCCCAAAACTCAACCAGGTGCACCCAGGCCAAAATCAGCCGACAGGGCAAGTCGACAGCCCTGTCGACTGCCAAGTCGACAGGCATGTCGACAGGCAAGTCGACAGCTCTGTCGACAGCCAAGTCGACTAGGCTGGGCGGGAGTTTTCCCGCCTAGCCCCCATTTCTGCATGTTTCGAAATTCAAATTTCCTGAAAACTTCTTTGGGCCTTAACCGGGTCATACGGACTCCGATTTACAAAATTTCGGACTCTATTTCGCGTATTTTTCCGAGACGAACACAATGACGTAACCCGTTTCCCCTGATTCTCACATCTGAGATTATTAATTCTGAAATTAGTGAATATCGGTGTTAACTGAAATTCGGGGTGTTACATTCTCCCCTCCTTAAAGGATTTCGTCCCCGAAATCTCCAAGTTAAGGAGAATGCATATCCTACCATCCAAACAACCATCTACTCAATCCATCAAACACGGGCATCCATTGTCCTTAAAACAATTTCTACTGATGTATGAGCATATGCAAAAAGTGTGTGTATATGTTCCCTATCTAATGTATGAACATATGCAAACCGTGATAGTGCCATGCATCCAATATGTATGCGAAAGAACCCTATCGACACATACTATATCTACATGAGTGCACAATCATTCACCAAAATGCATCATCCATATGATAACACAACCATTATACATCCATAAATATAGCTACCTACACACAATTATATGCAATATGCAATATGAAGTGATTGAGCCGATCTAGTGTCTCGAGTGTGTGTGTATGCATCCACGAGAACCACTAGCAAACACTTGCATCCATCAATCATAACATGTCTCAAACACATGTTTCAACCATAGGTTTACCCTATCTAAAGGTCAAAGGCACTAACAAGAGGACATACTAAAGATAAGATAAGTACTAGACAAACGATAAAGGAGAAGTTAAAAGACATACCCTCAAAAAGGAAGGGGTATAATGAACGCATTTTCGCTTCCGTCTCCCAAGTAGCGTTGCTCTCATCTTCTCCCCATTGCACTTTGACTAGTTGAACCTCCCTGTTTCTCAACCTCTTAATCTCTGACCCAAGGATGCGTGTAGGAGCTCGTCGAATAGTCGCATCATGCTCTATCTCTACATCTCTAAGCAAGCTCGGCTCTACCACCTCTGCGGTCTCATGTAGGCACTTCCTCAAATGTGACACATGGAATACATCATGTAGACCACTAAGTCTGTCGGGCAACTCCACTCTATAGGCCATCTGTCCAATCCTTTCCTTAATAGGAAACGGTCCAACAAACCTTGGTGCTAACTTCCCAACAGATCCAAAGCGAACCACATTCCGTAACGGAGATACTTTGACAAAGACCATGTCCCCAACATCAAACTCAAGCTCTGTTCTCCTCTTGTCCGCATAAGATTTCTGTCTGTCTTGCGCCGCTTTCATCCTTCTTCGAATCAAATCAATCTTTTCCGAAGTCTTCCTAACCATATCGGCCCCAAGAAAGATCTTATCCGTAGATTCCCACCAACATGTAGGTGATCGACAAGGCCTTCCATAAAAAGCTTCGAAAGGAGCCATGCCAATACTAGACTGAAAGCTGTTATTATATGCGAACTCCACCAATGGAAGATGCTCTTCTCATGTACCTCCAAAATCTAAGATACATAGCCTCAAAAGGTCTTCTAAAATGCGATTCACCCTCCCGGTCTGGCCATCCGTCTGAGGATGATTTGCGGTGCTCAAACACAACTGAGTCCCTACCGCCTCTTTCAAACTCTTCCAAAACTCGCTAGTGAAGATAGGATCTCGATCACTCACTATGCTGGAAGGTACACCATGCAATCTAACAATCTCTCGAATGTAGATTGAAGCTAGCCATTGAGCAGTCCTCTCACTCTTCACGGGTATAAAATGGGCACTCTTAGTAAGTTTGTCTACCCCAACCCAAATTCCCGTATTACCCTTCCTCGATCTTGGTAATCCATTGACGAAATCCATCGAGACACTATCCCACTTCCATAGCGGAACCTCCAATGGGTGAAGCAACCCACCGGGTTTCTTTTGCTCCGCTTTTACTTGTTGGCACACCAAGCATCTAGCGACATACTCGGCCGCGTCTTTCTTCATACCGGCCCAAAAGAAAACTCGCTTCATGTCTTGGTACATCTTGTCCCTACCGGGATGAATGGTCATCTTCGAACGATGTGCATCATCAAGTATAGCCTTCCTCAAACCCTCGTCTTGCGGTACACAAAGTCTACCGTCTCTACGCAACCACCCCTTACCATCTAGGGTGTACCTACTCAAATGGCTGGACGACTCCCCCTCCTTATGAGCTTCTCTACTAACTCAACCAATTGTGGGTCGTCTCGCTGTGCTCCGCCAATCAGCCCCAAAAGAGTAGGCCTAACCTCCAAGGAGGCTAGCAAACCGGGTACAAAGTCAACGGAAGGTCTAAAGTCAAACATAGAAATAAACTCTAAGCTCCGTCGTTCAACGAACAATGAACTCAAGGACAACCTTTTTCTACTTAAGGCGTCCCCTACCACGTTACCCTTGCCATGGGTATAAGCTATCTCAAACTCATAGGATGCTAAGAATCCCATCCACTTTTGTTGTCCTAAGACTATGCGCTCGAAGAGTCTCCAACACTTCCCTAAGATGTAGGGCATGCTCTTCTCCACTTTTAGAGAAAACCAGGATATTACCCCATCCAAAATCATCACAACTGTCCATCTCTCACGCAGACCACCCTAGTCGAACTCGAAATCCCCCAAATGCAAGCCCCAAAGGCCTAAACCAATATCAGACAAACACCCAAGGGATACCTCCTTCGAATTCAGACGACCTACGTGAGATGATACTAGTAAAAACGGCTAAATAATTAAGCCCTTGTCCAACTCTGGATGTCCTCGCCAGTCTCGCTCCAAAACCACCGTTTATCCCATAACTGGCTTTGCTCAACCTATTGAGCACATACGAAAACTTATTTCGCTCCTAGAAAAGACCAAGATGTCATTTACAAAGACCATCACGAACTTATTTAGGTACTCCCTGAACACCCTTCTCATCAAATCAATAAAGTATGAGGGGGCGTTCGTCAAACCAAATGGCATCACCAGCCACTCATAAAAACCATCTAGAGTCCTAAAGGCAGTCTTCTCTATACTATCCTCAGCCACTCTCAACTGACGAAACCCCGTGGCTAAGTCCAACTGCGAAAATACTGAGGCGCCAACTAACTGATCAAAGAGATCATCAATCCTCGGCAATTGGTGTCTATTCTTCTTTGTGAGTTTATTTAGTTCTCTTTAGCCTACACAAAGTCTGAGGGACCCATCCGCCTTCATGGCAAAAACTACTGGAGCACCCCACTCCGATATACTTCGTCTTATGAACCCCTTCTCAAGCAAATCGCCTACTTGCTTATGGAGTTCCCTCCTCTCACGAGGAGCCATGTGGCACACTGGCCAAGATACTGGTTTGGCATTGTCTACCAGATATATTCGGAAGTCAATCTCCCGCTCCGGAGGTAAGCCCTTCACCTCCTCAAACACATCCGAGTATTCCCGGACCACTCTAACAGATCGCAAACTCTCGACCAACGTGTCAAGCGATTCAAGATAACTTAGCATAACAGATTCCATGGGATTACAAGAGATCTCGAAAGTGTTACCCAAGCGGGTCATAACCCTAACAACTCTCCCTTCAAAATCAAGAACGACACCACTACTGGATAACCAGTCCATGCCCAAAACTAACCCATAACCCGTGAAGCCCAAAAAGCATCAAATCTAAACTCAACGCTAAGTATAGAAACTTTCAAACCCAAACACATAATGGAGCCCCAATTGGGTTTGAAACAACTAAGGGATCATCTACTAAACTGGTGTCTAAGTGCAGTGACTCAACTAACAATGATGAGATAAACGAACTCGATGCGTCAGAATCAAATAAAGTTCGAACCGGATAATAAAGAAATCCAAATTCCAACCTAGACGGTCCTATCCCCATCTGGTACACTAGCCGTGAGGGAATACAACTACCCTCCAGGAGATTCCGTACCTTGCCCTTGCCTCTTCGGACAATCCTAATAAGGTGTCCTATTCCTCCCAAAAGGATAACTACTAGCCCTCTTCTTCCAATTCTCCACTCGTAACCTCCCATCAAAATGAGGTTTCACTCTTCATTAACCAAACAACTATTTGAGCCTTCCTCCCATCGTCTATCCAATAGGTACCTACAAGTCCTCCTCCTTCTTGAACCAACTTCTAGTCCGACTAATGTCTAAGTCCCTTGAAGTGGTTTTCCATTCTTATCTATCTTAGAAAGATCGTCTATACGCGGAGGGGAAACTCAAAACGAGAGAGGAAGAGATTAAAAACGGAGAATTTGAAAGATATAGATATGGCTATTGGGGATTATGCTTTTCTTTCAAAAACTTTTCTCTTAAAAGACATGTTTTTGAAAATACTCCTTTCAAAAATATTCTTAGAAAATAGTTTTTCTAAAAAATTTATCTGTTCTGGTAACCTTAAGCTCTGATACCACGTGTAACACCCCACACCCGCTACAGTCACTCACTAAGGGAATGCCATAACATCGGTGGAGTATTTTAAGTGAATATAGAACAGAAAAATTTCAACAAGACAGATATAAGTAATACTTGAGAATTTAAAACATCATTTCATTGCAGCGGAAAGTAAAACATGTTTGGTTACACCAAAACCATAAACAAGAGTCAAGTACATAATATCCATCCTGATAAAACAAAAGTACATAATCCCACTACATAACTTAATAGCCATAATAGAAAAGATAAACTGAGCTTTACATCCACGGTCCAAGCTCCAAAAGATAGATAAAGCAGTCTGATCCAAGCCCACTAGTGCTAGGCCCACTCTGATAACCTGAGGGTTGGGGAAAAGGTAAAAACAACGGGGTCAGACATAAGTCTGAGCGAGTCCTATAACTTTAACAATACAATCATTAAAGTAACCAGAGTAAGACGTAAGCTTGATATACGGTAACGACTGGGGATAAATGGCTACACTAAGCAGCCAACTAGACTTAGGATGAACTAAGATAACCGTAAAGATGCATCTACCCACCCAAGGATAATTACTACACTGCACCACACCATTCATTCCCAATTTAAAGGTTGATCCCACTAAGTATACTTAGTAATCTATAATTAGTAGTTTCGTGTACCCCTAGCTGACTACATAGGTGCCGTCTGCCCCTATTTCCACTAGGTGTACCCACTACCCCCCATTCGATCGGCTCCCTAACGTAGATACCAGTGCTGGCACCACAGTGGGGTGTATCATCCCCCAAAGTGGCAACATGATAATATCAACGGTGCACGGCTTATACCTACACGATGCAACAACGTCTTACTTACCAGCCCGGGTCCACACACGCATATGAAACCCGTTGGACTTGCGTTGCCACCGCTAACCCGTTTTGGCCTCTTACAGTCAAGCCCAATATGCGTGTCTCGTCCTCGACTTGGGTTGAGCCCACAAAGATACGTTTGGGATATTGGTTGAAATGGGCCCCCACAAGCTACCCACCTAAGCTTGTCATTTCTAGTGATCCCACTTAACCCTTTAACCATGTCCACTTACATGTTATAAATTTTAGTTAAGTCTTTTAATCATATTTTAATTGCCACTCAAGGCACCCACTAGATTTCCACATGCCACCCAAGGCACTTACTTGATTCCCACATGCCACCTAAGGCACTTACTTAACCCTTTAATCATGTTTAATTACATGTTCCACTTTGGTTAAGTATTCTAATCGTATTTTCTATTGCCACCCAAGGCAACCCACTAGTTTCCTCATGCCACCCAAGGCACCCCCACTAGTTACTACATGCCACCCAAGGCACCCCCACTAGTTACTACATGCCACCCAAGGCACCCACTTAACCCCTCATGCCCCACTACATGCTAATTTGGTTAAGTGTTTCTTAATTAATTAAGATCGTAACCTTTGTAAAGACCTCTCACATTAGACTGTCTTTTATGGCAGCTGGATATGCCGGTTGGTTCCGGGCAGCCTTACATCATAACAGAGTCTAACCTCGTGTCTTTACACTTGTCACGTATTTAGTTTATGACTAAGACCTCTCACATTGGGCCAATCATTTGTAGCCGCTGGATTTGCCGGTCGGTTCCGGGCAGTCTTATGCTACAAAAGGGTCCAACCTCGTGTCTTAGTCGATTAATTACACCTAATTAATCACCCCCATAATTTGTATTAATTATCCCTAATTAATTACAAATATTTAAAAATATGGGTAGACCTAACTCAATAGGTAAATTCCCAATTCCATAATATAGGTAGACCTAACTTAATAGGTAAATTCCCAATTATGTCCATCCACTTTATGGTATGTTTAATCATACCAACTTCACACAATTTTAGGTGTTCATTAATTTTTACCCCATCGTCCCCACGTAAATGCGTTAACATGACATACTTTAAAAGAGGAGATTCATCATACACACAATGGGTTCAACTTAGCATATCATTAGCATTATCATGGGTTTAAAAGGTGTCAACTTGCATATATGACCATAAACCCAACTTGCATAAATAACCAACCCAAACTTGCATGATTCACATATGTCATAAAGATGGTAACTTGCATAAATGTTCATGTCATAGACCTATCATAAAGGTGTCAACTTGCATACATGTCATAGGTCTAAAAGGGATGAACTTGCACATGTACTTATGTCATACAAAGGGGTAAACTTGCATATGTATGTATGACATACAAAGGTGTAAACTTGCACATGTTACTTGCATATGATCAACCACCAAACTTGCATAACATGTCATATATAGACTTGCATATAATCAAACACCAAACTTGCATAACATGTTACATATGAACTTGCATATAATCAACCACCAAACTTGCATAACATGTTACATATGAACTTGCATATAATCAACCACCAAACTTGCATAACATGTTACATATGAACTTGCATATAATCAACCACCAAACTTGCATAACATGTCATATATAGACTTGCATATAATCAAACACCAAACTTGCATAACATGTTACATATGAACTTGCATATAATCAACCACCAAACTTGCATAACATGTTACATATGAACTTGCATATAATCAACCACCAAACTTGCATAACATGTTACATATGAACTTGCATATGTATGTATGACATACAAAGGTAAACTCGCATATGTTATGCATATCACTAATCCAAACAACTTGCATAGATTACGCATATTATTGATCCAAACTCATAGGTTAAACTTGCATGTCATGTCACTTATTTCACACATGATTCTAGCATAAAACCAAGAATTTAACTTGCACAAAACCAAACACTTAGCATGCATAAAACCAAATACTTAGCATGCATAAAACCCACCACTTAACATGCATAAACCCAAACACTTAACTTGCATAAACATAGTGTCATCATGAATAAGTGTTAAACATAGTGATTAGCAAACTAGCATCATAACATATGACCTAAAACCCATTGATCCGCAAGCAAAACCATATGATCTCATCACATCTCATCTACTTAGTTTAGAAATTGGTTATTAAAGTGATAGAAACTCACAAACTCCAAGATTAGCTCCTTAGATAGTTGCTAGAGTTGAAGTAGAGGTGGATTAGTAGTTGATTAGCTTGCAACCCTCTTCTCTAATTAGTGGAGGCTCCTTCTAAGTTGCATTTTGGCGGCATGATGGCATAGATTCTATTTTTAGTATGGATTAGGGTAGTCTTAGGGTGTATTTATAGGATTAGGTTGTGTTTTAGACCCTTCGATTAACCCTAGGTTAGTTTAGGTCCGTCAGATTTCGTCCCAAGCCCTCCAACCCAGCCCAAAACTCAACCAGGTGCACCCAGGCCAGAATCAGCCGACAGGGCAAGTCGACAGCCCTGTCGACTGCCAAGTCGACAGGCATGTCGACAGGCAAGTCGACCGCCCTGTCGACAGCCAGGTCGACTTGGCTGGGCGGGAGTTTTCCCCTCTGGCCCCCATTTCTGCATGTTTCGAAATTCAAATTTCCCGAAAACTTCTTTGGGCCTTAACCGGGTCATACGGACTCCGATTTACAAAATTTCGGACTCTATTTCGCGTATTTTTCCGAGACGAACACAATGACGTAACCCGTTTCCCCTGATTCTGAGATTATTAATTCTGAAATTAGTGAATATCAGTGTTAACTGAAATTCGGGGTGTTACATTCTCCCCTCCTTAAAGGATTTCGTCCCCGAAATCTCCAAGTTAAGGAGAATGCATATCCTACCATCCAAACAAGCATCTACTCAATCCATCAAACACGGGCATCCATTGTCCTTAAAACAATTTCTACTGATGTATGAGCATATGCAAAAAGTGTGTGTATATGTTCCCTATCTAATGTATGAACATATGCAAACCGTGATAGTGCCATGCATCCAATATGTATGCGAAAGAACCCTATCGACACATACTATATCTACATGAGTGCACAATCATTCACCAAAATGCATCATCCATATGATAACACAACCATTATACATCCATAAATATAGCTACCTACACACAATTATATGCAATATGCAATATGAAGTGATTGAGCCGATCTAGTGTCTAGAGTGTGTGTATATGCATCCACGAGCAACCACTAGCAAACACTTGCATCCACATGCATCCATCAATCATAACATGTCTCAAACACATGTTTCAACCATAGGTTTACCCTATCTAAAGGTCAAAGGCACTAACAAGAGGACATACTAAAGATAAGATAAGTACTAGACAAACGATAAAGGAGAAGTTAAAAGACATACCCTCAAAAAGGAATGGGTATAATGAACGCATTTTCGCTTCCGTCTCCCAAGTAGCGTTGCTCTCATCTTCTCCCCATTGCACTTTGACTAGTTGAACCTCCCTGTTTCTCAACCTCTTAATCTCTGACCCAAGGATGCGTGTAGGAGCTCGTCGAATAGTCGCATCACGCTCTATCTCTACTTCTCTAAGCAAGCTCGGCTCTACCACCTCTGCGGTCTCATGTAGGCACTTCCTCAAATGTGACACATGGAATACATCATGTACACCACTAAGTCTGTCGGGCAACTCCACTCTATAGGCCATCTGTCCAATCCTTTCCTTAATAGGAAACGGTCCAACAAACCTTGGTGCTAACTTCCCAACAGATCCAAAGCGAACCACATTCCGTAACGGAGATACTTTGACAAAGACCATGTCCCCAACATCAAACTCAAGCTCTGTTCTCCTCTTGTCCGCATAAGATTTATGTCTGTCTTGCGCCGCTTTCATCCTTCTTCGAATCAAATCAATCTTTTCCGAAGTCTTCCTAACCATATCGGGCCCAAGCAAGATCTTATCCGTAGATTCCCACCAACATGTAGGTGATCGACAAGGCCTTCCATAAAAAGCTTCGAAAGGAGCCATGCCAATACTAGACTGAAAGCTATTATTATATGCGAACTCCACCAATGGAAGATGCTCTTCTCATGTACCTCCAAAATCTAAGATACATAGCCTCAAAAGGTCTTCTAAAATGCGATTCACCCTCCCGGTCTGGCCGTCCGTCTGAGGATGATTTGAGGTGCTCAAACACAACTGAGTCCCTACCGCCTCTTTCAAACTCTTCCAAAACTCGCTAGTGAAGATAGGATCTCGATCACTCACTATGCTGGAAGGTACACCATGCAATCTAACAATCTCTCGAATGTAGATTGAAGCTAGCCATTGAGCAGTCCTCTTACTCTTTACGGGTATAAAATGGACACTCTAAGTAAGTTTGTCTACCCCAACCTAAATTCCCGTATTACCCTTCCTCGATCTTGGTAATCCATTGACGAAATCCATCGAGACACTATCCCACTTCCATAGCGGAACCTCCAATGGGTGAAGCAACCCACCGGGTTTCTTTTGCTCCGCTTTTACTTGTTGGCACACCAAGCATCTAGCGACATACTCGGCCGCGTCTTTCTTCATACCGGCCCAAAAGAAAACTCGCTTCATGTCTTGGTACATCTTGTCCCTACCGGGATGAATGGTCATCTTCGAACGATGTGCATCATCAAGAATAGCCTTCCTCAAACCCTCGTCTTGCGGTACACAAAGTCTACCGTCTCTACGCAACCACCCCTTACCATCTAGGGTGTACCTACTCAAATGGCTGGACGACTCCCCCTCCTCATGAGCTTCTCTACTAACTCAACCAACTGTGGGTCGTCTCGCTGTGCTCCGCCAATCCGCCCCAAAAGAGTAGGCCTAACCTCCAAGGAGGCTAGCAAACCGGGTACAAAGTCAACGGAAGGTCTAAAGTCAAACATAGAAATAAACTCTAAGCTCCGTCGTTCAACGAACAATGAACTCAAGGACAACCTTTTTCTACTTAAGGCGTCCGCTACCACGTTACCCTTGCCATGGGTATACGCTATCTCAAACTCATAGGATGCTAAGAATCCCATCCACTTTTGCTGTCCTAAGACTATGCGCTCGAAGAGTCTCCAACACTTCCCTAAGATGTAGGGCATGCTCTTCTCCACTTTGAGAGAAAACCAGGATATTACCCCATCCAAAATCATCACAACTGTCCATCTCTCACGCAGACCACCCTAGTCAAACACGACATCCCCCAAATGCAAGCCCCAAAGGCCTAAACCAATATCAGACAAACACCCAAGGGATACCTCCTTCGAATTCAGACGACCTACGTGAGATGATACTAGTAAAAACGGCTAAATAATTAAGCCCTTGTCCAACTCTGGATGTCCTCGCCAGTCTCGCTCCAAAACCACCGTTTATCCCATAATTGGCTTTGCTCAACCTATTGAGCACATACGAAAACTTATTTCGCTCCTAGAAAAGACCAAGATGTCATTTACAAAGACCATCACGAACTTATTTAGGTACTCCCTGAAAACCCTTCTCATCAAATCAATAAAGTATGAGGGGGCGTTCGTCAAACCAAATGGCATCACCAGCCACTCATAAAAACCATCTAGAGTCCTAAAGGCAGTCTTCTCTATACTATCCTCAGCCACTCTCAACTGACGAAACCCCGTGGCTAAGTCCAACTGCGAAAATACTGAGGCGCCAACTAACTGATCAAAGAGATCATCAATCCTCGGCAATTGGTGTCTATTCTTCTTTGTGAGTTTATTTAGTTCTCTTTAGCCCACACAAAGTCTGAGGGACCCATCCGCCTTCGTGGCAAAAACTACTGGAGCACCCCACTCCGATATACTTCGTCTTATGAACCCCTTCTCAAGCAAATCGCCTACTTGTTTATGGAGTTCCCTCCTCTCACGAGGAGCCATGTGGCACACTGGCCAAGATACTGGTTTGGCATTGTCTACCAAGTATATTCGGAAGTCAATCTCCCGCTCCGGAGGTAAGCCCTTCACCTCCTCAAACACATCCGAGTATTCCCGGACCACTCTAACAGATCGCAAACTCTCGACCGACGTGTCAAGCGATTCTAGATAAATTAGCATAACAGATTCCATGGGATTACAAGAGATCTCGAGAGTGTTACCCAAGCGGGTCATAAGCCTAACAACTCTCCCTTCAAAATCAAGAACGACACCACTACTGGATAACCAGTCCATGCCCAAAACTAACCCATAGCCCGTGAAGCCCAAAAAGCATCACATCTAAACTCAACGCTAAGTATAGAAACTTTCAAACCCAAACACATCATGGAGCCCCAATTGGGTTTGAAACAACTAAGGGATCATCTACTAAACTGGTGTCTAAGTGCAGTGACTCAACTAACAATGATGAGATAAACGAACTCGATGCGTCAGAATCAAATAAAGTTCGAACCGGATAATAAAGAAATCCAAATTCCAACCTAGAAGGTCCTATCCCCATCTGGTACACTAGCCGTGAGGGAATACAACTACCCTCCAGGAGATTCCGTACCTTGCCCTTGCCTCTTCGGACAATCCTAATAAGGTGTCCTATTCCTCCCAAAAGGATAACTACTAGCCCTCTTCTTCCCATTCTCCACTCGTAACCTCCCATCAAAATGAGGTTTCGCTCTTCATTAACCAAACAACTATTTGAGCCTTCCTCCCATCTTCTATCCAATAGGTACCTACAAGTCCTCCTCCTTCTTGAACCAACTTCTAGTCCGACTAATGTCTAAGTCCCTTGAAGTGGTTTTCCATTCTTATCTATCTTAGAAAGATCATCTATACGCGGAGGGGAAACTCAAAACGAGAGAGGAAGAGATTCAAAACGGAGAATTTGAAAGATATAGATATGGCTATTGGGGATTATGCTTTTCTTTCAAAAACTTTTCTCTTAAAAGACATGTTTTTGAAAATACTCCTTTCAAAAATATTCTTAGAAAATAGTTTTTCTAAAAAATTTATCTGTTCTGGTAACCTTAAGCTCTGATACCACGTGTAACACCCCACACCCGCTACAGTCACTCACTAAGGGAATGCCATAACATCGGTGGAGTATTTTAAGTGAATATAGAACAGAAAAATTTCAACAAGACAGATATAAGTAATACTTGAGAATTTAAAACATCATTTCATTGCAGCGGAAAGTAAAACATGTTTGGTTACACCAAAACCATAAACAAGAGTCAAGTACATAATATCCATCCTGATAAAACAAAAGTACATAATCCCACTACATAACTTAATAGCCATAATAGAAAAGATAAACTGAGCTTTACATCCACGGTCCAAGCTCCAAAAGATAGATAAAGCAGTCTGATCCAAGCCCACTAGTGCTAGGCCCACTCTGATAACCTGAGGGTTGGGAAAAAGGTAAAAACAACGGGGTCAGACATAAGTCTGAGCGAGTCCTATAACTTTAACAATACAATCATTAAAGTAACCAGAGTAAGACGTAAGCTTGATATACGGTAACGACTGGGGATAAATGGCTACACTAAGCAGCCAACTAGACTTAGGATGAACTAAGATAACCGTAAAGACACATCTACCCACCCTAGGATAATTACTACACTGCACCACACCAGTCATTCCCAATTTAAAGGTTGATCCCACTAAGTATACTTAGTAATCTATAATTAGTAGTTTCGTGTACCCCTAGCTGACTACATAGATGTCGTCTGCCCCTATTTCCACTAGGTGTACCCACTACCCCCCATTCAATCGGCTCCCTAACGTAGATACCCGTGCTGGCCCCACAGTGGGGTGTATCATCCCCCAAAGTGGCAACCTGATAATATCAACGGTGCACGGCTTATACCTACACGATGCAACAACGTCTTACTTACCAGCCCGGGTCCACACACGCATATGAAACCCGTTGGACTTAAGTTGCCACCGCTAACCCGTTTTGGCCTCTTACAGTCAAGCCCAATATGTGTGTCCCGTCCTCGACTTGGGTCGAGCCCACAAAGATACGTTTGGGATATTGGTTGAAATGGGCCCCCACAACCTACCCACCTAAGCTTGTCATTTCTAGTGAATCCCACTTAACCCTTTAACCATGTCCACTTACATGTTATAAATTTTGGTTAAGTCTTTTAATCATATTTTAATTGCCACTCAAGGCACCCACTAGATTTCCACATGCCACCCAAGGCACTTACTTGATTCCCACATGCCACCCAAGGCACTTACTTAACCCTTTAATCATGTTTAATTACATGTTCCACTTTGGTTAAGTATTCTAATCGTATTTTCTATTGCCACCCAAGGCAACCCACTAGTTTCCTCATGCCACCCAAGGCACCCCCACTAGTTACTACATGCCACCCAAGGCACCCCCACTAGTTACTACATGCCACCCAAGGCAACCACTTAACCCCTCATACCCCACTACATGCTAATTTGGTTAAGTGTTTCTTAATTAATTAAGATCGTAACCTTTGTAAAGACCTCTCACATTAGACTGTCTTTTATGGCAGCTGGATATGCCGGTTGGTTCCGGGCAGCCTTACACCATAACAGAGTCTAACCTCGTGTCTTTACACTTGTCACGTATTTAGTTTATGACTAAGACCTCTCACATTGGGCCAATCATTTGTAGCCGCTGGATTTGCCGGTCGGTTCCGGGCAGTCTTATGCTACAAAAGGGTCCAACCTCGTGTCTTAGTCGATTAATTACACCTAATTAATCACCCCCATAATTTGTATTAATTATCCCTAATTAATTACAAATATTTAAAAATATGGGTAGACCTAACTCAATAGGTAAATTCCCAATTCCATAATATGGGTAGACCTAACTTAATAGGTAAATTCCCAATTATGTCCATCCACTTTATGGTATGTTTAATCATACCAACTTCACACAATTTTAGGTGTTCATTAATTTTTACCCCATCGTCCCCACGTAAATACGTTAACATGACATACTTTAAAAGAGGAGATACATCATACACACAATGGTTTCAACTTAGCATATCATTAGCATTATCATGGGTTTAAAAGGTGTCAACTTGCATATATGACCATAAACCCAACTTGCATAAATAACCAACCCAAACTTGCATGATTCACATATGTCATAAAGATGGTAACTTGCATAAATGTTCATGTCATAGACCTATCATAAAGGTGTCAACTTGCATACATGTCATTGGTCTAAAAGGGATGAACTTGCACATGTACTTATGTCATACAAAGGGGTAAACTTGCATATGTATGTATGACATACAAAGGTGTAAACTTGCACATGTTACTTGCATATGATCAACCACCAAACTTGCATAACATGTCATATATAGACTTGCATATAATCAAACACCAAACTTGCATAACATGTTACATATGAACTTGCATATAATCAACCACCAAACTTGCATAACATGTTACATATGAACTTGCATATAATCAACCACCAAACTTGCATAACATGTTACATATGAACTTGCATATAATCAACCACCAAACTTGCATAACATGTCATATATAGACTTGCATATAATCAAACACCAAACTTGCATAACATGTTACATATGAACTTGCATATAATCAACCACCAAACTTGCATAACATGTTACATATGAACTTGCATATAATCAACCACCAAACTTGCATAACATGTTACATATGAACTTGCATATGTATGTATGACATACAAAGGTAAACTCACATATGTTATGCATATCACTAATCCAAACAACTTGCATAGATTATGCATATTATTGATCCAAACTCATAGGTTAAACTTGCATGTCATGTCACTTATTTCACACATGATTCTAGCATAAAACCAAGCATTTAACTTGCACAAAACCAAACACTTAGCATGCATAAAACCAAATACTTAGCATGCATAAAACCCACCACTTAACATGCATAAACCCAAACACTTAACTTGCATAAACATAGTGTCATCATGAATAAGTGTTAAACATAGTGATTAGCAAACTAGCATCATAACATATGACCTAAAAGCCATTGATCCGCAAGCAAAACCATATGATCTCATCACATCTCATCTACTTAGTTTAGCAATTGGTTATTAAAGTGATAGAAACTCACAAACTCCAAGATTAGCTCCTTAGATAGTTGCTAGAGTTGAAGTAGAGGTGGATTAGTAGTTGATTAGCTTGCAACCCTCTTCTCTAATTAGTGGAGGCTCCTTCTAAGTTGCATTTTGGCGGCATGATGGCATAGATTCTATTTTTAGTATGGATTAGGGTAGTCTTAGGGTGTATTTATAGGATTAGGTTGTGTTTTAGACCCTTAGATTAACCCTAGGTTAGTTTAGGTCCGTCAGATTTCGTCCCAAGCCCTCCAACCCAGCCCAAAACTCAACCAGGTGCACCCAGGCCAGAATCAGCCGACAGGGCAAGTCGACAGCCCTGTCGACTGCCAAGTCGACAGGCATGTCGACAGGCAAGTCGACAGCCCTGTCGACAGCCAAGTCGACTTGGCTGGGCGGTAGTTTTCCCGCCTGGCCCCCATTTCTGCATGTTTCGAAATTCAAATTTCCGGAAAACTTCTTTGGGCCTTAACCGGGTCATACGGACTCCGATTTACAAAATTTCGGACTCTATTTCGCGTATTTTTCCGAGACGAACACAATGACGTAATCCGTTTCCCCTGATTCTCACATCTGAGATTATTAATTCTGAAATTAGTGAATATCAGTGTTAACTGAAATTCGGGGTGTTACATTCTCCCCTCCTTAAAGGATTTCGTCCCCGAAATCTCCAAGTTAAGGAGAATGCATATCCTACCATCCAAACAACCATCTACTCAATCCATCAAACACGGGCATCCATTGTCCTTAAAACAATTTCTACTGATGTATGAGCATATGCAAAAAGTGTGTGTATATGTTCCCTATCTAATGTATGAACATATGCAAACCGTGATAGTGCCATGCATCCAATATGTATGCGAAAGAACCCTATCGACACATAATATATCTACATGAGTGCACAATCATTCACCAAAATGCATCATCCATATGATAACACAACCATTATACATCCATAAATATAGCTACCTACACACAATTATATGCAATATGCAATATGAAGTGATTGAGCCGATCTAGTGTCTAGAGTGTGTGTATATGCATCCACGAGCAACCACTAGCAACCACTTGCATCCACATGCATCCATCAATCATAACATGTCTCAAACACATGTTTCAACCATAGGTTTACCCTATCTAAAGGTCAAAGGCACTAACAAGAGGACATACTAAAGATAAGATAAGTACTAGACAAACGATAAAGGAGAAGTTAAAAGACATACCCTCAAAAAGGAAGGGGTATAATGAACGCATTTTCGCTTCCGTCTCCCAAGTAGCGTTGCTCTCATCTTCTCCCCATTGCACTTTGACTAGTTGAACCTCCCTGTTTCTCAACCTCTTAATCTCTGACCCAAGGATGCGTGTAGGAGCTCGTCGAATAGTCGCATCACGCTCTATCTCTACTTCTCTAAGCAAGCTCGGCTCTACCACCTCTGCGGTCTCATGTAGGCACTTCCTCAAATGTGACACATGGAATACATCATGTACACCACTAAGTCTGTCGGGCAACTCCACTCTATAGGCCATCTGTCCAATCCTTTCCTTAATAGGAAACGGTCCAACAAACCTTGGTGCTAACTTCCCAACAGATCCAAAGCGAACCACATTCCGTAACGGAGATACTTTGACAAAGACCATGTCCCCAACATCAAACTCAAGCTCTGTTCTCCTCTTGTCCGCATAAGATTTCTGTCTGTCTTGCGCCGCTTTCATCCTTCTTCGAATCAAATCAATCTTTTCCGAAGTCTTCCTAACCATATCGGGCCCAAGCAAGATCTTATCCGTAGATTTCCACCAACATGTAGGTGATCGACAAGGCCTTCCATAAAAAGCTTCGAAAGGAGCCATGCCAATACTAGACTGAAAGCTGTTATTATATGCGAACTCCACCAATGGAAGATGCTCTTCTCATGTACCTCCAAAATCTAAGATACATAGCCTCAAAAGGTCTTCTAAAATGCGATTCACCCTCCCGGTCTGACCGTCCGTCTGAGGATGATTTGCGGTGCTCAAACACAACTGAGTCCCTACCGCCTCTTTCAAACTCTTCCAAAACTCGCTAGTGAAGATAGGATCTCGATCACTCACTATGCTGGAAGGTACACCATGCAATCTAACAATCTCTCGAATGTAGATTGAAGCTAGCCATTGAGCAGTCCTCTTACTCTTCACGGGTATAAAATGGGCACTCTTAGTAAGTTTGTCTACCCCAACCCAAATTCCCGTATTACCCTTCCTCGATCTTGGTAACCCATTGACGAAATCCATCGAGACACTATCCCACTTCCATAGCGGAACCTCTAATGGGTGAAGCAACCCACCGGGTTTCTTTTGCTCCGCTTTTACTTGTTGGAACACCAAGCATCTAGCGACATACTCGGTCGCGTCTTTCTTCATACCGGCCCAAAAGAAAACTCGCTTCATGTCTTGGTACATCATGTCCCTACCGGGATGAATGGTCATCTTCGAACAATGTGCATCATCAAGTATAGCCTTCCTCAAACCCTCGTCTTGCGGTACACAAAGTCTACCGTCTCTACGCAACCACCCCTTACCATCTAGGGTGTACCTACTCAAATGGCTGGACGACTCCCCCTCCTCATGAGCTTCTCTACTAACTCAACCAACTGTGGGTCGTCTCGCTGTGCTCCACCAATCCGCCCCAAAAGAGTAGGCCTAACCTCCAAGGAGGCTGGCAAACCGGGTACAAAGTCAACGGAAGGTCTAAAATCAAACATAGAAATAAACTCTAAGCTCCGTCGTTCAACGAACAATGAACTCAAGGACAACCTTTTTCTACTTAAGGCGTCCGCTACCACGTTACCCTTGCCATGGGTATACGCTATCTCAAACTCATAGGATGCTAAGAATCCCATCCACTTTTGCTGTCCTAAGACTATGCGCTCGAAGAGTCTCCAACACTTCCCTAAGATGTAGGGCATGCTCTTCTCCACTTTGAGAGAAAACCAGGATATTACCCCATCCAAAATCATCACAACTGTCCATCTCTCACGCAGACCACCCTAGTCGAACTCGACATCCCCCAAATGCAAGCCCCAAAGGCCTAAACCAATATCAGACAAACACCCAAGGGATACCTCTTTCGAATTCAGACGACCTACATGAGATGATACTAGTAAAAACGGCTAAATAATTAAGCCCTTGTCCAACTCTGGATGTCCTCGCCAGTCTCGCTCCAAAACCACCGTTTATCCCATAACTGGCTTTGCTCAACCTATTGAGCACATACGAAAACTTATTTCGCTCCTAGAAAAGACCAAGATGTCATTTACAAAGACCATCACGAACTTATTTAGGTACTCCCTGAACACCCTTCTCATCAAATCAATAAAGTATGAGGGGGCGTTCGTCAAACCAAATGGCATCACCAGCCACTCATAAAAACCATCTAGAGTCCTAAAGGCAGTCTTCTCTATACTATCCTCAGCCACTCTCAACTGACGAAACCCCGTGGCTAAGTCCAACTGCGAAAATACTGAGGCGCCAACTAACTGATCAAAGAGATCATCAATCCTCGGCAATTGGTGTCTATTCTTCTTTGTGAGTTTATTTAGTTCTCTTTATCCTACACAAAGTCTGAGGGACCCATCCGCCTTCGTGGCTAAAACTACTGGAGCACCCCACTCCGATATACTTCGTCTTATGAACCCCTTCTCAAGCAAATCGCCTACTTGCTTATGGAGTTCCCTCCTCTCACGAGGAGCCATGTGGCACACTGACCAAGATACTGGTTTGGCATTGTCTACCAGATATATTCGGAAGTCAATCTCCCGCTCCGGAGGTAAGCCCTTCACCTCCTCAAACACATCCGAGTATTCCCAGACCACTCTAACAGATCGCAAACTCTCGACCGATGTGTCAAGCGATTCTAGATAACTTAGCATAACAGATTCCATGGGATTACAAGAGATCTTGAAAGTGTTACCCAAGCGGGTCATAAGCCTAACAACTCTCCCTTCAAAATCAAGAACGACACCACTACTGGATAACCAGTCCATGCCCAAAACTAACCCATAGCCCGTGAAGCCCAAAAAGCATCACATCTAAACTCAACGCTAAGTATAGAAACTTTCAAACCCAAACACATCATGGAGCCCCAATTGGGTTTGAAACAACTAAGGGATCATCTACTAAACTGGTGTCTAAGTGCAGTGACTCAGCTAACAATGATGAGATAAACGAACTCGATGCGTCAGAATCAAATAAAGTTCGAACCGGATAATAAAGAAATCCAAATTCCAACCTAGACGGTCCTATCCCCATCTGGTACACTAGCCGTGAGGGAATACAACTACCCTCCAGGAGATTCCGTACCTTGCCCTTGCCTCTTCGGACAATCCTAATAAGGTGTCCTATTCCTCCCAAAAGGATAACTACTAGCCCTCTTCTTCCCATTCTCCACTCGTAACCTCCCATCAAAATGAGGTTTCGCTCTTCATTAACCAAACAACTATTTGAGCCTTCCTCCCATCTTCTATCCAATAGGTACCTACAAGTCCTCCTCCTTCTTGAACCAACTTCTAGTCCGACTAATGTCTAAGTCCCTTGAAGTGGTTTTCCATTCTTATCTATCTTAGAAAGATCATCTATACGCGGAGGGGAAACTCAAAACGAGAGAGGAAGAGATTCAAAATGGAGAATTTGAAAGATATAGATATGGCTATTGGGGATTATGCTTTTCTTTCAAAAACTTTTCTCTTAAAAGACATGTTTTTGAAAATACTCCTTTCAAAAATATTCTTAGAAAATAGTTTTTCTAAAAAAATTATCTGTTCTGGTAACCTTAAGCTCTAATACCACGTGTAACACCCCACACCCGCTACAGTCACTCACTAAGGGAATGCCATAACATAGGTGGAGTATTTTAAGTGAATATAGAACAGAAAAATTTCAACAAGACAGATATAAGTAATACTTGAGAATTTAAAACATCATTTCATTGCAGCGGAAAGTAAAACATGTTTGGTTACACCAAAACCATAAACAAGAGTCAAGTACATAATATCCATCCTGATAAAACAAAAGTACATAATCCAACTACATAACTTAATAGCCATAATAGAAAAGATAAACTGAGCTTTACATCCACGGTCCAAGCTCCAAAGGATAGATAAAGCAGTCTGATCCAAGCCCACTAGTGCTAGGCCCACTCTGATAACCTGAGGGTTGGGAAAAAGGTAAAAACAACGGGGTCAGACATAAGTCTGAGCGAGTCCTATAACTTTAACAATACAATCATTAAAGTAACCAGAGTGAGACATAAGCTTGATATACGGTAACGACTGGGGATAAATGGCTACACTAAGCAGCCAACTAGACTTAGGATGAACTAAGATAACCATAAAGACGCATCTACCCACCCAAGGATAATTACTACACTGCACCACACCAGTCATTCCCAATTTAAAGGTTGATCCCACTAAGTATACTTAGTAATCTATAATTAGTAGTTTCGTGTACCCCTAGCTGACTACATAGGTGCCGTCTGCCCCTATTTCCACTAGGTGTACCCACTACCCCCCATTCGATCGGCTCCCTAACGTAGATACCCGTGCTGGCCCCACAGTGGGGTGTATCATCCCCGAAAGTGGCAACCTGATAATATCAACGGTGCACGGCTTATACCTACACGATGCAACAACGTCTTACTTACCAGCCCGGGTCCACACACGCATATGAAACCCGTTGGACTTGCGTTGCCACCGCTAACCCGTTTTGGCCTCTTACAGTCAAGCCCAATATGTGTGTCCCTTCCTCGACTTGGGTCGAGCCCACAAAGATACGTTTGGGATATTGGTTGAAATGGGCCCCCACAAGCTACCCACCTAAGCTTGTCATTTCTAGTGAATCCCACTTAACCCTTTAACCATGTCCACTTACATGTTATAAATTTTGGTTAAGTCTTTTAATCATATTTTAATTGCCACTCAAGGCACCCACTAGATTTCCACATGCCACCCAAGGCACTTACTTGATTCCCACATGCCACCCAAGGCACTTACTTAACCCTTTAATCATGTTTAATTACATGTTCCACTTTGGTTAAGTATTCTAATCGTATTTTCTATTGCCACCCAAGGCAACCCACTAGTTTCCTCATGCCACCCAAGGCACCCCCACTAGTTACTACATGCCACCCAAGGCACCCCCACTAGTTACTACATGCCACCCAAGGCACCCACTTAACCCCTCATGCCCCACTACATGCTAATTTGGTTAAGTGTTTCTTAATTAATTAAGATCGTAACCTTTGTAAAGACCTCTCACATTAGACTGTCTTTTATGGCAGCTGGATATGCCGGTTGGTTCCGGGCAGCCTTACACCATAACAGAGTCTAACCTCGTGTCTTTACACTTGTCACGTATTTAGTTTATGACTAAGACCTCTCACATTGGGCCAATCATTTGTAGCCGCTGGTTTTGCCGGTCGGTTCCGGGCAGTCTTATGCTACAAAAGGGTCCAACCTCGTGTCTTAGTCGATTAATTACACCTAATTAATCACCCCCATAATTTGTATTAATTATCCCTAATTAATTACAAATATTTAAAAATATGGGTAGACCTAACTCAATAGGTAAATTCCTAATTCCATAATATGGGTAGACCTAACTTAATAGATAAATTCCCAATTATGTCCATCCACTTTATGGTATGTTTAATCATACCAACTTCACACAATTTTAGGTGTTCATTAATTTTTACCCCATCGTCCCCACGTAAATACGTTAACATGACATACTTTAAAAGAGGAGATTCATCATACACACAATGGGTTCAACTTAGCATATCATTAGCATTATCATGGGTTTAAAAGGTGTCAACTTGCATATATGACCATAAACCCAACTTGCATAAATAACCAACCCAAACTTGCATGATTCACATATGTCATAAAGATGGTAACTTGCATAAATGTTCATGTCATAGACCTATCATAAAGGTGTCAACTTGCATACATGTCATAGGTCTAAAAGGGATGAACTTGCACATGTACTTATGTCATACAAAGGGGTAAACTTGCATATGTATGTATGACATACAAAGGTGTAAACTTGCACATGTTACTTGCATATGATCAACCACCAAACTTGCATAACATGTCATATATAGACTTGCATATAATCAAACACCAAACTTGCATAACATGTTACATATGAACTTGCATATAATCAACCACCAAACTTGCATAACATGTTACATATGAACTTGCATATAATCAACCACCAAACTTGCATAACATGTTACATATGAACTTGCATATAATCAACCACCAAACTTGCATAACATGTCATATATAGACTTGCATATAATCAAACACCAAACTTGCATAACATGTTACATATGAACTTGCATATAATCAACCACCAAACTTGCATAACATGTTACATATGAACTTGCATATAATCAACCACCAAACTTGCATAACATGTTACATATGAACTTGCATATGTATGTATGACATACAAAGGTAAACTCGCATATGTTATGCATATCACTAATCCAAACAACTTGCATAGATTATGCATATTATTGATCCAAACTCATAGGTTAAACTTGCATGTCATGTCACTTATTTCACACATGATTCTAGCATAAAACCAAGCATTTAACTTGCACAAAACCAAACACTTAGCATGCATAAAACCAAATACTTAGCATGCATAAAACCCACCACTTAACATGCATAAACCCAAACACTTAACTTGCATAAACATAGTGTCATCATGAATAAGTGTTAAACATAGTGATTAGCAAACTAGCATCATAACATATGACCTAAAACCCATTGATCTGCAAGCAAAACCATATGATCTCATCACATCTCATCTACTTAGTTTAGCAATTGGTTATTAAAGTGATAGAAACTCACAAACTCCAAGATTAGCTCCTTAGATAGTTGCTAGAGTTGAAGTAGAGGTGGATTAGTAGTTGATTAGCTTGCAACCCTCTTCTCTAATTAGTGGAGGCTCCTTCTAAGTTGCATTTTGGCGGCATGATGGCATAGATTCTATTTTTAGTATGGATTAGGGTAGTCTTAGGGTGTATTTATAGGATTAGGTTGTGTTTTAGACCCTTAGATTAACCCTAGGTTAGTTTAGGTCCGTCAGATTTCGTCCCAAGCCCTCCAACCCAGCCCAAAACTCAACCAGGTGCACCCAGGCCAGAATCAGCCGACAGGCCAAGTCGACAGCCCTGTCGACTGCCAAGTCGACAGGCATGTCGACAGGCAAGTCGACAGCCCTGTCGACAGCCAAGTCGACTTGGCTGGGCGGGAGTTTTCCCCCTGGCCCCCATTTCTGCATGTTTCGAAATTCAAATTTCCCGAAAACTTCTTTGGGCCTTAACCGGGTCATACGGACTCCGATTTACAAAATTTCGGACTCTATTTCGCGTATTTTTCCGAGACGAACACAATGACGTAACCCGTTTCCCCTGATTCTCACATCTGAGATTATCAATTCTGAAATTAGTGAATATCAGTGTTAACTGAAATTCGGGGTGTTACATTCTCCCCTCCTTAAAGGATTTCGTCCCCGAAATCTCCAAGTTAAGGAGAATGCATATCCTACCATCCAAACAACCATCTACTCAATCCATCAAACACGGGCATCCATTGTCCTTAAAACAATTTCTACTGATGTATGAGCATATGCAAAAAGTGTGTGTATATGTTCCCTATCTAATGTATGAACATATGCAAACCGTGATAGTGCCATGCATCCAATATGTATGCGAAAGAACCCTATCGACACATACTATATCTACATGAGTGCACAATCATTCACCAAAATGCATCATCCATATGATAACACAACCATTATACATCCAAAAATATAGCTACCTACACACAATTATATGCAATATGCAATATGAAGTGATTGAGCCGATCTAGTGTCTAGAGTGTGTGTATATGCATCCACGAGCAACCACTAGCAAACACTTGCATCCACATGCATCCATCAATCATAACATGTCTCAAACACATGTTTCAACCATAGGTTTACCCTATCTAAAGGTCAAAGGCACTAACAAGAGGACATACTAAAGATAAGATAAGTACTAGACAAACGATAAAGGAGAAGTTAAAAGACATACCCTCAAAAAGGAAGGGGTATAATGAACGCATTTTCGCTTCCGTCTCCCAAGTAGCGTTGCTCTCATCTTCTCCCCATTGCACTTTGACTAGTTGAACCTCCCTGTTTCTCAACCTCTTAATCTCTGACCCAAGGATGCGTGTAGGAGCTCGTCGAATAGTCGCATCACGCTCTATCTCTACTTCTCTAAGCAAGCTCGGCTCTACCACCTCTGCGGTCTCATGTAGGCACTTCCTCAAATGTGACACATGGAATACATCATGTACACCACTAAGTCTGTCGGGCAACTCCACTCTATAGGCCATCTGTCCAATCCTTTCCTTAATAGGAAACGGTCCAACAAACCTTGGTGCTAACTTCCCAACAGATCCAAAGCGAACCACATTCCGTAACGGAGATACTTTGACAAAGACCATGTCCCCAACATCAAACTCAAGCTCTGTTCTCCTCTTGTCCGCATAAGATTTCTGTCTGTCTTGCGCCGCTTTCATCCTTCTTCGAATCAAATCAATCTTTTCCGAAGTCTTCCTAACCATATCGGGCCCAAGCAAGATCTTATCCGTAGATTCCCACCAACATGTAGGTGATCGACAAGGCCTTCCATAAAAAGCTTCGAAAGGAGCCATGCCAATACTAGACTGAAAGCTGTTATTATATGCGAACTCCACCAATGGAAGATGCTCTTCTCATGTACCTCCAAAATCTAAGATACATAGCCTCAAAAGGTCTTCTAAAATGCGATTCACCCTCCCGGTCTGGCCGTCCGTCTGAGGATGATTTGCGGTGCTCAAACACAACTGAGTCCCTACCGCCTCTTTCAAACTCTTCCAAAACTCGCTAGTGAAGATAGGATCTCGATCACTCACTATGCTGGAAGGTACACCATGCAATCTAACAATCTCTCGAATGTAGATTGAAGCTAGCCATTGAGCTGTCCTCTTACTCTTCACGGGTATAAAATGGGCACTCTTAGTAAGTTTGTCTACCCCAACCCAAATTCCCGTATTACCCTTCCTCGATCTTGGTAATCCATTGACGAAATCCATCGAGACACTATCCCACTTCCATAGCGGAACCTCTAATGGGTGAAGCAACCCACCGGGTTTCTTTTGCTCCGCTTTTACTTGTTGGCACACCAAGCATCTAGCGACATACTCGGCCGCGTCTTTCTTCATACCGGCCCAAAAGAAAACTCGCTTCATGTCTTGGTACATCTTGTCCCTACCGCGATGAATGGTCATCTTCGAACGATGTGCATCATCAAGTATAGCCTTCCTCAAACCCTCGCCTTGCGGTACACAAAGTCTACCGTCTCTACGCAACCACCCCTTACCATCTAGGGTGTACCTACTCAAATGGCTGGACGACTCCCCCTCCTTATGAGCTTCTCTACTAACTCAACCAACTGTGGGTCGTCTCGCTGTGCTCCGCCAATCCGCCCCAAAAGAGTAGGCCTAACCTCCAAGGAGGCTAGCAAACCGAGTACAAAGTCAACGGAAGGTCTAAAGTCAAACATAGAAATAAACTATAAGCTCCGTCGTTCAACGAACAATGAACTCAAGGACAACCTTTTTCTACTTAAGGCGTCCGCTACCACGTTACCCTTGCCATGGGTATACGCTATCTCAAACTCATAGGATGCTAAGAATCCCATCCACTTTTGCTGTCCTAAGACTATGCGCTCGAAGAGTCTCCAACACTTCCCTAAGATGTAGGGCATGCTCTTCTCCACTTTGAGAGAAAACCAGGATATTACCCCATCCAAAATCATCACAACTGTCCATCTCTCACGCAGACCACCCTAGTCGAACTCGACATCCCCCAAATGCAAGCCCCAAAGGCCTAAACCAATATCAGACAAACACCCAAGGCATACCTCCTTCGAATTCAGACGACCTACGTGAGATGATACTAGTAAAAACGGCTAAATAATTAAGCCCTTTTCCAACTCTGGATGTCCTCGCCAGTCTCGCTCCAAAACCACCGTTTATCCCATAACTGGCTTTGCTCAACCTATTGAGCACATACGAAAACTTATTTCGCTCCTAGAAAAGACCAAGATGTCATTTACAAAGACCATCACGAACTTATTTAGGTACTCCCTGAACACCCTTCTCATCAAATCAATAAAGTATGAGGGGGCGTTCGTCAAACCAAATGGCATCACCAGCCACTCATAAAAACCATCTAGAGTCCTAAAGGCAGTCTTCTCTATACTATCCTCAGCCACTCTCAACTGACGAAACCCCGTGGCTAAGTCCAACTGCGAAAATACTGAGGCGCCAACTAACTGATCAAAGAGATCATCAATCCTCGGCAATTGGTGTCTATTCTTCTTTGTGAGTTTATTTAGTTCTCTTTAGCCTACACAAAGTCTGAGGGACCCATCCGCCTTCATGGCAAAAACTACTGGAGCACCCCACTCCGATATACTTCGTCTTATGAACCCCTTCTCAAGCAAATCGCCTACTTGCTTATGGAGTTCCCTCCTCTCACGAGGAGCCATGTGGCACACTGGCCAAGATACTGGTTTGGCATTGTCTACCAGATATATTCGGAAGTCAATCTCCCGCTCCGGAGGTAAGCCCTTCACCTCCTCAAACACATCCGAGTATTCCCGGACCACTCTAACAGATCGCAAACTCTCGACCGATGTGTCAAGCGATTCTAGATAACTTAGCATAACAGATTCCATGGGATTACAAGAGATCTCGAAAGTGTTACCCAAGCGGGTCATAAGCCTAACAACTCTCCCTTCAAAATCAAGAACGACACCACTACTGGATAACCAGTCCATGCCCAAAACTAACCCATAGCCCGTGAAGCCCAAAAAGCATCACATCTAAACTCAACGCTAAGTATAGAAACTTTCAAACCCAAACACATCATGGAGCCCCAATTGGGTTTGAAACAACTAAGGGATAACCTACTAAACTGGTGTCTAAGTGCAGTGACTCAACTAACAATGATGAGATAAACGAACTCGATGCGTCAGAATCAAATAAAGTTCGAACCGGATAATAAAGAAATCCAAATTCCAACCTAGACGGTCCTATCCCCATCTGGTACACTAGCCGTGAGGGAATACAACTACCCTCCAGGAGATTCCGTACCTTGCCCTTGCCTCTTCGGACAATCCTAATAAGGTGTCCTATTCCTCCCAAAAGGATAACTACTAGCCCTCTTCTTCCCATTCTCCACTCGTAACCTCCCATCAAAATGAGGTTTCGCTCTTCATTAACCAAACAACTATTTGAGCCTTCCTCCCATCTTCTATCCAATAGGTACCTACAAGTCCTCCTCCTTCTTGAACCAACTTCTAGTCCGACTAATGTCTAAGTCCCTTGAAGTGGTTTTCCATTCTTATCTATCTTAGAAAGATCATCTATACGCGGAGGGGAAACTCAAAACGAGAGAGGAAGAGATTCAAAACGGAGAATTTGAAAGATATAGATATGGCTATTGGGGATTATGCTTTTCTTTCAAAAACTTTTCTCTTAAAAGACATGTTTTTGAAAATACTCCTTTCAAAAATATTCTTAGAAAATAGTTTTTCTAAAAATTTTATCTGTTCTGGTAACCTTAAGCTCTGATACCACGTGTAACACCCCACACCCGCTACAGTCACTCACTAAGGGAATGCCATAACATCGGTGGAGTATTTTAAGTGAATATAGAACAGAAAAATTTCAACAAGACAGATATAAGTAATACTTGAGAATTTAAAACATCATTTCATTGCAGCGGAAAGTAAAACATGTTTGGTTACACTAAAACCATAAACAAGAGTCAAGTACATAATATCCATCCTGATAAAACAAAAGTACATAATCCCACTACATAACTTAATAGCCATAATAGAAAAGATAAACAGAGCTTTACATTCACGGTCCAAGCTCCAAAAGATAGATAAAGCAGTCTGATCCAAGCCCACTAGTGCTAGGCCCACTCTGATAACCTGAGGGTTGGGAAAAAGGTAAAAACAACGGGGTCAGACATAAGTCTGAGCGAGTCCTATAACTTTAACAATACAATCATTAAAGTAACCAGAGTAAGACGTAAGCTTGATATACGGTAACGACTGGGGATAAATGGCTACACTAAGCAGCCAACTAGACTTAGGATGAACAAAGATAACCATAAAGACGCATCTACCCACCCAAGGATAATTACTACACTGCACCACACCAGTCATTCCCAATTTAAAGGTTGATCCCACTAAGTATACTTAGTAATCTATAATTAGTAGTTTCGTGTACCCCTAGCTGACTACATAGGTGCCGTCTGCCCCTATTTCCACTAGGTGTACCCACTACCCCCCATTCGATCGGCTCCCTAACGTAGATACCCGTGCTGGCCCCACAGTGGGGTGTATCATCCCCGAAAGTGGCAACCTGATAATATCAACGGTGCACGGCTTATACCTACACGATGCAACAACGTCTTACTTACCAGCCCGGGTCCACACACGCATATGAAACCCGTTGGACTTGCGTTGCCACCGCTAACCCGTTTTGGCCTCTTACAGTCAAGCCCAATATGTGTGTCCCGTCCTCGACTTGGGTCGAGCCCACAAAGATACGTTTGGGATATTGGTTGAAATGGGCCCTCACAAGCTACCCACCTAAGCTTGTCATTTCTAGTGAATACCACTTAACCCTTTAACTATGTCCACTTACATGTTATAAATTTTGGTTAAGTCTTTTAATCATGTTTTAATTGCCACTCAAGGCACCCACTAGATTTCCACATGCCACCCAAGGCACTTACTTGATTCCCACATGCCACCCAAGGCACTTACTTAACCCTTTAATCTTGTTTAATTACATGTTCCACTTTGGTTAAGTATTCTAATCGTATTTTCTATTGCCACCCAAGGCAACCCACTAGTTTCCTCATGCCACCCAAGGCACCCCCACTAGTTACTACATGCCACCCAAGGCACCCCCACTAGTTACTACATGCCACCCAAGGCACCCACTTAACCCCTCATGCCCCACTACATGCTAATTTGGTTAAGTGTTTCTTAATTAATTAAGATCGTAACCTTTGTAAAGACCTCTCACATTAGACTGTCTTTTATGGCAGCTGGATATGTCGGTTGGTTCCGGGCAGCCTTACACCATAACAGAGTCTAACCTCGTGTCTTTACACTTGTCACGTATTTAGTTTATGACTAAGACCTCTCACATTGGGCCAATCATTTGTAGCCGTTGGATTTGCCGGTCGGTTCCGGGCAGTCTTATGCTACAAAAGGGTCCAACCTCGTGTCTTAGTCGATTAATTACACCTAATTAATCACCCCCATAATTTGTATTAATTATCCCTAATTAATTACAAATATTTAAAAATATGGGTAGACCTAACTCAATAGGTAAATTCCCATTTCCATAATATGGGTAGACCTAACTTAATAGGTAAATTCCCAATTATGTCCATCCACTTTATGGTATGTTTAATCATACCAACTTCACACAATTTTAGGTGTTCATTAATTTTTACCCCATCGTCCCCACGTAAATACGTTAACATGACATACTTTAAAAGAGGAGATTCATCATACACACAATGGGTTCAACTTAGCATATCATTAGCATTATCATGGGTTTAAAAGGTGTCAACTTGCATATATGACCATAAACCCAACTTGCATAAATAACCAACCCAAACTTGCATGATTCACATATGTCATAAAGATGGTAACTTGCATAAATGTTCATGTCATAGACCTATCATAAAGGTGTCAACTTGCATACATGTCATAGGTCTAAAAGGGATGAACTTGCACATGTACTTATGTCATACAAAGGGGTAAACTTGCATATGTATGTATGACATACAAAGGTGTAAACTTGCACATGTTACTTGCATATGATCAACCACCAAACTTGCATAACATGTCATATATAGACTTGCATATAATCAAACACCAAACTTGCATAACATGTTACATATGAACTTGCATATAATCAACCACCAAACTTGCATAACATGTTACATATGAACTTGCATATAATCAACCACCAAACTTGCATAACATGTTACATATGAACTTGCATATAATCAACCACCAAACTTGCATAACATGTCATATATAGACTTGCATATAATCAAACACCAAACTTGCATAACATGTTACATATGAACTTGCATATAATCAACCACCAAACTTGCATAACATGTTACATATGAACTTGCGTATAATCAACCACCAAACTTGCATAACATGTTACATATGAACTTGCATATGTACGTATGACATACAAAGGTAAACTCGCATATGTTATGCATATCACTAATCCAAACAACTTGCATAGATTATGCATATTATTGATCCAAACTCATAGGTTAAACTTGCATGTCATGTCACTTATTTCACACATGATTCTAGCATAAAACCAAGCATTTAACTTGCACAAAACCAAACACTTTGCATGCATAAAACCAAATACTTAGCATGCATAAAACCCACCACTTAACATGCATAAACCCAAACACATAACTTGCATAAACATAGTGTCATCATGAATAAGTGTTAAACATAGTGATTAGCAAACTAGCATCATAACATATGACCTAAAACCCATTGATCCGCAAGCAAAACCATATGATCTCATCACATCTCATCTACTTAGTTTAGCAATTGGTTATTAAAGTGATAGAAACTCACAAACTCCAAGATTAGCTCCTTAGATAGTTGCTAGAGTTGAAGTAGAGGTGGATTAGTAGTTGATTAGCTTGCAACCCTCTTCTCTAATTAGTGGAGGCTCCTTCTAAGTAGCATTTTGGCGGCATGATGGCATAGATTCTATTTTTAGTATGGATTAGGGTAGTCTTAGTGTGTATTTATATGATTAGGTTGTGTTTTAGACCCTTAGATTAACCCTAGGTTAGTTTAGGTCCGTCAGATTTCGTCCCAAGCCCTCCAACCCAGCCCAAAACTCAACCAGGTGCACCCAGGCCAAAATCAGCCGACAGGGCAAGTCGACAGCCCTGTCGACTGCCAAGTCGACAGGCATGTCGACAGGCAAGTCGACAGCCCTGTCGACAGCCAAGTCGACTTGGCTGGGCGGGAGTTTTCCCGCCTGGCCCCCATTTCTGCATGTTTCGAAATTCAAATTTCCCGAAAACTTCTTTGGGCCTTAACCGGGTCATACGGACTCCGATTTACAAAATTTCGGACTCTATTTCGCGTATTTTTCCGAGACGAAGACAATGACGTAACCCGTTTCCCCTGATTCTCACATCTGAGATTATTAATTCTGAAATTAGTGAATATTAGTGTTAACTGAAATTCGGGGTGTTACATTGGACAATTTCACTAAATCTTAATTAAAAGATTTATTCTTTTCTAAACTGGGTTCAAGAACAGTGTTATTTAAGACACCATTCACGACGAACCCAAAATCCTATTTGATATTAAATACAAGGCTCTGAATAGAAAATATATCGGCTTATGTTCAATATCAAATTCTGAAACCAACAAATATCGTATTGGAAATAACGATATAAATATATCTTTCAAATTTCCACAACCATATCTGTATAATCACGAAATCCAACATCGAAATATTCCGAAGATAATTTCGATTCAAATCCATTCCAATTCGTATACTGGAAATTCTGATTATTTTTAAAACCACTTCAAATCCAATTTATTTATTCAAATACATTGGATTATAATTCTAGTTCATAACTAGTTCATTTCGATAAAAATATACTTTTATCCTTACAAATGTGGAATTTTTCATCCCAGTTCTTTCCAATTCATATATTATGATTTTACACAAATTATTAATATTTTTAATAATTTTATCAAGGCCCATATAGTCGGTTTTCAATAACAGCCACCGAACTGCACTTACAGCGACCTTTTTCAAATTTGATTTGGACTTAATTCCAAATCCAACCGTTAGATTTCAAATTTCTAATATTCATTGGAAAGCCCTTTTCAATATGAACCCAACGGTTCCGGTTTCAGGAGAAATCTAACGGTCGGATCTCCCGTAACGTCAATTCGAAGTCAATGGTCGAAATTCGCGAACGGTCGCGGCGCGGCGCGATCTATTCAGGCCATTAATATATATATTATATATATTTCGTCGATTTCAATTCAAAACGTATTTTATAAATCATTTTAAATTTGTTTTCAAAACAATTTCAACTTCATATTCAATTTCAAATCAAAATTGAATATTCCATATCATTAATATATAAATGATAATATTTTCAAAACGTTATATTTTGAAATCACTTCCCTTTCTATATTCATTATAAAAACGAATATAATCGATATAAATTTCGTTCGCGTCAAAGTGGAGCAAATCTAATCAACACGGCTTTATATATTTCAATAACTTCGTTATTCTATTCAATAAATGAATATTTTCTTCAACACATGAATATATATTTTATTCAACACATGAATATTTATTAATTCTTACTTACAATAAAATGTGAATTTTATTGTATAAATATTTCGTTCAACACATGATAAGTTTCAACACATGAATATTCTCAACACATGAGTATTGTCAACACATGACTTTTTATTCTATTCAACACATGAATTTTCTTTTATTCAACACATGAACTTTCATTTATTCAACACATGAATTTTCATTTATTCAACACATGAATTTTCATTTTATAATATTCTTTATCTTTCAAATTGGAATGAGGCCCAATCAATTACCATATAATTTTAATTATACGGATTCCATACAACACATGTATATAATAGCAACGATAAATAATCAACCATCATCCAAAGTGTACCACACAACTGCATAAGCATTAAACATAAATAATTAACGCTTACACAGTCTGTCAACCTATCAATTGACATACAACTAAACAATTGGGATTAGTGTATGCCAAATATCATCCCAACACCCGTGTGGGGTTTCAATCCACAAACACTGAATATTATTTGTGTAGTTGGGCGACGTGTAAAATTTATCGTCCCAATCAATATCCTTCAAATTAGTGTACATAAACAAATCGTTTGATTTGTAAATGAATATGTATTTATTCACATTCACGTTAAATTTATATTTTTAAGGATAAATAATTTATTTCAACACATGAATATATTTCCATCTATTCCACATCACAATCAATTTTCACCACACAACAAAATCAAATAAGTCGTTCATGGTCTGTGGACAACGGGTGTCGGGTGCTGCTAAGCACCGTCTGCATCCTAGTATATAATTTTAACTAGAAAACAAGAATTAAAGTGAGAAGTTCTCACCGACTAGCTAAACCAATTCACCGTGACTCTTCATATGTAGGAAATCTTCATCGTGTCTCCAACGAGATCTGTTTCACGCGGTATATGTTAAAAATTATATTTTTAACAACTCTACTTCCTATATAAAGATTATATTTTTATAACGTTAAAATCCGAAAATTTATATGATTAAAAATCGAGTCTTTACATAGTTAAAAATCGAATCTTTATATGCTACATATATATAAAAAATCACATTTTCATGATGTTATGTATGTAGTAAAAATCATACTTTTATTTCTACTTCATATATTTTTACAACGCTTACTTCTATCTAAAAATTATATTTTTATTGTCTCTATCATATAAAAATCATATTTTTATTTTCTCTACCATATAAAAATCATATTTTTATTTTCTCTACTATATAAAAATCATATTTTTAACCTTTCTATAATATAAAAATCATATTTTTAAACTTTCTATAATATAAAAATCATATTTTTAATCTTTCTAAAGCATAAAAATCATATTTTTATCCTACTAAAAATCTAATCTTTAAATATATACCTAAATGTATAATTTCAGATTTTTAAATACATATACATATAATAAAACTGAAAATAAACAAACTTACATCAATAAAATAGAAGAACTCACTTTTTAGAGGGGATAGAGGCTGAGGGGCCCGCTAGAGGATGCGACAGGTGGTTGCGGGCTTCTGGTTGTCAGCGGTTGGAGGTGGAAGGGGGTCACGGGGTTTGATTTTAGAAAGGGGGCATGGGCTCGCGGTTAATCGAAGGAGAGAGGGAGAGCTGAAGGGGAGAAGCGGCTGATCGCCGGAGGTGGAGGGAGGGGCCGCGACGGCCTGGCGGCGCTGGCCATGGGGGGACGATGGGTATCGGGTTGCGGGTTTTTTTGTTCTTTTCTTAATTTCTGATTTGAACGAGATAAGCGAAAGGGGCGGTTGACCGTGAATGAGGAGAGAAGGAGTTATATTAAATTATTTTATTATTTAATCCTTCAAAAAGTAACTTTAAATTTCGATCTCGAAACGGGACCCACCGCCTGTCGTTCCTAGCTAATTACCCCCAATCCGAACACAATGGGATATGTCCGGTAAGCCAATTCGGCTATTACGATCAGTTTCCGTCAAAATCAAAATATAACTCTATATATTGATTTTGAACGCACATTTCAATTTACTGGGGTCACATACGGACTCTAAAAATTCCCGAAAAATATTTTCTAGCTTCCTATTGACAATTCGGTTCTAACAAAACTAATTTCGTCAAATTCTGAGACCGTTTGAAAAATGGCCATTTTCTGGTCGATCGAAATTGACTGAAACTGTTAAAACACATTTTCCTTTGCCACGCTCACATATTAATTCAGAAAATTGTGCAAATTGGAATCTAGCAATAATTTGATGTCCTAGATCCAACAAAAGTGGTTTCGTCGAAAACGAAGGCCGTTTGCAAAATTTACATTTTTGAGGGCTAGAATTCCATAGCGACTATTCTGAATTTTCATCTGGGTATTACTTTTTGTTCCCGCTATGAAATTTCAATTTTTCAGATTCGTTGGAAAGATATTTTCAAATAGATTCTAATACTTTTGGTTTCGCCAAAATCCAGTTTATTTTGAATCCTGCACATTCATTTGAAATTAGAAATCGAATTTTCGAATTACCGCGCCATTTTCAATTCCTTTTATATTTAAAATAAAATATTTATATTCTAACGACGATTCAAATAAATATATACGTTCTATTTCTATTCAAAATAAATTTCTTGTCGTTAATATTTAAAATAATTCATTTTAAATATTCAAAATTCTCTAAAATTGCCAAAATAAAAATTTTAAATTGGCTCGGATTTCCGGGTTGTTACAATCTCACCCACTTAAAACTTTTCGTCCCCGAAAAGGAATGAAGCTGAAAGTTGTTTTACTAATCAACTCAACTTTAATTATTTTCATTACGGCTTAAGCTCTTCAACTTTTCAGTTTTGAAGAACTTTTCAAATTTTTCAAAAATTTGGCTAACACCCTAAATTTTCGCCATAACCTCCCTTGCACAGGGAGCATCGGGATATTTCAAATAGCCTCCCATGGCCCTCACCAATCTAAAAGAAAATGAAAAAGCCAATCAGCTCATAAAATCATCAAATTCCCAAGAAATACAATAAACATGTACCTATTTGTCGGGCAAACAATTTTATTCCTCTTCTCTAGCCTCCTTGCTATGACATGTTCACATATATATATATATATATATATATATATATATATATATATATGTACATGCATGCATTTTCAAACAATTTTCAATACAGTTCAATATTTGATTCAATTTAGCCTAAATTTACCGTACTTTCACTTAATGGTTTAAATAAATAATCACACAACACAATCATCAATCAATTAGTTGATTAGCTTTTTTAACACATAATTTTGATACATAGTCCAAAAATCAGATTTTTGATGCCAAATCACAACAATAAGCCCTATCTAGTTTTGGTTCTCACACCAGTCAATTGGAATCATATAGAAATCCAACTTTCAAAACCCGAACATAAATATTGGTGATGGAGCCCCATCATCGAAATCATCTCCAAGCGACTAGAGTGTGATTCTATATTTATTCAGTATATTAAAACTTTGAACATACGTTCATGACGCGTACATGCAAAATCTTTATATACTCGATTGTCCAAGATCAATACAAATAAAATATTCAAATACGTACAAAATGGTTTAAATTTTCAATACAAAATTTGTTTTCAAATTTTTATTTCAAAATTTTCACTCTTCACACTCGTCTAGGATACTACTGATCCCATCTCTAACGAGTTATTATTATTGGACATTGCTAGTCCAATCTCTGTTGAATTCTTTCGTTTGGTTCTAATGTGTCTTGTTCTCGAGCTCTGTAAACCAAAGCTCTGATACCAAATGTGGCGACCCGAACTTCCCCGTGAAGGAAAGCACTGATTGCTTTGAGGACAAGACGAATCAGAACACAAACAGAAGAACATTTCATTGTATATTACAACAATTCCATCAGAATACAAGAATATACAGAGTATGAATAAATATACATTCAACAAATATCAGAGATTTAAATTACATTTAAATACACAACAACGAAAAAATAATAAAAAACATAACTGAAAGAAATACGCGGATTTAGAGCTTTCCGAATATCTCTTCAGCTATAAACCAGGATCCTGTGAATATAAATCTGCAAAACCCAACTACTAGTTGCCCAGGTCGAAAATAAGGGCACCCAGAGTTTAGGTTAAAACAATAAACTACAGGTCAGTCATGTGACTGGTGAGAGAACTAAAATAGTTATTAATCTTTATTTTAAAGTTAGGTAAATTAAGGGACCACGCCGTATAACATGGAACGGGTTTCCTCCTAAGAATACCAATGCATAAAACAAACAGTGCAATGCTAAATAAAGAAAAATGAAGCTATTATAAGACCCAGGTCCCATCACATAATGCAACGTAAGCCGGAGGATAGGGTTTTACCTTATAACAGACAAATAATGCTTGATACGTTTAAAAACAGATTATTTTGATATTACTATAAGTGTATAGTGTCAAAACAGTTTCAATCATAGGCGGCATAGCTACCATCTACTATGTCGCCATACTAGGTTCTAAAAATAAAACCGAATTATCACGTATTGGAAATTGGAATGCATCATGAGCCGAGGCAAGGGGAAAACTCCTCTCCGTTCGAGACACTCTAGCAAATGTCTCAAGACCACACACAACGATCCTTGGAATCGGTTGGGCCGGTGCTCTCTTACTTTTGAAGATTGGCAATTCCTGAACACACGTTTCCCGGTCCTATCAGACCTATATCCGAGGCGCCTCGCATTCCAACAACCACACAGGTAAAAAGTATATAAATGTCAGGGCTGGTAGGTCACTGACATCACCCATAGCTAGAAATAAACGTCGTGTTCTCCCAACGGTCCTTATCCCGTTTTTGACTCATACCGAGATGTGAGGCTCGCGAATTAACGCTATACACAAAGCTATGTCACATAGGCCATGCTTTGATCATCAACCACAAGACTTTGCTTTTCAACAGAAGCCTTGATCATCTGCCACTTAGGCATGCCACATAGGCAATTCATGCCATGCGATTGATATCTATCGATATATAACCTCTGAGCTCGTACGTCACAGAGAAGGGCGTTAAGCAAGAGAATAAATTCTCTGCCGCCAAATAGATATATATTTAATAGAAATCAATCACATAGAATAAAATCCAATGTCAGACACACAGTCCATTTACAAGTTCTTTCTGGGTCTGAACGAAACCGGAGGAACCTTATTCCTCGCATATCCATCGATCTCCAAGTACGTCTGGACCATCACCTATTGATTCCCTCCTCTTGGGTGTACAGCCCAATCAATATCATCAATAATCATCCAAACGATGTGAAGACCTCTAGCTTTAACCATCGTCTTCATCTTAAACTTATCGTCGAATTGGTTATTCAGAATGGGTATAAACCCGGCCATTCCGAATAACCCTGGTATATAATTAACAAGTGTTACATAAACACAACGTACGCCTCATTCCAATTTAGAATATTCTTTTATTCAAATATTCACATTCTTAGGGAAAGGTTCCCATTAATTTTATCAAAGATAAATTCTTCTAAATTCATTCTTTAATCTTCCTTTGGATATCACTTCAAACCATGTTAAGGTTTTCCGAACTAGTTGGGATTAGCGAACCACACCGAAGTAATCATTTATTTTATTTCCCAATCCCAACCTATTCATCCCATGGAGCAAACTGGTAATACTCCATATCTAACACCACGGTGTTATCGGTAAATATTAATTACCATTTCACGTTCAAATCTTATTTAAGATTTAACTATCGCTTTGGAGCAAAACTGGTGATACTCCATTCTCGATTATTTCAATCAAATTAAAGATTCATTAAAACTCCACTTAGTTTTAATCTTCCCAAAAATCAATATCCCGTATTTAACTGGGTTAAAGAACCAATGTCATCATCTAAAACACGGTTCACGATAAACCTAAAAACCCATTCCATTGTTAATCGGGTTAAAGAATAGGTATTATTCAAAACACCGCTCACGATAAACCCCAAAAACCAATTTAAATTAAATTCCAATTAAATACTAATTAACTCGACAATTTCACTAAATCTGAATTAAAAGATTTATTCTTTCTAAACTAGGTTCAAGAACAGTGTTATTTAAGACACCGACAAACCCAAAATCCCATTTGATATTAAATACAAGGCTCTGAATAGAAAATATATTGGCTTATGTTCAATATAAAATTCTGAAACCAACAAATATCGTATTGGAAATAACGATATAAATATATCTTTCAAATTTCCACAACCATATCTATATAATCATGAAATCCAACATCGAAATATTCCAAAGATAATTTCGATTCAAATCCATTCCAATTCGTATACTGGAAATTCTGATTATTTTTAAAACCAATTCAAATCCAATTTATTTATTCAAATACATTAGATTATAATTCTAGTTCATCACTAGTTCATTTCGATAAAAATATATTTTTATCCTTACAAATGTGGAATTTTTCATCCTAGTTCTTTCCAATTTATATATTATGATTTTACACAAATTATTAATATTTTTAATAGTTTTATCAAGGCCCGTACATTCGGTTTTCAATAACGGCCACCGAACTGCACTTACAGCGACATTTTCCAAATTTGATTTGGACATAATTCCAAATCGAACCGTTAGATTTCAAATTTATAATATTCATTGGAAAGCTCTTTTTGATATGAAACCAACGGTTCCGGTTTCAGGAGAATCTGACGGTCGGATCTCCCGTAATGTCAATTCGAAGTCAATGGTCGAAAATCGCTAACGGTCGCGGTGCTGCGCGTTCTATTCAGGCCATTAATGTATATAATATATATATTATATATATTTCGTCGATTTCAACTCAAAACGTATTTTATAAATCGTTTTAAATTCGTTTTCAAAACAATTTCAACTTCACATTCAATTTCAAATCAAAATTGAATATTCCATATCATTAATATATAAATGATAATATTTTCAAAACGTTATATTTTGAAATCACTTCCCTTTCTATATTCATTATAAAAACGAATATAATCGATATAAATATCGTTCGCGTCAAAATGGCGCAAATCTAATCAACACGGCTTTATATATTTCAATAACTTCGTTACTCTATTCAACAAATGAATATTTTCTTCAACACATGAATATATATTTTATTCAACACATGAGTATTTATTAATTCTTACTTGCAATAAAATGTGAATTTTATTGTATAAATATTTCGTTCAACACATGATATGTTTCAACACATGAATATTCTCAACACATGAGTATCGTCAACACATGACTATTTATTCTATTAAACACATGAATTTTCTTTTATTCAACACATGAATTTTCATTTATTCACCACATGAATTTTCATTTATTCAACACATGAATTTTCATTTTATTATATTCTTTATCTTCCAAATTGGAATGAGGCCCAATCAATTACCATATAATTTTAATTATATGAATTCCATACAACACATGTATATAATAGCAACGATAAATAATCAACCATCATTCAAAGTGTACCACACAACTGCATAAGCATTAAACATAAATAATTAACGTTTACATAGTCTGTCAACCTATCGATTGACATACAACTAAACAATTGGGATTAGTGTACGCCAAATATCATCCCAACACTCGTGTGGGGTTTCAATCCACAAACACCGAATATTATTTGTGCAGTTGGGCAACATGTAAAATTTATCGTCCCAATCAATATCCTTCAAATTAGTGTACATAAACAAATTGTTCGATTTGTAAATGAATATTTATTTATTCACATTCACGTTAAATTTATAGTTTTAACGATAAATAATTTATTTCAACACATGAATATTTTCCATCTATTCCACATCACAATCAATTTTCACCACAAAACAAAATCAAACAAGTCACCCATGGTCTGTGGACAATGGGTGTCGGGTGCTGCTATATGTTAAAAATTATATTTTTAACAACGCTACTTCCTATATAAAGATTATATTTTTATAACGTTAAAATCCGAAACTTTATATGATTAAAAATTGAGTCTTTACATAGTTAAAAATCAAATCTTTATATGCTACATATATATAAAAAATCACATTTTCATGACGCTATGTATACACTAAAAATCATACTTTTATTTCTACTTTATATATTTTTACAACGCTTACTTCTATCCAAAAATTATATTTTTTTATCTCTATCATATAAAAATCATATTTTTATTTTCTCTACTACATAAAAATCATATTTTTAACCTTTCTATAATATAAAAATCATATTTTTAAACTTTCTATAATATAAAAATCATATTTTTAATCTTTCTAAAGCATAAAAATCATATTTTTATCCTACTAAAAATCTAATCTTTAAATATATACCTAAATGTATAATTTCATATTTTTAAATATATATATACATATAATAAAACTGAAAATAAACAAACGTACATCTATAAAATAGAAGAACTCACTTTTTAGAGGGGATGGTGGCTGAGGGGCGTGCTGGGGTTGCTGCAGGTGGTGGCGGGCTTCCGGTGGTCAGCGGTTGGAGGTGGAAGGGGGTCGCGGGGTTTGATTTTAGAAAGGGGGCGTGGGATCGCGGTTATCGAAGGAGAGATGGAGAGCTGGGGGGAGAAGCGGCCGATCGCCGGAGGTGGAGGGAGGGGCCGCGACGGCCTGGTGGCACTGGCCAAGGGGGGACGACGGGTATCGGGTTGCAGGGTTTTTTTTCTTTTCTTAATTTCTAATTTGAACGAGATAAGTGAAAGGGGGGGTTGACTGTGAATGAGGAGAGAAGGAGTTATATTAAATTATTTTATTATTTAATCCTTCAAAAAGTAACTTTAAATTTCGATCTCAAAACGGGACCCACTGCCTGTTGTCCCTAGCCAATTACCCTCATTCCGAACACAATGGGATATGTCCGGTAATTCAATTCGACTATTAAGATCAGTTTCCTTCAAAATCAAAATATAAATCTATATATTGATTTTGAACGCACATTTCAATTTACTGGGGTCATATACGGACTCTAAAAATTCCCGAAAAATATTTTCTAGCTTCCTATTGACGATACGGTTCTAACAAAACTAATTTCGTCAAATTCTGAGACCGTTTGAAAGATGGCCATTTTCTGGTCGATCGAAATTGACTTAAACTGTTAAAACACATTTTCCTTTGCCACGCTCACATATTGATTCAGAAAATTATGCAAATTGGAATCTAGCAATAATTTGACGTCCCGGATCCAAAAAAAGTGGTTTCGTCAAAAACAAAGGCCGTTTGCAAAATTTCCATTTTTAAGGGCTAGAATTCCATAGCGACTATTCTGAATTTTCATCTGGGCATAACTTTTTATTCCCGCTATGAAATTTCGATTTTTCAGATTCGTTGGAAAGATATTTTCAAATAGATTCTAATATTTTTGGTTTTGCCAAAATCCGGTTTATTTTGGATCCTGCACATTCATTTGAAATTTGAAATCGAATTTTCGAACTACCGCGCCATTTTCAATTCCTTTTATATTTAAAATAAAATATTTATATTGTAACGATGATTCAAATAAATATATACATTCTATTTCTATTCAAAATAAATTTCTCGTCGTTAATATTTAAAATAATTCAGTTTAAATATTCAAAATTTGCTAAAATTGCCAAAAGAATTTTTTTTTAATTGGCTCGAATTTCTGGGTTATTACGGCTCTGATACCAACTGTAACGACCTGCAAACCCGTACTATCTGAGTTGACTAATAACACCACACGTCCAACCCAAATTGCACAGAAATACGAATCGTTATTAGAAAGAAGTTAGTGGATGAGAAATAGAAAGAAAGAAATGTTAGAATAGAATAAAATGAAGATCGCAAACTCACAGTTGAATGAATAAAATATATTAGGTAACATAAACTTTGAAATACAATTTGGTAACTTTATATACATACCATCATCGGAGCACAACAGCTATTTCTAAAACAGTTATAAACACATGTTTGCAGATACAAACATAGTACACAGCGGAAATATGATAGTCCATAGCTAACTGGTGAAGCCTCCTGCTTCCAGCTCTTCCAAGTGAAATATGGAAAATCCCGACTACTCGACTTCCCGTACAAATTTGGGCACTCAAGAGTTTTGGGAAAACAAACATAATAAACTCTGGGTCAGTCATGGGATTGGTGCGAGTAAACTCCAACCAATTGTTTAACTTTCAAAATCCTTTCAAAAGAAATGATGATCGTAAAACCGATCAACACATAAACATGGATGGTTTTTACCTTACGATAACCAAAAATATTTTTGATATCAAATCCAGTGATATTATAATAATGTCTACATCAAATAAATAGAATCTAGCAGAACGCTTGCATCTCACGCTCCATATATAATATAAAACCAAAAACCGCAGGGCGCTTATTGGGGATTGGATTCCGACTATGACAAGGTACGGAACCACGTGCCGATAGTGTATCTCTAGAGGGGAATACACTGGGTTCAACAAGAACATCTTGCAACCCAGCCCACATATGACCGACCACTCATTTCGCTTGAGTGTATCGAATGTATATCACCAACGGTTGGGATCAGCAACCGTTTCCCGAAAAGGGATAGCATCGATAGATTAAAGAAGTTAAAAGAATTTCTCTAGATAGGTGATTATACACCCTAATGGGAGCGAACCACATAGCCATGCTGCCTGCCCGATTTTTGTCATTTTCCGGTTGTTGAGGCCTGAGGCTACGATTTCTTATCATTCATTAATAGCACAATCACTTTGAATGCCACATTGTCAGATCCGTAAATCATTAATTGATTTGCATAAATATATTCTGGATATTATGCTAAGAGAATAAATTCTCCGCCACCATATATATCTATACAGACCAACTTATGCGATCATTGGAAATACTCTGTCAGACATTCGTCCATACACGTTCATTCTGGGATTGAACGAAACCGAAGGAACAATTTCTATTAATAGAAAAAGCCCTTGCACTTTACTCCGTCTTCGATTATCTTCATATAATCTAATTCACAACGCTACTGCCAATACGGAGTGGTTCTCGGATAAGAATCCAACCGATCTCTCCATAATGACAACGATTATTGGCAAATACTTTGATAGTCGGTAATTTAACTATCGAAGAAAACAAACATTCATTCAAATCATCAAACAAATCACTAGGCCTTTTAATTAATATTTCATTAATTAAAACACTTCTCCATTTCCTTATCCATATTCATTAACACGATATTTTCGATAATCATTTTGACCACTTACGCTATTTGGAAAATATTTCCATATATCGCCTTATTTTATTTTCTATACTTAGAAAATATTTTCTATTTATAATTGGAAATATTCCAATTACCTCTCCGTTTCACGACATTTCATTTCTATACTCAGGAAATATTTATTATTAATATTTCCAAATTTCCACTTACTTGGGTTAAAACGACTGTTATGTAAAACATCGCTACAACAACCCAAAATACTGCATTCGACTAAATTTCTTTAAACATTTCTCTTCGAGACTGAATCTTGTTATTTATCCTCTAATAATGAAATCAATCGAGTTGGGGTATAATTATCTCTCTGACCTTGACTGAAATTATTATTAACTTCAAAACAGACAAGACCGCTAACTCGAATAATCAACACCATATTAAACCAATTTTCCATTTCTAAAACAGGTATACGCTTCTCTTTTTATTTTTTACAAATCTAATTTATAGATTTCCTTTTTGTTTATAATATTCCATTTTTAAGTTCATTTCCTTATCGAATTCTATATATATCGATACATTGAATTCCAACTATCAAATTTTCTTAAAAATATTCTAACTTCTTAAATTTCCAGAAAATTTCGCCATAACCTCCTTTGTACCGGTTGATATTTCAAACCTCAACTCGCCTCTATAGGCCCTTTCCATTCAAAAAGAAAATCAAAAAGCCAAGTGGCTTGCCCATTCAGTGCATAAAAACCTCATATGGAATTTAAACATGTACCTTTTTTGTCGGGCACTCGATTTATAATCTTCATACACTTCATATACTTCATTCCATACATGTCTAACACATATGTGTCCATTTCTAACTTATTTCAACTCAATCCGGTCATTTTTACCTCAATTCGCTATTTAATCTTTTTATTAGCTCTTTTTCCCATTCCACTTTATATTTGAACATATCATGTTTAATTATCATTTTATCTTGCTTATGAATTAATTTAATTCCATTTCGACTCAAGTTCTATATTCGATTTCAAATAAAAATTCTCAAATCTCATTTACTTATTCAAAGTCCATTTTTATGTCGAATTTCGATTAATTAATTTTTATTCAAATTAGTTATTTTTATTCAATAACTAAAAATCCGATTTTTGTCTAAAAAATCATTTCACTTACTTCAATAGAGTTCAAATTTATTATATATCTCCAATCTAGATTTTTCTAATGGCAATTCGGATTTTATTTCTGTAAAATCCTTTTATTTATTTAAATAAACCGTTATGGTTTTATAATGGTTATGGCGCTATTTTTCTAAAAATTTGATTTTGACATAACTCAAAATCCATACGACGAAATTCAGATTTTTCTCTTCCATTAGAAAACTATTATCAAACTGGTCCCGACGATTCTTGTTTCAAAGAATTCTGACTTAAATTTAGTTTTATATACTCAATTGAAGTTCGAAACTCCAATTTACGAACTACCGTGCTGCAGCGAGTTCGTTTTAATTATATTATATATATAAACGTTTAAACTTCGTTTATAGTAAATCAACTCCATTCTGATATATTTTTAATATATATCAAATCAGTTTCCCAATTCAACATAATATTTTCGATTATCTACAATTGTCGATTTTTCCTTACTCGGTAATATATTTATTTATACTTCGATCTTCTATATTTAATTCCAATTTCTTTTATAAATAAATTATTTATAAAATTTGATATAATCAAATTTCAATTATAAACCTGTTGAATTTTTCTCAATTCAGCTTATATTCCGAATTCCGAAATATAATCAGTCGTTTTGTTTTCAAAACACTTCCCAATTTACTTTTAAATTCCTATTTGAATTTAAATGGTTTAAATTATCCAAATGATAATTTATTTCAACAAATTCATAAAACTATTTATAAATTCAACTTCCTTGTTTCATATATTTAAACAAGTTCCCTTTTCAAATTTCTATTTGAAACTCCATCCCTTTGATATTCCGAATTGTGGAATAAAAACCGTTGTTCCCTTTCGAATGATTTCAAATTCTATTTTTAAATTCATATTTGAATTTAAATATTCAAATTATCTCTTGATAATTAATTCATTATATTTATAAACACCATTTTATAATTTCCTTGTTTTATATTCAAACAAGTCTATTTCAAAAGCTATTTAAAACCAACATCTTATTTTGGAAATTTCAATTTATAATAACTTATATATATAACACCCAGTTTATTTTCATATTCAATTTAACTTCTATTTAAATAAATTCGAATTACTCGAATTCAAATCATAAATCCTTACGGATTTATTTTAGTTCAATTTATATTCCGAACATCGGAATAAATTCCATTGTTTATTTCTTTAAAACGATTTCCCCATTTCTATTTTTAAATTCACATTTGAATTTAAATATTCAAATTATCCAATGATAATTTTTCCCACTTTATTTATAAACACCGTTTATAAATTCATTTCAATCCCCTGATTTTCCAATGAAAATCATTCCATTTTATTTATAAATACAATTTATAAATTCATCACTTTAATTTCCTGTATATATTGATTTATAAACATCGTTTATAAATTTCAGTACTTGTTTTATTTATTCGAAACAAGTCAATATTTTTAATCCATTTGAATTTCAAATTCTATTTTTAGAAAAATATAATTTCCCGTTTAAAATCTCAAAATCTCTTTTACAATATTTTTATAGATCAACATTCGGCCCTAGTGATAATTAAACAATCAAACCACCCAATTATAAATCAACATATCATATATGATAATATATGTGAAAACAAACAAATAATAATATTTTTGAGGAATCCAGTTGGATGCCTCCAACCTGTTTTCCTGCATCCACAAACGTTAGTCAATATAAATAATACCCATCCTGCTTCGTGGCAGGATATCGTGGTATAGAAGGTCATCCACTATCATAGTGTGGGGCATATAGGGTCATTTGCTAATGATACTGCGGGCATCTGCTAATGGTACTGCGGGAATTATCCAATCACCAATATATATATAATAACCACAAACACCAATCCTAAATAGCTAATATATTTTAAAAATAGCCACAATAATATTTTACCGCACCCAAGCAACCAACAATCAATTATTTTTAACTAAAAAAAACAATTCTAAATAAAATGTAAGTGAGATTTACTCACCTGATTTTTTACTCGTAATTATTTCCGTTAAATCCCGTATTGTCGCAGCTACGAATCCACTTGAGTCGCCTCGAATGAATTTATTTTGCCCCTATGATTTAAAATTCATATTTAATGATTCATACTAACATCAACTTAAATTAACTTACATAAATCAGGATATACTAAATAAATTTATATTAATTTAATTAATATGAAAGACATTACTTAACTAATTATAATTAATTTACCTAAATCCCTATTTTATCTTAATCTTCTTTCAACAATTCAGTTGATAATATCATCAATTAACATGTTTGGGTAATGTTTTTCAGTAAACAAATATTTTTAAACATTTAAAAATACTAATTAAGCAAATCTAAACTCACTTTGATTTTTATACGATCTGCTATAATCCTGGAACTTCACTGAGTAATCGCTGTAAATGCCAATACCAATCACGACCTCCCCCTTAACACCAAAATCCAAATCGCCCTCTGCTAAGCACCACCCCCTACTGTTGTCCTTTGCGCAAGCTATAGGCAACAAATGATTCAATAACCGAACCCCTCAATCAAAAATTGCGATTTCGATCTCTCATTTCATATCAGACAATCGAACATCGCTCTAATCACCAACGAGAACTAGATCGAACTCTTGCTGACCTCGCTTTCTTCCCGAAACCAACGAACACGATCATCGCGACCTCTGAAATCATAGCACCTCAAATCGTGACTCCTTCTGTACCTCGACAGCTCAGTACGTCGAGCTCCATTAACATCCCAAGACAGTTGCGACCCCTAGTATCACCGCGAACCATGACTTCCTTTACGTCGACTTCCAGCATCAACCATGCCTCACGAACTTCTCAGACTAACTTGTGATAGCGGTTTACGATTTTGGAAAAAAAGGGGATTTACTGTTTACAAAAGAACGGTAGTTTTAAAATTTAGGAGTGCTTTTATTTTATAGAGGATCGTCCATTTTATTTGGTTTAATGAAGGAAAATAGAGAAAATAAAGGGGAGTCGCGTTTTTATAAGTGACGAACACTTAGGGGTTAAGGAATTAGATCAGTATATGGTACAATGACTTTAATGTGATTTGATTAAGGAGATCTTTATTCTTTTAAAATGGATTCTGATATGATTTCATATTTAATATGATTCGATATAAAGAGATTTTTATTCTTTTTAAATAGATATCGATTTGATTTCAAACCTATCCACAATCAAATATCTCGAGGTCCATTAATTTAAATCACGAATCGCTATTCTAGCGTACCGACCGACATTTCAACGTAATAACCCTATTTTGAACTCAACAGAATAGACTACATAATTAAATTTGAACATATTTTAAAATAACATATTAAATTGATATAATATAATTTAAATTCAAAACAAATAAATTCCTTGAAAATAAATTATTATTAGTATCGTTTAAATTCAAATAAAATTTCATATTAATCATTTGAATCATTTTGAGTCCAATTTAAATTCAAATTGAATTATTTAAGATCCTCGTATTACGATAATTATATCGATAATTCAATATAAAATTGATTTATATTATCAACTCAATATTTAAAATAATATTAAATATTCCAAAGAAATCGATCAGAAAAATCTGGGTCGTTACACCTTGGATCCTACAGTGTCGGTCCTCCCTTACGTTTGAGGATTAATTATTTTTGAACACATGTTTCCCGATCCTATAGGACTTATCCATCGGCTCCGTAGTAACCGATATATCCGAGGAGCCTCGCTATGCATCATCCACATAGGTAAAAAATATAAATGTCTGGGCTCCATACCATGACACCACCCATAGCTAAAAAGAAACTTCATGTTCTCACTGCGTCCCTTATCCCGTTTTTGACTCATACCGAGGTGTGAGGCTCGCGAATTAACGCTATACACAAAGCTATGCCCTTTAAGGTCATGCTTTGATCATCAACCACAAGACTCTGCTTTTCAACAGAAGCCTTGATCATTACATATCTGCATGCCACACAGGAAATTCACGCCATGGACTGATGTCTATCGATATATAACCTCTGAGCTCGTACGTCTCCGACAAGGGCATTAAGCAAGAGAATAAATTCTCTGCTGCCAAACAGATATATATTTAATAAAGATCAATCAACACAGAATAAAATCCAATGTCAGATACACATCCGTTTATAAGTTCGTTCTGGGTCTGAACGAAACCGGAGGCACCTTATTCCTTGTCCAATATGTCCAATACAGGAGAGAGGTCCTCACATATCCGGTCGATCTCCAAGTACGTCTGGACGATCATCACTTTTACCTTGTCTTGGTTGTACAACCTAATTAAGACATCATTAATCATCCAAACGATATGAAGACCTCCGGTTCAGCCACCGTCTTCATCGTCGACTTATCGTCGAATCAGTTATTCGGAGTGGGTATAAACTCGGCCTTTCCGAATAACTCGTGTATACAATAAACAAGTGCTATAAAACACAACATACGCCTCATTCCAATCCAGAATATTCTTTTATTCAAATATTCTTATACTTTGGGAAAGGTTCCCATTTATTTTATCAAAGATAAATTCTTTTAAATTTATTCTTTAATCTTCCTTTGGATATCAATTCGAAACCAAATTAAGGTTTGTCAACTAGTCGGGATTAGCAAACCTTACCAAAGTAATCATTTGCTTAATTTCCCCATCCCAACCTATTCATCCCATGGAGCAAAACTGGTAATACTCCATATCTAACACCACGGTGTTATCGGTAAATTTAATTACCATTTCACGTTCAAATCTAATTAAAGATTTAACTATTGCTTGGAGAAAAATTGGTGATACTCCATTCTAGATCATTTCCCTGATTTGATAATTTGAATTATCAATTCACATTTCAATCTAATTAAAGATTCATTAAAACTTCACTTAGTTTAAATCTTCCCAAAAATCAATAGTAATGACCACTTGACTTTGGAAACACAAACTTGTCGCATCGACAACCTACACCATACAATTGATTTCTGCTGATATATAACCTCTAAGCTCGTATGTCTTAGAGAATGGTGTTAAGAAAGAGAATAAATTCTCCGTCACTAAACAAATAAATATTTAGCAGAGATTAACAATACAGTTCGAAATACAATGTTAGACATGTAATCATGTCTTTAACTAGGTTAAAGAACTAATGTCATTTAAAACACAGTTCATGATAAACCCCAAAATCACATTCCGTTAATTATGGAATCTTCATGGAAAACAGATCAATATATAATCGATATCAATTTCCGTATCCCACCAATAGTATATATGGAATAACGACAAAGCCTTTTAAATTATATATATATTAACAGTCTTCCTCCACAGAAGCTCACTTCGATTATTACCAAATCGAATTCCATTCTATTCCAATTTATTATATTAAACTGGAAAATTTACTTTGGAAAATCCCATTAATATTAATTAAAAGATTTATAAATTCCAAATCTCATTAATCTTAATTAAAATATTTATAAATTCCAAATCTCATTTCATTGTTAATCGGGTTAAAGAACAAATGTCATTAAAAACACAGTTAAAAGTAAACCCAATTCACATTCCATTTTATTCCAATTAAATGTTAATTAACTGGAAAATATAATAATCTTAATTAAAAGATTTATTCTTTTCACATGGGGTTTAAGAACAGTGTTATTAAAGACATCATTCATGACAAACCCAAAATACAATTTTTTTTATTCAGTTCCAATCAAATATTAATTAATTGGAAATCTTCAATAAATATTAATTAAAAGATTTCCCAACTGGGTTGAAGAACAGTGTTATTTAAGACACCGTTCATGACAAACCCAAAATCCAATTTGATATCAAATACAAGGCTCTGAATAGAAATTATATCGGCTTATACTCAATATCAAATTCTGAAACCAACAAATATCGTATTAGAATAACGATATAAATATATCTTCCAAATTTCCACAATAATATCCGTATAATCATGGAATCCAATATCGAAATATTCCAAAGATGATTTCCATTCAAATCCATTCCAATTCATGTATTGGAAATTTAGGTTATTTTAAAACCCATTCTCAATCCAATTTATTTATTTAAAAATAATTGGATTATAATTCTAGCTAATAACTAGTTCATTTCGATAAAAATATATTTTTATCTTTTCAAATATGGAACTTTTCATCCCAATTCTTTCCAAATCATTTATTATGATCTTACACAAATTATTATTATTATTATTAATATTTTATTAAGGACTTCTCAGTCGATTTCAACAAACGGTCATCGAACTGCACCTACAACGACCTTTTCCAAATTTGATTTGGACATAATTCCAAATAAACCGTTAGATTTCAAATCTCTTATATCCGTTAGAAAGCTCTTTTCGATACGAACCCAATGGTTCTGGTTTTAGGAGAATCCGATGGTTAGGTCTCCCGTAATATCAATTCGAAATCAATGGTCAAAATTCGTGAACGATCGCGGCGCGTCGCGTTCTATTCAGGCCATTAAATATATATAATATATATTATATATATTTCGTCGATTTCCATTTAAATCGTATTTTATAAATTCGTTTTAAAACGATTTTAACTTCATTTTCAATTTTGAATCAAAATTGAATACTCCTTATCATTATATTATTTAAATGACAATACTTTGAAAATATCAGATTTTGAAATAATTTCCTTTTCGGTATTCATTATAAAAATGAATAAAATCGATATAAATATCGTTCGCGTCAAAATGGCGCATATCTAATCAACACAGCTTCATGTATTTCAATATTTTCGTGTCCATCCCAAATTGGATATCAAAATCATATTTTTGATCCATTGCTGAATATTATTTTAAAATATTAGTTATTTTAAAATATTTATTATTCGTCATTTTAAAATAATCGTTAATTTAAAATATTCATTCTTTCCGAATTGGAATCAGACGCAGTCAATTACCGTATAATTTTATTTATATGGATTTCATACACACATGTACACAGTGATAATCAAAAACAGTCAACCATCATCCAGAGTGCATTACACAATTGCATAAGCGTTAATTATAAATAATTAACGCTTAGAACAGTTTGTCAACCCATCGATTGACGTACAACTAAACAATTCGGATTAGTGTACGTCAAATATCATCCCAATACCCGTGTGGGGTTTCAAACAACAAATATTGAATATTATTTGTGTAGTTCGGCGATGTGTAAAATTATCGTCCCAATCCATGTCTGTTAAACGAGTGTACATAAACAAATCATCCGATTTGTATATGAATATTTATCTTCATTTTAGGATAATTTTTGCCTTTTATATATACGTCAAAAATTATATTTTTAATGACAAAATATTTATTTCAACACATGAATATTTTTAATAGTTCATATATTCAATAAAAATGATATTTTTATTATTCAAATATGTGATGGCCTGCCCCAAACCTGCCGACATTTCAAATGAAAGTGCGTTGTGCCAATGTCCAACCTGCACGGAACGGTCGCCAAAGGAAGGAAAGTAGGGAACTTGAAATAGCAAGGAACCTGTAGAATGTCTCATAGCTTATGGAATAAAATATAATAATAACATACTTGACATAAAATAGGCGAGACAGTGCATAAGCTGAAAACTAAACCATCATAACAACGGAAAATCCAAATACAGCTTATGTTTCACATCATCGTTATTACAACTTTTAAAAAAACTATCTCTAAAGCAAAATAAGGAAGGTACACTACTAATGCCCAAAGTAGTGACCAGCAGCGACATAGGGAGAATATATAGAGAATAGTACGTGTAAGCCTCCTCCTCGTCTCCGGACAGCTAATCGTGCACAGCCAGCTAACATGTCTTTAGTCTGCCCGGTTAAGAGCGCCCAAAGTAATAAGAAGAGACATAAAACTATGTGTTAGAAAAAAGTCTGGTATGAGCAATAAGCAGCAAAACAGAGCAATAACAGGTATATTAAACCATACCTGAACCTGGACCTGCAACCAAAGAGTTAGCACAACAAGACGTACAATACTCTAAGGTGACACTAACATATGGTGTAAACATACGGGGGTGGGGGTGTGCATGTCATAATGAAGGCAAACAATCAAGCATAGCAACCATCCTCACATCTCTCACTCAGTGCGTAAATCAAACGACATCCACCGCTTTGATCACCTATATCCTTGCTGTGATCACTCTGCCCCATGGTGTCATGGCGACTCCACTGCACTGATCCATAGCCACTAGTCCTTGCTATGTCCACTCTGGCCCATGAAGTCATAACGACTCCATTGCACTGGCTCATAGACATGCAACGATCACTTTGCCCCATGGAGTAATAACTACCCCACTGCACTGATCCGTAGCCTAACAATCGTCTCTCGGTAGTGAATCAAAGCTATGGACGTCGACAACTCCTTAGCACACGTCCCGCAACAAAGCCCAACTCATGAAGTTAACTCATTGGTTCTCATCTGGATCCTGAGTCATAACTTCCTATTTGGACTACCTTTGCATCTCGGGTTTTGGTCTCCTCCAGATCGGTTCGGTCTTTCTTCTCGCCCTCAGTTCGGTTCGGTCATGCTTACTCCAGGTCGGTTCATGACACATACTCCAGGTCGTGGTCATCATGTCTGCTCATGGGACGCTCCCTGATCCGGTTCGTGATGAAGCTCCGGTTCGGGTCGGGGTAGCTCCACAGCTCGATTCGGGTGTGCTTCAGCTCGTAGTCACCAAACAGAAGCGGCTCGGTTCGGGGATGGCAAGCTTCACGGTCCGGGGTTCTCTGGCGTGAGTGAGATCGGGTCGTGGGTGCTCCACAAGCGGGATCGGGTCGGTTCGGAGGGGTGTCACGATCGGGTCGGGCGATCCGATTCGGTCCATTTTCCTGCACAACTTTCCTGCAACCTTTCCAGCGACTGTTTTACGCCACACGACGGCGTTTTCGACCATTCTAACTATTCTAAGCCATCATGAAACATACCATACAGTCATAGCAACATGTATAATCAACTAAAAACACCAAAACAACAATATGATTTGTTAAAATGGATCAAACATACCCAAAACCCATATATCCCCCTTAAGCATGTTTTAAGCAAATCTAATGATAGGGTTAGCAAAACTAAACCAAATTAACCCAAATTTCTAACAGAGGCCTAAAACAATATTTCGAAATTTATAAATTTTTTCCAGAATTTAATCATGTATAAATTCACTAATTATCACTAATTACCCTTAATTAACCTTAATTAGTGTAAAAACAATGCTAATCACTCACCTTAGCCACAAATAAACTCAGATATGAAACTTTTGGACATAATGGTTCGGATTCCAATACACTCCAGCAGCTATACCTTGATTTTTGTGCTAATCCGCTTTGATTTGATATAAATTTGGCTTAATTAGCGATTAGAAGGTGATTTGGGGTGTTTTAGCAAGTGGAGGCCATTGCTAGGGTTCAAAGGTTGTAAGTGGCGGCTAAGAAATGAAATAAAAACTGATTTACTAACTCATCTCAGCCCTCCCATAACCCTAATCCCGAAATGGGTTATGGGTCCTCTTGTTAATCACCCTAATTAGGCCCGGTTAAGTTGTTTTTCACCTTCTAAACCTTGTTTCAACCATATCTCCCAAACGGTGAGTCCTTTTGGCTAATGTGACCACTCTATGGAAATTAAACCATCATCCGGATCTAATGGAAGTGGTTTCAGTTCAAAACTCCTTATCAATCAAAGTTATGGCCAAAACAAGATCAACTAGGGGCAAAACGGTCATTTAAAATCAGTAAAAATCATGAACATGAGAAATGACCCTAATAGTCGTTCCCCAAAGTTACATGACCATACGACTTCATATGAGAAAGAAATAAATATTCTATGATCCTTCGAAGCGTAGAATGCAGGTTGTTACATTCTCCCCCCTCCCCCTTAAGAAATTTCACTACCGAAATTCTTTAACTAAGAAACAGGTAAAGGATCTCGCATGCCTACCAACCATTCACAACAATCAAACATACGAAAACAACAAACAAGTCTATCCTAACATGCAGAAAACTAAGTCGCAATTAAAATCTTACCAGGCAAAGAGTTCTGGATACATCTTCCTAATGCTCTCCTCTGTCTCCCAAGTACAGTCATTCTCATTCTCGACCCACTGAGCTTTGACTAGATTCACCGCTTTCCTTTGAATTTGCTTCGTATCATGCTCGAAAATACAAATCGGCTTGCGGTTCCCAACCCCCTCGGGTTCTACTTCGATATCATCCAACTGATCAGGTGAAATAGTCATATCGGTATCGTGAACGAATTTCCTTATCTGGGAAACATGAAATACATTATGAACTCCTGCCATCTTCTCTGGTAATTCAACTTTATATGCCAAATTCCCAACTTGCTCGAGGATTGGGAATGGACCAACAAATCTTGGTGTTAACTTGCCTCTTCTACCAAATCGTATCATGCTCTTTAATGGAGAAATCTTGACAAACACCAAGCCGCCAATGGAGAATTTTAAATCCCTTCTTCTCTTATCAGCATAACTCTTTTGCCTATCTTGTACAGCCTTCATTCGTTGTCGGATAACCTTGATCTTATCTGAGGTTTCTCTTATCACATCTGGCCCAAGCACAAACTTCTCACCAGTTTCTAACCAGCATGACGGTGAGTTTCACGGTCTTACGTACAAAGCTTCATATGGAGCTATACCAATACTGGATTGATAACTATTATTATATGAAAACTCTACTAGATGCAAATGGTCATCCCATGATCCACCAAAATCCAATATGCAAGCTCTCAAGAGATCTTCTAATACTCGATTTACCCTCTCTGTTTGACCATCAGTTTGAGGATGATGCGCGGTACTGAGATATAATTCTGACCCTAGAGCCTCTTGTAAGCTCTTCCAAAACCCACTAGTAAACAACGGGTCTCAATCACTCACAATGCTTTTAGGTACTCCATGAAATCTCACAACCCACTTCATGTACAGTTATGCTAATTTAGTTGATGTTCTATTCGACTTGACGGGTATAAACCTTGCACTCTTGGTCAATCGGTCCACAATCACCCAAACGCTATCATGGCCCAATCTAGTTCTTGGTAACCCATCAATGAAATCCATTGAGACTTGTTCCCATTTCCATTCTGGAATTTCTAATGGTTGCAACAAACCACTAGGCTTCTTTTGCTCAGCTTTAACTAGTTGGCAATTCATGCAATTGGATATAAACTTCCCAACGTCTCTTTTCATCCCTTCCCAGTAGTAAGTCTGCTTCATGTCTCGAAACATTTTGTTACCACCGGGGTGTATAGTCAGTTTTGAGTGATGACATTCTCTAAGCACTTCATCTCTCAATCCATTGACATTAGGCACAACTATTCTTCCATTATTTCTAAGCCATCCATCTAGATCAAGCCCATACTTGTTCATCTCCTCGTCGATACCCATCTCTAACTTGGAGATGATTTCCAATAGGTTAGGATCGTCTCTCTGACTGGAACCAATCCTCTCAATCAAAGTGGGTCTGATCATCAAACTTGCTAATACTTTTGGATCCAATTCGCACTTTGGTCTGAAATCATACCCAGCGATGTACTCCTGTTGCTTCCATTCTAGAAACATAGCCCCTAAACTGGCATGTCTTCTACCCAATGCATCAGTTATCGCATTGCCCTTTCTTGGTGTATATGCGATATCGAAATCGTAGGAAGCCAAGAATTCTAACCATCTTTGCTGTCGGAGATTTTGATCCTTCTGAGAGAAAAGATACTTTAACGATTTATGATCGGTAAACAACTCGAATCATTGTCCCAAGAGATAATGTCCCCACATCTTCAATGCGAACACGATCGCTGCCAATTCCAAATCGTGGGTAGGGTATCTTTTCTCATGTGGTTTCAATTGCCGACTAGCGTAAGCTACAACCCTACCTCCTAGCATCAATACAGCACCTAGCCCAGTACCACATGCATCTGTGTATACCGTCATCTCTTCATTCCCTTTAGGAATGACTAACACTGGTGCACATGTCAAATTTTCCTTTAGACTCTTAAATGCATTCTCGCACTTTTCGTCCTAGACGAAAGCTTGATTCTTCTTGGTCAACTGAGTCAACAGTGTCGTTATCTTGGAGAAGTCTTGGATAAATTTACAATAATATCCAGCTAACCCCAAGAAACTTCTTACGCCTGTTGCATTCTTGGGCGTAGACCAATCTTGTACCGTAGCCACCTTCGCAGGGTCCACGACAATACCATTCTCTAAAACAACATGGCCAAAGAATCTTACTTCCCTCCTCCAGAAGAGACATTTAGAAAACTTTGCTTTCAATTGGTGTTTTCTCAACACCTCCATCACTATCTTCAAATGTTCCTTTTGTTCTTCCTCTGTCCTCGAGTAGACAAGTATGTCGTCCATGAAAACAAGAACAAACTTATTCAATTGATCTCGGAATACTCTATTCATAAGATCCACAAAATATGCTGGTGCATTGGTCAGCCCGAATGGCATGACCAACCACTCATAGAATCCAGACGGCATCCGAAATTTTGTTTTAGCTATACTCTCAGCTTCCACCCTAAGCTGATGAAAACCTGTCGCAAGATCCAACTGGGAGAACACTCTTGCACCACTCAACTGATCAAACAAATCATCTATCCGTGGCAGAGGATACTTATTCTTCCTCGTCACCTTATTCAACTCGCGGTAGTCCTCACACAATTGAAGGGAACCATCTACCTTGGTAGCAAACAAAACTGGTGCTCCCCATTCAGAAACACTTCTTCTGATAAATCCCTTCTTCAAAAAATTGCTTACTTGCACCCCGAGCTCTCGCTGCTCCCTTGGCGCCATACGACGAAGTGGCATCACTATAGGTCTGGCATCTTTTACTAAATCAATACGGAACTCAATCTCTCGGTGTGTTGGAAGTCCGGTCACTTCCTCGAAGAAGTCCGGATACTGGCCAGCCACGGGCACATCTGACAACTCATTATTTGGGATGTCGAGAGAATTTAGAAAACTAGCCATTAACCCATCACTAGGTAGACCACCAAACACTACCCTCCGCCCATCATCCGCTCTAATTGTCACCAAAAAGCCCTCACAGTCTACCACCACCCCGTATCTTTGGAGCCAATCAACTCCCAAAATAATGCCAAACCCAGTAAAGCCCAAAACAAAGCAGTCACAAACAAACATGCATCCATGACTCGATAAGACCACCTTACGACAAATCATGCTAAGGCTAGTTGAACCACCAATCGGGTTTGTCACCGCTAAAGGACTATCGACTATCTCAGGTTCCAATCCCAACTTATCTACCAAGTCACTAGATATGAAGGAATGGGAAGCTCCAGTATCAAACAATACTCGAACAGGAACATCATAAACAGAAAACATGCTTTGAATGACGACATCCTTTCCTTTCTCCGCCGCAGTTGGGGCATTCGACGAAGAAGGAACAACATTAAGAGCATATGCTTTCACAATCTGCTTCTTTTTAGGAGGTTGCAGACATTTATCCTTGTGATGTCCCACTTGGCCGCAGTTGAAGCACTTCCTGTCCGCTGTCTTCGCTCGACATTTTTTAGTATAATAGCCCTTCTTGCCACAGCTAAAGCACTCCACGTCTTTCTTTTTCTTTTTCTTTTGGCCATCCTTGGTCTGATTCTGCTTTCTCTTATTCTGAGAACCATTCTTTCCTCCACCGCTTGCTTGCGGTTTTGGCTATTCTACAAATGCAACCTCGGTCTTCGACTTAGGGTATAGACACTCTGATCTCAATGCTTTCCCCAAAATCGATTCAAACGTCTCATCGATGTGGTTAATAAGCCTTTCCCCCAAGTACTGATCTAAGCCTGTTATGAACTTCTCATTCTTCTTCTCGGGAGTGTTGATAAGAGATAATCCATACTTCGATAAAGTATCAAACTCAGCAATATACTCCGAGACTGCTCTACCATTCTGCTTAAGTTCCAAGAACTTCCTAAACAATTCTGATTTCTGAGCAGCTGGGATAAACTTATCACTGAATCGGACCTTAAATTGATCCCATGTAACTTAATCCTCTGGAGTAGCTGCCATAATAGCATTCCACCAATTCATCGCCTGTCCTTGCAACTGACGAGATGCTACCTTTCTCTTCGTCGCATCCTCGATACCCAAGTCTTTGAAGATACGCTCTCATCTATCCAACAAATCCTGAACTTCTGTAGCCGATTCTGTTCCGTGGAATGGCTTCCCACCAAGACTAGTGTAATCCTTGCAAAGCTTGGAGAAATCGGCTCTAGGCGCCTGCACCGCTGCAACACCACCATTTGCAGCATTAGGAGCTGCCCTCTGAACATCTCTAAGCATCTCTCTCATGAGGTCAGTGAACATTGTCCTCATATCAGGAGCATTCCCATTATTAGCTCCTCTACCAATACCCCTAGTATATCGGTTCATCGTTCAATCTGTAAGGAGAAAACGATTAACCATCTCTTCAGTGGTGCGAATGCAGTGCGACTTCATCCTTAAATATACTCATAGTATATATATGTATATAACTTTTAAAAACCAAAATATCACAAATACATGCTCTCATATACGTACTATCTCTCTCTAGTGTCTTCCCTAGGTTAACAACGCAACCTAGAGCTCTAATACCAAATGTGACGGCCCGCCCCGCACCAGCCGACATTTCAAATGAAAGTGCGTTGTGCCAATGTCCAACCAGCACGGGACGGTCGTCAAAGGAAGGAAAGAAGGGAATTTGAACTAGAAAGGAACCTTTAGAATGTCTCACAGCGCATGGAATAAAATATAATAATAACATACTTGACATAAAACATGCGAGACAGTGCATAAGCTGAAAACTAAACCATCATAGTAGCGGAAAATCCAAATACAGCTTATGTATCACATCACCTTCATTACAACTTTAAAAAAAAACTGTCTCTAAAGCAAAATAAGGAAGGTACACTACTAATACCCAAATTAGTGACCAGCAGCGACATAGGGAGAATATATAGAGAATAGTACGTGTAAGCCTCCTACTCGTCTCCGGATAGCTGCTCGTGCAAAACCAGCTAACATGTCTCTAGTCTGCCCGTTTAAGAGCACCCAGAGTAATAAGAAGAGACATAAAACTCTGGGTCAGACAAAAGTCTGGTATGAGCGATAAGCAGCAAAACAGAACAATAACAGGTACACTAAACCATACCTGAACCTGGACCTGCAACCAAAGAGTTAGCACAACAAGATGTAGAATACTCTAAGGTGACACTAACATATGGTGTAAAGATACGGGGTGGGGTGTGCATGTCATAATGATGGCAAACAATCAAGCATAGCAACCACCCTCACATCTCTCTAAAGCATACGACATCCACCGATTTGATCACCCATATCCTTGCTATGATCACTCTGCCCCCATAGAGTCATGGAGACTCCACTGCACTGATCCATAGCCACTAGTCCTTGCTATGTCCACTCTGCCCCATGAAGTCATAACGACTCCATTGCATTGGCTCATAGCCATGCTACGATCACTTTGCCCCATGGAGTAATAACTACCCCACTACACTGATCCGTAGCCTAACAATCGTCTCTCGGTGGTGAATCAAAGCTATGGATGTCGACAACTGCTTAGCACACGTCCCGCAGCAAAGCCCAAATCATGCAGTTAACTCGTTGGTTCCCATCTGGATCCAGAGTCATAACTTCCCATTTGGACTACCTTCCCATCTTGGGTTTTGGTCTCCTCTAGATCGGTTCGGTCCTTCTTCTCACCCTCGGTTCGGTTTGGTCATGCTTACTCCAGGTCGGTCCGTGACACATACTCCGGCTCGTGGTCATCATGTCTGCCCGTGGGAGGCTCCCTGATCCGGTTCTTGATGAAGCTCCGGTTCGGGTCGTGGCAGTGCTTTGGTTCAGGTCAGGGTAGCTCCACAGCTCGATTCGGGTGTGCTTCAGCTCGTGGTCACCAAACAGAAGCGGCTCAGTTCGGGGATGGCGAGCTTCATGGTCTGGGGTTCTCTGGCGCGAGCGAGATCGGGTCGGTTCGAAGGGGTGTCACGATCGGGTTGGGCGATCCGATCCAGTCCGTTTTTCTGCACAACTTTCCTGCTACCTTTCCAGCGACTGTTTTACGCCACACGACGGCGTTTTCGACCATTCTAACTATTCTAAGCAATCATGAAACATGCAATACAGTCATAGCAACATGTATAATCAACCACAAACACCAAAACAAAAATATGATTTGTTAAAATGGATCAAACATAACCCATATTTTCCCCTTAAGCATGTTTTAAGCAAATCTAATGATAAGGTTAGCAAAACTTAACCAAATCAACCCAAATTTCTAACAGAGACCTAAAACAATATTTTGAAATTTACAAATATTTTCCAGAAATTAATCATGTATAAATTCACTAATTATCACTAATTACTCTTAATTAACCTTAATTAGTGTAAAAACAATGCTAATCACTCACCTTAGCCACAAATAAACTCAGATCTGAAACTTTTGGACAAAATGGTTCGGATTCCAATACACTCTAGTAGCTCTACGTCGATTTTTGTGCTAATCCGCTTCGATTTGATGTAGATTTTGCTTAATTATCGATTAGAAGGTGATTTGGAGTGTTTTAGCAAGTGGAGGCCATTGCTAGGGTTCAAAGGTTGTAAGTGGCGGTTAAGAAATGAAATAAAAACTTATTTACTAACTCATCTCAGCCCTCCCATAACCCTAATCCCGAAATGGGTTATGGGCCCTCTTGCTAATCACCCTAATTAGGCCCGGTTAAGCAGTTTTTCACCTTCTAAACCTTGTTTCAGCCATATCTCCCAAACGGTGAGTCCGTTTGGCTAATGTGACCACTATACGGAAAGATAAACCATCATCTGAATCTAATGGGAGTGGTTTTAGGTCAAAACTCCTTACCAATCAAAAGTTATGGCCAAAACAAGATCAGCTAGGGCAAAACGGTCATTTAAAAATTGATAAAAATCATGAACATGGGAAATGACACTAATAGTCGTTCCCCAAATTTACATGACCATACGACTTCATATGAGAAAGAAATAAATATTCTATGATCCTTCGATGCGTAGACTGCGGGTCGTTACAAAATATTTTATTCAACACATGAATATTTTTATACAGTTCACATACACATTAAAAATGTTATTTTTAACTATTACATTTTATTTTAGAAAATTTCGGCGGCATAATGGCGCGATACTAGAACCGGAATAAGGTTCAGCCTTATCCGTCACCTAATAATGGTTCGCGCCATACACAAACCAAATTCAATCCATTCCATTCACATCCCAAACCAAATTCAACCAATTAAATCAATCAAAACAAACGACCAAACATCCATGGTTTCAATCAAAGGTGTCGGGTGCTACTAAGCACAGTCTGCATCCTAGTATATATTTAACTTTAATATAAAATTAGAGTGAGAAGTTCTCACCTTTGGTTTCCACTCTGTCAGCCTTTATTTGGACAGTTTGGATTTGAATTTGTCCCAACGCGTTGTGTTCATCACTGCAATCCCAACGAAATCCATTTCACGCAGTTTATATTAAAAATCACATTTTTAATACGATGTTTACATTTTAAAAATCACATTTTTAACAACGCTATATATATATTAAAAATCATATTTTTACACTGCTATGTATACATTAAAAAACATATTTTTACAGTGCTATGTATACATTAAATATCATATTTTTACAATGTTATGTATACATTAAAAATCATATTTTTACAAATGCCATATGCAATTAAAAATTACATTTTTACTCAATGATATTTCATATAAAGATCACATTTTTAAAACGTTAATAAAAATCATATTCTTACACTTGCTATACATATATAAAAGTCATATTTTTATGGCGCTACAACATATATAAAAATCATATTTTTACGACGCTACTACATATATAATAAAAATCTTTTTATAATGCAACTTATATAATAAAGATCATATTTTTATAAGTTCTCTTTCAATATAAAAATCATATTTTACAATGCGATGTATACATTAAAAATCATATTTTTACTATGCAATGTATACATTAAAAATCATATTTTTACTATGTGATGTATACATTAAAAATCATATTTTTACTATGCGATGTATACATTAAAAATCATATTTTTATTATGCGATGTATTAAAAATCATATTTTACATCGATACAACATACATAAAAAATCACATTTTTTATAGCGCTACTACATAAATAAAAATCACATTTTTATCTTCTGAAAATTATATTTTTACATAACTAAAAATCATATCTTTACAGTGTTAAAAATCATATCTTTTTATTTCAATGCTAAGATATATACAAATCTCATTTTTGTAACGATGTTTACTATAACGTCCCAGAAATTTCGATAACTGGAATATGGAACTAATTGGCGGCTTAATTATTAATAATCAATTTTATAATGGAATTAAAATTGAATATATGGTTTGTGTGAGAATTGGAATCAAAGTTTAATTCAGGACGGTTGGTTAAGAATCAAATATTTATTATTGTGTATTTAAGTTGAATTTGATTGGATATTTGGATTGGATTGGAAATTCAATTGAAAAATAGAAATGGTTGAATTTAAAAATAAACATTATTGACGTTAAATAAATTGGAAAAAATTATTTGTTTAAATATATGAAATTGGCTTAGATATGTTTGTATTTATATAAAGGAATTGAAGCTTAACGGTTCGAATCAGGAATCAAATGGAGTTGTTGTTTGGGCAAACTGAATAAAATCGGTGAACCGATAAATAATACAAAAATATAATATTGTTGTACACAAACGAAGCCAGATTACAGTTAAATTAATTTTATTGAACTCAGAACATTGAAATGTAGAGGTAAGTAAAATTTCGTTACAATTGGAGATTTTGTTAACGGTACAGTTGGAATATTTAGTCAAATGTCGGTCATCACCTTCCCCAGTTGATTTTGCGCCAACCTATTGTTTGGAATTTGCCTACCCTATAACCTATGATGGAACATTGTTCTTATCCCCACTGTTTTCCTTTATAAAAGAATCACGTTTCCTCCATTCCATTTCCAGACAAAAAATCCTTTCCTTTCCTCTTTTCAATTCTAAGGGACGAAATCAACCTCCCCAATTCATTCAGAAAAATGGTTTCTTCCTTTTCTTTTAGTGGCCGACGTTCCAAATCAATCTTTTCCCCAAAATCACTTCCTCTTGTGATGTTAAAGCTGTCGCCTTATCCTTTGCACCTTCTACTTTGGTTTGTCCCAGTAGCGCATTTTCCCTAAATCTGAAGTCTCATGTTGCCTCAAGCTCTAAAGCTCTGCTGCTCCGTACCGTACTCCGACCATTGGAGGTCGCTGCGCCGTTTTGAGGTGAGTGTTAGCTCACGATGGATTTTAGTTTCAAGTCATTTAATTTCATTCTAAAACTAAATAAAATAGCTAAGGCCCTACTGTTGAATTGGTTTCATGCACTCGTATTGCTGTCATTTTACTGGCCTAAGTATTTTGGTCTAATTGTTGCGATTTTTCTGTGATTGTTTGCACTGATTTGATGCAGTGAATCCCCAGTTCATTCCTGGAAATATTTGGATGAATTTCTGCTCATATTGTTTTTGATTTTCAATTGATTTACTTGGCTTTGAAATGGAATTTTAAAACAAACTGCTAGAAGCGATTTAAAAAAAAGGGGTTTAATTTGATTTCAGGAAACAAAGGATTGATTTTTGCCTTAAAAGCAGGCCACCGAAAAATATTAACATGTATGCTGTTAATATACTGATTTCCCAATTCAAGAGAAACACCTGAACAGACTGTTAAAAAGTATGAACATGTATAGGCCGAGTTGATGTCAGGAAACAACGTTTAATTTCATATTTGTCTGATTCCTTTCCTAATATACTGATGTAATCTCGTCTTGGTTGACATTATATTTCCTAAATTACAATATATATCTGGAGACATTTAACTTGCTGTCATGCGCCTCTTATTTTATTTTATGGATGGTGTTGAATTTTTTCTGGTAGATAAATATAATAAGTGCACTTTTGTTTACCTTATTAATAAACTTGGAATGGGCAGCTTGTTTGGATTTCGATTAGAAACAATTCCTGTTTTAATTTGATTGTACTTAAGTTTTTAACATGGATTTGTTGAATGAAATAACATGGAAGCTAAATTACAGTAAAGAATAGGTTGCAGTAAAAACAGTTGTTTGCAAGGTTGAATTTAAAGCTAGGGATAAAACTACAGTTTTTACCAAACACACTTTAACCGCTGTTCTTTATATGTATGGGTTTGGATTGTATTGCATCCCTTGATTTTGTACCTACTTTAGACACATATATGTTCATATGTGAACTTGTTAGATTATATTTTGGTTTTAATTTTAGCAGAACCAGCATATTTTACTTGTTACAATGCTGCTTCATTTATATTTCAAAATGTTTGTATCTATCCCATGTCTATTGATTTTGGCACTAAAAAAAAGTGTTCCAAAATGTGTGGCCTTGTGACTTAATTTCTGACTTGTCATATTTACGCACCCATATGCATTCCCCGTACATACTGTTCATGCCTTATTACTGATCAAGTATAATACACTGGTATGTATGACCTGCAACAAGGTGATGGTTGAAACACGCCTGAACCTTTGATCTGATGCGTCATGAGAATTCTATACTTTTTCTTAAATTTTGGCTCTAAGTCTGCTTAATTACTTTGACTTACCCACCATTGTTTTTTCCTTCAAAAATCTTTTTTTATAAATGCTAAATCGCTTTGCTAAGATGTATATAGTTACAGCTACTATTTTATATTTTCTTTTATCATGTTCCAACAAAATACTGTATTTTATTCATGGCAACTTCTTCTTTAGCAATGGTGTTCATATGGTTCTACAAGAATATGAAAAATAATTGGAAAAGTCTTAAATTAAGGTGCTGTGTCTTTTCACCAAAGATGCACAGTATTCTTGGTGACATTTTGATGTATAATAATTAAAAAAAGAAGGGTTTGGAAGTAGTTACTTCTACGTAGTTGAGATGAATAGATGCTCCTATCATATGCATGTCACATAAACCTTTAGCATTTAATTTGTTCATGTTGTTTGCTGAGCTTTTGTAACACAGCCAATTACTTTGAGAAGTTGGAAGTGAAATCAGCTGAGTATTAATTATTATTATCATTTTCAAGGATAGAAGGAAACTTTTATATAGTTTGCTTACATGAAACTATATGGTAATTTACTAGGTTACGGTGATATGCATTTTCCTTGAAATTCAATTGTTCAGGTTGCACTTCTTGTTTTATTTATTTTATTTTATTTTTTATTTTACTTCACATTTTAGATCCTTTGAACTCACAAAGTAATAATGACCCATATGTGTATATGTACAAACTTCCTGATAGTAACAGGTGAATGTATTTAAAACTTGATAGCAACAAGGTAATTAAGTATCTCACGCTCTGCTTGTACATTTTCATTTTGTCCATATTTACATTAATAAAACAAATACATGCACATTTATGTGTTGTTACATTTGGCAATTCATTCATTGGTACATACCGAACCCTGTTTAGTAAAGTATACACAGTTCTACCATGTTACAATTGGGCATATATAGATGATGTTTGTTTGCCTGTTTTATTTTATATGATACTTGAGCCTTGTTTAAACATATTAGCAGAGATTAACTAAGTACAATAACACTTGTAAGGACATTCTGTTCTCAAATTATATGGACAAATGCGTTCTCCCTTGAAAATACCAAAATGGACATATACAAACTTATACCTAGTTCTGAGAATGATTATTAAACAACTAGGATTTGAGAGTTTTAACCAGATCCGGTTACATGTTTTAACGTATATGCATATATAGATGTGATGAAATCCCTTTGGTTATACACACTCATGAGATTTGGACTTAAGGGAAAATTTATATACCAGCCACGGTTATATTTCAAAATGATATGTGCAGTTTTAATATCTCACTGAGTGGCATTTAACATGGCATGTATAATTTGTCACAAATGTTTTGTTCCCATGTACACCTGTCAGGTGTTTATTGTAGCACCTCTACCTATCTAAACTCGTGAGTAAAGGGTTTCATGTGGACCAGTTGCTTGTGAATTCTTGTTTCCGACCTTATATTTTAATTACTTAGTTGTGATCTTAGTATTGAGCTACTGGTATGTATTAGTTCTTCTAGGTAAGCTTTGACTTGCGTCCAATCTTAGTTCAGTCAGGGCCGAACCAGAGTACACCGTGTCCATTTCGTCCATGAAGAAAAGGAACTGATAAGCATTAGATTTTTGAACAAATACCACACCTGTTTATTTTATAGACGACCTCTGTGTTGGGGATTTGGGATTGACTATTGTATTTCAGCTTTCTATTGAAATCGATTTACTTGAACTATGATTTAATCCTGACTCGAGTGTTTTATGTTTTTGCATGGAACGCTCGGGTCAAACCCGAGCAGTACAGATTTTAAAGATTTTAGCTTAGGATTCGAAGACTGGTGAAATTGGGGATCCGAAGACGTGTGCGCTCTGATTCTAGACCAGTAAATATGATTTTCTTGTTTTTGTTTTAAAAAAACTGTATTTTCAGTTCCGCTATATACAAATATCTTGTATTCAAAATTTCTGATTAATAAATAAAAGTTTATTTCGCTGTTCAATTTTGTGTTTTATATTTATACTATGTTGATTCTGTTATTTTAAACTCTATAAGCTAAATAACGATCCGTCGATTTGGACGTTTTAAATTGGTTTAATTACTGGTTTAAAGCGATCAAAAGGGCGGGACGTTACGAGCATTATAAAGATCACATTTTCAACACCATTCATATATAAAAATCAAGTTTTTAATCATCGCAATACATATAAAAATCAAATTTTTATTCAAAAACTATATATAAAAAAGCTGATTTTTTTAAACTATGCTATAAAAAAATGAATTTTTTAATTTGTTTCTAAAACTAATTACATTAAATTAAAATCAAAATAAAACTCACCTTTGTCTTGTAAAAAATCCAATTTTTTGATGGAGGAGGGGCATACGGTTGGAGATGGACTGAGGAGAGGGCGGCGCAGGGGTGTCGACAAGGCTAGGGTGGTGCAGTGGCAAGAGTGTGGGCTGAGGAAGGGCTGGCGGCTAGGGTTTTCTCGATTTGAGGGTTTTGGGTTCACGGTGGAGAGAGGAGAGAGGAGGGAGGAGGGAAGGCGGAGGAGAGGAGGGGGAAGAGGGAAGGCGGCGCGACATGGGGTAGGCAACGACGGCTGAACGAAGGAGCAACGACTTTAGCGTGGTTTTTTTATTTTTATTTCTTTTCTGAAAAAACGTCGGGGAGAGAGATAATGAGGAGAGAGGGAGGTCAATGCTTATACAAAAATATATATTATTTTAATTTATCTCCAAAAAGTTACTTTAAAATTCGAACTCCAAATTGAACCCACCGATTGCCATCCCTAGCTAATTACCCCCATTCCGAACATAATGGATTAAGCCAATTCGGCTGTTTCGATCAGTTTTCATTTAAATTAAAATATAAGTCAATGTATATTTAATTTAAATGTACATTTTAATTTACCGGGGCCACATACGAACTCCAAAAATTCCCAAAAAATAAATCTAGCTATGTTTTGACGATACAGTCCTAATAAAACTAATTTCGTCGAATTTGGAGACCATTTGAAAAACAGTCAATTTCCAGTCGATTAAATTCATATTGAAATTACCAAACACGTTTAAATCTGCCATGCTCACATATTGATTCCAAAAATTATGAAAATTGGAATCTCGCAATAATTTGACATTCCGGATCCAACAAAAGTGGTCTCATCGAAAAGGGAGGTCGTTTGCAAAATCGCTATTTTTAAGGGCTATATAATATATAATATATATATATATATATATTCCATAGCGACTATTCTAAATTTTAAACTGGACATTACTTTTTATTCCCGTTATGAAATCTGAATTTTTCACATTCGTTAGAAAGATATTTTCAAACAAATTCAAATATTTCTTGTTTTACTGAAATCTGATTTATTTTGAATCTTGTACATTCATTTGAAATTTGAAATCGAATTTTCAAACTTTCGCGCCATTTCAGGCTCGTTATATAATTAAAATAAATTAATTCAATCTAACTTCGATTTAAATAAATTTTTAGTCGTTATTATTTAAAATAAATCATTTTAAATGTTCAAAATCCATTAAAATAGCCAAAATAAAAATTTTGAATTGGTTCTGAAAATCCAGGTTGTTACATATGCTCAAGACCCTTGAAAGAAAGCCACACAAGTGCCAAAAATGACCACAAGATCAAATCCATTATCTGTTTCTCGTATAAATGCCTAAATTAAATGGGGATTTCAAACCTACATCACTTGCTTGCAAAACCTATGTTGAACATAATCTTTGCATCCAATTCAAATGGTACTAGAGTGTGGTTCTCCCCTCTATGAAGCTAACGAATCAAAGATTATTGGTCTCGTCATCGAATTTATTTTATATAATTTTTGATTGATTTTTTTAGAAAGTGGGCTTCGATATTTATTCCGTTCAGAAGCGAGGAATGAAGAGAATGGGGAAAAAATAAGAGGAAATGGGGGGTTATAGGTCTTTTTATAGATAAAATTTAATATAAAATATTCAGGTGAAACTTAAGCCCAAAATAACACATTTAAATGACCATATACATGCTCCAGTCGCGATGGGACTTGTAATCTTGCAATAACTTAATCTTTTTGACACAATGTAACTGGTTTCGTCGAATTCAGAGATCATTTGTAAAATTTGCTTCTAATTCTCAAGGTGAATCGACACACGTTTAAATTATGCATGATCACATATAAACTTCAATTAATGCTAAACTTGAAATCTAGGCATAATTAACTATCATAGATTTCGTAAAATTAGTTTAGTTGAAATCCGAGGTCGTTTGAAAATTGGTTCATCTTCAGTTCCACACTAAATTGATATATATATAATTTAAATTCAAAACAATCAACTTCTCAATAATAAATTGTTATTATTATTATTATCGTTTATGTTCTAATAGAATTTTAAATTGATCATTTAAATCGTTTTGATTCGGTTTTACTTGGAATTCAGCTACTTTAGTTTTTGTATTATGATAATTGGATATATTCAAAATTAAATCATAAATTGACTATTAAATTGATAAATTCGATATAGAAATCTATTTATATTTTCAACTTAACATTTATAACAATTATTAAACGTATAAAATTAATCGACTAAAAATCTGATCATTACAAATAGCTTCTCTCAACCTTAATTCCTTCATTCTCCTCATAGGCTTTTCCCCCATTAATCCAATCCTGAAGGTAGCTTATATAGAAGAATAGAATACCTATGCAAATAATCAATTTTCCCCTTCAAAAACTATAGAATATATCTCATAAAGATCAGATCAAAAAAAGAAATCCATCGGTAAAGACGTCTGACCGGGGTCGTCCAATGTCTGACTACACTCTTGGGAAACATATCCTTTTTAGGTCAAACTTCTGACCTAGGGCCTTAGACGTCTGACCTAGAGCTTCAGACTCTGATCGAGCACTCTGTTCTTTTCTTGTACCTGATAGTTGTAGTTTTTCCTTCTCTATCACAAAGCTACTTCGACACGTCATCGTCTTTAACATATATATGATTTTATATCACAAATTACAACACTTCACCTTAGTATGAAATCACATCATCAAACAAGTCATCCGACTATGATGGACATGTGATTCAGTATCATAAATTACTCCACTTTGATATGAAATCATATCAGCATTCCAACAATCACCATAAGTCAGCCTAGCTCTTTCAATAACCATTAAATCTCAATTATAAACCTCAACCATCTCCTACAAGTGATGCATCTCCTCTCAGTAGGGGTGGCAATTAGAATTGAGAACCGAAAAACTGAAATGACCTGAAAAGACCTAGACCCGAACCGAACCCGATGGGTCTTGGATCGGGCTTAAGTGATGATAAATATAATAAAAACCCGATCAAACCCGACCCGAAAGTCCCGACTCAAAAGCATTGAAATATATGTGTTTTCATTTTTATTATCCAACCGAATTCAAACTGACCTGACCTAAACCAAAGCTCGGGTTGGGTCGGGCCCATATTTATGAAATGTGTAGATTAGACCCAACAAACCCGATCCGCTTACAACAGAGACCCATCGGGTCAGGTCCAATGGGTCGAGTCCGGCTACCACCCCTACCTCTCATGAGATGCATCACACAAAACTAATGGTCTCAAAAGCGTTTGTAACACCACATAAATCTCTATCTTGTGGAATTTTGAAATTGACACCCGAATCTCACTTGACCTAAGCTCATTACTCGATCTCTACTGATCCCTTGAGCATCATCAACATGAAGACCCAGTCTAATTTTTTTAAATCAAAACCTGTCTATCACTTGATCAGAGATACTTACTTGATCTCTATCAATTCCTCGAGCATCATCAATGTGAAGACCCCTATTGGAAACATGAACCAAATTACAAAGGTTTTAGTGAATCAAAGAAAATTCCTTTTCATCCATCTTCTTCTATTTCCCCTCATCTATATTAGATTTCTTCTTCTCATCTCCATCAATCGGATCATTAAGATCATTGCGGTATATAACACCCACCATCATAGGCTTTCAAATTCCCCAATTTCTTTAATTAAAAATAGCCATCTTCGAAAACGACATCATTTTCGACACAAAAATCGATATATTCCAATCAAAAATGACTCTAAGTTTTGCGATGATCTAGCTCTGATACTAACTGTTGTGGAGATATGTGTTCATGCACCAAAGTTGGCACAACACCCAACGAGTTCGAAGAAAATGAAACTAATCATCCAGATTGGAAAATATGCAGAAAAATAAATCAATATAGTTTTTATAATGGTTTGGTCCGTTAGAACCTACGTCCACTTTGAAGGTTTTGCTCTTTATATTCACTTCTTAGTCAAAGTACAATGGTGGGAACAATAGTTCTTATTGTTTACAATAGCAATGGTGGAAAGCTAGTCCAACGAGGTCCAAAATGGAACCCAAGTTCTTCTTCCTGAAATGCCTATGCAACCCAACAAGTCCAAATATGCAAAAAGAGGTAAGTTTACTCATCCTGGAGTGATGGAGTAAGCTTGAGAATCAGACTGCCAATATCTTCTTCCGAAAGTGTCAAGAGAGAAACGATCCAACTCTTTTCCTGGGTCCGAAGTAGGGTATTTATAGCAGGAGGGAGCAGGTAGGAAGTGAGGCTCGTGGGCACGTGCCCACTATTTTCGTATCTCAGGATCGGTACGTATCCTGAGATACGTAGTTTATTTTCTTCCCTGCTTCTTGAATTTTGAACTCCCTTGCTTTAGTTAACTTTGTATCCTGTGTGCCACTTTGAGAAGTTCTAATCCCTACATACTTGAAGATATGTCATATGGTTGAACACTTCTGGGATACAGGAATGCCAGGATACGAAAATTGGGAAGTGGAGTTGGGGAGATACGAAAAGCGTGACACTTATTTGGGAAGTTGGCTTTGGGATATGAGTAGTGGCATGATGGAGAGGGATACAAATTATTGAAGGAGGTTTAAATCGATCCTGGGAGTTTGATTGTGGGGATACGAAATGCTAGAATGGAAATATGGGATACGAAATAAGGAGGACAGTCTTAGGATACGAAATTTAGTGAAAGAGTATATCGATCCCTGAGCAGTTTGGATTATTTGAGAAGTTTCGATAAGCTGCAATGGCTAAACTTGAACGACTCCATTTGGAATTGATTCTCGGATGTTTTGGCAACACTTCTATTCATTGTTAAGCCACGCCTTTGACCATCCCCGTCCCTCAAGACCACCGAGCACCTTAGTTTGGCCGATTACAGGTGGGCCTCACCACTAATACTCATAAACTAGTATTCTTATTAAAGGGAAGACGAACGTGGGCGGTGAAGCCCAGTGGCGCTGAAGTTTGAAGAGGATGACCATAGCATGACCTCTGGAAAAGTTTGAGGAAAGGGTGGCATCGGAGTTCATAGCGGTTTGGAGGGAAGGAAAGTTTTGCAAGTCCAGGGATATAAAATTTCCATTTCATATCCCGTGAGACTTGGAAAAAATTCTTCCAAGTTTCGTGGAATAGGAAAAAAAATTCTTATCTCGAGTGAAGACGAGTGAGAAGACAAAATGTGGCAAAAAAGCGGCATATGACAGGAGATGTGACGGGGGGAGAACTCGTGGAATTTGACTAGTGTCATGGGATGATAAATTAATTTTCGTATCTCTGAACACTATAGTTTCCCCAACTTTGAGTTTTGATGATAAGAAATTTTCTTTTTGCTTGAGGGATTTAGAATTAATTTTCGTATCCCAGAGTACTTAGAAATTTCCGATTCCTAAAGTTATCTTTGCAGATTCGAGCCATTTCGCGACATCATGTGGTCGGGTTAGCTTTGGAATCAAATATGTTGCCTTTTGATGTCCTAACATTTAGTGAAATAAACCTTTTTGAATTGAAAATTCAAACATACACATAGGATTTGGACTATGGATATGTGATTAGACTACCAATCCCTTCACCTGATTTCTAACCTGATCGTGACGTAATCGCCACTCAAGGCGAATTCAACGACCTCGGTTAGAGATGATGATGATGGTTTAAGTTTATGAAACTGGGAACTGCCGCAGCGTGTCGACATGTTTAACTGTAATTGCATCAGCATGCACAACACTACACATTCCATGTTAGCTTAAACCAATATAGGAGGTACAGATTTTAGTGTGCTTACTAACGCAATTATCTTGAGAGTATAGTTTGTAATGGCATAAAGAGGTTCCAGACAACTTCATGCTTGGTAACCGAAACCGTAGAACCATCGTCGATTTTTTCCAAATCCTCGTACGATTCCAACCCCACAGTCATTGAGCTTGAGAATTCTGAAACTTTTAGCCCTTTCCAATAAATGAGCTTATATAACATGCATGACTAGAAGGAGAAATTGGAAGGATTGCAACATTCAGACGAGCAAGTGGATGAGTCAGTCATCCAAGGAGAGGTGGAGCCTGCAGGACTGGAACCGCAAGGTAAAGAGAAAATTGAACAAGGATGTGTTCTTGTGGCACCGTACATGATGACGGATGCCAATATTCTGGAGAACCCGTCAAATTCGGTTGTTTTTAGAATTGATGAAGCTTTGCTGAGGCGAATTTTTACAAAGTACATAATATCATGGAATGACTTTACGTCCTCAGGAAGAATGATAAGGCACACACATCCCCAAAGCGATATACTTCTTAGAACAGACATATGTGCTATATCGGGTGCATACCCATGTCATGTCTGTACAACCGGATATTCTGCATTTCTTTCATCTAGCATCGATGCAGCTTCATCTGAACATGCATGCCTTTTTGCTCAGCATTTACATCATATTTATTCAGTAGTTGGGAACCGAACCGACTAGGTAAGACATTCGATTCTTCTACTCCGCGAAGAGAATAAGCACCCCGCCTTCCCTCATCTACTTAAAGGCACATGCCAATAGTCACGTCATCTCGAGGGCATGGAAAAACTCAGCTACTTCAAGCACAACTGATTCTTCGTCTGATTCCCTCAAGAATTCACGAGGAGATAAATTGCGGGTCGTAAGTGTTTTAAAACTTATGTTGGTTTTCAATTTTAATTGAGTCTCAAGATTTAAACTAACTTGAAACTTTATGTGGTAATTATCCCTCAGATTTCGATGGGCGATGTCCACTTCAAGCAAGTCTTTGCATTGAGGAATGAGACGAATGCATTTCATGATGCCTGGACTTTATTATTGGATCATATCCACTATGTATCTAGCTTACTTCCCGAGGTTTGCTTGACATGTAGTAAAGATGACGATGAAGAAGAGGAATAAAAGGTAGAAACTAAGGGAGGAGTGGTTCCTCCAGTTCTGCAAATGGAATTGCTCCTTGTCTTGCATCCCAAAGTGCCCGTAGTCTAAATGGAGGTTGCAGGAGCTTAGGGGGAAACAAGTAGCCATGACGGCAGTGATGAGGAGGAGCCCAATGGAGGATATGATTTGATTCCCACCCCAGTTCTATCACCGATAGAGGGAATGAGGTTGTGATAGGGTCTTGAACGAACTTCTTCAATAATGATAGCTGAGATCACCGCACGATGGAGCTTGAGCACCAATTATACGGCTTGGACATAGTCCCCATCAAGACATCTACTTTCGGGCAACACAAATATTGAGAGCCTATTGTTGAGAGTTGGGGAAGTTACCCTTAAAGCATGTCGACATTTGGTATGTGGTGGGAACACTTAGGGGACACACACTCATAAGCACTACATGACACAACGCTTATTTATGGGCATAGGATGTTCATTCCTGATCCAAGGTTTTCTTCATGTAGGCGAATTGGTTCGGGAAGGAGATAGAGATCGAGACTGAGGATCCGGGAGTTCTCGAAGACCAAGGGGTGAAGCTGTAAGCACTTTCCTTAAAAGTGAGGAGTTCCCCTTAAAACCCAAGCGATCTTATGACTATGCAACAGTCGGAAACATCGTGACTAACCCCGACACTTAGTGCCTACACTACCAAGCACCCTGCCGGTCGAAGTAGAACCAGTTGCCACAAAAGATCCGGTGGTGATCATTACTTCCTACGCACCATCGGCAGCACCGTCGAGTAGGGACTGGTCGGGATTATCGAGCCTTACCGAAGTAATCATTTATTTTATTTCCAATCACAACATGTTCATCCCATGGAGTAAAACTGGTGGTACTCCATATCTAACACCCACTGTGTTATCGGTAAAATTAATTACCATTTCATGTTTCAAATCTAATTAAAGATTTAACTATCGCATGGAGTAAAACCGGTGGTACTCCATTCTCGATCATTTCTTGAATTTGGTAAATTTAATTCATTCATAGTCCAATCTAATTAAAGATTCAGGAAAAGAAAGGATCATTGGAGGATCAGGAGCTGGAAGAAGGTACATATGAAAGCATGGCCTGACGATAGTCGATATATCGGAGATTAAAGTCCTGAGTGATGCGAGGATGAAGGAAATTTTGAAGAATACTTTCTTAGGCTTCTGTTTTGGGGAGAACCGATATGCATCAGATCCCAATGCATATCGATGAGGAGACATGGACTCGGGTATATGATGTCTTTCACCAATACCGGGTCCTGTACCCGATACGGTATAAGACACTTTAAGCTGGTCATTCAAAAGAATGCTGAGATTCAGGATTTAAAGCTCGATGTCAAGTTTGAACGGGGGAGCTTGATAACTCGAGAAACTAAAATAGGTAAGAAAAAGATTTTGATTAGTTTCTATTTTTGCATGTTCAAATAAAATATTTATGTGGCTAACTCTCTAGTGCCAAAATAGATGAACTGAAGGAACTGGAAGAGAAGAAGGCAACTATGGTTAAGGATCGTGAAGAGCATAAGGATGTGTTGGCCTTAACCGCAACCCAGCAGCCGCTGTTGAGAAAGATACTAATGTGGTATTTGAAAAGAATGCCTAGCTTCGAAGGGAGAACAAGGAGGTGCAGCAGCTACGACAAAATAATGAAGCGATGACCAAGGATAATGAAAGGCTATGGGAAGAGAACGTAAGGGAGCAGCGCTTGATCAAAGAAATCGAGGAGCTCATATAATTCCTTGAATCAAATTGTGTTGAGATCAAATGGGCCAGGAAGAGGATGAAAGTAGCGGAGGCATCAAACATGGAAGTGGTGGGCGTGGTGGAAAGCATCAAGGTTGAGTTCGAGGCCCAGCTAGAAAGGCTTAGAGCCAAAACTACATAGGCTGGAGCAAAGGAAGAGATGGAGCGAGCCAGCGGTATAGGCATTCTATGTAAAGACTCTTCAATTTTGCTTAATCTTGTGGATCGAAGACTATTCCCGCATGATTGCTCTAGCATAGGAGACGCTTGTGTGGAGTGTGAAGGTGTTGTCCAAGAAGTGGAGCCGGTGGATGAGGAAGTGCTGATGGCCCGTTACTTAACAAATAAAGAGCGCCAAGTGTTGGCGAAAGGTAGAACCATTCTTAGAGAAGATGACGAAGCAGAGGAGGCGGAACAACTTGTTTTCGAGAAGGGGAAAGCAATTATTATAGAGAGCATGGTAGTTGTTCATGAGTTTGATGGCGCTACTTCCCAACATCAGTGAGTCATTCCTTCTAGTCCTGCTAGCGGCCCATCTGTGCTAGCACCCATGGTTAGGTAGGACCACACAGAATTGGAGCACGAAGGCTTCCTTCCATCAATGACAGAAAGCGCTATACCGATAGAAGCCACACAGTAGATGATAGGAGGTGTATCCACTTTCACACTGGTATCCCGAAATATAGGAACAAGAAGTAGAAATATACTAACTTGACTTCTTCTTCTTCATTGTGCAGGTTCTTCTAGAGTGGAGGCGACAATTGACCCCAAAATGATGACAATCGTCGAGCCCAGGTTCGATGTGGAGGGCTATAGAAGGTAGATGAGGGAAGAGATTGGCCACACCGATGTGTTTCTAGAACTTGAGATAGGAGAAAAAGGGATGGTTAACTTTGACAAACTCTTTGACGTAGAGAAAGGTGAGAAGGATGTGGATCCTCAAGTGACCAGGCAGGCAGAGGTAGGCGGGGCCAACTATGCATGAGCTAGTAGAATAACAACGCGTCAAAATGCTGGTGTAGCAAGAAGAGTTTGAGGAGAAGAGGAATGCAGATGAGGAGGCCAGTTTGAAGGCCCAAGAGGAGGTGAAGGTAAAGGACATAGTGGAAGCCCAGGCCGAAATTCAAGAGGAAGCCCGGAAGAGAGCTAAGGAGGCGGCCACCGGAAGAAGGCAGAGGTGGAATTAGCTAGGATAAAGGTTGAGGGGGAGGTGGAGGCATAAAAGTAGGCCGACAGGAATGCTAAGGGGAAGGCAGACAGGGAGGACAAGAAGATCGAAATGGAATCCTAAAAGGTGGCGGATAAGACTATGGTTCTGGCGCTACCTATGGAGCCTCAACCTTAGCCTAACAAGGTTGTTGTTGACCCCGATATGGAAGTTGTAGTCATAGAAATCCCGGAAGACTCTGAGGAAGCACTATTGCTTCAAAGAGACCTAGGGTTCGAGATAAGGCCTCTCCCTGTAATGACCCGCATTTTTAGCTGTCGAATAATTAATTAATTTAATTATTTAATATTGATTTGGCGATATCGATAGCTGGAATTAAATAATATGGATTATTTAATTAATCTAAATAATAGAATAATATATTTAATTCAGAAATAATCTGAAATATTGGAATTGACAATATAATGTGAATTGGATTATTTAAAATATATAATTCAGTTTAGAGTTGAATTATATTAGAGAATATATTATATAAACGAAGTCGAATGTATAAATTATATTATAATTAAATTCGAGCTCGAAATGGCGCGACAGTTCGCTATTTGGCGATTTGAACTTCAACTGAATGTACATGATTCGTTTTAAGCCGGATTTCTATGAAACAAGAAACGTTAGGAGCTGGTGAAGTATATTTTTCTAGTGGAAGAGAAAAATTGGGATTTCATCGTGTAGATTTTGATTTATGTCCAAATCAAATTTTAGAAAAGTCGTTGCGGAATTCCGTTATAATTTATAAAGAAATTAATTATATTTTTAAAGGGAAATTCATTTTAAATCGAATATCGATTTAATCGGGATTTGAAATATCAAGCTAGAAATTCACATAGGAATATTCTAGAGCAGTATGATATCCTGTTGTGGATATATACGATAATATTTATTTATAAATATTTAATTAAATTGTTTTTAAATATATTTAATATTTAAAAGGGTTTATTTAGAGCTTTAAAAATAGCCAATTTTGCAAACGACCTCAGAATTCGATGAAACTAATTTTGTTGGATCCGTAATATCAAATTATTTTAGATTTCAATTTCGGTGATTTTTGAAGTCAGTATGTGGCCGTACAGATTTTTAATGTGAAAAACAATCGATAAACTGACCTTTAAAAATACGCTGTGTGAGCATACGAAGTCGGAATTTGACGAAACAAGTTTTGTTGGGACCGTAATGTCGAACTTTAGCAGTATGTCTAGTTTGTTAATTTTTAGGTATCGTATGTGATCATACGGATTTTTAAAGGACAAAAAACAAATATAAAAAAAGGATAAAAATAAAATATTTAAACTTATGTGTGAACCTTGTTTGGCCACCCATCCTATTCTCATCCACAAATCGTATGTTTAAAACCAAACATCTCAACCGCCATATTCAGTTGAAAAACGAGAAGCAAACCAAAGAAAATAAAAATAAAACAAATGGAAAATAAAATCCATAAATCTCAATACTAGTATATATGAAATCGCTGCAAGATTCTCTTCGATTTGGTGTCTCCTTTGTGTGGTGCGAATGCGGGTTGTCGAGCTCGACATTCACACAGTAAAGCTAGGGTTCGAGTGCAAATGACGTGGGGTGATTCTTGGTCAAATTGGAGGTTGTTAGTGAGTTTATAGTTGGATTTGGGATCGGATGTGAAGTTTTGGGTGGGATCGATGCATTTTTGTGTGGTCCGTGTTCCTGTAGTTCGGTCGTCAGTAGGAAACCGCGAGGGTGGAGAGGCATTCGAGTTCCATGGTTTTGGCATGGTTGTGGAGAGGAGAAGAAGGAAATGCTTGTGGTGATTTTTAATCTAATTTAAAAGAGGAGATTGAGGGGTTTTGATGGAGGAAGCCATCGAGATTTGGCTATGTTTTCTACAGGAGCTCACGACATCAGTTTGGAGAAGAAGATACAGAGGCCGATTTAGGTAATCATAAGTGGGTTTGGGCTTTATGAAAATAGTAAGCCCAATTACAATTAAGATTTAAGTTTTAATTAAATTGTATAACCTGTAAAAGGCATAACTCGATCATACGATATCAGAATCACGAACGGTTGGATCCATTGGGATCGTAGGGACGGACACTACAACATGGAACTGACTGGTAGTGGATTCAAGCTCGTTACAATTTATGGCGAAATAAATTGTCTGATCAGAATCAGCTAACGCAACTCTTTATTTAACGGTTGACGTTTAATGTGAGTAAAACTCACCAGCTCTGAACAGTTATATTTTTCTAACATATATTTAGAACTGATAATTATCTATTAATTGATGTGTGTTAACTGTTTGGTTGAATTGCTGATTGATTGGTTGAAATTATGGATAACAATATATATATAAATCGTTAATCAAATATTGATTCTGTTTAACAGAATATTTCATATTGAAATGAAATCGATGTTAATGATATTGTTTAACATCTATGATGCAGGGAAACAGGTTGGAGGAATCCAACTGGATTCCTCAACATTTATTTTACTATTTTTCATATATTGTAATATATTATGTGATATATAATCTGTTGATGATTATGTGAGTTTGGATGATATCGATCACTGTGTTTGGTATTTTAAATACCGTAAGAAAATAGTGGGATGTAAAAAGGAGATTTTCAAAGTAGATTTTGAAAATAAATTATTTATATAAAATAGATGGATTTTATATATAAAAGGAAAAAGGATTTTATAAAAGAAATTAATTATAAAATAAAAAAAGTTATAAAGGAAATATTTATTTGTTAAATAAATAGGAGATTATAAAGGAGAATATTTATTTAGAAAATAAATAGAATAAAGGATTATTTATTGGGAAAATAAATAAAGGAGTTATTCGAATCGAGTTAATCGAAAGGAGTTAATCGAACATAGTTAATCAAAATAGAGTTAAACAAGATTAGAACCTGACTAGAGATTAGTTAAGTTGAATAATTTTATGAGTATCAATCTGATGTTGGTTTCGGCCTTCGGGGTTTTTACTTAGAGAATTGTTCTCTTACTAGTTTACGGTTAGGGACTAATAGTTGTGGAATGGTAGTGATGCGTGAATAAGCTATGGAAATATTTCCAATGTTAATAACGTATATTTTCTAAATGTAGAAAATAAGGAAATATGAATATATATATATATGGTTGATGATTGATCGATATAATTTCCATTTGGAAATAATATCGTTGTTTGCACACGTGTTTTCTTTGATAGTTAAATCATAGACTATCAAAGTTTTGACCATTTTAACGTTGTTAATATGGAGAGACCGGTTGGATTAATATCCGAAGAACCACTCCGTATTGGCATAAGCGTTGCGAATCAAGTACGCTGAATATATTGAAGACGGAGTAAAGTGCAAGGGCTGTTGTATAAATCTTAGATAACAATTGAATAAGATGGATGTACTGAATAGTGCCTTCGGTTTGTTCAGTCCCAGGACGACTTGTATGGTAGAAGGTCTGACATAGTATATCCAATAAAACGCGTAAGTTGATCTCTTCAAACGTATTCACATATGGTGGCGGAGGAATTCGTTTCTCTTAGCTGTAACCCGTGTTATTTTTTGATAAATCAATTTGTGATTTGGCGGGTATGACGATGTGACATTCAAAGTGAATGAAGAAATGATATGTAAAAGATAAGCATAGCTTCTAGCCTCACATCCGGTAAATGACAGAAATCGGGCAGGCAGCATGGCTATGTAGGTCGCACCTATTAGGGTGTATAATCACCTAATCTAGAGTTTCATTTACTTCTAAAAATCTATTGTTGATGCTGTCCCATTCGGGAAACGGTTGCTGATCCCAACCGTTGGTGATAAACATTCGATACACTCAAGCGAAACGAGTGGTCGGTCATGTGTAGCCGGGTTGCAAGATGTTCTTGCTAAACCCAGTGTATTCCTCTCTAGAGGTACACTAGCGAAAGGTGGTTCCATACCTTGTCATAGTTGGAAATCCATTACCCAATACATGCTTGCAGTTTTGATTGTATACTATATATGTAGAACTTGAGATGGAAGTGTTTCTGCTAGATGATTATTATATTGTGGTTGATAGACATTATTATAATATCAAAAGGTTTTTGATATAAAGATATTTTGGATTTTGATAAGGGAAAACCCGTTCCGTTATACGGCATGGTCTTATGAGATATCGTTTACTTGTTCAAACTGTTTTAGACTGTTTTACTCACACCAGTCCCATGACTAACCAGGAGTTTATTTTGTTTTGTTTTCCCTAAACTCTTGGGCGCCCAATTTTGTATGGGCAGTCAAGTAGTCGGGATTTACAGATACTTGAAGAGCTGGAGCAGGAGGCTTCAGGATCATGTAACTATAGTTTATTTCCGCTGTGTTGTAAGTGTTGTACTCTGATAATGTTACTGTATATATATACTGATTTTATTTCAAGGATATGTTATCTATTATATGTTATTCGTTCCGCTGTGAGTTTCGTGTTACTCTGATGTTGTGTTATTCTTCTATTCTAAGTTTCTATCTTATCTTTCCTCACCCTCTAATTTCTTTAATTAACCATCCGGTATTTTCGACTCTTGATGTTCGATATGTGTTGTATATCGGATAACCAAGGTCACATTTTTCTGGGTCGTTACAGTTGGTATCAGAGCTTAAGGTTTAGTAATTACCTTGGCTCTGTGGCGTGACTCGGTAGAGATGGGGTTAGTAATACCCTAGATTGAGTTTGAGTGTATATATACGAGTGAACGTATTTGTTATTTGATATAAAAACGGTTTTATATTATGGAGATTTATTGGTTAAGTTGTTTATGAGTTCTGGTCGATCAGTTTGATCCACTGTATCGATAGGAGTTCGTAAACACTTGAATACGATGAACCATCATGGTATGTTTTGAAAAGAGGGTAAATGAAATAATTTTACCCAAATTATATTTTGATATAAAGGATTTATATTGGAATGATTATAATATACTGGATATGTTGATTGTTATTATAATCGAGTAAGATTATAAATTAAATAGTTATGTAACTAACCGATCAGAATTCATATAAGTGAAATATATGAAAGCAGATGGATTAAATCTGAAATTCAAATCAGAATTGAAATTAAAAACCTTGGAAATTGGAAAGGTATTTATAAATGGATTTGGATTAAATATATGAGAATTTTAAAATCCTGGGAGATTTTAAATTGTTTACAACATTGAAAGGATATTTTGAACTAATCTCAAAATGGAAGTGTTTAGAATGGTTTTGAAAGTGATATAGTATTGAACTCACTTAGATGGCAGGGAAATAATTCTGATGATGACTGCACAGCACCATCAGTGTTCATTTTCGAGTTTGTAAGTGACGGATTACTACCAAAAATATTGATTTCGAATTGATTTAAGAAAAGCAAGTTGTTTTGAATATTGAAAAGGAAAGTTTGATTTTCGATATGGCAAACCGTTTAAAATTCCCAGGGAAAGATTGTTTGGATTAAAACCAAATTTGAATTGAAATTTGTAAAAGCAAATTGGAATTAAAATAAAGTCAGTTAAGTGGTAAATGAAATTGAATTTGAATGATATCAAGACAAATTGTATTTGGGAGATTCGAATTTGAAGTGTAATTTGATAACCAAGTTAAGAGTTAGGAATCAAGAATGAAACTCGTGTTTGAAATGATATTTGGCTTGGATATAAGCAAATGGTTGTGTTGGAGATAAAACTGATTGGAAGTTTGATTAGAATAACATTGGTATATGTTGAATTGGTAACAGATGCAAAGGATATAACGATATGCCCAACAAAAAGGTACAAGTTTATATTTGATATAAGCATGAGATTTATGAGCCGAATTGGAAAGCCGCTTGGCTGTTTGATTTTCTTTTGGGTTGGAGAAGGCCTAGAGAGGCGAGTTGTGGTTTTACCGATAGGGCTGTACAAATGAGGTTATGGCGAAATTTTCCGAAAATTTAAAGTGTTAGAAAATTTTCAGAATTTTTGAAAATTTTAGTTAGTCGGAAGGAATTAATATTTTAGCCGATATTAATTGATTCGGAGAAACAAGAGATAAGGGGTAAACATATAAACTTTTACCTAATAGATAGGGTCGTCCTCTACCTTAGCAATTTCGAGGACGAAATTATTTTAAGGGGGAAAGATTGTAATGACCCACATTTTTAGCTGTCGAATAATTAATTAATTTAATTATTTAATATCGATTTGGCGATATCAGTAACTAGAATTAAATAATATGGATTATTTAATTAATTTAAATAATAGAATAATATATTTAATTCTGAAATATTGGAATTGACAATATAATGCGAATTGGATTATTTAAAATATATAATCCAGTTTAGAGTTGAATTATATTAGAGAATATATTATATAAACGAAGTCGAATGTATAAATTATATTATAATTATATTCGAGCTCGAAATGGCGCGGTAGTTCGCTATTTGACGATTTGAACTTCAACTGAATGTATAGGATTATTTTTAAGCCGGATTTCTGTGAAACAAGAAACGTTAGGAGCTGGTGAAGTATATTTTTCTAGTGGAAGAGAAAAATCGGGATTTCGTCATGTAGATTTTGATTTATGTCCAAATCAAATTTTAGAAAAATCATTGCGGAATTCCGTTATAATTTATAAAGAAATTAATTATATTTTTAAAGGGAAATTCATTTTAAATCAATATCGATTTAATCGGGATTTGAAATATCAAGCTACAAATTCATATTGGAATATTCTAGAGCTGTATGATATTCTGTTGTGGATATATATGATAAAATTTATTTATAAATATTTAATTAATTTTTTTTAAATATATTTAATATTTAAAAGGGTTTATTTAGAGCTTTAAAAATAGCCAGTTTTGCAAACTACCTCAGAATTCGATGAAACTAATTTTGTTGGATCCACAATATCAAATTATTGTTAGATTTCAATTTCGGTGATTTTTGAAGTCAGTATGTGGCCGTACGGATTTTTAATGTGAAAAGCAATCGATAAATTGACCTTTAAAAATATGTTGTGTGAGCATACGAAGTCGAAATTCGACGAAACCATTTTCGTTGGGACCGTAATGTCGAACTCTAACAGTATGTCCAGTTTGGTGATTTTTAGGTATCGTATGCGATCACATGAATTTTTAAAGGACAAAAACGAATATAAAAAAGGATAAAAATAAAATATCTAAACTTATATGTGAACCTTGTTTGGCTACCCATCCTATTCTCAGCCACAAACCGTATGTTTAAAACCAAACATCTCAGCCGCCACATTCAGTTGAAAAACGAGAAGCAAACCAAAGAAAATAAAATTCAAACAAATGGAATATAAAATCCATAAATCTCAATACTAGTATATATGAAATCGCTGCAAGATTCTCTTCGATTTGGTGTCTCCTTTGTGTGGTGCGAACGCGGGTTGTCGAGCTCGACATTCACACAGTAAAGCTAGGGTTCGAGTGCAAATGACGTGGGGTGATTCTTGGTCAAATTGGAGGTTGTTAGTGAGTTTATAGTTGGATTTGGGATCGGATGTGAAGTTTTGGGTGGGATCGATGCATTTTTGTGTGGTGCGTGTTCCTATAGTGCGGTCGTCAGTAGGAAACCGCGAGGGTGGATAGGCATCCGAGTTCCATGGTTTTGGCATGGTTGTGGAGAGGAGAAGAAAGAGATGCTTGTGGTGATTTTTAATCTAATTTAAAAAAGGAGATTGAGGAGTTTTGATGGAGGAAGCCATCGAGATTTGACTGTGTTTTCTGCAGGAGCTCATGGCATCAGTTTGGAGAAGAATATACAGAGGCCGGTTTGGGTAATCATAAGTGGGTTTGGGCTTTATGAAAATAGTAAGCCCAATTACAATTAAGATTTAAGTTTTAATTAAATTGTATAACTTGTAAAAGGCATAACTCGATCATACGATATCAGAATCACGAACGGTCGGATCCGTTGGGATCGTAGGGACGGACACTACAACATGGAACTGACTAGGAGTGGATTCGAGCTCGTTACAATTTATGGCGAAATAAATTGTCTGATTAGAATCAGCTAACGCAAATCGTTATTTAACGGTTAACGCGTAATGTGAGTAAAACTCACCAACTCTGAACAGTTATATTTTTCTAACGTATATTTAGAACTGATAATTATCTATTGATTGAAGTGTGTTAACTGTTTGGCTGAATTGCTGATTGATTGGTTGAAATTATTGATAACGATATATATATAAACCGTTAATCATATATTGATTGTGTTTAACAGAATATTTCATATTGAAATGAAATCGATGTTAATGATATTGTTTAACATCTGTGATGCAGGGAAACAGGTTGAAGGAATCCAACTAGATTCCTCAACATTTATTTTACTATTTTTCATATATTGTAATATATGATGTGATATATAATCTGTTGATGATTATGTGTGTTTAGATGATATCGATCACTGTGTTTCGTATTTTAAATACCATAAGAAAATAGTGGGATGTAAAAAGGAGATTTTCAAAGTATATTTTGAAAATAAATTATTTATATAAAATCGATGGATTTTATATATAAAAGGAAAAAGGATTTTATAAAAGAAATTAATTATAAAATAAAAAGAGTTATAAAGGAAATATTTATTTGTTAAATAAATAGGGGATTATAAAGGAGAATATTTATTTAGAAAATAAATAGAATAAAGGATTATTTATTGGGAAAATAAATAAAGGAGTTATTCGAATCGAGTTAATCGAAAGGAGTTAATCGAACATAGTTAATCAAAATAGAGTTAAACAAGATTAGAACCTGACTAGAGATTAGTTAAGTTGAATAATTTTATGAGTATCGATCTGATGTTGGTTTCGGCCTTCGGGGTTTATACTTAGAGAATTGTTCTATTACTAGTTTACGGTTAGGGACTAATAGTTGTGGAATGGTAGTGATGCGTGAATAAGCTATGGAAATGTTTCCAATGTTAATAACGTATATTTTCTAGATGTAGAAAATAGGGAAATATGAATATATATATATATGGTTGATGATTGATCGATATAATTTCCATTTGGAAATAATATTGTTGTTTGCACACGTGTTTTCTTTGATAGTTAAATCACAGACTATCAAAGTTTTGACCATTTTAACGTTGTTAATATGGAGAGACCGGTTGGATTATTATCCGAAGAACACTCTGTAGTGGCATAAGCGTTGCGAATCAAGTACGCTGAATATATTGAAGACGGAGTAAAGTGCAAGGGCTGTTGTATAAATCTTAGATAACAATTGCCTAAGATGGATGTACTGAATAGTGCCTTCGGTTTGTCCAGTCCCAGGACGACTTGTATGGAAGAAGGTCTGACACAGTATATCCAATAGATCGCGTAAGTTGATCTCTTCAAACGTATTCACATATGGTGGCTGTGGAATTCGTTTCTCTTAACTATAACCCGTATTATTTTTGGGAAAATCAATTTGTGATTTGGCGGGTATGACGATGTTACATTCAAAGTGAATGAAGAGATGATATGTAAAAGATAAGCGTAGCTTCTAGCCTCACATCCGGTAAATGACAGAAATCGGGCAGGCAGCATGGCTATGTAGGTCGCACCTATTAGGGTGTATAATCACCTGATCTAGAGTTCCATTTACTTCTAAAAATATATTGTTGATTCTGTCCCATTCGGGAAACGGTTGCTGATCCCAACCGTTGGTGATATACATTCGATACACTCAAGCGAAATGAGTGGTCGGTCATGTATGGCCGGGTTGCAAGATGTTCTTGTTGAACCCAGTGTATTCCTCTCTAGAGGTACACTAGCGAAAGGTGGTTCCATACCTTGTCATAGTTGGAAATCCATTACCCAATACGTGCTTGCGGTTTTGATTGTATACTATATATGTAGAACGTGAGATGGAAGCGTTTCTGCTAGATGATTATTATATTGTGGTTGATAGACATTATTATAATATCAAAAGGTTTTTGAAATAAAGATATTTTGGATTCTCATAAGGGAAAACCCGTTCCATTATACGACGTGGTCTTATGAGATATCATTTACTTGTTCAAACTGTTTTAGACTGTTTTACTCACACCAGTCCCATGACTGACCCAGAGTTTATTTTGTTTTGTTTTCCCTAAACTCTTGGGTGCCCAATTTTGTACGGACAGTCAAGTAGTCGGGATTTACAGATACATGAAGAGCTGGAGCAGGAGGCTTCAGGATCATATAGCTATATTTTATTTCCGTTGCGTTGTACTCTGATATTGTTATTGTATACATATATTGATTTTATTTCAAGGATATGTTATCTATTATATGTTATTCGTTCCGCTGTGAGGTTCGTGTTACTCTGATGTTGTCTTCTTCTTCTTCTATTCTAAGTTTCTATCTTATCTTTCCTCACCCTCTAATTTCTTTCGTTAACCATCCGGAATTTTCAACTCTTGATGTTCGATATGTGTTGTATATCGGATAACCAAGGTCACCTTTTTCCGGGTTGTTACACTCCCCCAGCTTACTCCGCCGAAGGGGCATAAGTAGCTCCAAGAGGAATAGAAAGGAGGAGGAGGAGCCACTCGAGCTTGGGTCGGGGAAGAAGCAGAAACGTGGCCCTCCAGGTGATGGTTATAGATAGATTTTGGTTTGTAGACCAATATGATATGTGAGTACAACCTTTATTTTTGGAGGCATGACGTGGTTTGATGTACATCGTATCGTTACAAAGAGACATTTTGACTTATGAATGAAAGTTAGTTAACTTTGCTTACATCATGCATCGTTCAAAGTGTTCAAGTGTTCTTTACACTTTCCAGTATTGTACTCATGTAAATTGACTTTTTGTTACACTTAGATTTCAGTTTATTGGAAGGAGCTATTTTGAGACTTTGGGATTTTAAAATTGAATTGGGAAAATATGAAAAATTTCTTGCAAGTACATGGTGATACAAATTTTAATTTTGCATCTCGACGACTTAACCAATTTTTTGTTTTTTCGGGAGTTTGAGTTGAGTTGTTTTCTTTGATTCTGAGCTCGAACTAGCAACCTTGAACCTTCACATGACGTCGCGCAATCAAATCAGGATTGAAATCGAACATATCACAACCGATTAGCATGAGGCTTGAGAAATGAACATGTTTGAACTGACAACTCGTGTATGCACATGGAATATGGACACATGGTTGAATCATCAACTTCATAATTTGATTCTTAACTCAATCGCGACATAGTCACGATTCAATCCAAGTATTGCGTCTGTGGTCGGCGATGATGATAGTTTTAGTTGTAAAAAACTAAAGGTTGTCACCAAGTTCTAGAATTTTTTTATATGGGCCTTAGCCTTTAAGGACGTCAGGTGTGACTTTTGCGATGCCAAACTTTGGTTGTGGACCATCTTCTCTACGTGTTGGGTTTGCACTGAAAAGGTCGCTCTGTGGGTCATAGGGAAGACGATAATAGTAAGGATGTGGGAACTAGTGGAGGTCATGTGCCCTCGGGCTTGCTTCCTTGTAACAACCCGGAAATCTGGGCCAGTTTAAAAATTTTATTTTGGCAATTTTAGCGAATTTTGATTATTTAAAATGAATTATTTTAAATAATATCATCGAGAAATTTATTTTGAATAGAATTCAAACGTATATATTTATATAGTTCGTCGTTAGAATATAAATAATTATATATAATTATAAAAGGAATTGAAAATGGCGCGGTAGTTCGATAATTCGATTTCAAACTTCAATTGAATGTACCGGGTGCAAAATAATCCGGATTTTAGTGAAACCAAAAACAATAGGATCTAATTGTGAATATCTTTCCAACGAATCCGAAAAATCGAAATTTCATAGTGGGAATCAAAAGATATGTCCAGTTGAAAATTCTGAATAGTCGCTATGGAATTCAGGCCCTTAAAAATGGAAATTTTGCAAACGACCTCAGATTTCGATGAAACCACTTTTGTTGGGTCCGGGATGTCAAGTTATGGCTAGGTTTAAAATTTCGTAATTTTTCGAATCAATATGTGAGCGTGGCAAAGGAAAACGCGTTTGACCAGTTTTAGTTGATTTTAATCGACTGGAAAATGGCCATTTTTCTAACGGTCTCAGAATTCGACGAAACTAGTTTTGTTAAGACCTTATCGTCAATACGAAGCTAGAAAATATTTTTCGGGAATTTTTATAGTTAGTATGTGGCCTCGGTAAATTGAAATGCGCGTTCAAATTCAATATACAGAGTTATATGTTGATTTGGCGAAAACAGATCGTAACGATCGAATCAGCTTGCGATACATATCCCATTGTGTTCGGAATGGGGGTAAAACGCTATGGACGACAGGCGGTGGGCCTTGTTTCGAGGTCGGAAATAAAAATTGCTTTTTGAAAATAATAATATAATAATATATAATATATAAATTAAATATTTCCCCCCTTTCTCTTTATACCTTGCCCCCCCCCCCCGTTCAGTTTCTTAATCAAAGGGAAAAAAAACCTAAAACTAAAATCGCGACGCACCAGAGCCACCGCCGCCAGGCCCTCCCACCGCTGGCTGACCTCCTCCACCCTTCCAATTCTCCCTCCGCCTCCATCTCTTTCCTCTCTTCCCCCTCTGAATTGAATCGCGCCCCTCTGGCCCCCTTTCCGATCGATGAAACCGCCTCCCAATGAGACGACCCCAAACCCCGTACTGACGGTGGCAAGGGTAATCCGTGGAATATAACACAGAAACAGATAATAGCAGAACAGAATTAAATAAATACATCAGATAATGAACAATAGAATATACTAGATAAAAGTAATCATCAGAGTTACACAGTATACGGGATCTTACTTAGTACAAATACAGTTCAGCTATACATAAATGTCTACAGCGGAATAAACAAAATATGTACAATAGGAGCTGAACAGCATAAAAAGAGATATATAATAGAATCCATCTTCAGCTCCAGCTATCCAGAAAGAACCAGCTAAACCTGAATACAAGGTTGCCCGTGTAGAAAAAGGGGCACCCGAGTTTGAAAGTGAAACAAACTACGAGTCAGTCATAGGACTGGTATGAGAAATCTATTCAACACATTTAACATATGGCTAATCACAGGACCACGCCACTTTCGTGGAACGGGTTTACTCCATTGGACTGCCAGTGCTTTAAAACAAATCTTTCTTTTAAACAACGCAATGCATTTTATAAAAATGAAGCCATTATAAGACTCAGTTCCCATCACACAATGAAACGCAAACCGGAGGATAGAGTTTTTACCTTATAATGGCCAAACATGATTGATACGAATAAAACAAAAGCATTTGATGTTATTACTAGTGTTTATTTGTTTCAAAAACAATTTCAATCATAACTATCAATCATAGACGACATGAGCGTCCCATGCCACTATGTCGCCAAATATATATACAATCGAAACCGCACAATCACGTATTTGGCAATTGGATTTCCGTCATGAACCAAGGCAAAAGATAGTCCTTACCGAATTCGTGACTCTCTAGCCCGAACCTCAGGCAAGTACTCTGTCAAGCCTTAGGATCGTCAGGGCCGGTCCACCGATGTGGATTAAAATGCCTGGACCATGCGTTTCTCTGCCCTTTGGGGCGTAAGTGAGCCAACGAATGACTCCATCGGACCCGGATCGTCCGATCTAACCGAGGCGCCTCGCAACAGCAACAACCACATAGGTGAAAAGTATATAAATGTCAGGGCTGGTAGGTCACTGACACCACCCTAGCTAGGAGGAAACGCAGGCCCTCCCTGAGGTCCTTTCTCCCGTTTCTGGTTCATACCGGGGTGTGAGGCTCGCGATTTCACGTTATACACAAAGCTACGCCACACAGGCGGTGCTTTGATCATCACCACAAGACTTTGCTTTTCAACAGAAGTCCTGATCACTGCATCTTAGCATGCCACACAGGCAATTCATGCCATGCGACTGATGTCCATCGATATACAACCTCTGAGCTCGTGTGTTTCAGAGAAGTGCGTTAAGCAAAAGAATAAATTCTCCGCCGTCAAACAGATGTACATTTAATAGGGATCAATCAACACAGAATAAACTCCAATGTCAGACACACAGTCCATTTACCAGTTCGTTCTGGGTTTGAACGAAACCGGAGGCACTAAATACCTCGCAAACCCATCGATCACCACGTACGCCTGGGCGATCACCACTCATTATCCATATTTCGGGATGCCTCCCAATCAGGACCTCGGTTACCATCCAAACGAGGTGAAGATCTCCGGTCTTCGACCACCGTCTTCATCTTCGACTTTCAATCGTCGGTCAATTATTTGAAATGAGAATTAACTCGGCCTTTTCAAATAATTCACGTATATTTAGAATTTCAAATCAATTTATTCCAATGGTTAAATCATTCGACAACACCAATTTTGTTCTTTAATGTAATTTTCACACCAAACACATTCAACCATCAAATACCACATAAATCGAGCAAATTCAGTTTACTTCCATTCCATATCGTTTATGATATTTTATAACGATTTATCGCTATTTTATTTATTTTAAAATAGCTAATTTATTCAAAACGACGCTTCGGACCATAACGCGGCCGTGGCGCTGTTTTTCTTCAGATTTGATTTACACATATCTTAAAATCTAACCGTTGGATCTTCACAAAATTTACATCATTAGAAAGGTCTTTTCAAAACGAATCCAACGGTTCCAGTTTCGGGAAAATCCGACGGTCGGATCTCCCGGTACAATCGTTTGAAGTTTCGATTTCAAAATACGAACTGCAGCGTTGTTATTCGATTTAATATAATCATATATATATATATATATATATATATATATATATATATAATCGTTTCTGGCGCTGTTTTTCTTTAGATTTGAATTAAACATTCCAGACAATCCAACCGTTGGATTTTTACAAAGTTGGTGCCGTTGGAAAGATTTCTCCAAAGCGAACCCAACGGTTGCGATTTCAGGGAAATTCGATGGTCGGATCACCCAGTATAATCGTTTGAAATCACGGTTTCAAAATGCGAATTGCACGGCCACGTTTCGTTTTAATTTTATTTATATTTATATATTTATATAAATATAGTTCCTTCAAAAATTCCTATATCGTTTTCACTTCAAATATTTCACTAACGCCTTTAAATTTCGGAAAAATTCGCCATAACCTCCTTTGTACGGGAGGGGCTGGGAAAATTCCCAAATAGCCACACGGGCGTCTCATGTCGAAAAGAAAAAGAAAAAGCCAAGCGGCTAGCCAACAGGCTCATAAAATCATCACCCAAACAAAACAGTAAATGTGTACCTATTTGTCGGGCACAAAATTTTATTCCTCTTCTCTAGCCCGTTTGCTATTACCTGTTCAATAAATATGCATGTACATATATATAGTTCTTATCACTTATCATTTTCTATTCAACTTCGTATTTGATTCCATTTGGTTTAAAAACACCATTCATTCTAATGTTGCATGTATAGGCAAAAATCATATCATTAGCTAATTAATGAATATTTCAACTCATATATATTTATTTGAACGAGTGGCTATTTTAACACTTCACATTTCAACAAATCATGTATGTAATAAAAATGTGATTTTTATTGAAAAACAATTCATTTCAAAACACTATTATTTTATATAGTTTACATAGGTGACAAAAATAGGGTTTTTATTATAAAACAATTTCTTTTAAAACGAGATTATTTTACATAGTCCATATAGTTGATAAAAGGTGATTTTTATTATGAAACAATTTATTTCAAAATATGAATACCATTCAACACATGAATTTCAATTCAACGAATGAACATCGATTCAACACATAAAGGTTTTCTATAGTTTCTATATATAGATAAAAATGTGATTTTTATATTTAAAACACGAACACCATTCAACACATGAATTTCTAATCAACGAATGAATATCGATTCAACACATGAAGGTTTTCTATTCAATGAATAATGATGGTTTCAGCAAATGAAAATAATTCAAACACATGAATATTATTCAAAATTTCGGCAGCATAACGGCAGGGTAGTTAAAACCGGGACCGTCCCTAGTACGACTCCTCGCTCTACCTTAAAACCTCGCGGTTTTTTGACAATGGGGATCATGCATCTAGTTCGCACGCAGGCGGCATGTATATATTTATTTCATTTCCACAAACTAATCCTATGTGGTTTCAACCAAATATTTCTCAACCACAAACGGGTATTTTTCAACCACAATCAATCAATATCAACCACAAACAATCCCAAACAACCATTCGCTATCAATCAATTTTCACACCAATCACAACCAATAAATATCATCCATGGTTTGTGGACGAGGGGCGTATATATATATATATATATATATATATATATATATAGCGATTCACTTCTATTTCAACACATATATAATTTTTACAACGCATATACAACTTATACATCAAACGTACAACTTATACAACGCTTATACATGAGGTGTACAACACTTATATAACTCATACATCGAATATATAATTTATACATCGTCGTTTTCCATATCGTTTATAAATTAGAAATCTCACATTGGGTTCCACTCCACCAAAAATAGCAGAAGGCTCAGAAAAATATGCAGTCTCTTCTAGAATGTAGAAGACGTCCACACGAGTCCACTGTCTCTTGTTTCACTGAATTTCGACCACATAGCAAAAAGATATGATTTTTTAAAGTTTGCAACACTTAAAAGTGTAAAAACAATTGAAAATATAGAGCAGCCGTTAGTTTTCAAACCTAGTTCGAAACTAGGGTTCGATCTTTCGACCAAACTGTTGCACGATAGGGGAATCGGGTCATACGGTGTCGAAGAGGGCTGGAAGGCGCCTGAACGGCGGGTGGAGGCGACCGGCTCGGTGGGGCCCAGTGGCCACGGCGGCGCCCCAAAGTGCGGACCTTCTCGTTCTCGGTTCTCTCTCCACACGCAATGAAAATATTCAAACTTGGTATGGATTTAAAGAGGGGAAGAAGAGCTTTAAAATGGATCTGGAATCACTCGATTCCATTGAGAAACGAGAGAGAAATCTCTCCGGGAAGATTTGAAATCATTCCCGCCGTGCGCATGGGGGGGGGGGGTTACAGGTGGAAGATGAATTGTGATTGGACCGTTCATTTTTTTTATTTATTTATTTCAAAAATCCGAAAATACCCCTCTTCACATACGAACACCAATTCAAACCCAACGACTGTCGTCCCTAGCGTTTTACCCCCATTCCGAACACAATTGGCTATGTTTCGAAGGCCCATTCGACTGTTTCAGTCAGTTTTCCTTCAAATTAAAATATAAAACATTCAATTTTGCATTTGAACGTGCATTTCAATTTGCCAGGGCCACAAACTGATTCGAAAAATTCCAGAAAAATAAATCTAGCTATGTTTTGACGATACGGTCCCAATAAAACTAGTTTCGTCAAATTCTGAGACCGTTTGCAAAAAGGCCCATTTCTGGTCGATCCAATTTAACTATAATTGATCAAAACACGTTTTCTTTTTCCACGCTCACATACTAGCTTCAAAAATTATGAAATTTGAAACCTAGCAATAACTTCACATCCCAGATCCAACAAAAGTTGTTTCGTCGAATTCCGAGGTCGTATGCAAAATGGCCAATTTCACGGGCTATATAAATTCCATAGCGACCTTTCTGAAAATTCATTCGGCCATAAATTTTGCTTCCCGCTATGAAAATTCGATTTTTCAGATTCGTTAGAAAGGTATTCACTAACAGATTTAAATATTTTTGGTTTCACCAAAATCGGTTTTGTTATGCACCCGGTACAGTCCGACAAAGTTTGAATTCAATTTTTGAAACTGCAGCGCCATTTCAGGCCTTGTTTATAATTATAATTAATTATATTCGTTTTCAATGGTCAATTCAAACTCACTTTCCATTGCCATTATTTAAAAAAAATTTTTTAAATATTTAAAATCCATTATTTTAGCCAATTTAAAAATTTTAAATTGGTTCAGATTTTCTGGGTCGTTACAATCTCCCCTACTTAAAACTTTTCTTCCCCGAAAAGGAACAAAGTCGAAAGTGGTTTGATAAATCTACAATCACACAACATAACCAACAATCAAATTGTTTTTAACTTTTCAAAACCATACAAATTAATTCCTATTCTCTTTTAAAACCATTCCGACTATAGAGTTTGAAAGTACACATCCATGGAAAGAAAATAGCAACAGAGTAGAGAATTAAATGGTAATGCAAGGTAGGGTAAATGTACCTTGCCCCAGAGTTAATCAGAGATATCCACTCGGCATCTAGGATAAGCTTTCTAAATGCTCTCATCAGTTTCCCAAGTACAATCTCGCGGATCTCCACTCCATTGCACTTTGACTAAGTGAACCTTCTTGTTCCTCAGCTCTTTGGTTTCTTTGCCGATAATCTTTAGCGGCTCTCTTCTCACAGCTAATTTTGGAGTAATTTCAATATCCTGCTGAGCTGCTTCTTCCACGATCAAGTCTGGATCATGAACGTGCTTTCGAAGTTGAGATATGTGAAATACATCATGAACTCCAGGCAACCAGTCAGGTAATTTGACCCTATAAGCGAGAGTTCCAATCCGTTCCAGAATAGGAAACGGACCAATGAATTTGGGCGCCAATTTTCCAGTTTTACCGAACCGGATAACTCCTCTCATCGGCGATACTTTCAAATATACATAGTCGCCAACAGAAAAGGATATATCTCTTCTTCTTCTATCGGCATAGCTCTTTTGTCGGCTTTGAGCAGCGAGTAATCGCTTCTTGATAAAATCGACTTTGTCGGCAGCTTCTCGAATCATATCAGGACCCAACACAAGTCTATTTCCGGGCTCGACCCAACAAGCAGGAGATCGGCACAGCCTACCATACAATGCTTCGAATGGTGACATTGTCAGACTCGCCTGGTAGCTGTTGTTATTAGAGAATTCAGCCAAATGCAGATGGTCTTCCCATGATCCACCGAAATCTATAACACAAGCCCGCAATAGATCTTCTAAAATACGATTCACCCTCTCAGTCGGACCGTCTATCTGAGGATGATAAGCGGTGCTCAAGTTCAACTTCGTTCCCAGCTCGACTTGAAACGCTTCCCAGAATTTGCTAGTGAATATTGTATATCTATCACTGACTATACTGAGCGGCACTCCATGTAGTCTAACTATTTCCCTGAAGTATATCTGCGCCAGACTCTGAGCAGTTCTGTTTGATCTGACAGGTACAAAATGGGCGGTCTTCGTGAAGCGATCTACGATCACCCAAATACTGTCATTCCCTTTTCTGGTTCTGGGCCGACCATCAATGAAATCCATAGAGATATGTTCCCACTTCCAACCAGGAACATCTAGCGGTTGTAATAATCCAGCTAGTTTCTGTTGGTCGCTTTTGACTAGCTGGCAAGTAGGGCATCGACTAACATATATCGAGATGTCTCTCTTTAACGACTTCCACCAGAATGTGCTCTTGATATCGTTATACATTTTACTCACACCCGGATGGATACTGAGCTTAGATTTGTGGCATTCATCAAGCACATCTCTTCTGAGTTCAGGAATTTCTGGAACACAAATTCGTCCTTCTAACCTCGGAATCCCTTCGCTGTCTAGCTAGAAATCCGAAGCATTGCCTTCACGAATTCGCTGACTCGTTCCTTTGATAAATTGGTCATCTTCTTGGAGAGCCGATATCTTGTCAATCAACGAAGTCGCAATGACGAAACTCGCGATCATTTCATTCTTTCGGCTCAGCGCATCGGCCACAACATTGGCTTTCCCTGGAGTGTATAGAATCTCAAAATCATATGCTGCAAGGAACTCTAGCCAACGTTGCTGCCTCAGATTCAAGTCCTTTTGGGTGAACAGATACTTCAGCGACTGATGATCTGTAAACAGTTCAAATCTCTCACCCAGAAGATAATGCCTCCAGATTTTCAAAGCGAATACTATAGCCAATAACTCAAGATCATGAGTTACGTAGTTCTTTTCATGTGGCTTCAACTGACGGCAAGCATAAGTAATCACTTGGCCCCTTTGCATTAACACTGCGCCAAGGCCTTCTCTAGAAGCATCGGTCCAGACTTTTAAATCTTGTTTGCCATCGATGATGGTTAACACTGGAGCAGTTGTTAATCTCAATTTTAGCTCTTCAAAAGCCTCCTCACTTTCTGGAGTCCATTTGAACTTAGAGTGCTTCTTCGTAAGCTTCGTTAAATGACCAGATATTTTCGAAAAGTTTTTAACGAACTTGCGGTAATAGCTAGCCAATCCGAGAAAACTGCGGACTTCAGTAGGGGTACTGGGCTGTTTCCAATTCTGAATGGCTGTGATTTTGCTTGGATCCACAGCAACTCCTTCTTTAGATACGACATGGCCTAGAAATTTCACTTCATCCTGCCAGAATATACATTTGGATAGTTTGGCTTTTAGAACGTTCCTTCTCAGAATTTCTAGAACCTGTTCCAGATGCTTTTCATGTTCTGACTTTGATTTAGAGAAGATTAGAATATCGTCAATGAAAACCGGAACAAATTTATTCAAAACCCCTCTGAACACTCTGTTCATTAGATCGACGAAATAGGCTGGAGCGTTACATAAGCCGAACGGCATTACTAACCACTCGTAGAATAAGTCGGGACCTCTGAATGCTATCATCGGAACACACTCTTCGGCAATTCGAAGCTGATGGAAACCTGTAGCTAGGTCCATTCGTGAAAATACTTGTGCGCCATTTAATCGATCCAATAAATCATCAATCCGCAGCAATGGATATTTGTTCTTTATCGTCTGTTTGTTCAAATCACGATAATCCACAGATAGACGTAGAGTACCGTCATATTTTGGGACAAACACCACTGCTGCACCCCAGTCAGAGAAACTAGGCCTGATCAGACCCTTCCACACTAACTGTTGTGTTTGATTGTCAAGTTCTTTTTTCTCTTTCAAGGACATTCTTCGAATAGCGTGAACTACCGGCCTTGCATTAGGAATCAAAGCGATCTTGAAATCTATTTCTCTCTGCGGAGGCAAGTGAACAACTTCTTCAAACACATCCGCATAATTTTTGACGACAGGAATATCTTTGATGAGGTCAGGAATATTCTCTGTGACTTCTGGGATATTTTCTATTTGAACTGGGGAAACATCCAAAGCTGCCCAGAAGTCTTTTCTTTTAGCATTCTGACCTTCATAGGGAATGGTTATATAATCACCTGATTTAATCTTCGCCTTTACGACTCTGTCGACGCATTTAACTTCAGCTTCATATTTAGTCAGCTAGTCTAACACCAAGATAAGATCAAACTCTTTAAAATTCATGACGACCGCGATGGTGGGAAACCGATAACGAGAGAAAGAAACCGGCACTCCACAAACCCAACTGAGATCAATGGAACGCCCAACTGGATTCTGGACAGTCATTGGTTCCTTTAGCTTCTTCAAATTCAAATCTAGCTTCTTAGCTGCATCCTTTGCAATAAAGCTTCGCGACGCGCCGGTGTCAAACAGTACTTTGACTGGAATGTTTTTGACAGTAAGCGTTCCTTCTAAAACATCAGCCCTTTCTTGACTAGCTGAGGGCTCAGAAGTTTCTGCTACCTCATTTATACGTACTGCTTCAGGTTCCTTTGAGAGTTGGCACCCCCGTGCAATATGACCTACTTGATGACACTCATGGCATGTCCTTTCACCATGTGGGTTCCTTTTCTTAGTAGATTCAGATCCATTCTTCTTCTGCTTTTTTAAAGATTTACATTTTCTGGACAAATGGCCCTGTTTATTGCAGTTAGAGCATGTGGCGGCTGTTACGGGTTCCCTCTTAGATTTAGCCCTTTTTCTCTTGGCACTGGGCTTCTTACTGACCTCAGACTTCGTACTGGCGTCAGGACGATCAGTTTCAGACTCACTTCTATTACTAGAGCTGACTTCTTCCTCGTACTGTAACATACCCTTCTTGTTTAGATCTTCGTACTGATAGGCCATGTATATCATTTCAGAAAAGGGGAGCTTCACGTTCCTCATTACACTATTCTGATATTTTCTTTGAAGTCCGTTGATAAATATCATATTCTTCCTCTTCGGATTTTCAATTAGATGAGGGGCAAAGTGAGGAAGTTCGTTGAATTTCTTATGATATTCTGGGATGGTCATATCACCTTGTATCAAATAAGAAAATTCATCACATAGGCGCTCAGTTGCTTCTGGAGGAGTAAATCTTTCCAGGAAAATCACTTTGAATCTATCCCAGGTGATATCACCTTCTGGATTATCCTTAACAACAAAATCCCACAAGAATAAAGCTTCGTCTTTGAGTGCCCAGGATGCCAGTAATCTTTTCTAGTCATCCCTCAGCTTTAATCTTTCAAAGATTTTCTCAGCCGAACGAATCCAGGCTTGTGTTTTCATAATTGATTCTTCACCCGTGAAGGGTTTTCCACCTAGATTTCTATATTTCATAAATAGAGCTTCTATATCCGGGTCAGTATTTCTTCTTCTGTTTCTGGTACTCATTTTCTAGTTCTTCTTCAAATAGCAGATCAAGGGTCAGGTCAACTGAAAAGATATTTCAAAATATAGAGACAAATACTTGAATGTAAATGTGTCTATCTAGGTGTTATTTCATTCTGCTACTCATACTAGGATACTACTGATCCTATCTGTAATGAGTTACCCGTCCTTGAACACTACTGGTCCTATTTCTGATGAGTTCGTTAATATGTTATATTCCAGAACTAAGCTTAACCAAAGCCCTGATACCAAATGAGACGACCCCAAACCCCGTACTGACGGTGGCAAGGGTAATCCGTGGAATATAACACAAAAACAGATAATAGCAGAACAGAATTAAATAAATACATCAGATAATGAACAATAGAATATACTGGATAAAAGTAATCATCAGAGTTACACAGTATACGGGATCTTACTTAGTACAAATACAGTTCAGCTATACATAAATGTTTACAGCGGAAATAAACAAAATATGTACAAAAGGAGCTGAACAGCATAAAAAGAGATATATAATAGAATCCATCTTCAGCTCCATCTATCCATAAAGAACCAACAAAACCTGAATACAAGGCTGCCCGTGTAGAAAAAGGGGCACCCGAGTTTGAAAGTGAAACAAACTACGAGTCAGTCATGGGACTGGTATGAGAAATCTATTCAACACATTTAACATATGGCTAATCACAGGACCACGCCACTTTCGTGGAACGGGTTTACTCCATTGGACTGCCAGTGCTTTAAAACAAATCTTTCTTTTAAACAACGCAATGCATTTTATATAAATGAAGCTATTATAAGACTCGGTTCCCATCACACAATGCAACGCAAACCGAAGGATAGAGTTTTTACCTTATAATGGCCAAACATGATTGATACGAATAAAACAAAAGCATTTGATGTTATTACTAGTGTTTATTTGTTTCAAAAATAATTTCAATCATAACTATCAATCATAGACGACATGAGCGTCCCATGCCACTATGTCGCCAAATATATATACAATCGAAACCGCACAATCACGTATTTGGCAATTGGATTTCCGTCATGAACCAAGGCAAAAGATAGTCCTTACCGAATTCGTGACTCTCTAGCCCGAGCCTCAGGCAAGTACTCTGTCAAGCCTTAGGATCATCAGGGATGGTCCACCGATGTGGATTAAAATGCCTGGACCATGCGTTTCCCTGCCCTTTGGGGCGTAAGTGAGCCAATGAATGACTCCATCGGACCCGGATCGTCCGATCTAACCGAGGCGCCTCGCAACAGCAACAACCACACAGGTTAAAAGTATATAAATGTCAGGGCTGGTAGGTCACTGACACCACCCTAGCTAGGAGGAAACGCAGGCCCTCCCTGAGGTCCTTTCTCCCGTTTCTGGTTCATACCGGGGTGTGAGGCTCGCGATTTCACGTTATACACAAAGCTACGCCACACAGGCGGTGCTTTGATCATCACCACAAGACTTTGCTTTTCAACAGAAGCCCTGATCACTGCATCTTAGCATGCCACACAGGCAATTCATGCCATGCGACTGATGTCCATCGATATACAACCTCTGAGCTCGTGTGTTTCAGAGAAGGGCGTTAAGCAAAAGAATAAATTCTCCACCACCAAACAGATGTACATTTAATAGGGATCAATCAACACAGAATAAACTCCAATGTCAGACACACAGTCCATTTACCAGTTCGTTCTGGGTCTGAACGAAACCGAAGGCACTAAATACCTCGCAAACCCATCGATCACCATGTACGCCTGGGCGATCACCACTCATTATCCATATTTCGGGATGCCTCCCAATCAGGACCTCGGTTACCATCCAAACGAGGTGAAGATCTCCGGTCTTCGACCACCGTCTTCATCTTCGACTTTCAATCGTCGGTCAATTATTTGAAATGAGAATTAACTCGGCCTTTTCAAATAATTCACGTATATTTAGAATTTCAAATCAATTTATTCCAATGGTTAAATCATTCGACAACACCAATTTTGTTCTTTAATGTAATTTTCACACCAAACACATTCAACCATCAAATACCACATAAATCGAGCAAATTCAGTTTATTTCCATTCCATATCGTTTATGATATTTTATAACGATTAATCGCTATTTTATTTATTTTAAAATAGCTAATTTATTCAAAACGACGCTTCGAACCATAACGCGGTCGTGGCGCTGTTTTTCTTCAGATTTGATTTACATATATCTTAAAATCTAACCGTTGGATCTTCACAAAAATTACATCATTAGAAAGTTCTTTTCAAAATGAATCCAACGGTTCCAGTTTCGGGAAAATCCGACGGTCGGATCTCCCGGTACAATCGTTTGAAGTTTCGATTTCAAAATACGAACTCCAGCGTTGTTATTCGATTTAATATAATTATATTTATATATATATATATATATATATATATATATAATCGTTAATGGCGCTGTTTTTCTTCAGATTTGAATTAAACATTCCAGACAATCCAACCGTTGGATTTTTACAAAGTTGGTGCCGTTGGAAAGATTTCTCCAAAGCGAACCCAACGGTTGCGATTTCAGGGAAATCCGATGGTCGGATCTCCCGGTATAATCATTTGAAATCACGGTTTCAAAATGCGAATTGCACGGTCACGTTTCGTTTTAATTTTATTTATATTTATATATTTATATAAATATAGTTCCTTCAAAAATTCCTATATCGTTTTCACTTCAAATATTTCACTAACGCCTTTAAATTTCGGAAAAATTCGCCATAACCTCCTTTGTACGGGAGGGGCTGGAAAAATTCCCAAATAACCACACGGGCGTCTCATGTCGAAAAGAAAAAGAAAAAGCCAAGCGGCTAGCCAACAGGCTCATAAAATCATCACCCAAACAAAACAGTAAATGTGTACCTATTTGTCGGGCACAAAATTTTATTCCTCTTCTCTAGCCCCTTTGCTATAACCTGTTCAATAAATATGCATGTACATATATAGAGTTCTTATCACTTATCATTTTCTATTCAACTTCATATTTGATTCCATTTGGTTTAAAAACACCATTCATTCTAATGTTGCATGTATAGGCAAAAATCATATCATTAGCTAATTAATGAATATTTCAACTCATATATATTTATTTGAACGAGTGGCTATTTTAACACTTCACATTTCAACAAATCATGTATGTAATAAAAATGTGATTTTTATTGAAAAACAATTCATTTCAAAACACTATTATTTTATATAGTTTACATAGGTGATAAAAATAGGGTTTTTATTATAAAACAATTTCTTTTAAAACGAGATTATTTTACATAGTCCATATAGTTGATAAAAGGTGATTTTTATTATGAAACAATTTATTTCAAAATATGAATACCATTCAACACATGAATTTCAATTCAACGAATGAATATCGATTCAACACATAAAGGTTTTCCATAGTTTCTATATATAGATAAAAAATGTGATTTTTATATTTAAAACACGAATACCATTCAACATATGAATTTCTAATCAACGAATGAATATCGATTCAACACATGAAGGTTTTCTATTCAATGAATAATGATGGTTTCAGCAAATGAAAATAATTCAAACACATGAATATTATTCAAAATTTCGGCAGCATAACGGCGGGGTAGTTAAAACCGGGACCGTCCCTAGTACGGCTCCTCGCTCTACCTTAAAACCTCGCGGTTTCTGACAATGGGGATCATGCATCTAGTTCGCACGCAGGCGGTATGTATATATTTATTTCATTTCCACAAACTAATCCTATGTGGTTTCAACCAAATATTTCTCAACCACAAACGGGTATTTTTCAACCACAATCAATCAATATCAACCACAAACAATCCCAAACAACCATTCGCTATCAATCAATTTTCACACCAATCACAACCAATAAATATCATCCATGGTTTGTGGACGAGGGGCGTATATATATATATATATATATATATATATATATTTATATATTTATATATATATAGCGATTCACTTCTATTTCAACACATATATAATTTTCACAACTCATATACAACTTATACATCGAACGTACAACTTATACAACGCTTATACATGAGGTGTACAACGCTTATATAACTCATACATCGAATATATAATTTATACATCGTCGTTTTCCATATCGTTTATAAATTAAAAATCCCACATTGGGTTCCACTCCACCAAAAATAGCAGAAGGCTCAGAAAAATATGCAGTCTCTTCTAGAATGTAGAAGACGTCCACACGAGTCCACTGTCTTTTGTTTCACTGAATTTCGACCACATAGCAAAAAGATATGATTTTTCAAAGTTTGCAACACTTAAAAGTATAAAAACAATTGAAAATATAGAGCAGCCGTTAGTTTTCAAACCTGGTTCGAAACTAGGGTTCGATCTTTCGACCAAACTGTTGCGCGATAGAGGAATCGGGTCATACGGTGTCGAAGAGGGCTGGAAGGCGCCTGAACGGCGGGTGGAGGCGGCCGGCTAAGTGGGGCCCAGTGGCCACGGGGCGCCCCAAAGTGCGGACCTTTTCGTGCTCGGTTCTCTCTCCACACGCAATGAAAATATTCAAACTTGGTATGGATTTAAAGAGGGGAAGAAGAGCTTTAAAATGGATCTGGAATCACTCGATTCCATTGAGAAACGAGAGAGAAATCTCTCCAGGAAGATTTGAAATCATTCCCGCCGTGCGCAAGGGGGGGGGGGTTACGGGTGGAAGATGAATTGTGATTGTCCCGTTCATTTTTTTTTTATTTCAAAAATTCGAAAATACCCCTCTTCACATACGAACACCAATTCAAACCCAACGACTGTCGTCCCTAGTGTTTTACCCACATTCCGAACACAATGGGCTATTTTTCGAAGGCCCATTCGACTGTTTCAGTCAGTTTTCCTTCAAATTAAAATATAAAACATTCAATATTGCATTTGAACGTGCATTTCAATTTGCCAGGGCCACAAACTGATTCGAAAAATTCCAGAAAAATAAATCTAGCTATGTTTTAACGATACGGTCCCAACAAAATTAGTTTCGTCGAATTTTGAGACCGTTTGCAAAAAGGCCCATTTCTGGTCGATCCAATTTAACTATAATTGATCAAAACACGTTTTCTTTTGCCACGCTCACATACTAGCTTCAAAAATTATGAAATTTGAAACCTAGCAATAACTTCACATCCCGGATCCAACAAAAGTGGTTTCGTCGAATTCCGAGGTCGTATGCAAAATGGCCAATTTCACGGGCTATATAAATTCCATAGCGACCTTTCTGAAAATTCATTCGGCCGTAACTTTTGCTTTCCGCTATGAAAATTCGATTATTCAGATTTGTTAGAAAGGTATTCACTAACAGATTTAAATATTTTTGTTTTCACTAAAATCCGTTTTGTTTTGCACCCGGTACAGTCCGACAAAGTTTGAACTCAATTTTTGAAACTGCAGCGCCATTTCAGGCCTTGTTTATAATTATAATTAATTATATTCGTTTTCAATGGTCGATTCAAACTCACTTTCCATTTCCATTATTTAAAATATTTATTTTAAATATTTAAAATCCATTATTTTAGCCAATTTAAAAAAATTTAATTGGTTCAGATTTTCTGGGTCGTTACACCCACGCAACGCGCCACCACCTAGTCGGAGCACCGCCCACCCTCATCTCCTCCCGTCGCTGCTTCCCTCCTCTTCATCTTCTACCTCCGTCCGAGGCCCCCCTGCTTCGATGATGGCCGGCGCAGCACCCCACCACACCAGGCACCGCAGATCCGCCCCACTCCGGCGAATCCCCCCTCCTTCACAAGCGCTGTAAGTTATTTATTAATTTATCCTAAATGTTTAGTTTAATCGATTTAACCAATGTAAAAATATGGTTTATATATATATGAAGTGTTGGATTTTTCAATACAAAAAGAATTGATTTTCAGTTTTATATGGTGGTTATGTTGGTATTAATTAGAAAAGATTAGATTTTTAAAACAGAAAAGATTAGATTTTTAAAACAGAAAAGATTAGATTTTTAAAACAGAAAAGATTAGATTTTTAAAAAAGAAAAGATTAGATTTTTGAAACAGAAAAGATTAGATTTTTGAAATGGAAAAGGCGAAATCTTTATATAGAAAATAGTGATGTAAAAATATAATTTTTATCTATATAGTAGCGTTGTAAAAATATAATTTTTATCTATATAGTAGCGAAGTAAAAATTCGATTTTTATATATTGAATAGCGAAGTAAAAAATTCAATTTTTATATATTGAATAGCGAAGTAAAAATTCGATTTTTATATATTGAATAACGAAGTAAAAATTCGATTTTTATATATTGAATAGCGAAGTAAAAATGTGATTTTTACATATGTAGAGAATACGGGCAAAGAAAGTGACAAAGGACGAGGGGCGAAGATTTTCTACAAAGAAGAGCCGAGGCGTCTAGTTTAGCAAATCTATGAGAATTTCTCACTCTTCAATTTCTTTTCTAGATATATATATATATATATATATATATATACTAGGATGCAGACGGTGCTTAGTAGCACCCGACACCCGTCATCCACAGACCATGGATGGCTTGTTTGTTTAATTGATGTGTTGTGAAAATTGTTTGTGTTGTTGATGTGAAATCGATAAAAATGTAGATAGTTGAAATAAATAAATTATCGTTAAAATTATAATTTTTAACGTGAATGTGAATAAATGAATATTTATAAACAAATCGGCCGATTTGTTTATATACACTAATTTGACTGACATTGATTGGGACGATAAATTTTACACATCGCCCAACTGCACAAATAAAATATGTGTTTGATTGTTTGAAACCCCACACGGGTATTGGGATGATATTTGACGTACACTAATCCCAATAATTAGTTGTATGTCGATCGATTGATTGACGGACTGTTATAAGCGTTAAATATTTATATTTGATGCTTATACAGTGTAGAATGCACTTTGGATGATGGTTGATTATTCATCGTTGTTATTGTATACATGTGTTGTACAAAATCCATATAATTAACATTATATGGTAATTGATTGGGCCTCATTCCATATTTGAAAACGAAATATTTGAAAAAAAAAGAATATTTGGAATAGAAATATTTGAAATAGAAATATTTGAAATAGAATATTTGAAAATAGGAATATATGAAGCCGTATTGATTAGATTGACGCCATTTTGACGTGAGCGATATTTATATCGATTTTATTCATTTTATAATGAATATCGAAAGTGATTTCAAAATCTGAATTTTCAAAAAGAAATGAATTCGAATTGAAATTGAATATAAATGAATTCGAATTGAAATTGAATATAAATGAATTCGAATTGGAATTGAATATAAATGAATTCGAACTAAAATTGAATAGAAATGAATTCGAATTGAAATTGAATATAAATGAATTCGAATTTAAATTGAATATAAATGAATTCGAATTGAAATTGAATTGAAATCGATTTGAAATGAATTTAAAACGAATTTATATTGGAAAATTTCAATTTAGATTTGAAATTGAATATGAAGTTGAAACCTTTTTGAAAATGAATTTAAAAGGATTTATAAAGCACGTTTTGAATTGAAATCGACGAAGTATATATTATATATATTATATATATAATATAACGGCCTGACCGCGCCGCGGCAGTTCGCGAATTTCGACCATTGACTTCGAATGGCTATAGCGGGAGATCCGACCGTCTGATTCTCCTAAAACCGGAACCGTTGGGTTCGTATCGAAAAGAGCTTTCTAACGAATGTGAGAAATTTGAAATCTAACGGTTGGATTTGGAGTTATGTCCAAATCAAATTTGGAAAAAGGTCGTTGTAAGTGCAGTTCGATGGCCATTGATGGAAATCGACTGTACGGGCCTTAATAAAATTATTAAAAATAGTAATAATTTGTGAAAAATCATAAGAAATAATTTGTGAAGAACTGGGATGAAAAATCCCATATTTGAAAAGATAAAAATAGATTTTTATCGAAATGAACTAGTTTTGAACTATAATTATAATTCTATTTATTTTTAAATAAATAAATTGGATTTGAAATGGTTTTGAAAATAACCAGAATTTCCAGTAATTATATTGGAATGGATTTGAATCGAAATTGTCTTCGGAATAATTCGATGTTGGATTTCGTGATGATACAGATATTGTTATGGGAATTTGAAAGATATATATATATCGTTATTTCCAATACGATATTTGTTGGTCGTAGAATTTGATATTGAATATGAGCCGGTATATTTTCTATTCAGAGCCTTGTATTTAATGTCAAATGTGATTTGGGTTTGTCATGAATGGTGTCTTTATTAACATTGTTCTTGAACCCAATTGAGAAAAGATTAAATCTTTTTATTTAGATTTAATGAAGTGTACCAATTAAATAATATTTAATTGGAGTCGAATTGGTATTGATTTTTGGGTTTATCGTGAACAGTGTTTTAAATAACACTTGTTCTTTAACCCGATAATTAATGGAATGGGATTTTGGGTTGTCGTGAACGGTATCTTCAATAATATTGTTCTTAGACCTAAAGGAGTTAAGAAAATCAGAAACTAACTAGAGATTAGTTAAGTTGAATGGTTTCAGAGGTATTGATCTGATGTTGGTTTCGGCCTTCGGGGTTAATACTTAGGGAACTGCTCACTTGCTAATTTACAGTTAGGGACTGATTGAAATGTGATGTGATTTTGGGTTTATCGTGAACAGTGTTTTTAAATGACACTGATTCTTTAACCCCGTTAAAGATTAAAACTAAGTGGAGTTTTAATGAATCTTTAATTAGACTGAAAGGATCTAGGATGGAGTATCACCAATTTTGCTCCAGGCGTTAGTTAAATCTTTAATTAGATTTGAACATGAAATGGTAATTGAATTTACCGATAACACCGTGGTGTTAGATATGAAGTATAACCAGTTTTACTTCATGGGATGAATAGGTTGGGATTGGGAAATTAAAACAAATGATTACTTCGGTAAGGTTCGTTAATCCCGACTAGTTGAATCGAAATTCAAAAGTAGATTAAATAATAAATTTTAATGATTTATCTTTGATAAAATTAATGGGAACCTTTCCCTATGAATGTGAAATTTAGAAACTAACTGTCGGTTAGCTAAGCAGAACGGTTTTCTGGATATTGATCTGATGTTGGTTTCGGCCTTCGGGTTTAATATTTGGGGAATTATTCTCTTGTTAATTTACGGTTAGTGACTGATGAATTGGAATGAGGCGTATGTTGTGTTTGTGTAACACTTATTTAAAATATACGCGAGTTATTCGGAAAGACCGGGTTTATCCCATTATGAATAACTGATACGACGATAAGTCGAAGATGAAGACGGTGGTTGAAGACCGGAAGTCTTCACGTCGTTTGTGTGATTACTGATGATCTTGATTGGGTTGTACACCCAAGAAGATGGAAACAATTGGTGATCGTCCAGACGTACTTGGAGATCGATGGATATGCGGGGTACTAGGTGCCTCCGGTTTCGTTCAGACCCAGAACGGACTTGTAAATGGACAGTGTGTCTGACATTAGATTTTAGACTGTGTGATTGATTTCTATTAAATGTATATCTGTTTGGCGGCGGAGAATTTATTCTCTTGCTTAACGCCCTTCTCTGAGACGTACGAGCTCAGGGGTTATATATTGATGGATATCAAACGCATGGAGTGAATGGCCTGTGTGGCACGCCGAAGTGGCAATTGATCGAGGCTTCTGTTGAAAAGCAAAGTCTTGTGGTGGATGATCAAAGCACGGCCTGTGTGGCATAGCTTTGTGTAACGTGAATTCGCAAGCCTCACACCCCGGTTGTGAACCAGAAACGGGAGAGGACATCAGGGAGGGCATGCGTTTCTTTCTAGCTAGGGTGGTGTCAGTGACCTACCAGCCCTGACATTTATATACTTTTCACCTGTATGGTTGTTGCTGTTGCGAGGCGCCTTGGTTTGATCGGACGATCCGGGTTCGATGGAGTCATTGGTTGGCTCATTTACGCCCCAAAGGGAGGGGAAACGCATGTTCAGGCATTTTAATCCACATCGGTGGACCGGCCCTGACGATCCAAAGGCTTGACTGAGTACTTGCCTGAGGGGTGGGTTAGAGCGTCTCGAATTGGTTGAGGACTATCTTTTGCCTCGGTTCATAGATGGAAACCCAATTTCCAAATACGTGACTTTGCGATTTTGATTGTATAACCTATATATGGCGACATAGTGGTATGGGGCATTCATGCCGCCTATGATTGATATTTATGATTGAAATTGTTTTAAACACTATACACTTATTATAGTATCAAATGATTTGTTTTAAACGTATCAAGCATTCTTTGGCTGTTATAAGGGAAAACCCTATCCCCCGGCTTGCGTTGCATTGTGTGATAGGACCTGGGTCTTATAACAGCTTCATCTTTCTTTATTTAGCATTGCGCTGCTGTTTTATGCACTGGTATTCATGGGAGGAAACCCGTTCTGTGTTATACGCCGTGGTCCCTTGATTTACCGAACTTTAAAATAAAGATTAATAACTTTTTTAGTTCTCACACCAGTCACATGACTGACCTGGAGTTTATTGTTTTAACCTAAACTCTGGGTGCCCCTATTTTGACACGAGCAACTAGTAGTTTTGGTTTTGCAGATTTATATTCACAAGATCCTGGTGTACAGCTGAAATGATATCCGGAAAGCTTTGTATCCATATATCTCTTCTAGTTGTGTATTGTATTATTTTCCGCTGCTATGTATTTAAATGTAATTTAAATCTCTGATATTTCTGTGTAATATTCATTTATACTCTGTATATTCTTGTAATCTGATGGAATTGTTGTAATATACAATGAAATGTTCTTCTGTCTGCGTTCTGTTGTGTGTTGTTCTCGACTCAATTCGCTCTTTCCCTTCTCTTCGGAGATCGGGGGAGTTCGGGTCGTTTCAGCATGGTATCAGAGCTTTGGTTACAGAGCTCAGAGAACAAGACACATTAGAACCATACGAAAGAATTCATCAGAAACTGGATTAGTAATATCCAACGGGAATGACTCGGTAGAGATGGGATGAGTAGTATCCTAGAACAGGTGTGAAGAGTATATTTTTAAAATTGAAAACCAATTTTGTTTTGAAAATTTAAATCAACTATTCGTATTTGATTATTTATTCTATATTGATCGGGACAATCCGATATATAAAGATTTTGCATATATGTCTTGCAAACGTGTATTCGAAGTTTTAATGTAATGGATAGTTATAGGATCACACTCTAGTTGCCCGGGGATAATTCTGGTGATGGGGCACCGTCACGAGTATTTATTTTCGAGTAACGAAAGTGAGATTTCTATATATTTCCAATTGACTGGTGTGAGAACCGAAACTAGATAGGGCCTATTGTTGTGATTTGGCATCAAAAATCTGATTTTTGACTATGTATCAAAGTTATGAATTTCAAAAGCTAATCAACTAATGGATTGATGGTTGTGTTGTTGACTATGGGTTGATTAATTAAAATTTGTATTTTATAGCCAATTTGATCAAATATTGAATTGTATTGAAAATTAGTCGCATTTGCCTGCATATACTTGTACTTACATTGAACAGGTCATAGCAAAGAGGCTAGAGCAGAAGAATAAAATTTGTTTGCCCGACAAATAGGTACATGTTTAATATAATTTACTGTTTTGTTTGGGTGATGATGATTTTAGGAGTCGATTGGCTAGCCGCTTGGCTTTTTCTTTTTCTTTTTGAGATCAGAAGGCCTATATGGCAATTTCGGGATTTTCCCGTGGCTCCCGGTGCAGGGGAGGTTATGGCGAAATTTTACGAAAATTTAGGGTGTTAGCCAAATTTTTGAAGAATTTGAAAATTCTCAGAAACTAAAAAGTTGGAGAATGGAAACCAGATCGAACGTAGAGCTGATTAAGCAAACCGCTTTCGACTTTGTTCCTTTTCGGGGACGAAAAGTTTTAAGTGGGGGAGATTGTAACAACTCGGAAATCTGGGCCAGTTTAAAATTTTTATTTTGGCAATTTTAGCGAATTTTGATTATTTAAAATGAACTATTTTAAATAATATCATCGAGAAATTTATTTTGAATAGAATTCGAACGTATATATTTATATAGTTCGTCGTTAGAATATAAATAATTATATATAATTATAAAAGGAATTGAAAATGGCGTGGTAGTTCGATAATTCGATTTCAAACTTCAATTGAATGTACCGGGTGCAAAATAATCCGGATTTTAGTGAAACCAAAAACATTAGGATCTAATTGTGAATATCTTTCCAACGAATCCGAAAAATCGAAATTTCATAGCGGAAATCAAAAGATATGTCCAGTTGAAAATTTTGAATAGTCGCTATGGAATTCAGGCCCTTAAATATGGAAATTTTGCAAACGACCTCGGATTTCGACGAAACCACTTTTGTTGGGTCCGGGATGTCAAGTTATTGCTAGATTTCAAATTTCGTAATTTTTCGAATCAATATGTGAGCGTGGCAAAGTAAAACGCGTTTGACCAGTTTCAGTTGATTTTAATCGACTGGAAAATGGCCATTTTTCTAACGGTCTCAGAATTCGACGAAACTAGTTTTGTTAGGACCTTATCGTCAATACGAAGCTAGAAAATATTTTTCGGGAATTTTTCTAGTTAGTATGTGGCCTCGGTAAATTGAAATGCGCGTTCAAATTCAATATACAGAGCTATATGTTGATTTGGTGAAAACAGATCGTAACGATCGAATCAGCTTGCGATACATATCCCATTGTGTTCGGAATGGGGGTAAAACGCTATGGACGACAGGCGGTGGGCCTTGTTTCGAGGTCGGAAATAAAAGTTGCTTTTTGAAAATAATAATATAATAATATATAATATATAAATTAAATATTTCCCCCCTTTCTCTCTATACCTTGCCCACCCCCCCCCCCCCCCCCCCCGTTCAGTTTCTTAATCAAAGGAAAAAAAAACTAAAACTAAAATCACGACGCACCAGAGCCACCACCGCCAGGCCCTCCCACCGCTGGCCGACCTCCTCCACCCTTCCAATTCTCCCTCCGCCTCCATCTCTTTCCTCTCTTCCCCCTTTGAATTGAATCGCGCCCCTCTGGCCCCCTTTCCGATCGATGAAACCGCCTTCCCCACGCAACGCGCCACCACCTCGTCGGAGCGCCTCCCACCCTCAGCTCCTCCCGTCGCTGCTTCCCTCCTCTTCCTCTTCTACCTCCGTCCGAGGCCCCCCTGCTTCGACGATGGCCGGTGCAGCACCCCACCACACCAGGCACTGCAGATCCGCCACACTCCGGCGAATCCCCCCCTCTCCTTCACAAGCGCTGTAAGTTATTTATTAATTTATCCTAAATGTTTAGTTTAATCGATTTAACCAATGTAAAAATATGGTTTATATATACATATGAAGTGTTGGATTTTTCAATACAAAAAGAATTGATTTTCAGTTTTATATGGTGGTTATGTTGGTATTAATTAGAAAAGATTAGATTTTTAAAACAGAAAAGATTAGATTTTTGAAACAGAAAAGATTATATTTTTGAAATGGAAAAGGCGAAATCTTTATATAGAAAATAGTGATGTAAAAATATAATTTTTATCTATATAGTAGCGTTGTAAAAATATAATTTTTATCTATATAGTAGCGAAGTAAAAATTCGATTTTTATATATTGAATAACGAAGTAAAAATTCTATTTTTATATATTGAATAGCGAAGTAAAAATTTGATTTTTATATATTGAATAACGAAGTAAAAATTCGATTTTTATATATTGAATAGCGAAGTAAAATTGTGATTTTTACATATGTAGAGAATACGGGCAAAGAAAGTGACAAAGGGCGAGGGGCGAAGATTTTCTACAAAGAAGAGCCGAGGCGTCTGGTTTAGCAAATCTGTGAGAATTTCTCACTCTTCAATTTCTTTTCTAGATATATATATATATACTAGGATGCAGACGGTGCTTAGTAGCACCCGACACCCGTCATCCACAGACCATGGATGGCTTATTTGTTTAATTGATGTGTTGTGAAAATTGTTTGTGTTGTTGATGTGAAATCGATAAAAATGTAGATAGTTGAAATAAATTAATTATCGTTAAAATTATAATTTTTAACGTGAATGTGAATAAATGAATATTTATAAACAAATCGGCCGATTTGTTTATATGCACTAATTTGACTGACATTGATTGGGACGATAAATTTTACACATCGCCCAACAGCACAAATAAAATCTATGTTTGATTGTTTGAAACCCCACACGGGTATTGGGATGATATTTGACATACACTAATCCCAATAATTAGTTGTATGTCGATCGATTGATTGACGGACTGTTATAAGCGTTAAATATTTATATTTGATGCTTATACAGTGTAGAATGCACTTTGGATGATGGTTGATTATTCATCGTTGTTATTGTATACATGTGTTGTACAAAGTCCATATAATTAACATTATATGGTAATTGATTGGGCCTCATTCCATATTTGAAAAATAAATATTAAAAAAAAGAAATATTTGAAAAAGAAATATTTGGAATAGAAATATTTGAAATAGAAATATTTGAAATAGAATATTTGAAAATAGGAATATATGAAGCCGTATTGATTAGATTGACGCCATTTTGACGTGAACGATATTTATATCGATTTTATTCATTTTATAATGAATATCGAAAGTGATTTCAAAATCTGAATTTTCGAAAATAAATGAATTCGAATTGAAATTGAATATAAATGAATTCGAATTGGAATTGAATATAAATGAATTCGAACTGAAATTGAATAGAAATGAATTCGAATTGAAATTGAATATAAATGAATTCGAATTGAAATTGAATATAAATGAATTCGAATTGAAATCGATTTGAAATGAATTTAAAACGAATTTATATTGGAAAAATTCAATTTAGATTTGAAATTGAATATAAAGTTGAAATCGCTTTGAAAATGAATTTAAAACGATTTATAAAGCACATTTTGAATTGAAATCGACGAAGTATATATTATATATATAATATAACGGCCTGAATAGAACGCGCCGCGCCGCGGCAGTTCGCGAATTTCGACCATTGACTTCGAATGGCTATTGCGGGAGATCCGACCGTCGGATTCTCCTAAAACCGGAACCGTTGGGTTCGTATCGAAAAGAGCTTTCTAACGAATGTGAGAAATTTGAAATTTAACGGTTGGATTTGGAGTTATGTCCAAATCAAATTTGGAAAAGGTCGTTGTAAGTGCAGTTCGATGGCCATTGATGGAAATCGACTGTACGAGCCTTAATAAAATTATTAAAAATAGTAATAATTTGTGAAAAATCATAAGAAATAATTTTTGAAGAACTGGGATGAAAAATCCCATATTTGAAAAGATAAAAATAGATTTTTATCGAAATGAACTAGTTTTGAACTAGAATTATAATTCTATTTATTTTTAAATAAATAAATTGGATTTGAAATGGTTTTGAAAATAACCAGAATTTCCAATAATTATATTGGATGGATTTGAATCGAAATTGTCTTCGGAATAATTCGATCTTGGATTTCGTGATGATACATATATTGTTATGGGAATTTGAAAGATATATATATATATATCGTTATTTCCAATACGATATTTGTTGGTCATAGAATTTGATATTGAATATGAGCCGGTATATTTTCTATTCAGAGCCTTGTATTTAATGTCAAATGTGATTTGGGTTTGTCGTGAATGGTGTCTTTATTGACATTGTTCTTGAACCCAATTGAGAAAAGATTAAATCTTTTTATTTAGATTTAATGAAGTGTACCAATTAAATAATATTTAATTGGAGTCGAATTGGTATTAATTTTTGGGTTTATCGTGAACAGTGTTTTAAATAACACTTGTTCTTTAACCCGATAATTAATGGAATAGGATTTTGGGTTGTCGTGAACGGTATCTTCAATAATACTGTTCTTAGACCTAAAGGAGTTAAGAAAATCAGAAACTAACTGGAGATTAGTTAAGTTGAATGGTTTCAGAGGTAATGATCTGATGTTGGTTTCGGCCTTCGGGGTTAATACTTAGGGAACTGCTCACTTGCTAATTTACAGTTAGGGACTGATTGAAATGTGATGTGATTTTGGGTTTATCGTGAACAGTGTTTCTAAATGACACTGATTCTTTAACCCCGTTAAAGATTAAAACTAAGTGGAGTTTTAATGAATCTTTAATTAGATTGAAAGGATCGAGGATGGAGTATCACCAATTTTGGTCCAGGCGTTAGTTAAATCTTTAATTAGATTTGAACGTGAAATGGTAATTGAATTTACCGGTAACACCGTGGTGTTAGATATGAAGTATAACCAGTTTTACTTCATGGGATGAATAGGTTGGGATTGGGAAATTAAAACAAATGATTACTTCGGTAATGTTCGTTAATCCCGACTAGTTGAATCGAAATTCAAAAGTAGATTAAAGAATAAATTTTAATGATTTATCTTTGATAAAATTAATGGGAACCTTTCCCTATGAATGTGAAATTTAGAAACTAACTGTCGGTTAGCTAAGCAGAACGGTTTTCTGGATATTGATCTGATGTTGGTTTCGGTCTTCGGGGTTAATATTTGGGGAATTATTCTCTTGTTAATTTACGGTTAGTGACTGATGAATTGGAATGAGGCGTATGTTGTGTTTGTGTAACACTTACTTAAAATATATGCGAGTTATTCGGAAAGACCGGGTTTATCCCATTATGAATAACTGATACGACGATAAGTCGAAGATGAAGACGGTGGTCGAAGACCGGAAGTCTTCACGTCATTTGGGTGATTACTGATGATCTTGATTGGGCTGTACACCCAAGAAGATGGAAACAGTTGGTGATCGTCTAGACGTACTTGGAGATCGATGGATATGCGGGGTACTAGGTGCCTCCGGTTTCGTTCAGACCCAGAACGGACTTGTAAATGGACTGTGTGTCTAACATTGGATTTTAGTCTGTGTGATTGATTTCTATTAAATGTATATCTGTTTGGCGGCGGAGAATTTATTCTCTTGCTTAACGCCCTTCTCTGAGACGTACGAGCTCAGGGGTTATATATTGATGGATATCAAACGCATGGAGTGAATGGCCTGTGTGGCACGCCTAAGTGGCAATTGATCGAGGCTTCTGTTGAAAAGCAAAGTCTTGTGGTGGATGATCAAAGCACGACCTGTGTGGCATAGCTTTGTGTAACGTGAATTCGCGAGCCTCACACCCCGGTTGTGAACCAGAAACGGGAGAGGACATCTGGGAGGGCATGCGTTTCTTTCTAGCTAGGGTGGTGTCAGTGACCTACCAGCCCTGACATTTATATACTTTTCACCTGTGTGGTTGTTGCTGTTGCGAGGCGCCTCGATTTGATCGGACGATCCGGGTCCGATGGAGTCATTCGTTGGCTCATTTACGCCCCAAAGGGCGGGGAAACGCATGTTCAGGCATTTTAATCAACATCGGTAGACCGGCCCTGACGATCCAAAGGCTTGACTGAGTACTTGCCTGAGGGGCGGGCTAGAGCGTCTCGAATCAGTTGAGGACTATCTTTTGTCTCGGTTCACAGATGGAAACCCAATTTCCAAATACGTGACTTTGCGATTTTGATTGTATAACCTATATATGGCGACATAGTGGTATGGGGCATTCATGCCACCTATGATTGATATTTATGATTGAAATTGTTTTAAACACTATACACTTATTATAGTATCAAATGATTTGTTTTAAACGTATCAAGCATTCTTTGGCTGTTATAAGGGAAAACCCTATCCCCCGGCTTGCGTTGCATTGTGTGATAGGACCTGGGTCTTATAACAGCTTCATCTTTCTTTATTTAGCATTGCGCTGTTGTTTTATGCACTGGTATTCATGGAAGGAAACCCGTTCCGTGTTATACGGCGTGGTCCCTTGATTTACCGAACTTTAAAATAAAAATTAATAACTTTTTTAATTCTCACACCAGTCACATGACTGACCTGGAGTTTATTGTTTTAACCTAAACTCTGGGTGCCCCTATTTTGACACGGGCAGCTAGTAGTTTTGGTTTTGCAGATTTATATTCACAGGATCCTGGTGTACAGCTGGAATGATATCCGGAAAGCTTTGTATCCGTATATCTCTTCTAGTTGTGTATTTTATTATTTTCCGCTGCTATGTATTTAAATGTAATTTAAATCTCTGATATTTCTGTGTAATATTCATTTATACTCTGTATATTCTTGTAATCTGATGGAATTGTTGTAATATACAATGAAATGTTCTTCCGTCTGCGTTCTGTTGTGTGTTGTTCTCGACTCAATTCGCTCTTTCCTTTCTCTTCGGAGACCGGGGGAGTTCGGGTCGTTTCATTCCTATTGTACCCTAGGTTGTGCTCTCCGACATTCCTTCAACTAACTAGGAAGTCGTTGGAGCTTAGATGGAGGCGGAAGGCCATGACAACAATGAAGAGGTATTCATTAGAGAAGAGGGTTTTCTTTTTACCCTGTTCCGTCTTCGATGAGGGAGACAAGAGTGGGCCACAAACCAATTTCTCCAATGATGGCCTTGGAGTCCACATGTCAATATGAGTGACTGCGGGAGACAAGAGGGTCTCTTTTGGTCAATCGATGCTCCAAATTTGAACCAGGAAGTACGCCCTTGGCAAGTTGGGCTAGAAAAGTATAGGGCTCAGGGTCTTCAATCTCTACCAATGCATTATTAAATCTTCTGAGGCAACTCTTTAGAATTTCCCTGGTGCCTTGGCAGATATGCATTTCAAGTTATTTGATCAAATCACTGGCGAGCTTATCGAAGCTTTAGATGCTTCTTTGTGGGAGTCGAGGGAATCTTCGTGGGAGTCGAGGGAATCACAACAGAGGTGCACCTTATAGAAAGACGAGGGAGCACTTGCACTTCACAACGTCCGTTGTGTGAGCAGAATCCATGTGCAATTCATAACGGTTTATGAAGTCTATGAGGTCTGCTTTCCCTAAGTAAGCTTCTATTTGAGGTATATTGAAGTGTCTGGGCCATTCATCATTGAACATATCTTTAGTGAAGGGGTTGTGTCTCGCACTAGTTTCCCAGTCTTCAGTGACGTGCCCTAGAAATTTTTTCATGATGCTGTGGAAAAGGTTGGCAAGAATGGGAGTTCAGATCTCTGCTGGATTCCACTGGTCGTGATCTGACTCGGGAGTGCGAAGCCTTGGACGCCATCTCCGATGAATATTGTCTTCATCTAGAGAAACTACAACCTCGATTCTTTGATTTTGTAGGTGTTGGTAGATGGGAACTTGAGCCTGATTTGTAGCTTGAAAAGTAGGTTCCAAGTTCGGGATTGTGGTAGGTCGATCCTGCCTTATGAGGATCGAGGACCAGTCCATTGGTTGGGATTAGGCTTAAACTGGTAACAATCGGGATGGTGGGTTCCCTCACCGATGGTGATTTTAACACCTTCATGGTTGATTATCCAAAGTTGGCTTTAGTTACGGTGGGGAGAAACAGGAATAGAGCCCGGGGAGACGTAATTTGGAGGAAACTGAGCGCTCCTTTCGGCTCGAAGGCGAAAGATGCCTAGTTAAGCATAATCTCGAAGTCATTGCGTCAACTCAAGGTTTCACTTGATTTTCTTGTTAAGGCTTCTTTTTTTTTCTCTCAGTTTTTTCATACCTTTTGACGAATTGAGATCGATTAACTGAAGCCTAAGGATTAGAAGAATTAGCGATGTCTATGTTGATCGAAACTTCGGTGGACTGATGCCGAGAAAAGTTTTCTGGGTCGAGAGTAACAATAGAAGGTCGAACCATATCAATCTTTCCTTTCATCACCATTATCGGTAAAATTGGTAGGTAAGTCTAAGGAGACATAACTAGCACTCCAAGTCTTGGTGGATGAACGGTAGATTAGATAAGGACTTTAGTACCTCAGTGAAAGCATCAGAATATTGATGTGCCAAAGTTGGCATAACACCCATCGAGTTCCAAGATAATGAAACTAATCATCCAAATTGGAAAGTACGAAAGAAAATAAATCAAGATAGTGTTTATAACGAGTTAGTCTTTGAGAATCTACATCCACTTTGAAGCTTTTGCTCTTTTTCATCACTTCTTGGTCAAAGTACAATGGTGGGAACAATAGTTCTTTGTTGTTTATAGTAATAATGGTGGAAAATAAGTTCAACAATGTCTAAAATGAAGCCCAAGTTCTTCTTCGCGAAATGTTTGTGTAGTCCAAAAAGTCTAAGTGTCCAAAAAGAGGTAAGTTTCTTCTTCTCATAGTGATGGAGCAAGATTGAGAATCAAATTGGCAATATCTTCTTCCCGAAGTGTCAAGAGAGATAAAATCCAACCCTTTGCTTGGATCAGAAGAAGGGTATTTATATCAGGAGAAAGCAGGTAGGAGTAGGTAATATGTGGGACACGTAGGAACGTGCCCATAATTTTTGTATCTTGGGATCGATACTGATCTAGGGATCGGTACGTATGCCGGGATACTTCGTTTATTTTCTGCCCTTCTTTCTGAATCTTCAACTCCCTTGCTTAAGTTAACTTCGTATCCCGTGTGCCACTTTGAGAAATTCCAATCCTGCATACTTGAAGACACGCCAGATGGTTGAACACTACTAGGATACGGGAGTTGCAGGATATGAAAATTGCGAGGTGTAGTTGGGAATTTGAAAAGTGGGAGACGTATTTAGGGAGTTGGCTTCGAGATATGAGTTGAGGCATGATGGAGTGTGATATAAATTGTTGAATGAGGTTTATACCGATCCCGGGAATTTGGTTATAGGTATACGAAAACCTGCAACGGAGATCCAGGAAACAAAATAAGGAGGCCGGTCTTGGAATACTGGTAAGGAAGCATACCGATCCATGAGCACTTGGGCATATTTATGCAGTTTCAATGAGCTATGATGATTAACGTGAACGACTCCATCTGGGCTTGATTCTCGGATGCTTTGGCAAAACTTCTGGGTTTTTTTTAACCATGCAATGGGCCGAGTTGTGTGATCCTAGACTTCTTTTAGTAGCCAGGCCAAAAGTTCAGGTAACAATATGCATCTTATGCGAAAGCAATTTACCCACTAGGATCTTATTCATCCAATTATAAAGAGATAATTTTGATGGAAACAACAACGATATGAAATTAAACACAAATACAAGATATTCCACCCAACCACCCTCTTTATTGATTCATAAAAACAAATTTTGTTTACCCTTATGGAATAAATCCAAAAAAAAAAAAATTACAACTAAATAGTAACTTTATTAAGAAAGGGAAAGAATATCTAAATGACTAAAATATTGTTGGAGAAAAAGAGAAATGAATAACAATGGCAAAACTCTTGGATCACATATTCGTGGTTCCTATCAACCCAATTCAGTTCCACTTGGAGGCATAAACTGCTTCTTTCAGCAGTAAACAAGAATAGCTTCTTTCAGCTTTAATTCCTAAATTCTCCTCTCTAGGCTTGTCCCTCAATAATCCAATCCTTAAGGTAGCTTATATAGAAGAATACAAAACCAAGGTAAATAACCAAATTGGCCCGTCAAAAACTGCAGAATATGTCTCAGAAAGAATGGGTCAAAAAATGAAATCCGCCGCTCAAACATCTGATGGGGATGGTCAGATGTCTGACTACACTCTCGGAAAACATCTCCCCCTTAGGTCTGACGTCTGATCTAGGGCCTCAGGCATCTGACCAAGCACTCTATCCTTTTCCTGCCCCCGATAACTATTCCTCTTCCTCTTTAATCGCAAAGCCACTTCCACACATTGTCGTCTTCAAATATATGTGATTTTATGTCACAAACACTACAACAAAAGAGCCATTTCCAAATGAGGAATGCCCATTTTAGAATGTATTTCACATCAGAGCCCATTGTAATAGGCCTCATTGTAATTGTCGCATTTTACAACAGGCAATAAACGTTGTAATACCTCCTTTTACAATGGGTCATCGATCCTTGCATAGTCTCGAGCCCGTTGTAAACCGTTGAAACTTGCACTGGATTCCGACCCTTATAATAGCCGGTATTACAAGTGTCACTGCTCGTTTTCATAGGCTATAATACATTGTGCATAGCCCATTGTAATAGATGCTCGACTATTTTTTCCCGTTGTTAAAAAAGATGCAAAATTAAAAAAATTAAATCATGCTGAAGCAACACGGAATAGTAAGAGACTATACTATACACACCCAATGCATTGAAGCATATTAAATAATGCATTAATAGTCAGTTACAATGCAACGAATCACCAAAGCAATCAGAAATGGACTTCCACATAAGTTCTCACTAAGTCTCATATTTTCTTGATACAATAATAATTCATTGTTGTCGCATTACAATTGTAACTCAAACTCAAATTATATTAAATAACAGAACTTGTGAACAATTATAAAGTCGAACTCTTAGTATACTATCTCTACTGTCAACACTTCAGTTTCACTACTTTAGTCTCCATCCTTATTTTATGCGCTCCAAGTCTAACAAAAAAAGTAATCATCTATATCAGCAAACCAACACTACAACTGAATATGAATTTCCTTATATTAATGAACATAAATATTGACATGAATATGAATATTAGTGAACAAATTAATAAATTGAATATAAATATGATCAACAAGTGGTAGTGAGTTGAGTATGAACTTTGTAAGTTTCCAGTGAGTTGCGGTTGATTAGATGTTGTTATATGAACAAGATACAAAAACATTTGTAAACTATATAAATATAACTGATCAAGTTCCAGTATTACACATAATTAGATTATTTCTAAATGTACATTTTCAAAGCTCTTAATTCATTGAAAGATAATTGAAGTTTATTTCTAAATATCATTTGGCATGTACTTCCCATATTATAATACAAGGTCACTGGCAGTATGGATCAATACAAAACCGGACTTTTACTTATAATTCAAAATCGTATATATTTAGTCATGCTCGTATATGAACAGGATTGCAGGACCAATGCTCAATCAATTGATACATAAGCACCAGGTCATGTGTCAATGGAAAAATCCCTAACACATACTAATTCTTCTTGTTGTGAGTAAAAGTTGAATGTATGTAAATATGTACATAGTGTCATGTTTGGTGCAAATATGCTACCAGCATCAAGCTGCTGGAACAAGTAGCTTGGTGGCGACACCGAAGCCAAGAAGGTGATACTAAAGCGAATACCAAGACGATAATACAAGAAGTCGATACTGATGCCAAAGTTGATACTAAGGAGATAATACAAGAAGCCGATACCGAAGAAGATAATACAAGAAGCCAATACTGAAGCCGATTCCGAAGCCGATAATAAAGTAATGAAGCCGACACTAAAGCCAAGAAAACAACACAAGAAGCCGATACCAAGAAGTAATGATGTCGATGCTGGAAGGCGATACGAAGAAAAAATGGCAATGGCATAGATGTAATTTTCTATTTCACTCCTTGTATAAATAGTGGTGTATTGCTAATTTGAAAATTAATGAGAAATTTTTGTATTTTCTTATCCATATTATTTCTTCTTCGTTTATAACATGGTATCAGAGTAGCGATCCTTGAATTAATGTCAAGATCTCAATTTTATTTCTCAATTTTATTCGAGAATCATGGGAGAGACCAAATCGGTGATGGAAGTCATGTCGAAGATATCTGAGATATTGATGAATCAAATTACTTCGACTGGAGTAAAATTATTCAATTGTATTTAAAAGTATTAATAGAGATAATAATCTAGTTGAAGATCCACATGAAGTCAATCCATCAGACAAGGATGCAGTGATTTGGCTTTGTGATTATGCTTGTTTGTTTCTTCAAATCCAAAATACAATTGAGAGTGATATCGTCAGTTTGGTGAATCGTTATAAGTTTATGAAAGAACTTATGGATTATCTAGAGCTTTTATTTTGTGGAAAAGGACATATAAATTGGATGTATAAAATTTGCAAGTCATTTTATTGTGTGGAAAAACATAATCGATCACTAATGAATTACTTTATGACATTCAAGAAGACTTATAAAGAGTTTAATCTACTACTTCCTATCAGTGCTGATATTAAAGTGCAGCAGAAGTAGAGGGAACAAATGGATATTATGAGTTTTTTGGAAGGTCTCCCATCTGAGTATGAATCTGATAAATCTCAATTTTTATCTGGATCGGATGTGACATCATTGCATGATGTGTTTAAGAGGATTCATAGACCTAAAGTCTCAAGTTCAAATACAATTCCATCAGTTCAACACAACAGTTCTTTGATTGGTACAACTAATAAACATCAACCATGGAAACCTAATCAGAACGCATACAAAAGGGAGGTCAGTATGCCTGGATATGAAAATCAGACAGTGAAGTCATGTGCATATTGCAAGAAACCAGGGCACACTAAATTTGAATGTTGGTAGCTACAAAATAAGTGAAAACTGACTGGAAATCAATAGGTAGCTAATGTTGTGAAGACTTAAGATCAAGTTAACCAAAATGTTATGATTTCAGCTAAAGAATTTGCTAAATTTACTGAATATTTAAACAATCTCAACAAGTCAGTTCAACTCATTTCTACAGGTAATAGAGGGTTTTCCAATCCAGGGAGAAATCAATAGGTCACTGATTCTAGTGCTACATATAATATGGCAGGTAATCATATTCTTTTCTCGAGTTTCCAATCACAAACTCCTACTCATAATGTCACTTTAGCTGATGGCTCCTTTTCAAACATTCAAGGATTTGGAACAGTAAGTCCAACCTATTTACCCTCTCTATCAACATCTTCCTTATATATACCTAATCTTGCATTCAATCCACTCTCTGCCAGCCAAACAACATGACAATTAGATTTTTCTATCTCATTTCATCTATCCTGTTGTATATTTCTAGATCTCGTGACAAAGAAAATTACTGGTAAAGGACGTGAGTCAAAGGGACTGTATGTACTCAGTGCTCCTTCCACAAATCAACAATCATCTGTTTGTTCAAGTATTTCTATAGCCTTAAAGACACACTGTCAATTAGGGCATCCATCTTTATCCTTTTTAAAGAAATTGTATCCACAATTTAAATCATTACAGTCACTGAACTGTGAATCACGTTAATATGCTAAACATCATCATGTAAGTTTGAGTCCTAGAATAAATAAAAGAACTAATTGTCCTCTTAAGCTTGTTCATTCTGATATTTGGGGTCCATCATCTATGATTTCTAATTCAAGGTTTAGATACTTTGTTGCCATTGTGGATGATTATTCACGAATGACATGGTTGTTTCCCATGAAAACCAATCTGAATTTTATTCAGTATTTTAATTCATTCTATGCTGAAATCAAAACTCAATTTAATGCTTTTGTTAAAACTCTAAGGGGTGATAATGATAAGGAGTATATACTTTGAGCTTATTTCAAACTTACATGAGTTAAAATGGAGTGCTACATGAAACATCTTGTGTTGACACGACATCTCAAAATGGAGTCGCTAAAAGAAAGAAGATACATATGCGTGAAGCAACATGGGCATTGTTATTTTATATGAATGTGCCTAAAAGCTTTTGGGCTGATGATGTTTGCACAGCATGTTTTTTAGTAAATTTTATGCCATCAACCATTCTTAATGGTTATATGCCATACTCAATCATTTTTCCAAACAAATCTCTATATCCTATTAAGCCAAAAATATTTGGGTATACATGTTTTGATCGAGATGTCAGACCACAATTTTCTAAACTGGATCCAAAATCTGTCAAGTGTATATTCCTTGGTTATTCTCGTTTGCAAAAAGGATACAAGTGTTTTTGTCCCTCTCTAAATAAATACCTGCTATCTACTGATGTCACTTTCATGGAAAAACACCATTCTTCCAGTCATCATCCATCTTACCTTATCAAAGTTAGGAAATTCTGGGCAAGAATGATGGTTATCTTGTATATGAAATATCATAGTCTATATAAAAAGAGAACAATAATAATGATTCTGTTTTAATTGATTTATCATCTACTCGTGATACAGCTCCATCTACATATGATACTATCCCTCCACTTGAACATGAATCTGTTTCTACATTTAATCCAGAGATTAATATTCATATTTCTCTACGAAAGGGAAAACGTCAGTGCCAATTTCCTATTTCTTCATTTGTCTCATATAAACATTTATCCTCATCAACTCATTTACTTATCGCTTATCTTAAATCTGTTTCTATAACAAAACTGTTGAGGAAGCATTATCAAGTCCTAGATGGCAGGTTGTTATGGTTAAAGAAATGAATGCTCTTGAATATAATGAAACATAGAGATTAGATCGGTTAATTGAAAATAAGAGACCTATTGGGTGTAAGTGGGTATTCACTGTAAAAGCAAACTCTGATGGTTCAATTGCTAGATTGAAGGCACGTTTAGTTGCAAAAGGATATGCACAAATTTATGGAGTGGATTATTCTAAAACTTTTTCCCTAGTAGCAAAGTTAGCTTCTATTCTGATGTTTATTTCATTAGCAACAACATATAACTGGAAACTATATCAGCTTGATATAATGAATGCATTTCTTAATGGTGATTTAGAAGTAGGGTTGTCAATGGATATCCGAAAAATCCGAAATCCGTCCGCATCCGTATCCGAAAAGCGGATAAATATCCGATATCCGGGAAAGCGGATGCGGATACAGATATAGGCATATCCGCATCCGAAAATTATCCGTCTGCTTTTTCTCTCGATTATAGCTTAAATTATATGTATTTTAACATAATTAAATATACTAATTTATTAATTTGCAAAATTAAAAGTCTACTAAGCACATGTTAATTGCTCAAAATTATATATTATCATCATATTTATTTATTTTTAGCAATTTAGTAATCAATTAGGTTGAAAAAGATTAATATTAAGCTAAAAAAATTCATTTATATTCATTGATTTATCGATTGTTGGCGGAGCGGATAATTATCCGATATCCGTCCATATCCGCGGATACGGATATCCGATATCCGAAAATGGTTTCGGATGCGGATACGGATATGGCACTATCCGTATCCGAAAGTATCCATTGACAGCCCTATTTAGAAGAAGAAGTTTACATGGTTCCGCCCCCGAGAATCATTGCACAAGGGAAGAGTGATCTAATGTGCAAGTTGAAGAAGACAATGTATGGATTAAAACAAAGTCTTAGAGCTTGGTTTGGAAAGTTCAGTAATGCAACGGAAATCTTTGGAATGGTAAAGAATATATGTGATCATTCAATGTTATATAAGAATACTTAATCTGGTATAATTATACTTGTGTTTTATGTTGATGACATTGTGATCACTAGCAATGATGAACAAAGGATTTGCATCCCTTAAGACCTTCATTTACAATCAATTTCATGCTAAAGATTTAGAAGACTTGAAGTATTTCCTAGGTGTGAAAATTACAAGAGATAATGGAAGTATTGTTATGTCTGAACAAAAGTACGTTCTTGATTTATTGGAAGAGACTGGGAATTTAGGTGCTAAACCTAGAACTATTCCTATTCCATTAAACGTAACTTTGTAGAAAATGGAGAGTTATTCAAAGATCCAGAGAAATATAGGAGATTGGTAGGAAAATTAAGCTATCTAACTGCTACAAGAACTGATATTGCTTTCATTGTCAGTGTTGTAAGCCAGGTTATGGCATCTCCTACTGTCTATCATTGGCGCATACTGAAACATATTTTGAGTTGTCTTGAGGGAACTGTTGGGAAAGGAATTGAGTACAAGAATCATGGGCATGCAAGAGTTGAATGTTTTTGTGATGCTGATTGGGCAGGAACAAAACTGGATAGGAAATCTATGTCTCATTTTTGTGTATTTCTAGGAGGAAATCTTATTTCATGGAAAAGCAAGAAACAAAATGTTGTCTCTAGATCGAGTGATGAATCCTAATATAGATCTATGGCTATGGAAATCTATGAAGTAATGTGGGTAGATCATCTTATGAGTGAAGTTAGGATAAATATTGTTAAACAGTAACTCTCTATTGTGACAATCAGGCTGCAACGGATACTGCATCTAATCCAGAGTTTCATGAGAGAATGAAACATATTGAAGTAGATGGTCACTTCATTAGGGGGAAGGTTCAACAAGGTATGGTTCTAACATAGCATGTCAAGACTGAGGAGCAGGTAGTTGATACGTTTACAAAAGCACTAAATGGTCCTAGAATCAAGTATTTGTGTAGCAAGTTAGGCATGATGAATGTCTATACACTAACTTAAGGGGGAATGCTGTGAATAAAAGCTGTATATATGTAAATATGTATATAGTGTCATGTTTGGTGTAAATATGCTATCAGCGTCAAGTTGTTCAAACAAACAGCTTAGTGTCGACACCAAAACTAGGAAAGCGATACCGAAGCCAATACCAAGAAGATAATAAAAGAAGCAAATACCGAAGACAAAGATGATACCAAAGCCGATACTAAGGAGATAATACAAAAAACTGATACTAAAGCCGATACCGAAGAAGATAATACAAGAAGCCGATAATGAAGTAATGAAGCCAATAGTAAAGCCAAGGAAACAATACAAGAAGCCGATACCAAGAAGTAATGATGTCAATGCTGGAAGGTGATACCAAGAAAAAATGATAGTGGCATAGATGTAATTTTCCATTTCATTCCTTGTATAAATAGTGGTGTAACAGGCCGCATTTCACGTATCGGTGGATCATAAAATATTTTTATTTTATTCCTTGAGGGTTGGATCATTTTCATATTTTAATATGTTGCTTATGGGGATATGAGACATGTCCATAATTTTTACCAATTTTATTTGTGACCATTTTGCCCCTTTCAGTCTTGTACAGGGTATAACTTTTGACTTAGGTCGAATCTGGTGTTGAGACCTGTGCCATTGGAAAGGAAATGATGATTCCCTTTCCGTAGAGTGGTCACACTAAAGTTTCGGCTCAGCAATTTGGGAGGAATCGTTATTTTAAGGTTTAACAGTTGGTTGTCCAGGTTTGGTAAGCCTTAATGGGCTGATTTGAGGAGGCCCATTAGTGGGCTGGTGGAAGGCTATAAATAAAGGGTAAGAGGCATGGAGAATAGTTACTTTCTCCATACTCTCTATTGGAAGATCTAGAGGTCCTCCATTCCCCCATTGCCTACACCTTTCCACCATTAAAGCTTAGAGAATCGAAGATCTACAACATTTGAGGCTAGATCTACGCAAATCCAAGAGAGATATCATCGAATGGAAGAGTTTGGATCAAATTCTTCACTATCCGGAATCATAATTCATTGCTTTTAGCTTGTTTTCGAGAATTGGTGAGTGATATGCATCTCTCACACGGATTCAAGCAAGTATATGAGTTGTATGCACACATTTTTATCAAATTCAAGTCGTTTTCCTTATATCTACATCATGGTAAGTCCATTTTCATATGAATCACCATAGCATCTAATTTAGCAAATTAAAAACGATAATTTCTATGTTATTTCATACGCTTATGCAAGTTAGATCCATTATTTAGTTCAAATGTTCATTTATAATGATTTTGGTGAAATTTATATAATTTTGGTGAAAAATCATCACATTCATGTTATTAATGAATTCCTAACATGTTTGTGGATGAATAGGATGAGTCGGTTTCATCAAATTTGTCGTTCGGCGAAATTTTGGTCGAAAATGGATTGGCTTGGTGCAGGTTTTGGGTCGGTCGTTACTTTTCTGGTCGGCCCGGAAGTACAATGTGTTGTACAAGGTGAGTACAAGTGGTCTGATCGGTCCGCTTAATTTGGGTCGGTCCGCTTAATTTGGGTCGGTCTTCTGATCTGGTCAGTCACGAAGTAGGGCAGTGCAAAGGAGGGTCAGTCGGTCGAGGTGGGTCGGTCGGTTGAGCCCAGACTCGAATAAGGCTGGTCGGTTATGGGGGTCTTGTGCACTCCAGAGTGGTTCGGGCCAGTCATAGTGCTTTGTGTCGGCCGAGATGAAGTGGGTCGGTCAGTCTTGGCGGAAGAACCTGGTCGGTCAGAAAGTTTGAAGTGGTGAAGTGGAAGTGGGTCGGCCTCAAGTGGGTCGGTCGGCCATGTCTTCTGATCTGGTCGATCGGTCACAGTCTGGTCGGTCGCACAAGGTCATTTTCTAAAAAATTATATTTTTCGGGTACGACCCAGATTTAAATAAAAAGGCTTAAAAAAATTCGGGGGAAACCCTAGCCGCAGATGTAATTTGGCTCAGTGATGTTGTGACTTCGAAGCGAATCCAATAAGGAATGTTTAAGTGGTGTGAAGTGTTCGTGGCTAGTTGTGATGCAACGAGTATGATTACAACTCAAAGGTTTCCTAAGTTGGGTGATAATGATTTGATGGTCGCCGTTGATGACGACTAGAGATATTGAAGGCTAAGAGACTTTCATTGTCATAGGTTCTAGCGGGCTAAAAGCAGGGGTACAATAAAGACGTCTAAAAGACCGGTTTTAGGTCGTGTACCTTAGGCGTTGTGTGTGGCCTAGATTTGTCAAATTCTATGATGTATGGGTTCTTTTTGCTAGAACCAGGGTTTCCATTAGCCCTTGATGGATAGAAAATCGTTTGGCCAATCATACGATTAACGATGGTTTCGAAGTAGGATTGGCGGTGATAGCCAGAGTTTATCATGCATGCTGGGTGTTCTGTTTGTACCATCTCATGTAAATTACCCAACGTCGAAAGAGATATTCCTTGAGTGCTTGTTTGGTATTTGTTTAGGCCTTTAGGGCTTGTACTTTAGGCATGTTGAATCCGATTTGGATGGTTTACGTGAGATATATAATATGGATGCTATGAGTTCTATTGTTGGTTACTTTCGATTGCCACTGTGGTTTCCATGGATGAATGGTTGATGTAAAAGCTATCACTGTCCGATGTGGGGAAGATGAGAGTTGTGTTCTTCTCTAGTGTTATGGGTAAATTAGTTCGTTTATTTATTCACTCCCATATACTTTATTATTGAAGTTTGTTAGCTGTTTTATCGCTCACTAAGACTGTTGACTCAAGGTTTTATGTTTCCTTCTTATTACCTTGGGTTTTTCATCCGATTATTCAATGGGAAGACTAGGTGGCAGGTGACAAGTGATAGCTTAGTGAGGACGATGTTGCTGTTCGAAGGCGAGTAGGAGGCTAGCATACTATATTTCCTACTATCTAGTATTTGTTTTCACGTTTTGTTATCCTACTCTGAGTGATGTAGGGAGGCAAAATTGTATAAAAACTATTGCTAAATCTAAGTGTATGGATATTACTTTCTAGTCGTTATGAAAGTTTAGTGTTTTCTGCTTCACTAATAATTCCTGTTGTATATGTTCTATTATATTTTATCCTTGTATCATGAGTTCTACGACAGGTTCCGCTTGTGTATCATACCTTGATGATCGTCTGTAGCTGCTTGGCACACCTTTCAGCGCATTATTCCTCTTATTAAGTGCAGAGGTTGTGGGCGGTCGTTACAAGTGGTGTACTGCTAATTTAAAAATTAATGAGAAAGTTTTATCTTCTCTTATCCATATAATTTCTTCTTCGTTTATAACACTTCTAAACCCGTTGAGTTGTGCATTGAGAAATGTGATGACCTTAATACTGAATGCCAAAGTTAAGACAAGCATGGTTTCGTAAAATAAATAGTGGTTGTGCCAATTTGGGTTGGCATGAGTGTTAAGGAAAAAATGAAAATATAATAGGAATAAAAGGACAAAAAATATTAAAGCTTGTTAATTTCGCACCTAGTAAGTTTACTAGCCCTACAAGTGTATCTAGAGCTCTGTTTTTGCTAAAGTTAATGAGACTTAAATTCTTATAAAGCAAGCACATGTCTTGGAAAATCTACCAAAATATAGATTCTATATTATTATTTTTACGTCTAAGTAGACACACACACACACACACATCCGGTTTTTCAACTATTGATAGGAAGAGTATAAACAAAAAAATAGCTTTAAATTAAGCCATATAAATCTCCACTGACTGATGGCTAACTTGATCAAACCACTCAGGTAAACCATCCTTGTGTTGAATTTTGTAAAACGATATATAATCAACAGTTTATATTTGAACGAAGTGGGATGAAGAGTCGTAAAAGATTATGTTAAAGCACACGTAACCAATAACAAGAAATTGAATTTATTAAAAGATCCAAGATAAAAGTGTACATAACTTATTAACAGAGTATATAAAAAAAGAAATATTTGAGAGGTTGAAATACTTGCCTCTATGCATGTAGCGAGCAAGCGTCTTAAGCGCTTTATTGTAAATTGTTATCGGGATGTGTTTTTGGAAAGAAAAAGGAAACATATATAATTTAATTAATTTAAAGATACATAAGTATCAAAAATAACTTACACAGACCCAAAAAAACAAGTAGTTTGCATATATTTGAAGTTGAATTAATTAATAGCCACTATTAGCCAACAATACATGTTTACTCTATAGAAATAATAATAACATATTCTCACTGATTAATTATGGAACCACTTCTTTCTCTGTTGGAACATAGACTGTTACAGAAAAGGCTAAAGACTCATTAGTGCAATATACTTACAACGTACGCTTGGTAGACGAAGTGAAACTATAAGGAGTACTAGAGAGTGAAGGTGATCATAGTGTACCTCAACTACCAAACTAACTGCACTTAGTCAAATTTTGGTACAATATTAACAATATGATAACTTTGAATAGTATGAACTGCTCCGTATAATAAAAAAACTCAATAAGCACTAAACGGATTAATAGCAAGAAACTAAGCATCCACTTCGAATTATATGAATTAAGAAGTAAGCACTAAACACTCAACAAAATTTTAACAAATCAGACATACACAAACAACACTAACAAATAAAATTCATGTTTTCCCTCTTTCCGTTTTTTTTGACCATTGCTTAAATCGAAGATCCAGTTAGCAAAAATTGAAGATGTAGACGGTAGACGGGAAATTATCGATCCGATAATCACGATTGGGACTGAAGGAAAATAAATAAGATGTCCTTTTGGGAAAAACTGTAAATGGCATTCGGTGTTGACTATTAGAATCACAACAAGAACAACAGTAGTTTCCAATGGTCAAGGGCAATTGGTATGCCGTTGGAAACCACGTTGGTACACGATCCAAAGGTTTTCAATGTCCTCCGACGCGATGGACGACTAATTTCCAATGGCCTCCAACGTATAATTTGGATATGTGGATTTAGTACACATAAAGTCCAATACACGTAACATAAACCAATATTTACAAACATCCAGCAAAACAACGTTATCAAATCAAACTAAACTATCATCCAACAAAATGTCTAAACTATTGTCACCACCACAACACTCACAGCATATATGTACATATGTATATGTATATGTATATGTATATGTATATGTATATGTATATGTATATATAACAATAAAATGAAACAGACCAACCTCAAGTCACTCTCCTCTGGAACCACTAGATGATGAAGGAAACTTGTCATACTAGGCTATGAACTCCACCAAACACTGCTTATGCTGATCCATCTGTTCTTCATGGTGGCAGTCACACTTCGTAAGCTTGGCTATCTAGGCTCGTAGTTGTGCAATCTCCTTCTTGTCCTGAGCCCACTAGTTCTGAGATGCCTTCACCTGTAAACAATTTTAGATTTTCAATGTTTCATAATAGCAGTTCAAGTAAAATTTAATTTCTATTAAATTTTAGTTTCTACTACTACTTGGGTCCAAAAAGCATAATGCCTGTTTTGGTTTATGGATCCATGGCATCCTCAAAAATCAAATCATCCTCATTAGAAGTTAAGTCGGCCTTTCCACTTTTCTCAATCATCGGTGCCCATTGTTGTTGGAACCATTCCTGTTATACAAAATATAATTAAATTTACATAACACTATTTTAATTAAATTATAAATTTAAGTTAACTATTCTATATTTACATATGCAGTACGCCCTTTGTCGTCATAGTCCCAAAAGTAGGAAACTGAGCCTGAATCGTCGGTTTGACTCACCGCGTGTGTATGCGCGAAAATAACCCAATACGACATAGGAGCACCACGTTGTCTCTCCTGAAATATGCATATATGTAAATATATTATATATTATTATGTTGATTATATTTTAACAACTTAGAACTTAAAATCTTTAACTATGTAATTAATAAACTTATTAAGTCTTCGCGATGATGTTGGAACGACTTGGAACCACCGCAATGTGTAATGGGGTTCTTGCTCCTGCTTGTTGAATTTCTCTGAGACTCGGCCTATAAATTTAAGTTAAAAAATGTTTTATTCTAATTTATATATTAATTGAGTAGAAAAATTAAAATTAAATATCCAGTAAATTTACCTAAAACTTCTCATTATTCCATTAAGTGTGAAGATCATCCCACACATTAGCACTAATCTAACTAGGTTTTTTTTCCAGCTGATTTTATGCTATTTAATGAATCTTTGTAACTTTTTGCAACTTTACTGTTCCAACGACATCGGGCAAGGGGAATATTTGTTTCCTGGTGGTCCACTAAACCCCGCATTTTTGATAAATAGCATAAACATGAATTGATCAAATCGGAGCATAGCTATTTAATGTAATAATTGATATATCATACGTACCAAAAAATCCTGCCAGATAGTCTCCTTAACATTATTTGGTACCAATGTCCACTTAGGTCAACATGATGTCATGCGACTCATGTAAGCATGTCATGGTATTTCCAGGACTATTTTTGGAGGGCTCTAACCCAAAACCACTATATTAAATGATAAAATATTTAATATTTCATGGCTATTGTATATATATTTATAATATATTGTACATAAATGAAAATTATATTTGAAACTTAATACTTATGCTCCATTGGCTGTTGGCTGTAGCCACACCACAGGTTGTGATAGCTCCTATGAAGGACCACCCCCATCACCACCTGCTGGAGGATGAGAAGAAGGAGGCCCAAAATGTGAAGCTATACGTCTACTAACGTCATATCTATATTACCTATTATAGATAAACATTATAATATAACATAAAAGGACTATGTAAAACAAACATTATGACATACCATAAGAAGACTATGCGATACTTATCATATTAGCATAACATATCATTTTAATGAACCAGCATAATGTTAAAAAATATTTCCTTCTTAAATTGAGGATTATTGATCAGTACTCGTCACTTTCGGATTCTGACCTTATTTCAATCCTCTATATTTTGTTCCTCTATAGTCTCAAATGCTTCAATTAACACATTTGATTCATCATTTAGAGGTCCAAAATCTGTTTGATCATCGGTTATCGCTATTCCCCTATTTTCCTCAACATCTGCTTGATAATGTTGTTTGTCGGGAATATTTTGTCCATCAAATGTTAAACCTTGCCTTTATTTTACAAACCATCGACTAATAAATTTTGTTTCTTCTTAAAGATGGATAAGGAGTGCAATAAACTTGAAGAGCTTGTTTGGCAAGTACAAAAGGATCATACTTATAATAACGCGAAGTATATTTCATTTCTATAAGATTATATTTTGGGTGCACGTTGATTCCATGACATAGAACGTTGTTGAACCAGTTGCATTTAAACAAAAATACTTCTTCCACGGGTCTTGTGAAATTTGTAAATTGAAAATTTTGGGTTAGCATGCCATAAAAATAATTTATATGGTCATTCAGATCATCACTACCTTTAACAAATACACCAGTATTGTTAGTTGATTTTTCAACATCGCATTCTCTGGTATTAAATGTATATCCATCAAAAAAAATACTAGATATGTCTTGACTTTCCTTTTTGGTCCCATGGCTAAATGTTTCAATCCTTTGTCTACAACACAATTTGCTATATCAAAAAAGTAATTAGAAAACCACACTACTACAAAACAGGTCATTTGCGTCGGTTGTTTAAGCCTATTTGCGATTGTTCTAAAACCATAGCAAATTCGACCATCACAATTTGTGTAAACTATTTGCAATGGTTTTAAAACCATCGCAATACACGTTATTGCGACGGGTGTTTAAGAATATCTGTCATTGTAGATTAATTTATTTACGACTATTTTTAACAATTGTAGCAATAAACCGATATTTAGCTCCAAAACTTTTATCTAATGCGACCGATTATAAAATGATCGATGCAATATGTTTTACATTTGTGACAGTGTTTTGTTTACAACCGTAGCAATAAAGTAAATTGTTGCTACAGTTTTTTTTACAAGCGACGCAAAAGATTAACTTCTAAATTCAAAAGGCTCATCCAATCACATTTCATCTCAGCCATTTTAATTGTCATCTGTCAATACAATTCAACATTTTCAAGCTTATGTAATATATAAGTAGATCACAAAATATAGGAATACAAGAAATACTATCACTGTTCATGAAATCTTATATCATTTGAAAAGAAACACTAACGCACAATCCATACAACAGAATTAGTTTACATGAGTCATAACTAGTCATATGTTAAGTCCAACAAACACTTGTAAATACTTACAGAATACTTATTTCATCATTAATAAACATTCCTCAGATGACTAGAAAAGAACAAAATGGATCATCTGACTGAATTAAACTTAAAATAACACAATTTATCTTTATGATGGTTGACTTGAATCAATATCTGTCAAAAAACCAATATGGCATTATTTAAACTACAACTAAATATATATCGAACTGTAAGCACAATTTTAGTTGTAATTCAAAAGAAATGAAGGTATACAACAAGCACAAAATGACTAAGAAATATTATAAGCACAAAACAAGCTCAATGAGTGTAATTAGTGCTTAGTAATTAATAAATACCTTAGCAAGAATGAAGGCCCAAAATTCTACTCTATTGTTCTCAGTGCAGTGGTGAAAACTATTATGTGACGGCCGGGAATTTCGCTCGATCCGAATCAGTCGTTAAACCGATCTAGACCATTTGAAACCCCTGATCGTTTTGAGAACAGGACAAAATAGAACGCAGACGGAAGAACATTTCATTGTTAATTACAATAATTCCATCAGATACAAGAATATACAGAGTATAAATGAATACTATACATTCGATAAATATCAGAGATTACAATAAATTACATAGCAGCGGAAAAATAATACAAAGCACAACTGAAGGTGATATACGGATACAGAGCTTTCCGGATCTCATTCCGGCTGTAAACCAGGATCCTGTGAATATAAATCTGCAAAACCAAAACTACTAGCTGCCCATGTCGAAAATAGGGGCACCCAGAGTTTAGGTTAAAACAATAAACTCCAGGCCAGTCATGTGACTGGTGTGAGAACTAAAACAGTTATTTAAAGCTTTACTTTAAAAGAGAGTAATTCAAGGGACCACGCCGTATAACACGGAACGGGTTTCCACCCAAGAATACTAGTGCATAGAATAAACAGCGCAATGCTTTTTCGAAAAATGAAGCTATTATAAGACCCAGGTCCCATCACACAATGCAACGCAAGCCGGAGGATAGGGTTTTCCCTTATAATAGCCAAACATGCTTGGTACGTTTAAAACAAATCATTTGATACTATAATAAGTGTATAGTGTCAAAACAATTTCAATCATAAATATAAATCATAGACGGCATGGGTACCATATATCATGTCGCCATACTAGTTCTACAATTAAAACCGCAATAAACGTGTTGGAAATTGGATTTCCGTCATGAGTCGAGGCAAGGGGCAAGCTCCTCTCCGCTTCGAGACACTCTAGCAAATGCCTCGGGACTACACACTCTGGGTAACCCCTGGATGCTTCAGGGCTGGTCCTCACTTACGTTCGAGGATTAGTATGCCTGAACACACGTTTCCCGGTCCTTACAGACCTAAAATCGAGGCGCCTCATCCAACAACCACATAGGTGAAAAGTATATAAATGTCAGGGCTGGTAAGTCACTGACACCACCAAAGCTAGAAATAAATGTCGTGCTCTCCCTGCAGTCCTTATCCCGTTTTTAACTCATACTGAGGTGTGAGGCTCGCGAATTCACGCTATACACAAAGCTGCCACGTAGGTCGTGCTTTGATCATCAACCACAAGACTTTGCTTTTCAACAGAAGCCTTGATCCATGCAACTCAGCATGCCACACATGCAATTCATGCCATGCGATTGATATCTATCGATACATAACCTCTAAGCTCATACGTCTCAGAGAAGGGCGTTAAGCAAGAGAATAAATTCTCCGCCGCCAAACAGATATATATTTAACAGAAATCAATCGACACGGAATAAAATCCAATGTCAGACACACAATCCATTTACAAGTTCATTCTGGGTCTGAACGAAACCGGAGGCACTTTCCTCGCATATCCATCGATCTCCAAGTACATCTGGACGATCACTAACTGATTCCCTCATCTTGGGTGTACAGCCCAATCAAGATCATCAGTAATCACCCAAACGATGTGAAGACTTCCGGTCTTCAACCACCGTCTTCATCTTCGACTTATCGTTGAATCGGTTATTCAGAATGGGTGTAAACCCGGACTTTCCGAACAACCAGCGTATATTAAAAACAAATGTTACACAAACACAACATACGCCTCATTCCAATTCAGTAGCTACTAACCGTAAATCAACAAGAGAACAATTTCCCAAATATTAACCCCGAAGGCCGAAACCAACATCAGATCAATACCAGGAAACCATTCTTCTTAGCTAACCTACAGCTAGTTTCTAAATTTCATATTCTTAGGGAAATGTTCCCATTAATTTTATCCAAGATAAATTCTTTGAATTTATTCTTTAATCTTCCTTTGGATGTCATTTCTAACCAAATTATGGTTTTCCAAACTAGTCGAGATTAGCGAATCACACCAAAGTAATTATTTATTTTATTTCCCAATCCCTACCTATTCATCCCATGAAGCAAAACTGGTAATACTCCATATCTAACACCACAGTGTTATCGGTAAAATTAATTACCATTTCACGTTCAAATCTAATTAAAGATTTAACTATCGCTTTGGAGCAAAACTGGTAATACTCCATTCTCGCTCAATTTCTAAATTTGATAATTTAGATTATCAATTCACATTTCAATCTAATTGCAGATTCATTAAAACTCCTTTTACTGGGTTAAAGAGCTAATGTCATTTAAAACACAGTTCACGATAAACCCAAATCACATTACATTTATTATCGGGTTAAAGAACAAGTGTTATTTAAAACACCGTTCACAATAAACCCACAGATCAATTCTATTTAAAACCCATTTCAAATCCAATTTATTTATTTAAAAATAAATGAGTTTTTAATTTTAGTTCAAAACTAGTTCATTTCGATAAAAATCTATTTTTATCTTTTCAAATACGGAGTTTTTCATCCCAATTTTTCCCAAATCATTTCTTATGATTTTACACAAATTATTACTATTTTTAGTAATTTTATCAAGGCCCGTACAGTCGATTTCCATCAACGGACATCGAACTGCACTTACAACGACCTTTTCCAAATATGATTTGGACGTATCTCCAAATCCAACTGTTAGATTTCAAATTTCTAATATTCGTTAGAAAGCTCTTTTCGATACGAACCCAACGGTTCCGGTTTTAGGAGAATCCGACGGTCGAATCTCCCGTAATGTCCGTTCGAAGTTAATGGTCGAAATTCGCGAACTTCCGCGGCGCGACGCGTTTTATTCAGGCCATTATATAATATATATAATATATATTTCGTCGATTTCTATTTAAAACGAATTTTATAAATAGTTTTGAATTCGTTTCAAAAACAATCTCAACCTTTATTTCAAATTCAAATCAAAATTGAATTTTCTATTATAAATCATTTTTACCTTCATTTCTATTTGATTTCAATTCAAATCGATTTTAATTCGATTCGAATTTATTTTCTTTTCAATTCAATTCGATTCGAATTCGTTTTCTTTCCAATTCAATTCAAATTCGTTTTCTATTCAATTCAAATCAAATTCGTTTTCTATACAATTCAAATCAAATTCGTTTTCTATTCAAATCAAATTCAATTCGTTTTCTAATTAAATCAAATTCGTTTCGTTTTCTAATTAAATCAAACTCGTTTCGTTTTCTAATTAAATCAAATTCCTTTCGTTTTCTAATTAAATCAAATTCGTTTTCTATTCAAATCAAATTCAATTCGAATATAATCGATATAAATATCGTTCGCGTCAAAATAGCGCATCTCTAATCAACACAGCTTTATATTCAACAAATGGATCTGTATTTCTTTCAATACACGACTCTATATCTTTGTCAACACACGACTAATCTCAACGAATGAGTACTGTCCACGTGTGACCATTTTTGTTATTTAATATATTTTATAAAAATTATGGTATCTATCGTTTGATTTAAAATCAGACTCCAACCGTAAATTAGTAAGAGAACGATTCCCTGAATATTAACCCCGAAGGCCGAAACCAACATCAGATCAATATTCAGGAGACCACTCATCTTATCTATTTTCCAGATAGTTTCTGGTTTTATATATGATAAAGATGTAAATTTGATCGTTAAAATATTTCGTTCAACACATGACTAATCTCAACGGATGAGTACTGTCAACACATGAACCTTTATTTTATAAAGAAGTAAATTTTATTGTTAAAATATTTCGTTCAACACATGACTAATCTCAACGGATGAGTACAGTCAAAACACGAGCCTTTATTTTATAGTTTTCTTTATCTTCTAAATTGGAATGAGGCCCAATCAATTACCATATAAAGTTAACTATATGGATTCCATACAATACATGTATATAATAGCAACGATAAATAATCAACCATCATCCAAAGTGCACTACACTGTATAAGCATCAAATATAGATATTTAACGCTTATAACAGCACGTCAATCAATCGATCGACATACAACCAATTATTGGGATTAGTGTATGTCGTATTTTATCCCAATACCCGTGTGGGGTTTCAAACAATCAAACACAGATTTTATTTGTGCAGTTGGGCGATGTGTAAAATTTATCGACCCAATCAATATCAGTGTATATAAACAAATCAGCTGATTTGTTTATGAATATTTATTTATTCACATTCACGTTAAAAATTATATTTTTAACGATAAAATATTTTTAACTATATAAATATTTTATTTCCTTTCAACACATGAATATATTTCATTATCTATTTCACATCAATTACACAAGCAAATTTCACAACATATCAATCAAACAAACAAGCCATCCATGGTCTGTGGATGGCGGGTGTCGGGTGCTACTAAACACCGTCTGCATCCTAGTATATATATATATATATATAACTAGAAAAAGAAATTTTGAAAGGTGAGAAGTTCTCACCGAAAGCTAACCCAACTTCACGACACTTCTTTAGTAGAAATCTTTGTCATTCTCTCCCTTTGTCACTTTCGTTGCCCGCATTCACTACATATGTAAAAATCGAATTTTTACTTCGCTATTCAATATATGAAAATCGAATTTTTACTTCGCTATTCAATATATAAAAATCGAATTTTTACTTCGCTATTCTATATATAAAAATCGAATTTTTTACTTCGCTATTCAATATATAAAAATCCTATTTTTATAATCACGCTATATGGATAAATTTTCTATTTTCACACCGCTACTATATAGATAAAAATTCCATTTTTACTTCGTTATTTTCAATATAAAATTTTTGCCTTTTCAATTATAAATATTTTGGCTTTTCAAATATAAAGATTTCGCCTTTTCAAATATAAAGATTTCGCCTTTTCAAATATAAAGATTTCACCTTTTCAATTACATCATTATAAAAATCACATTTTTATTTTGCTACACATATAAAGATGATATTTCTAATATTCCTATCATGTAAAAATTATATTTTTAATTCTCTACATAAACAAAATTCATATTTTTACTTCTTCTACATAGTAAAGATTATATTTTTAATACTTTAAAAATATAAAAATCATATTTTTATAATTCTTGCATGCACATAAAAATCTCATTTTCCTTTCCGCCACATGATAATCAAAATCTCAATTTTTCATGAACGAAAAATTATAATTTTTACAACATAAAAATCACATCTTTTTGTCTTGAAATTCAAATCTTTTTCTATGTGTTCATATATGAAAAATCAGTTTTATCACATAGAAAAATAAAAATCAGTTTTAACATAAAATAAAATCAGTAAAAACTCACCTTTATTTGATAGAGGGAGTGAAGGGACTTGCTGGTGGCCCGGGGGGGTCTCTGGTGCGCAGCAGTCGGAGAAAGGGGGTATCGCGGCCGAGGCAGAGGGTGGGGGGGGTTGACTGTCGCAGAGGAGGAAAGGGAAGGGGGAGGGAGGAGAGAGGGGCGGCGGGTCAGAGGGAGGTGCGGTGGGGTCTGGGCTCGGATTGGGGGTTGACTTCGCGTCAGGAAGGAGCAGGGGAGGAGGAGGAAGAAGGAGGGCGGCGCAGCAGAGGATTGGGGGGGTGCCTCGCGCGACGGCGTGATGGTCGATTGGGGGGGGGGGGGGCTTCTCGCTGGTGGAGCGATTCGTTTTCTTTTTTTTTTCTTTTTTTTCTGATTCAATCGAGGGGGGGGCAGAGGGTAATAGGGAGAGGAAGATTTTTTTTATTTAATTATTTAATTCAAAAAGTTGACTTTTACATACGACCTCTAAACGAGGCCCACCGCCTGTCGTCCATAGCTAATTACCCCCATTCCGAACACAATGGGATATGTATCGATACTGATTCGATCCTTTCGATCAGTTTCCGTCAAAATCAACATATAACTCTATATATTGAATTTGAACGCGCATTTCAATTTATCGGGGTCACATACTAACTCTAAAAATTCCCGAAAAATATTTTCTAGCTTCGTATTGACGATACGGTCCTAATAAAACTAGTTTCGTCGAATTCTGAGACCGTTTGAAAAATGGCCATTTTCCAGTCGATTAAAATCAACTGAAACTGGTCAAACGCGTTTTCCTTTGCCACGCTCACATATTGACTCGAAAAATTATGAAATTTGAAACCTAGCAATAATTTGACATCATGGACCCAACAAAAGTGGTTTCGTCGAAATCCGAGTTCGTTTGCAAAATTCCCATTTTTAAGGGCCTGAATTCCATAGCGACTATTCAGAATTTTCAATTGGACATATCTTTTGATTCCCGTTATGAAATTTTGATTTTTCGGATTTGTTGGAAAGATATTCTCAATTAGATCCTAATGTTTTCAGTTTTGCTAAAATCCGATTTGTTTTGCACCCGGTACATTCAATTGAAGTTTGAAATCGAATTATCGAACTACCGCGCCATTTTCAATTCTATTTATAATTATATATATTTATTTATATTCTAACGACGACGCGTATAAATATATACATTCGAATTATATTCAAAATAAATTTTCTCATCGATTTTATTTAAAATAATCTATTTTAAATATTCAAAATTCGCTAAAATTGCCAAAATAAAAAATTTAAACTGGCCCAGTTTTTCCGGGTTATTACAATCTCCCCCACTTAAAACTTTTCGTCCCCGAAAATGAACGAAGTCGAAAGTGGTTTGATTAATCAACTCTACTTTCGATCTGACTTCCATTCTCCAACTTTTCAGTTTCTGAGAATTTTCAAATTTTCAAAAATTTGGCTAACACCCTAAATTTTCGAAAAATTTCGCCATAACCTCCCCTGCACCGGGAGCCACGGGAAAATCCCAAAATTTCCATACAGGCCTTCTGATCTCAAAAAGAAAAAGAATGTGACGGCCCGCCCCGCACCAGCCTGCATTTCCTCCTAAAGTGCGCTGTACACATGTCCAACTGGCACGGAACGGTCGTCATAAGGAAGGAAAGAAGAGAATGAACTAATCAAAGAACCTGTAGAATGTCTCACAGCGCATGGAATAAAATATAATAATAATAATGTACTTGACATAAAACAGGCGAGACAGTGCATAAGCTGATAACTAAAACCAACATCAATCTCAAAGCAGCGGAAATCCAAATACAGCTTATTACAACTTTTCAAAATCTACTGTCTCTGAACAAAAGAAAGCCAAAATAGAAGATACACCACCAATGCCCAAGCAGTGATCTTCAACAACACAGGGAGAATACTATATATGTATATTACGTGGAAGCCTCCTGCTCGTCTCCGGATCATCTACCCGTGCATCACCAGCTAACCTGTCTCTAGTCTGCTCGTGTGAGCACCCAGAGTAATAAGAGGAGACATAAAACTCTGGGTCAGACATAAAGCCTGGTATGAGCGATAAGCATCTAAACAGAATAATAACAGGTATACTAAACCATACCTGAACCTGGACCTGCAACCAAAGAGTTAGTACCACATACCGTACAATACTCCAAGGTGCCATAATAAATAGTGTAAGAATACGGGGGTGGGGTGTGCATGTCAAACAACCAAGCATAGCAACCATCCTCACGTCTCTCACTCAGTGCGTAAAGTATACGAGGTCCACCACTTTGGGACACTAGACGACTTGAGGTAACGACGAATCCCGACTTGTAGAAACCCTGCTGTGACCAAGCTAAACACATGGAGTCATGACCAACATTTCAATGACTCACTTCATTGGTCGTAGCCCTTGGTTCTACCGATGCCATAATGGCCCTGAATCCGCCTTCATACCTCCTACCATAGTGGTCCAAAGCTATAGACGTCGTTAACCCCTTGGCACGCGTCCCGCAGCAAAGTCCAACCATGAAGCAAACTCATTGGTTCCCAACTAGATCCTGAACTCTAACTTCCCATACTGGACTACCTTTGCATCTCGGGTTATTGGTCATCACAATTGAATCGGATCGGATCAGCCTTCACATTCTTCATCGGATCGCTGGACTATATCGGATCGATGGACTCCGTCGGATCGCTGGACTCCATCGGATCGCTGGACTATATCGGATCGCTGGACTCCATCGGATCGCTGGACTTCATCGGATCGCTGGACTTCATCGGATCGCCGGATCGCTGGACTCCATCGGATCGCTGGACTTCATCGGATCGCTGGACTATATCGGATCGCCGGATCGCTAGACTCCATCGGATCGCTGGACTATATCGGATCGCTGGACTCCATCGGATCGCTGGACTTCATCGGATCGCTGGACTCCATCGGATCGCTGGACTTCATCGGATCGCTGGACTTAGGGCTAACCGTTTTCTGCACAATTTCCTGCGACTGTTTTTACGCCATTCGACGGCGTTTTTGACCAATCTAACACTTATAGACAATCACAAAGCATACTATACAGTCATAGAATAATGTATAATCATTCACAAACATCAAAACACAATTATGATTGGATAAAACTGATCAAACATAGCCAAAATCCCATGTTTTCCCTTAAGCATGTTTAAGCAAAACTAATCATAGGATTAACAAAACTTAATCAAATCAACCCAAATTTCTAACAGAGGTCTAAAATAATATTTCGAATTTTTAGAATATTTTTTCCCGAATTTTAAAGTGTAAGAATTCACTAATTATCGCTAATCACCCTGATTAACTGTAATTAGCGTCAAAACAATGCTAACCACTCACCTTTGCCACAATAAAACTTTCAGATCTGAAGTGAACCTCTGATTTGCACGAATTCCAATATATAACAGCAGCTCTTCCTCGGTCCTTGTGCTAATCCTCCTTGATTTGATGCCTCTAAGCCTTAATCCTTGATTAGGAAGTGATTTTGGGTGTTTTAGAGAGATTTAGAGAGTGGAGGCCATGGCTAGGTCAAGAGGGATGGAAAGTGGCGGCTGGAAAATGTCTAAAGAAATGTTTTCTAACCCTAATCAGCCCCTATATACCCCTAAACCCGAAATCCCCCTCTGGGCCTAGCTGCTAATCACCCGGTTAAGCCCAATTAAGCTGTTTTTCACCATCTGAAACTTGTTTCAGCCATATCTCCCAAACGGTGAGTCCGTTTGGCTAATGTGACCACTCTACGGAAAGAGAAACCATCATCCGGAGCCAATGGAAGTGGTTTCAGGTCAAAATTCCTTTCCAGTCAAAAGTTATGGCCAAAACAGTGCCAACTAGGGGTAAAATGGTCATTTAAAAATCGGGAAAAATCATGAACATGGGAAATGACCTTAATAGTCGTCTCCCAAAGTTACATGACCATACGACTTCGTATGTGACAGAAATGAATATTCTACGATCCTATGATGCGTAGAATGCGGGTCGTTACACTCTCCCCCCCCCCTTAAGAAATTTCGCCCCCGAAATTCCTTAACCCAAAACATACAAAGGATCCCGCATGCCTAACAACCACATACAACAATCAATCATGCAAAACAAGCAAACAAGCCTATCCTAGCATGCGGAAAACTAAATCGAAGTCAAAATCTTACCAGGCAAAGAGTTCTGGGTGTGACTTCCTAATGTTCTCCTCTGTCTCCCAAGTACAATCATTCTCGTCCTCGCTCCACTGTACCTTGACTAGCTTCACCGCCTTCCTTCGAAGTTGCTTCATGTCGTGCTCGACAATACGGGCCGGCTTGCGGTTCCCAACCGCCTCGGGTTCTACTTCGAAGTCCTCAAACTGATCAGGTGAAATAGTCATATCTGAGTCGTGAACGAACTTCCTTAGTTGGGAAACATGAAATACGTCGTGAACTCCCGCCATCCTCTCCGGTAAGTCAATTTTGTATGCTAAATTCCCGACTAGTTCGAGAACAAGGAATGGGCCAACAAATCTTGGTGCCAACTTGCCTCTCCTGCCAAATCGAATTACGCTTTTCAACGGAGAAATCTTGACGAACACCAAGTCACCGACGGAGAATTTTAAGTCTCTTCTCCTCTTATCAGCATAACTCTTCTGCCTATCTTGAGCGGCTTTCATTCGTTGCTGAATGATCTTAATCTTATCCGATGTTTCTCTCACCACATCTGGTCCAAGCACAAACTTCTTGCCAGTCTCTATCCAACATGATGGTGAGTTGCACGGTCTTCCATACAAAGCTTCATATGGAGCCATACCGATACTGGATTGGTAGCTATTATTATATGCAAACTCTACTAGATGCAAATGGTCATCCCATGATCCACCAAAATCCAATATACAAGCTCTCAAGAGATCTTCCAATATGCGATTCACCCTCTCCGTCTGGCCATCGGTCTGAGGATGATATGCGGTACTGAGATGTAATCTTGACCCTAGAGCCTCTTGCAAGCTCTTCCAAAACCCACTAGTGAACAACGGGTCTCGGTCACTCACAATGCTTTTGGGTACTCCATGAAATCTCACTATCCACTTCATATACAATTCTGCCAACTTGGCTGCCGTTCTGGTCGATTTGACTGGTATAAATCTTGCGCTCTTAGTCAATCGATCCACAATTACCCAAATGCTATCATATCCCGATCTAGTCCTTGGTAAACCATCGATGAAATCCATTGAGACTTGCTCCCATTTCCATTCGGGAATTTCTAATGGTTGTAACAACCCACTAGGCTTCTTTTGTTCGGCTTTAACTAGCTGGCAATTCATGCATTTGGATATAAACTTCCCAACGTCCCTTTTCATTCCTTCCCAGTAGTAAGTCTGTCTCATGTCTCGATACATCTTATTACCACCGGGATGTATAGTCAGTTTTGAGTGATGACATTCTCTAAGCACTTCATCCCTCAATCCATTGACATTGGGTACAACAAGCTTTCCATTCTTTCTAAGCCATCCATCTCGATCAAGCCCATACTTGTTCATCTCCTCATCGACACACATCTCTAACTTGGAGATGATTTCCAATAGGTTAGGATCGTCCCTCTGACTAGAGCCGATCCGCTCAATCAAAGTGGGTCTGATCGTCAAACTTGCTAACATTTCTGGATCCAATTCGCACTTTGGTCTGAAATCAAACCCCGCGATAAACTCCAGTTGCTTCCATTCAAGGAACATAGCCCCTAAGATGGCATGTCTTCTACTCAATGCATCGGCCACCGCATTGCCCTTTCCCGGTGTGTATGCGATGTCAAAATCATAGGAAGCTAAGAACTCTAACCATCTCTGCTGACGGAGATTCAGATCTTTCTGAGAGAAGAGATACTTTAACGACTTATGATCTGTAAACAACTCAAATCTTTCTCCCAAGAGATAGTGTCTCCACATCTTTAACGCGAACACGATCGCTGCCAATTCTAAATCATGGGTAGGGTATCTTCTCTCGTGCGGTTTCAATTGCCGACTTGCGTAAGCTATAACCCTACCGCCTTGCATCAATACAGCACCCAGTCCGGTACCACAAGCATCCGTGTATATCGTCATCTCTACATTCCCCTTAGGAATGACTAACACTGGTGCGCTTGTCAACTTGTCCTTTAGATCCTTAAATGCATTCTCGCACCTTTCATCCCAGACAAAAGCTTGATTCTTCTTGGTCAACTGGGTCAATGGTGCTGCTATCTTGGAGAAACCTTGGATAAACTTACGATAATATCCAGCTAATCCCAAGAAACTTCTTACATCTGTTGCATTCTTGGGCGTAGGCCAATCCTGTACCGTAGCCACCTTTGCCGGGTCCACGGCGATCCCATTTTCTGATAAGACATGGCCCAAGAACCTCACTTCCCTCTTCCAGAAGTGACACTTAGAAAACTTTGCTTTTAATTGGTGTTTTCTCAACACCTCCATCACTACTCTTAAATGTTCCTTGTGTTCTTCCTCCGTCCTCGAATAGACCAAAATATCATCAACGAACACAAGGACAAACTTATTCAACTGATCTCTGAATACCCTATTCATAAGATCCACAAAATACGCTGGGGCATTGGTCAGCCCGAATGGCATGACCAACCACTCATAAAATCCAGACGGCGTCCGAAATGCCGTTTTAGCTATACTCTCAGCTTCCACTCTAAGCTGATGAAAACCTGTCGCGAGATCCAACTGAGAAAATACTCTCGCGCCACTCAACTGATCGAACAAATCATCTATCCGCGGTAGAGGATAATTGTTCTTCCTCGTCACTTTATTCAACTCGCGGTAGTCTACACACAAACGAAGGGAACCATCCGCCTTGGTAGCAAACACAACTGGTGCTCCCCATTCAGAAACACTCCTTCTGATAAATCCCTTCTTCAAAAGATCGCTGACTTGCACCTCGAGCTCTCGCTGCTCTCTTGGTGCCATACGACGAAGTGGCATCACTATAGGCCTGGCATCCTTTACCAAATCAATACGAAACTCAATCTCTCGGTGTGGTGGAAGTCCGGTCACTTCTTCGAAAACATCCGGATACTGGCCAACCACGGGCAAACCTGACAACTCACTATGCGGAATGTCGAGGGAGTTTAGAAAACTAGCCAATACCCCCTCACTGGGTAGACCACCAAACACTATCCTCCGCCCATCATCCGCTCTAGCTGTCACCAACAAGCCCTCACAGTCTACCACCACCCCGTATCTTTGGAGCCAATCTACTCCCAAAATAATGCCAAACCCAGTAAAGCCCAAAACAAAGCAATCACAAACAAACATGCATCCATGACTCGATAAGACCACATTACGACAAATCATGCTAAGGCTAGTCGAACCACCAATCGGGTTCGTCACTACTAAAGGTCTATCGACAATCTCGGGCTCCAATCCCAACCTACCTACCAGGTCACTAGATATGAAAGAACTGGAAGCTCTGGTATCAAACAAAACTCTAATAGGAACATCATAAACAGAAAGCATACCTTGAATGACGACATTCTTTCCCTTCTCTGCCGCTGTTGGGGCATTCGACGAAGAAGGAATAGCATTAAGAGCGTAGGCTTTCACCATTTGCTTTTCCTTAGGGGGCTGTGGACACTTGTCCTTGTGATGTCCCATTTGGCCACAGTTGAAGCACTTCCTATCCGCTGGCTTGGCCCGACAATTACTAGCATAATGGCCCTTCTTACCACAGCTGAAGCACTCCACGTCTTGCTTATTCTTTTTCTTCTGGCCATCCTTAGCTTGGTTCTGCTTTCTCTTATTCTGGGGACCACCCTTGCCTCCACCACTTGCTTGTGGCTTTGGCTCATCTGCAGATGCAACCTCAGTCTTCGACTTAGGGTAGAGACTTTCTGATCTTAATGCTTTCCCCACAATCGACTCAAACGTCTCATCGATGTGGTTAATAAGCTTTTCCCCTAAGTACTGATCCAAACCAGTTATGAATTTCTCATTCTTCTTCTCGGCAGTATCAATAAGAGATAACCCATATTTAGACAAAGTGTCGAATTCAGCAATGTACTCCGAGACAGCTCTGCCATTCTGCTTGAGCTCCAAGAATTTCTTAAACAGCACTGACTTCTGAGCAGCTGGAATGAACTTCTCGCTAAAGCGAGCTTTAAACTGCTCCCAAGTAATCTGATCTTCGGGAGTAGCTGCCTTTATAGCATTCCACCAATTCATTGCCCGCCCTTGCAGCTGACGGGACGCTAGCTTTCTCTTCATTGCATCCTCGATACCCAAATCCTCGAAGATACGTTCGCAACTATCCAACCAATCTTGAACATCCGTGGCCGACTCCGTTCCGTGGAACGGCTTCCCACCAAGGCTAATATAATCCTTATTCAGCTTGGCGAAGTCGACTCTTGGCGCTTGCACTATTGGACCACCACCATTTCCACCATTGGGAGCTGCCCTCTGTACATCTCTAAGCATCTCTCTCATGAGGTCAGTAAACATCGTCCTCATGTCAGCAGCATTCCCATTATTGGCTCCCCTACCAGCACCTCTAGTATATCGGCTCATCGTCAATCTGAAAAAGGAAACGGTTAACGACTCCATAGTGGTGCTAGTGCAGTACGACTTCATCCTTATACTAGTAATAGTATATATATATAGCTTTTAAAAACAAAAGTAATCACAAATACGCTCTCTCGTATACGTATATTTTCTCTCCCTGATAACTTCCCTAGGTTAACTACGCAACCTAGAGCTCTGATACCAAGTGTGACGGCCCGCCCCGCACCATCCTGCATTTCCTCCTAAAGTGCGCTGTACACATGTCCAACTGGCACGGAACGGTCGTCATAAGGAAGGAAAGAAGAGAATGAACTAATCAAAGAACCTGTAGAATGTCTCACAGCGCATGGAATAAAATATAATAATAATAATGTACTTGACATAAAACAGGCGAGACAGTGCATAAGCTGATAACTAAAACCAACATCAATCTCAAAGCAGCGGAAATCCAAATACAGCTTATTACAACTTTTCAAAATCTACTGTCTCTGAACAAAAGAAAGCCAAAATAGAAGATACACCACCAATGCCCAAGCAGTGATCTTCAACAACACAGGGAGAATACTATATATGTATATTACGTGGAAGCCTCCTGCTCGTCTCCGGATCATCTACCCGTGCATCACCAGCTAACCTGTCTCTAGTCTGCTCGTGTGAGCACCCAGAGTAATAAGAGGAGACATAAAACTCTGGGTCAGACATAAAGCCTGGTATGAGCGATAAGCATCTAAACAGAATAATAACAGGTATACTAAACCATACCTGAACCTGGACCTGCAACCAAAGAGTTAGTACCACATACCGTACAATACTCCAAGGTGCCATAATAAATAGTGTAAGAATACGGGGGTGGGGTGTGCATGTCAAACAACCAAGCATAGCAACCATCCTCACGTCTCTCACTCAGTGCGTAAAGTATACGAGGTCCACCACTTTGGGACACTAGACGACTTGAGGTAACGACGAATCCCGACTTGTAGAAACCCTGCTGTGACCAAGCTAAACACATGGAGTCATGACCAACATTTCAATGACTCACTTCATTGGTCGTAGCCCTTGGTTCTACCGATGCCATAATGGCCCTGAATCCGCCTTCATACCTCCTACCATAGTGGTCCAAAGCTATAGACGTCGTTAACCCCTTGGCACGCGTCCCGCAGCAAAGTCCAACCATGAAGCGAACTCATTGGTTCCCAACTAGATCCTGAACTCTAACTTCCCATACTGGACTACCTTTGCATCTCGGGTTATTGGTCATCACAATTGAATCGGATCGGATCAGCCTTCACATTCTTCATCGGATCGCTGGACTATATCGGATCGCTGGACTCCGTCGGATCGCTGGACTCCATCGGATCGCTGGACTATATCGGATCGCTGGACTCCATCGGATCGCTGGACTTCATCGGATTGCTGGACTCCATCGGATCGCTGGACTATATCGGATCGCTGGACTCCATCGGATCGCTGGACTTCATCGGATCGCTGGACTCCATCGGATCGCTGGACTTCATCGGATCGCTGGACTCCATCGGATCGCTGGACTATATCGGATCGCTGGACTTAGGGCTAACCGTTTTCTGCACAATTTCCAGCGACTGTTTTTACGCCATTCGATGGCGTTTTTGACCAATCTAACACTTCTAGACAATCACAAAGCATACTATACAGTCATAGAAACATGTATAATCATTCACAAACATCAAAACACAATTATGATAGGATAAAACTGATCAAACATAGCCAAAATCCCATGTTTTCCCTTAAGCATGTTTAAGCAAAACTAATCATAGGATTAACAAAACTTAATCAAATCAACCCAAATTTCTAACAGAGGTCTAAAATAATATTTCGAATTTTTAGAATATTTTTTCCCGAATTTTAAAGTGTAAGAATTCACTAATTATCGCTAATCACCCTGATTAACTGTAATTAGCGTCAAAACAATGCTAACCACTCACCTTTGCCACAATAAAACTTTCAGATCTGAAGTGAACCTCTGATTTGCACGAATTCCAATATATAACAGCAGCTCTTCCTCGGTCCTTGTGCTAATCCTCCTTGATTTGATGCCTCTAAGCCTTAATCCTTGATTAGGAAGTGATTTTGGGTGTTTTAGAGAGATTTAGAGAGTGGAGGCCATGGCTAGGTCAAGAGGGATGGAAAGTGGCGGCTGGAAAATGTCTAAAGAAATGTTTTCTAACCCTAATCAGCCCCTATATACCCCTAAACCCGAAATCCCCCTCTGGGCCTAGCTGCTAATCACCCGGTTAAGCCCAATTAAGTTGTTTTTCACCATCTGAAACTTGTTTCAGCCATATCTCCCAAACGGTGAGTCCGTTTGGCTAATGTGACCACTCTACGGAAAGAGAAACCATCATCCGGAGCCAATGGAAGTGGTTTCAGGTCAAAATTCCTTTCCAGTCAAAAGTTATGGCCAAAACAGTGCCAACTAGGGGTAAAATGGTCATTTAAAAATCGGGAAAAATCATGAACATGGGAAATGACCTTAATAGTCGTCTCCCAAAGTTACATGACCATACGACTTCGTATGTGACAGAAATGAATATTCTACGATCCTATGATGCGTAGAATGCGGGTCGTTACACTCTCCCCCCCCCCTTAAGAAATTTCGCCCCCGAAATTCCTTAACCCAAAACATACAAAGGATCCCGCATGCCTAACAACCACATACAACAATCAATCATGCAAAACAAGCAAACAAGCCTATCCTAGCATGCGGAAAACTAAATCGAAGTCAAAATCTTACCAGGCAAAGAGTTCTGGGTGTGACTTCCTAATGTTCTCCTCTGTCTCCCAAGTACAATCATTCTCGTCCTCGCTCCACTGTACCTTGACTAGCTTCACCGCCTTCCTTCGAAGTTGCTTCATGTCGTGCTCGGCAATACGGGCCGGCTTGCGGTTCCCAACCGCCTCGGGTTCTACTTCGAAGTCCTCAAACTGATCAGGTGAAATAGTCATATCTGAGTCGTGAACGAACTTCCTTAGTTGGGAAACATGAAATACGTCGTGAACTCCCGCCATCCTCTCCGGTAAGTCAATTTTGTATGCTAAATTCCCGACTAGTTCGAGAACAAGGAATGGGCCAACAAATCTTGGTGCCAACTTGCCTCTCCTGCCAAATCGAATTACGCTTTTCAACGGAGAAATCTTGACGAACACCAAGTCACCGACGGAGAATTTTAAGTCTCTTCTCCTCTTATCAGCATAACTCTTCTGCCTATCTTGAGCGGCTTTCATTCATTGCTGAATGATCTTAATCTTATCCGATGTTTCTCTCACCACATCTGGTCCAAGCACAAACTTCTTGCCAGTCTCTATCCAACATGATGGTGAGTTGCACGGTCTTCCATACAAAGCTTCATATGGAGCCATACCGATACTGGATTGGTAGCTATTATTATATGCAAACTCTACTAGATGCAAATGGTCATCCCATGATCCACCAAAATCCAATATACAAGCTCTCAAGAGATCTTCCAATATGCGATTCACCCTCTCCGTCTGGCCGTCGGTCTGAGGATGATATGCGGTACTGAGATGTAATCTTGACCCTAGAGCCTCTTGCAAGCTCTTCCAAAACCCACTAGTGAACAACGGGTCTCGGTCACTCACAATGCTTTTGGGTACTCCATGAAATCTCACTATCCACTTCATATACAATTCTGCCAACTTGGCTGCCGTTCTGGTCGATTTGACTGGTATAAATCTTGCGCTCTTAGTCAATCGATCCACAATTACCCAAATGCTATCATATCCCGATCTAGTCCTTGGTAAACCATCGATGAAATCCATTGAGACTTGCTCCCATTTCCATTCGGGAATTTCTAATGGTTGTAACAACCCACTAGGCTTCTTTTGTTCGGCTTTAACTAGCTGGCAATTCATGCATTTGGATATAAACTTCCCAACGTCCCTTTTCATTCCTTCCCAGTAGTAAGTCTGTCTCATGTCTCGATACATCTTATTACCACCGGGATGTATAGTCAGTTTTGAGTGATGACATTCTCTAAGCACTTCATCCCTCAATCCATTGACATTGGGTACAACAAGCTTTCCATTCTTTCTAAGCCATCCATCTCGATCAAGCCCATACTTGTTCATCTCCTCATCGACACACATCTCTAACTTGGAGATGATTTCCAATAGGTTAGGATCGTCCCTCTGACTAGAGCCGATCCGCTCAATCAAAGTGGGTCTGATCGTCAAACTTGCTAACATTTCTGGATCCAATTCGCACTTTGGTCTGAAATCAAACCCCGCGATAAACTCCAGTTGCTTCCATTCAAGGAACATAGCCCCTAAGATGGCATGTCTTCTACTCAATGCATCGGCCACCGCATTGCCCTTTCCCGGTGTGTATGCGATGTCAAAATCATAGGAAGCTAAGAACTCTAACCATCTCTGCTGACGGAGATTCAGATCTTTCTGAGAGAAGAGATACTTTAACGACTTATGATCTGTAAACAACTCAAATCTTTCTCCCAAGAGATAGTGTCTCCACATCTTTAACGCGAACACGATCGCTGCCAATTCTAAATCATGGGTAGGGTATCTTCTCTCGTGCGGTTTCAATTGCCGACTTGCGTAAGCTATAACCCTACCGCCTTGCATCAATACAGCACCCAGTCCGGTACCACAAGCATCCGTGTATATCGTCATCTCTACATTCCCCTTAGGAATGACTAACACTGGTGCGCTTGTCAACTTGTCCTTTAGATCCTTAAATGCATTCTCGCACCTTTCATCCCAGACAAAAGCTTGATTCTTCTTGGTCAACTGGGTCAATGGTGCTGCTATCTTGGAGAAACCTTGGATAAACTTATGATAATATCCAGCTAATCCCAAGAAACTTCTTACATCTGTTGCATTCTTGGGCGTAGGCCAATCCTGTACCGTAGCCACCTTTGCCGGGTCCACGGCGATCCCATTTTCTGATAAGACATGGCCCAAGAACCTCACTTCCCTCTTCCAGAAGTGACACTTAGAAAACTTTGCTTTTAATTGGTGTTTTCTCAACACCTCCATCACTACTCTTAAATGTTCCTTGTGTTCTTCCTCCGTCCTCGAATAGACCAAAATATCATCAACGAACACAAGGACAAACTTATTCAACTGATCTCTGAATACCCTATTCATAAGATCCACAAAATACGCTGGGGCATTGGTCAGCCCGAATGGCATGACCAACCACTCATAAAATCCAGACAGCGTCCGAAATGCCGTTTTAGCTATACTCTCAGCTTCCACTCTAAGCTGATGAAAACCTGTCGCGAGATCCAACTGAGAAAATACTCTCGCGCCACTCAACTGATCGAACAAATCATCTATCCGCGGTAGAGGATAATTGTTCTTCCTCGTCACTTTATTCAACTCGCGGTAGTCTACACACAAACGAAGGGAACCATCCGCCTTGGTAGCAAACACAACTAGTGCTCCCCATTCAGAAACACTCCTTCTGATAAATCCCTTCTTCAAAAGATCGCTGACTTGCACCTCGAGCTCTCGCTGCTCTCTTGGTGCCATACGACGAAGTGGCATCACTATAGGCCTGGCATCCTTTACCAAATCAATACGAAACTCAATCTCTCGGTGTGGTGGAAGTCCGGTCACTTCTTCGAAAACATCCGGATACTGGCCAACCACGGGCAAACCTGACAACTCACTATGCGGAATGTCGAGGGAGTTTAGAAAACTAGCCAATACCCCCTCACTGGGTAGACCACCAAACACTATCCTCCGCCCATCATCCGCTCTAGCTGTCACCAACAAGCCCTCACAGTCTACCACCACCCCGTATCTTTGGAGCCAATCTACTCCCAAAATAATGCCAAACCCAGTAAAGCCCAAAACAAAGCAATCACAAACAAACATGCATCCATGACTCGATAAGACCACATTACGACAAATCATGCTAAGGCTAGTCGAACCACCAATCGGGTTCGTCACTACTAAAGGTCTATCGACAATCTCGGGCTCCAATCCCAACCTACCTACCAGGTCACTAGATATGAAAGAACTGGAAGCTCTGGTATCAAACAAAACTCTAATAGGAACATCATAAACAGAAAGCATACCTTGAATGACGACATTCTTTCCCTTCTCTGCCGCTGTTGGGGCATTCGACGAAGAAGGAATAGCATTAAGAGCGTAGGCTTTCACCATTTGCTTTTCCTTAGGGGGCTGTGGACACTTGTCCTTGTGATGTCCCATTTGGCCACAGTTGAAGCACTTCCTATCCGCTGGCTTGGCCCGACAATTACTAGCATAATGGCCCTTCTTACCACAGCTGAAGCACTCCACGTCTTGCTTATTCTTTTTCTTCTGGCCATCCTTAGCTTGGTTCTGCTTTCTCTTATTCTGGGGACCACCCTTGCCTCCACCACTTGCTTGTGGCTTTGGCTCATCTGCAGATGCAACCTCAGTCTTCGACTTAGGGTAGAGACTTTCTGATCTTAATGCTTTCCCCACAATCGACTCAAACGTCTCATCGATGTGGTTAATAAGCTTTTCCCCTAAGTACTGATCCAAACCAGTTATGAATTTCTCATTCTTCTTCTCGGCAGTATCAATAAGAGATAACCCATATTTAGACAAAGTGTCGAATTCAGCAATGTACTCCGAGACAGCTCTGCCATTCTGCTTGAGCTCCAAGAATTTCTTAAACAGCACTGACTTCTGAGCAGCTGGAATGAACTTCTCGCTAAAGCGAGCTTTAAACTGCTCCCAAGTAATCTGATCTTCGAGAGTAGCTGCCTTTATAGCATTCCACCAATTCATTGCCCGCCCTTGCAGCTGACGGGACGCTAGCTTTCTCTTCATTGCATCCTCGATACCCAAATCCTCGAAGATACGTTCGCAACTATCCAACCAATCTTGAACATCCGTGGCCGACTCCGTTCCGTGGAACGGCTTCCCACCAAGGCTAATATAATCCTTATTCAGCTTGGCGAAGTCGACTCTTGGCGCTTGCACTATTGGACCACCACCATTTCCACCATTGGGAGCTGCCCTCTGTACATCTCTAAGCATCTCTCTCATGAGGTCAGTAAACATCGTCCTCATGTCAGCAGCATTCCCATTATTGGCTCCCCTACCAGCACCTCTAGTATATCGGCTCATCGTCAATCTGAAAAAGGAAACGGTTAACGACTCCATAGTGGTGCTAGTGCAGTACGACTTCATCCTTATACTAGTAATAGTATATATATATAGCTTTTAAAAACAAAAGTAATCACAAATACGCTCTCTCGTATACGTATATTTTCTCTCCCTGATAACTTCCCTAGGTTAACTACGCAACCTAGAGCTCTGATACCAAGTGTGACGGCCCGCCCCGCACCATCCTGCATTTCCTCCTAAAGTGCGCTGTACACATGTCCAACTGGCACGGAACGGTCGTCATAAGGAAGGAAAGAAGAGAATGAACTAATCAAAGAACCTGTAGAATGTCTCACAGCGCATGGAATAAAATATAATAATAATAATGTACTTGACATAAAACAGGCGAGACAGTGCATAAGCTGATAACTAAAACCAACATCAATCTCAAAGCAGCGGAAATCCAAATACAGCTTATTACAACTTTTCAAAATCTACTGTCTCTGAACAAAAGAAAGCCAAAATAGAAGATACACCACCAATGCCCAAGCAGTGATCTTCAACAACACAGGGAGAATACTATATATGTATATTACGTGGAAGCCTCCTGCTCGTCTCCGGATCATCTACCCGTGCATCACCAGCTAACCTGTCTCTAGTCTGCTCGTGTGAGCACCCAGAGTAATAAGAGGAGACATAAAACTCTGGGTCAGACATAAAGCCTGGTATGAGCGATAAGCATCTAAACAGAATAATAACAGGTATACTAAACCATACCTGAACCTGGACCTGCAACCAAAGAGTTAGTACCACATACCGTACAATACTCCAAGGTGCCATAATAAATAGTGTAAGAATACGGGGGTGGGGTGTGCATGTCAAACAACCAAGCATAGCAACCATCCTCACGTCTCTCACTCAGTGCGTAAAGTATACGAGGTCCACCACTTTGGGACACTAGACGACTTGAGGTAACGACGAATCCCGACTTGTAGAAACCCTGCTGTGACCAAGCTAAACACATGGAGTCATGACCAACATTTCAATGACTCACTTCATTGGTCGTAGCCCTTGGTTCTACCGATGCCATAATGGCCCTGAATCCGCCTTCATACCTCCTACCATAGTGGTCCAAAGCTATAGACGTCGTTAACCCCTTGGCACGCGTCCCGCAGCAAAGTCCAACCATGAAGCGAACTCATTGGTTCCCAACTAGATCCTGAACTCTAACTTCCCATACTGGACTACCTTTGCATCTCGGGTTATTGGTCATCACAATTGAATCGGATCGGATCAGCCTTCACATTCTTCATCGGATCGCTGGACTATATCGGATCGCTGGACTCCGTCGGATCGCTGGACTCCATCGGATCGCTGGACTATATCGGATCGCTGGACTCCATCGGATCGCTGGACTTCATCGGATTGCTGGACTCCATCGGATCGCTGGACTATATCGGATCGCTGGACTCCATCGGATCGCTGGACTTCATCGGATCGCTGGATTCCATCGGATCGCTGGACTTCATCGGATCGCTGGACTCCATCGGATCGCTGGACTATATCGGATCGCTGGACTTAGGGCTAACCGTTTTCTGCACAATTTCCAGCGACTGTTTTTACGCCATTCAATGGCGTTTTTGACCAATCTAACACTTCTAGACAATCACAAAGCATACTATACAGTCATAGAAACATGTATAATCATTCACAAACATCAAAACACAATTATGATAGGATAAAACTGATCAAACATAGCCAAAATCCCATGTTTTCCCTTAAGCATGTTTAAGCAAAACTAATCATAGGATTAACAAAACTTAATCAAATCAACCCAAATTTCTAACAGAGGTCTAAAATAATATTTCGAATTTTTAGAATATTTTTTCCCGAATTTTAAAGTGTAAGAATTCACTAATTATCGCTAATCACCCTGATTAACTGTAATTAGCGTCAAAACAATGCTAACCACTCACCTTTGCCACAATAAAACTTTCAGATCTGAAGTGAACCTCTGATTTGCACGAATTCCAATATATAACAGCAGCTCTTCCTCGGTCCTTGTGCTAATCCTCCTTGATTTGATGCCTCTAAGCCTTAATCCTTGATTAGGAAGTGATTTTGGGTGTTTTAGAGAGATTTAGAGAGTGGAGGCCATGGCTAGGTCAAGAGGGATGGAAAGTGGCGGCTGGAAAATGTCTAAAGAAATGTTTTCTAACCCTAATCAGCCCCTATATACCCCTAAACCCGAAATCCCCCTCTGGGCCTAGCTGCTAATCACCCGGTTAAGCCCAATTAAGCTGTTTTTCACCATCTGAAACTTGTTTCAGCCATATCTCCCAAACGGTGAGTCCGTTTGGCTAATGTGACCACTCTACGGAAAGAGAAACCATCATCCGGAGCCAATGGAAGTGGTTTCAGGTCAAAATTCCTTTCCAGTCAAAAGTTATGGCCAAAACAGTGCCAACTAGGGGTAAAATGGTCATTTAAAAATCGGGAAAAATGATGAACATGGGAAATGACCTTAATAGTCGTCTCCCAAAGTTACATGACCATACGACTTCGTATGTGACAGAAATGAATATTCTACGATCCTATGATGCGTAGAATGCGGGTCGTTACAAAGAAAAAGCCAAGCGGCTAGCCAAATAGGCTCATAAAATCATTATCACCCAAACAAAACAGTAAATTATAGTAAACATGTACCTATTTGTCGGGCAAACAAATTTTATTCTCTGCTCTAGCCTCCTTGCTATGACATGTTCAATGTAAGTATATGTATGTGCAAGCAAATGCGACTAATTTTCAATATAATCCAATATTTGGTAAAATTAGGCTAAATGGTTCAAAATTAGCAACAAATAGACAAACAACACAAACATCAATCAATTAGTGGATTAACGTTTCAAATTCATAAATTTGATATATATACAAAAATCATGTTTTTGATGCTAAATCACAACAATAAATCTATCTATATAAGTTTTGGTTCTCACACCAGTCTAATGGAAATATATAGATATCACACCTTCGAAACACGAACATAAATATTGATGATGCCATGGTCATTATCAACATCATCTCCGGGCGACTAGAGTGTAATTCTATATCTATCCAGTATATTAAAACTTCGAATATATGTTCATGACGCGTATATGCAAAATCTTTATATATTCGATTGTCCAAATTCAAAATAAATAAATATTCAAATACGTATAAAATGGTTTAAATTTTCAAAACAAAATTGTTTTCATTTGAAAAATATGCTCTTCACACTCGTTCTAGGATGCTACTGATCCTATCTCTAACGAGTCATTCTAATTGGATATTACTAATCTAACATCTGATGAATTCTTTCGTATGGTTCTAATGTGTCTTGTTCTCGAGCTCTGTAAACCAAAGCTCTGATACCAAATGTGACGGCCGGGAATTTCGCTCGATCCGAATCAGTCGTTAAACCGATCTAGACCGTTCGAAACCCCTGATCGTTTTGAGAACAAGACAAAATAGAACGCAGACGGAAGAACATTTCATTGTTAATTACAACAATTCCATCAGATACAAGAATATACAGAGTATAAATGAATACTATACATTCGATAAATATCAGAGATTACAATAAATTACATAGTAGCGGAAAAATAATACAAAGCACAACTGAAGGTGATATACGGATACAGAGCTTTCCAGATATCATTCCAGCTGTAAACCAGGATCCTATGAATATAAATCTGCAAAACCAAAACTACTTGCTGCCCGTGTCGAAAATAGGGGCACCCAGAGTTTAGGTTAAAACAATAAACTCTAGGTCAGTCATGTGACTGGTGTGAGAACTAAAACAGTTATTTAAAGCTTTACTTTAAAAGAGAGTAATTCAAGGGACCACGCCGTATAACACGGAACGGGTTTCCTCCCAAGAATACTAGTGCATAAATTAAACAGCGCAATGCTTTTTCGAAAAATGAAGCTATTATAAGACCCAGGTCCCATCACACAATGCAACGCAAGCCGGAGGATAGGGTTTTCCCTTATAATAGCCAAACATGCTTGGTACGTTTAAAACAAATCATTTGATACTATAATAAGTGTATAGTGTCAAAACAATTTCAGTCATAAATATAAATCATAGACGGCATGGGTACCATATATCATGTCGCCATACTAGTTCTACAATTAAAACCGCAATACACGTATTGGAAATTGGATTTCCATCATGAGTCGAGGCAAGGGGCAAGCTCCTCTCCGCTTCGAGACACTCTAGCAAATGCCTCGGGACTACACACTCTGGGTAACCCCTGGATGCTTCAGGGCAGGTCCTCACTTACGTTAGAGGATTAGTATGCCTGAACACACGTTTCCCGGTCCTTACAGACCTAAAATCGAGGCGCCTCATCCAACAACCACATAGGTGAAAAGTATATAAATGTCAGGGCTGGTAAGTCACTGACACCACCAAAGCTAGAAAGAAACGTCGTGCTCTCCCTGTAGTCCTTATCCCGTTTTTAACTCATACCGAGGTGTGAGGCTCGCGAATTCACGCTATACACAAAGCTGCCACGTAGGCCGTGCTTTGATCATCAACCACAAGACTTTGCTTTTCAACAGAAGCCTTGATCCATGCAACTCAGCATGCCACACAGGCAATTCATGCCATGCGATTGATATCTATCGATATATAACCTCTAAGCTCGTACGTCTCCGAGAAGGGCGTTAAGCAAGAGAATAAATTCTCCGCCGCCAAACAGATATATATTTAACAGAAATCAATCAACACATAATAAAATCCAATGTCAGACACACAATCCATTTACAAGTTCGTTCTGGGTCTGAACGGAATCGGAGGCACTTTCCTCGCATATCCATCGATCTCCAAGTACGTCTGGACGATCACTAACTGATTCCCTCATCTTGGGTGTACAGCCCAATCAAGATCATCAGTAATCACCCAAACAATGTGAAGACTTCCGGTCTTCAACCACCGTCTTCATCTTCGACTTATCGTCGAATCGGTTATTCAGAATGGGTGTAAACCCGGACTTTCCGAACAACCAGCGTATATTAAAAACAAATGTTACACAAACACAACATACGCCTCATTCTAATTCAGTAGCTACTAACCGTAAATCGACAAGAGAACAATTTCCCAAATATTAACCCCGAAGGCCGAAACCAACATCAGATCAATACCAGGAAACCATTCTTCTTAGCTAACCTACAGCTAGTTTCTAAATTTCATATTCTTAGGGAAATGTTCCCATTAATTTTATCCAAGATAAATTCTTTGAATTTATTCTTTAATCTTCCTTTGGATGTCATTTCTAACCAAATTATGGTTTTCCAAACTAGTCGAGATTAGCGAATCACACCGAAGTAATTATTTATTTTATTTCCCAATCCCAACCTATTCATCCCATGAAGCAAAACTGGTAATACTCCATATCTAACACCACAGTGTTATCGGTAAAATTAATTACCATTTCACGTTCAAATCTAATTAAAGATTTAACTATCGCTTTGGAGCAAAACTGGTAATACTCCATTCTCGCTCAATTTCTAAATTTGATAATTTAGATTATCAATTCACATTTCAATCTAATTATAGATTCATTAAAACTCCTTTTACTGGGTTAAAGAACTAATGTCATTTAAAACACAGTTCATGATAAACCCAAATCACATTCCATTTATTATCGGGTTAAAGAACAAGTGTTATTTAAAACACCGTTCACAATAAACCCACAGATCAATTCTATTTAAAACTCATTTCAAATCCAATTTATTTATTTAAAAATAAATGAGTTTTTAATTTTAGTTCAAAACTAGTTCATTTCGATAAAAAACTATTTTTATCTTTTCAAATATGGAGTTTTTCATCCCAATTTTTCCCAAATCATTTCTTATGATTTTACACAAATTATTACTATTTTTAGTAATTTTATCAAGGCCCGTACAGTCGATTTCCATCAACGGCCATCGAACTGCACTTACAGCGACCTTTTCCAAATTTGATTTGGACGTATCTCCAAATCCAACCGTTAGATTTCAAATTTCTAATATTCGTTAAAAGCTCTTTTCGATACGAACCCAACGGTTCTGGTTTTAGGAGAATCCGACGGTCGGATCTCCCGTAATGTCCGTTCGAAGTTAATGGTCGAAATTCGAGAACTGCCGCGGCGCGACGCGTTCTATTCAGGCCATTATATAATATATATATATATAATATATATAATATATATTTCGTCGATTTCTATTTAAAATGAATTTTATAAATAGTTTTGAATTCGTTTCAAAAACAATCTCAACCTTTATTTCAAATTCAAATCAAAATTGAATTTTCTATTATAAATCCTTTTTACCTTCATTTCTATTTGATTTCAATTCAAATCGATTTTAATTCGATTCGAATTCATTTTCTTTTCAATTCAATTCGATTCGAATTCGTTTTCTTTCCAATTCAATTCAAATTCGTTTTCTATTCAATTCAAATCAAATTCGTTTTCTATACAATTCAAATCAAATTCGTTTTCTATTCAAATCAAATTCAATTCGTTTTCTAATTAAATCAAATTCGTTTCGTTTTCTAATTAAATCAAATTCCTTTCGTTTTCTAATTAAATCAAATTCGTTTTCTATTCAAATCAAATTCAATTCGAATATAATCGATATAAATATCGTTCGCGTCAAAATAGTGCATCTCTAATCAACACGGCTTTATATTCAACAAATGGATCTATATTTCTTTCAATACACGACTCTATATCTTTGTCAACACACGACTAATCTCAACGAATGAGTACTGTCCACGTGTGATCGTTTTTGTTATTTAATATATTTTATAAAAATTATGGTATCTATCGTTTGATTTAAAATCAAACTCCAACCGTAAATTAGTAAGAGAACGATTCCCTGAATATTAACCCCGAAGGCCGAAACCAACATCAGATCAATATTAAGGAGACACTCATCTTATCTATTTTCCAGTTAGTTTCTGGTTTTATATATGATAAAGATGTAAATTTGATCATTAAAATATTTCGTTCAACACATGACTAATCTCAACGGATGAGTACTGTCAACACATGAACCTTTATTTTATAAAGAAGTAAATTTTATTGTTAAAATATTTCGTTCAACACATGACTAATCTCAACGGATGAGTACAGTCAACACATGAACCTTTATTTTATAGTATTCTTTATCTTCTAAATTGGAATGAGGCCCAATCAATTACCATATAAAGTTAATTATATGGATTCCATACAACACATGTATATAATAGCAACGATAAATAATCAACCATCATCCAAAGTGCACTACACTATATAAGCATCAAATATAGATATTTAACGCTTATAACAGCCTATCAATCAATCGATCAACATACAACCAATTATTGGGATTAGTGTATGTCGTATTTTATCCCAATACCCATGTGGGGTTTCAAACAATCAAACACAGATTTTATTTGTGCAGTTGGGCGATGTGTAAAATTTATCGACCCAATCAATATCAGTCAAATCAGTGTATATAAACAAATCGGCCGATTTGTTTATGAATATTTATTTATTCACATTCACGTTAAAAATTATATTTTTAACGATAAAATATTTTTAACTATATAAATATTTTATTTCCTTTCAACACATGAATATATTTCATTATCTATTTCACATCAATTACACAAGCAAATTTCACAACATATCAATCAAACAAGCAAGTCATCCATGGTCTGTGGATGGCGGGTGTCGGGTGCTACTAAACACCGTCTGCATCCTAGTATATATATATATATAACTAGAAAAAGAAATTTTGAAAGGTGAGAAGTTCTCACCGAAAGCTAACCCAACTTCACGACACTTCTTTAGTAGAAATCTTCGTCATTCTCTCCCTTTGTCACTTTCGTTGCCCGCATTCACTACATATGTAAAAATCGAATTTTTACTTCGCTATTCAATATATAAAAATCGAATTTTTACTTCTCTATTCAATATATAAAAATCGAATTTTTACTTCGCTATTCTATATATAAAAATCGAATTTTTACTTCGCTATTCAATATATAAAAATCCTATTTTTATAATCACGCTATATGGATAAATTTTCTATTCACACACCGCTACTATATAGGTAAAAATTCTATTTTTACTTCGTTATTCTCAATATAAAAATTTTGCCTTTTCAATTATAAATATTTCGGCTTTTCAAATATAAATATTTCGCCTTTTCAAATATAAAGATTTCGCCTTTTCAAATATAAAGATTTCGCCTTTTCAATTACATCATTATAAAAATCACATTTTTATTTTGCTACACATATAAAGATGATATTTCTAATATTCCTATCATGTAAAAATTATATTTTTAATTCTCTACATAAAATAAATTCATATTTTTACATCTTCTACATAGTAAAGATTATATTTTTAATACTTTAAAAATATAAAAATCATATTTTTATAATTCTTGCATGCACATAAAAATCTCATTTTCCTTTCCGCCACATGATAATCAAAATCTCAATTTTTCATGAACGAAAAATTATAATTTTTACAACATAAAAATCACATCTTTTTGTCTTGAAATTCAAATCTTTTTCTATGTGTTCATATATGAAAAATCAGTTTTATCACATAGAAAAATAAAAATCAGTTTTAACATAAAATAAAATCAGTAAAAACTCACCTTTATTTGATAGAGGGAGTGAAGGGACTTGCTGGTGGCCCGGGGGGGTCTCTGGTGCGCAGCAGTCGGAGAAAGGGGGGTATCGCGGCCGAGGCAGAGGGTGGGGGGGTTGACTGTCGCAGAGGAGGAAAGGGAAGGGGGAGGGAGGAGAGAGGGGCGGCGGGTCAGAGGGAGGTGCGGTGGGGTCTGGGCTCGGATTGGGGGTTGACTTCGCGTCAGGAAGGAGCAGGGGAGGAGGAGGAAGAAGGAGGGCGGCGCAGCAGAGGATTGGGGGGGGTGCCTCGCGCGGCGGCGCGATGGTCGATTGGGGGGCTTCTCGCTGGTGGAGCGATTCGTTTTCTTTTTTTTTTCTTTTTTTTTCTGATTCAATCGAGGGGGGGTAGAGGGTAATAGGGAGAGGAAGATTTTTTTATTTAATTATTTAATTCAAAAAGTTGACTTTTACATACGACCTCTAAACGAGGCCCACCGCCTGTCGTCCATAGCTAATTACCCCCATTTCGAACACAATGGGATATGTATCGATACTGATTCGATCCTTTCGATCAGTTTCCGTCAAAATCAACATATAACTCTATATATTGAATTTGAACGTGCATTTCAATTTATCGGGGTCACATACTAACTCTAAAAATTCCCAAAAAATATTTTCTAGCTTCGTATTGACGATACGGTCCTAATAAAACTAGTTTCGTCGAATTCTGAGACCGTTTGAAAAATGGCCATTTTCCAATCGATTAAAATCAACTGAAACTGGTCAAACGCGTTTTCCTTTGCCACGCTCACATATTGACTCGAAAAATTATGAAATTTGAAACCTAGCAATAATTTGACATCATGGACCCAACAAAAGTGGTTTCGTCGAAATCCGAGGTCGTTTGCAAAATTCCCATTTTTAAGGGCCTGAATTCCATAGCGACTATTCAGAATTTTCAACTGGACATATCTTTTAATTCCCGTTATGAAAATTTTATTTTTCGGATTTGTTGGAAAGATATTCTCAATTAGATCCTAATGTTTTCAGTTTTGCTAAAATCCGATTTGTTTTGCACCCGGTACATTCAATTGAAGTTTGAAATCGAATTATCGAACTACCGCGCCATTTTCAATTCTATTTATAATTATATATATTTATTTATATTCTAACGATGACGCGTATAAATATATACATTCGAATTATATTCAAAATAAATTTTCTCGTCGATTTTATTTAAAATAATCTATTTTAAATATTCAAAATTCGCTAAAATTGCCAAAATAAAAAATTTAAACTGGCCCAGATTTTCCGGGTTATTACAATCTCCCCCACTTAAAACTTTTCGTCCCCGAAAAGGAACGAAGTCGAAAGTGGTTTGATTAGTCAACTCTACTTTCGATCTGACTTCCATTCTCCAACTTTTCAGTTTCTGAGAATTTTCAAATTTTCAAAAATTTGGCTAACACCCTAAATTTTCGAAAAATTTCGCCATAACCTCCCCTGCACCGGGAGCCACGAGAAAATCCCAAAATTTTCATACAGGCCTTCTGATCTCAAAAAGAAAAAGAAAAAGCCAAGCGGCTAGCCAAATAGGCTCATAAAATCATCATCACCCAAACAAAACAGTAAATTATAGTAAACATGTACCTATTTGTCGGGCAAACAAATTTTATTCTCTGCTCTAGCCTCCTTGCTATGACCTGTTCAATGTAAGTATATGTATGTGCAAGAAAATGCGACTAATTTTCAATATAATTCAATATTTGGTAAAATTAGGCTAAATGGTTCAAAATTAGCAAAAAATAGACAAACAACACAAACATCAAATTAGTGGATTAACGTTTCAAATTCATAAATTTGATATATATACAAAAATCATGTTTTTGATGCTAAATCACAACAATAAATCTATCTATATAAGTTTTGGTTCTCACACCAGTCTAATGGAAATATATAGATATCACACCTTCGAAACACGAACATAAATATTGATGATGCCATGGTCATTATCAACATCATCTCCGGGCGACTAGAGTGTAATTCTATATCTATCCAGTATATTAAAACTTCGAATATACGTTCATGACGCGTATATGCAAAATCTTTATATATTCGATTGTCCAAATTCAAAATAAATAAATATTCAAATACGTATAAAATGGTTTAAATTTTCAAAACAAAATTGTTTTCATTTGAAAAATATGCTCTTCACACTCGTTCTAGGATGCTACTGATCCTATCTCTAACGAGTCATTCTAATTGGATATTACTAATCCAACATCTGATGAATTCTTTCGTATGGTTCTAATGTGTCTTGTTCTCGAGCTCTGTAAACCAAAGCTCTGATACCAAATGTGACGGCCGGGAATTTCGCTCGATCCGAATCAGTCGTTAAACCGATCTAGACCGTTCGAAACCCCTGATCGTTTTGAGAACAAGACAAAATAGAGCGCAGATGGAAGAACATTTCATTGTTAATTACAACAATTCCATCAAATACAAGAATATACAGAGTATAAATGAATACTATACATTCGATAAATATCAGAGATTACAATAAATTACATAGCAGCGGAAAAATAATACAAAGCACAACTGAAGGTGATATACGGATACAGAGCTTTCCAGATATCATTCCAGCTGTAAACCAGGATCCTATGAATATAAATCTGCAAAACCAAAACTACTTGCTGCCCGTGTCGAAAATAGGGGCACCCAGAGTTTAGGTTAAAACAATAAACTCCAGGTCAGTCATGTGACTGGTGTGAGAACTAAAACAGTTATTTAAAGCTTTACTTTAAAAGAGAGTAATTCAAGGGACCACGCCGTATAACACGGAACGGGTTTCCTCCCAAGAATACTAGTGCATAAAATAAACAGCGCAATGCTTTTTCGAAAAATGAAGCTATTATAAGACCCAGGTCCCATCACACAATGCAACGCAAGCCGGAGGATAGGGTTTTCCCTTATAATAGCCAAACATGCTTGGTACGTTTAAAACAAATCATTTGATACTATAATAAGTGTATAGTGTCAAAACAATTTCAGTCATAAATATAAATCATAGACGGCATGGGTACCATATATCATGTCGCCATACTAGTTCTACAATTAAAACCGCAATACACGTATTGGAAATTGGATTTCCATCATGAGTCGAGGCAAGGGGCAAGCTCCTCTCCGCTTCGAGACACTCTAGCAAATGCCTCGGGACTACACACTCTGGGTAACCCCTGGATGCTTCAGGGCAGGTCCTCACTTACGTTAGAGGATTAGTATGCCTGAACACACGTTTCCCGGTCCTTACAGACCTAAAATCGAGGCGCCTCATCCAACAACCACATTGGTGAAAAGTATATAAATGTCAGGGCTGGTAAGTCACTGACACCACCAAAGCTAGAAAGAAACGTTGTGCTCTCCCTGTAGTCCTTATCCCGTTTTTAACTCATACCGAGGTGTGAGGCTCGCGAATTCACGCTATACACAAAGCTGCCACGTAGGCCGTGCTTTGATCATCAACCACAAGACTTTGCTTTTCAACAGAAGCCTTGATCCATGCAACTCAGCATGCCACACAGGCAATTCATGCCATGCGATTGATATCTATCGATATATAACCTCTAAGCTCGTACGTCTCCGAGAAGGGAGTTAAGCAAGAGAATAAATTCTCCGCCGTCAAACAGATATATATTTAACAGAAATCAATCAACACAGAATAAAATCCAATGTCAGACACACAATCCATTTACAAGTTCGTTCTGGGTCTGAACGAAATCGGAGGCACTTTCCTCGCATATCCATCGATCTCCAAGTACGTCTGGACGATCACTAACTGATTCCCTCATCTTGGGTGTACAGCCCAATCAAGATCATCAGTAATCACCCAAACGATGTGAAGACTTCCAGTCTTCAACCACCGTCTTCATCTTGGACTTATCGTCGAATCGGTTATTCAGAATGGGTGTAAACCCGGACTTTCCGAACAACCAGCGTATATTAAAAACAAATGTTACACAAACACAACATACGCCTCATTTCAATTCAGTAGCTACTAACCGTAAATCAACAAGAGAACAATTTCCCAAATATTAACCCCGAAGGCCGAAACCAACATCAGATCAATACCAGGAAACCATTCTTCTTAGCTTACCTACAGCTAGTTTCTAAATTTCATATTCTTAGGGAAATGTTCCCATTAATTTTATCCAAGATAAATTCTTTGAATTCATTCTTTAATCTTCCTTTGGATGTCATTTCTAACCAAATTATGGTTTTCCAAACTAGTCGAGATTAGCGAATCACACCGAAGTAATTATTTATTTTATTTCCCAATCCCAACCTATTCATCCCATGAAGCAAAACTGGTAATACTCCATATCTAACACCACAGTGTTATCGGTAAAATTAATTACCATTTCACGTTCAAATCTAATTAAAGATTTAACTATCGCTTTGGAGCAAAACTGGTAATACTCCATTCTCGCTCAATTTCTAAATTTGATAATTTAGATTATCAATTCACATTTCAATCTAATTGCAGATTCATTAAAACTCCTTTTACTGGGTTAAAGAACTAATGTCATTTAAAACACAGTTCACGATAAACCCAAATCACATTCCATTTATTATCGGGTTAAAGAACAAGTGTTATTTAAAACACCGTTCATAATAAACCCACAGATCAATTCTATATAAAACCCATTTCAAATCCAATTTATTTATTTAAAAATAAATGAGTTTTTAATTTTAGTTCAAAACTAGTTCATTTCGATAAAAATCTATTTTTATCTTTTCAAATATGGAGTTTTTCATCCCAATTTTTCCCAAATCATTTCTTATGATTTTACACAAATTATTACTATTTTTAGTAATTTTATCAAGGCCCGTACAGTCGATTTCCATCAACGGCCATCGAACTGCACTTACAGCGACCTTTTCCAAATTTGATTTGGACGTATCTCCAAATCCAACCGTTAGATTTCAAATTTCTAATATTCGTTAAAAGCTCTTTTCGATACGAACCCAACGGTTCTGGTTTTAGGAGAATCCGACGGTCGGATCTCCCGTAATGTCCGTTCGAAGTTAATGGTCGAAATTCGAGAACTGCCGCGGCGCGACGCGTTCTATTCAGGCCATTATATAATATATATATAATATATATAATATATATTTCGTCGATTTCTATTTAAAATGAATTTTATAAATAGTTTTGAATTCGTTTCAAAAACAATCTCAACCTTTATTTCAAATTCAAATCAAAATTGAATTTTCTATTATAAATCCTTTTTACCTTCATTTCTATTTGATTTCTATTCAAATCGATTTTAATTCGATTCGAATTCATTTTCTTTTCAATTCAATTCGATTCGAATTCGTTTTCTTTCCAATTCAATTCAAATTCGTTTTCTATTCAATTCAAATCAAATTCGTTTTCTATACAATTCAAATCAAATTCGTTTTCTATTCAAATCAAATTGAATTCGTTTTATAATTAAATCAAATTCGTTTCGTTTTCTAATTAAATCAAATTCCTTTCGTTTTCTAATTAAATCAAATTCGTTTTCTATTCAAATCAAATTCAATTCGAATATAATCGATATAAATATCGTTCGCGTCAAAATAGCGCATCTAATCAACACGGCTTTATATTCAACAAATGGATCTATATTTCTTTCAATACACGACTCTATATCTTTGTCAACACACGACTAATCTCAACGAATGAGTACTGTCCACGTGTGACCGTTTTTGTTATTTAATATATTTTATAAAAATTATGGTATCTATCGTTTGATTTAAAATCAGACTCCAACCGTAAATTAGTAAGAGAACGATTCCCTGAATATTAACCCCGAAGGCCGAAATCAACATCAGATCAATATTCAGGAGACCACTCATCTTATCTATTTTCCAGTTAGTTTCTGGTTTTATATATGATAAAGATGTAAATTTGATCATTAAAATATTTCGTTCAACACATGACTAATCTCAACGGATGAGTACTGTCAACACATGAACCTTTATTTTATAAAGAAGTAAATTTTATTGTTAAAATATTTCGTTCAACACATGACTAATCTCAACGGATGAGTACAGTCAACACATGAACCTTTATTTTATAGTATTCTTTATCTTCTAAATTGGAATGAGGCCCAATCAATTACCATATAAAGTTAATTATATGGATTCCATACAACACATGTATATAATAGCAACGATAAATAATCAACCATCATCCAAAGTGCACTACACTGTATAAGCATCAAATATAGATATTTAATGCTTATAACAGCCTATCAATCAATCGATCAACATACAACCAATTATTGGGATTAGTGTATGTCGTATTTTATCCCAATACCCATGTGGTGTTTCAAACAATCAAACACAGATTTTATTTGTGCAGTTGGGCGATGTGTAAAATTTATCGACCCAATCAATATCAGTCAAATCAGTGTATATAAACAAATCGGCCCATTTGTTTATGAATATTTATTTATTCACATTCACGTTAAAAGTTATATTTTTTACGATAAAATATTTTTAACTATATAAATATTTTATTTCCTTTCAACACATGAATATATTTCATTATCTATTTCACATCAATTACACAAGCAAATTTCACAACATATCAATCAAACAAACAAGCCATCCATGGTCTGTGGATGGCGGGTGTCGGGTGCTACTAAACACCGTCTGCATCCTAGTATATATATATAACTAGAAAAAGAAATTTTGAAAGGTGAGAAGTTCTCACCGAAAGCTAACCCAACTTCACGACACTTCTTTAGTAGAAATCTTCGTCATTCTCTCCCTTTGTCACTTTCGTTGCCCGCATTCACTACATATGTAAAAATCGAATTTTTACTTCGCTATTCAATATATAAAAATCGAATTTTTACTTCGCTATTCAATATATAAAAATTGAATTTTTACTTCGCTATTCTATATATAAAAATCGAATTTTTACTTCGCTATTCAATATATAAAAATCCTATTTTTATAATCACGCTATATGGATAAAATTTCTATTTTCACACCGCTACTATATAGATAAAAATTATATTTTTACTTCGTTATTCTCAATATAAAAATTTCCCCTTTTCAATTATAAATATTTCGGCTTTTCAAATATAAAGATTTCGCCTTTTCAAATATAAAGATTTCGCCTTTTCAAATATAAAGATTTCGCCTTTTCAAATATAAAGATTTCACCTTTTCAATTACATCATTATAAAAATCACATTTTTATTTTGCTACACATATAAAGATGATATTTCTAATATTCCTATGATGTAAAAATTATATTTTTAATTCTCTACATAAACAAAAATCATATTTTTACATCTTCTACATAGTAAAGATTATATTTTTAATAATTTAAAAATATAAAAATCATATTTTTATAATTCTTGCATGCACATAAAAATCTCATTTTCCTTTCCGCCACATGATAATCAAAATCTAAATTTTTCATGAACGAAAAATTATAATTTTTACAACATAAAAATCACATCTTTTTGTCTTGGAATTCAAGTCTTTTTCTATGTGTTCATATATGAAAAATCAGTTTTGTAGTGACCCGGATTTTCGGCGACTTTGGTTATCGACGTAAGCTCGACGTCGATAACCAAAACATCGAAAAATCCCGGTAATTAATGAAAGAAGACAAAGGGTGAGGATAGATAAGATAGAACTTATAGAATAGAAGAAGAAGAAGAACATCATCATCAGAGTAAACACGAATCTCACAACGGAACGAATAAAATATAACATAACATATCTTTGAAATAACATCAGTATATGTATACAATAACACTTATCAGAGTACAACACTTACAACAACAGCGGAAATAATAATAGCTATAGAATCCTGAAGTCTCCTGCTCCAAGCTCTCCAAGTGTATCTGTAAAATCCCGACTACTTGACTGCCCGTACAAATTTAGGCACCCAAGAGTTTAGGGAAAACAACAAAATAAACTCCAGGTCAGTCATGGGACTGGTGTGAATAAACTCAAATCATTTAGACAGGTATATGATATCTCATAAGACCACGCCGTGAATACGGAACGGGTTTTTCCCTTATGAGAATCCAAATAACTTTTCAAAGCAATATCATTCTGATATTATAATAATGTCTAAGTACAAATAAATATCAATCTAGCAGAAACGCTTGCATCTCACGTTACTACATATATAGTATACAATCAAAATCGCAAGCACGTATTGGATGATTGGATTTCCAACTATGACAAGGTATGGAACCACCTTCCGATCAGTGTACTCTAGGAACGATACACTGGAGTTCAACAAGAACATCTTGCAACTCAGCCACACATGACCGACCACTCATTTCGCTTGAGTGTATCGAATGTACATCACCAACGGTTGGGATCAGCAACCGTTCCCGTATATATATGGGACAGCATTGATAGATTTAAGAAAACAAATGAATATTCACTAGATAGGTGATTATACACCCTACTTCGGTGCGACCGACTTAGCCATGCTGCCTGCCCGATTTCTGTCATTTACCGGTTGATGAGGCTAGAAGCTACGCTTTATCATCACATCAGATTCACTTCGAATGCTACATTGTCAAATCCATCGAAATCACTAATTTACGTCTACAACCATACATTATGTGTCAGCTAAAAGAAGTTTCCTTCTCCGCTTCCACTCTTGGTATAGTTGAAGAAATCAATGTACGTGACCGTCTGGAAATACTATGTCAGACATCCATCTTCATTCACTTAGAATGTCACATCGTCATACCCGCCAAATCACAAATTGACTTATCCAAAAATAACACGGGTATACAGCTAAGAGAAACGAATTCCTCCGCCACCAAACATGAATACGTTTGAACAGATCAACTTACGCGATCCATTAGATATACTCTGTCAGACCTTCGTCCATACAAGTTGTCCTGGGACTGGACAAACCGAAGGCACTATTCTGTAAACAGGATAGCCCTTGCATTTTACTCCGTCTTCAATTATCTTTGGCATATATGATTCGCGACGCTTATGCCAATACAGAGTGGTTCTTTGGATAATAATCCAACTGGTCTCTCCATATTAACAACGTTAAAATGGTCAAAACTTCGATAGTCGGTGAGTTAACTATCAAAGAAAAACAAGTGTGCAAACAACGATATTATTTCCAAATGGAAATTATATCGAACAAACATCATTTAACATAAATCTCTTTAGTTCATTTATTTACTTATCTCCTGTTTCCCTATATTATAAATTCTTATTTTCTTTTATCAGAAAACATTTCTGATTCTCGTTTGGAAAACATTTCCAAAACTTCTTTACGATCAAACCTTACCATTTCTTAGTTAAGAAGGAAGCCACTCAAGTTGGGGTATAATTACCTCTCAGACCTTAACTGAACAACGTTATAACTTCGAAATGGTCAAAGTTTATCTTTTAATCTTTAACAACTTCTTTACGCCTTTCTCGGATTCAATTTTACTAGTCCACTGCTATATTTAAAACATTTGGTTATAACGATAATGTTATAATCCCTACTTTCGAATTTTCTAACTTTAATTATAACTTCTATTCTTATTAGTGAATAATTAACCTAACACTTATTTATTTATAAATAAATAAAACTCTATTTAAACACTGGAAAGTATAAGTACTTTCCTGAATTCGATATAATCGAATTTGCCGATTAACTCTCTTCGAGAAATCTCTATTTGATTAACTCTTCTTCGAATAACCTATATTCGATTATCTCCTTCTCGAATAAACGATATTCGATAGTCTCTCTTCGAATAACTAATATTCGATAACTCTTCCTTTCAAATATCCCATATTTGAAAATCTCACTTCGATTAAACTATAATCGATAACCCCCTTCGATGAACTAACATCGATAACTCCTTTCGATGAACTAACATCGAAAACTCCTTTCGATGAAACTAACATCGATAACCCCTTTCGATGAACTAACATCGATAACTTCTTTCGATGAAACTAACATCGATAACTTCTTTCGATCAAACTAACATCGATAACTTCTTTCGATGAACTAACATCGATAACTTCTTTCGATGAAACTAACATCGATAACTTTAACTCGACGAACTTAACTCGACTAACTTAACTTGACTCGACTAACTCGACTTACTTGGTTCGACCAATTCGATTTGATTAACTAGGCTCGACTAACTTAACTCGACTTACTTGGTTCGACCAATTCGATTCGATTAACTAGGCTCGACTAACTTGGTCGAACCACCCGATCAACTCAACTTATTTAACTTTAACTGGTTTTACTTGGTTTGACTAACTCCATTTATTAACTCGACTGACTAATTCAACTCGATTAACCTAACTTGATTTACTTATCTCGATTAACTGAACTAATCACTTTGATTAACTCGACTAATTCACTTTGGTTAGCTTAACCAATTCACTTAACTAATTCACTTAGTTTAACTTAACTAATTCACTTAACTCCTGTCGAATAAACTATATTCGATAACTCCTCTAACTCTATTCGAATAAACTATATTCGATTAACTCCTTTACTCTAGTCGAATAAACTATATTCGATTAACTCCTTTACTCTATTCGAATAAACTATATTCGATTAACTCTATTTAACTCCGTTTAACTCTATTCGAATAACTAATTCGATTAACTAACTTTGAATACCATATTCGATTAACTAACTTCGAATACCATATTCGATTTCTCCTTTCGAATAACATATTCGATTTCTCCTTTCGAATACCATATTCGATTTGCTTTATTCACTTTATAAAGATTTCCTTTTTAACAACGTTTTATTCATTTGAAAAGATTTACTTTTAAATAACGGTTCTACACTTTAAAAATGATTTCCTTTTTATAACGTTTCCTTTTCAATTCTATTTGTAAATGGTTTACAAATATTTCCTTTTCAAATTTATTCTTGAAATATTCTAACTCCTTAAATTCCCGGAAAAATTCGCCATAACCTCCTTTGTAACGGGAGCATCGGGAAAATCCCCAAACTCACCACACAGGCCTTTCCATTCAAAAAGAAATGTTTTGAATTTATTTCCTTTTTTAAAATATCTCCTATTTATAAATATCCCAATTTATAAATATTCCTTATTTATAAATATTCCACTTTATAAATATCTCTTATTTATAAATATCCCAATTTATAAATATTCTATTTTCAATATCACTTTGAAAATCCCCTTTGTCAACATCCCGTATGTTATGGTATTCAATCATATCAAATCACGATGTTCAATCTCGTCCGTACACACACAAATCAACAACAGGTTATAATTCACATCATATATTAAAATATATGAAAAACAATAAAATAACTGTTGAGGAATCCAGTCGGATTCCTCCAACCTGTTTCCCTGCATCACAGATGTTAGACAATATAGATAACATCACTTTCAGTTCCATATGATATATTCTGCTAAACAGAATCAATATAGAAATTTAACTAACTGACTAGCAGTTCAATCAAATAATCAACACACAGTCAAACAGACAATTTTAACAGTTCTAACAATACAACATGAAATTATAAACTGTTCAGAGTTGGTGAGATTTACTCACATTGGACGATCATCGTTAATAACGATAACCATCGCTTGATTCTGAACGGACAATTTATTTCGCCATAAATTGTAACGAGCTCCGATGGACTTCTAGTCAGTTCCATCGTGTAGTGTCCATCCATACGATCTTGTCGGATCTTGTTTCGCTGAATTTTGTTTTCGTATGACCAAGTTATTGGATTTACAAGCAAAACATAATTAAATAAACAAAACTTGAATTTAATTTATTTAGTTTGGGCCTTAACTTTCTTCCAAGCCCACTTTCATAACCCAAATGCCCAGACCGTGCCTTTGTCTTCCCAAAACATCGAACTCCAGTATTTCCACAAAACCAAATGGCCATTGCCGAAGTTTGCTCCTCCACCGATCCTTCACTCCTCCACGAATTCAACAATCGACTTCACCATTTCGATCTCCATCAGTTTCTCTTCTTCTCCAACCCATTTTTTCTCAACTCGGTCCCTCATTTCCTCTCACGATGTCCGGTTATAAACCCACGGCAACAGAAATGGATCGAACAAAATGATGTTCGAATCCCACAAAACTTTGCTTCAAGGTGTTAAATCACCTCCTGACCCCAAATCTAAACTCAATAACAACTATCGAAGCCCCAAAATCAAACCGTATCGAACCCTAGGATCTCGCTGTATAAAAACCCGAACACCCTACCCATGTCGCACCCACTAAAACCAGTACAGAATCGAACGGTATCACTCTCTGATCTCGAATACAAGGTTCCCATGATTTAATGATTTTTGTTTTGATTGTTCTTGAATTTTTGAAGACACACGAAATTTGTTTTGTGAACTAATGGTAACGGCGGAAAAAAAAATGCCCTGTTGACCAAATGACAAATGAAATTAGGTTAAGGAAATTTTTAGGGTATTATATAGTGTATTTTTAATATTAAAATATTTGAATATTATATTGATTTTAAGAAATCGTTTTTTTACTCTCGTGTTTAAAAATCCCTGCGGTCACATACGATGCCCAAAAATCACGAAAACGGACGTGCATCTACAGCTCGACATTACGGTCCCAACGAAACTGGTTTCGTCAAATTCCGACTTCGTATGCTCACACAGCGTATTTTTAACTGTCGAAATACTGACTGTTTTACACTCTAAAAATCCGTACGACCACATACTGCCTCTAAAAATCACGAAACTGGAAATCTAACAACTATTTGATATTGCGGATCCAACAAAACTGGTTTCGTCGAATTCCGGCTTCGTTTGCAAAAGTGGCTATTTTTTTAACGCTCTAAATAGCCTATTTAAATATATAAATATGTTTAAATATAATTAAATTAAATATTAAATAATTAATATTCTCGTATATCTTCACATATGATATTATACAGCTTCAGAATATCATATCAGAATTTACAGCTTGATATTTCAGATTTCAGATTTATCGATATTCAGTTTATATCGAAAATCCTTTTATAACGTATATAAAGCGTTGCGAATTATAAAGGAATTCCATAGCGACTTTTCTGAAATTTGATTTGGACGTAAATCAAAATCTACACAACGAAATCCAGATTTTTCTCTTCCACTAGAAAGATATACTCCACTAGCTCCACACGTTTCTTGTTTCACAGAGATCCGATTCAAAACCAACCCTGTATACTCATTTGAAGTTCAAATCGCCAAATAGCGAACTGCCGCGTCGTTACGCGCTCGATTTTAATTAAAATATAATTATACGTTCAAACTGTCGTCGATTGAATATATTCGTTATTATGTTTCGAATCGAAACCCCACCAAATCTCGTATGCTATTCAATTCACACGATATTGTGAATTTCACTATTTCCGACTATTTCGTCATTATAATATATTATTATATTATAATTATTAATTAAATATTCAATATTATTTAATTCACGTTCTCGATATCGATAAATCGATATTTAATAATTAAATAAATTAATTATTCAACAGCTGAAAATGTGGGTCACTACATTCTTCCCCACTTAAAATAATTTCGTCCTCGAAATTGCTAAGCTAGGGGACGACCCTATCTACTGTGTAAAAATTTATCTGTTTACCTCTTATCTCCGGTTTCAACTGAACCAATTAATATTGACTAAAATATTAATTTATTCCTACTAACCAAATTTTCAAAAATTCTGAAAATTTTCTAACGCCTTAACTTTTCGAAATTTTTTGCCAGCACCTCCTTTGTACTGGTCAATATCTCAAACTCCAACTCGCCTCTCTGGGCCTTCTTCAACCCAAAAGAAAATCAAACAGCCAAGCGGCTTGCCAGTTCGGCTCATCAAAATCTCAAACTCATATCAAATATAAACTGGTACCTTTTTGTCGGGCATATCATTATATCCCTTCAATCTGTTATCACTTCAACATATACCGATGCCATTCCAATCAACTCAAATCGATTTATTCTCAAATCCAATCATTCGGTTATATCAAACCAAATTCCATTCAAACTCCAATATCAATTTCAAATTCTTAACTCATCAATGAAATTCCATCCCAGATTATTTTCCAATCAAATCTGTCTTATTCAACTTAGTTCAAGTTAAATTTAAATTTATTTATTCATTTATACCATCTCAATCTATTTAACTTCATTAGTTAAATTTTAAGTCCAAAATTTTAATTTCCTGAGTTCATTTCAAATCAATTTGAAATCATAACACCAATTCAAAACATTTGAATTTCTAAACCACTTGTTTTCTCAAAACAATTCAAAAACGAAGCCTTTGCTAGTAATCCGTCACTTACAAACTCGAAAATGAACACCGATGATGCACCATCGGAGTTTATTTTCCAGCGAACCAGTGAGTTCAATACTATATCATTTTCAAAACCATTTCTAAACGCTTCCATTTTGAAAAACATTTCAAAATCTCCTAGGAACTTAAAATTTCCTTATTTTAATTCCAATCTGATTTAAATTCAGATTTTTCTTCATTTATTTCATATACTTTACTTATATGAATTCTGATTAGTCATTTATAATCATTTTACCTTTTTATAATCTTACTCGATTATAATAACAACCAACACAACCAATATACTATATCAAATATATTCGGGTAAAATTATTCCATTTACCCTCTTTCAAAACATACCATGACGGTTCATCGTATTCGAGTGTTTTGTAACCCCTATCGATACAGTGGATCAAACCGATCGACCAGAATTCACAAACAACTCAACCAATAAAACTCCACAATATAAAATCATTTTATATTAACTAACAAATACGTTCACTCGTATATATACACTCAAACTCAGTCTAGGATATTACTAATCCCATCTCTACTGAATCACGCCACAGAGCCAAGGTAATAACTAAACCAATGCTCTGATACCAACTGTAGTGACCCGGATTTTCGGCGACTTTGGTTATCGACGTAAGCTCGACGTCGATAACCAAAACATCGAAAAATCCCGGTAATTAATGAAAGAAGACAGAGGGTGAGGATAGATAAGATAGAACTTATAGAATAGAAGAAGAAGAAGAACATCATCATCAGAGTAAACACGAATCTCACAACGGAACGAATAAAATATAACATAACATATCTTTGAAATAACATCAGTATATGTATACAATAACACTTATCAGAGTACAACACTTACAACAACAGCGGAAATAATAATAGCTATAGAATCCTGAAGCCTCCTGCTCCAAGCTCTCCAAGTGTATCTGTAAAATCCCGACTACTTGACTGCCCGTACAAATTTAGGCACCCAAGAGTTTAGGGAAAACAACAAAATAAACTCCAGGTCAGTCATGGGACTGGTGTGAATAAACTCAAATCATTTAGACAGGTATATGATATCTCATAAGACCACGCCGTGAATACGGAACGGGTTTTTCCCTTATGAGAATCCAAATAACTTTTCAAAGCAATATCATTCTGATATTATAATAATGTCTAAGTACAAATAAATATCAATCTAGCAGAAACGCTTGCATCTCACGTTACTACATGTATAGTATACAATCAAAATCGCAAGCACGTATTGGATGATTGGATTTCCAACTATGACAAGGTATGGAACCACCTTCCGATCAGTGTACTCTAGGAACGATACACTGGAGTTCAACAAGAACATCTTGCAACTCAGCCACACATGACCGACCACTCATTTCGCTTGAGTGTATCGAATGTACATCACCAACGGTTGGGATCAGCAACCGTTCCCGTATATATATGGGACAGCATTGATAGATTTAAGAAAACAAATGAATATTCACTAGATAGGTGATTATACACCCTACTTCGGTGCGACCGACTTAGCCATGCTGCCTGCCCGATTTCTGTCATTTACCGGTTGATGAAGCTAGAAGCTACGCTTTATCATCACATCAGATTCACTTCGAATGCTACATTGTCAAATCCATCGAAATCACTAATTTACGTCTACAACCATACATTATGTGTCAGCTAAAAGAAGTTTCCTTCTCCGCTTCCACTCTTGGTATAGTTGAAGAAATCAATGTACGTGACCGTCTGGAAATACTATGTCAGACATCCATCTTCATTCACTTAGAATGTCACATCGTCATACCCGCCAAATCACAAATTGACTTATCCAAAAATAACACGGGTATACAGCTAAGAGAAACGAATTCCTCCGCCACCAAACATGAATACGTTTGAACAGATCAACTTACGCGATCCATTAGATATACTCTGTCAGACCTTCGTCCATACAAGTTGTCCTGGGACTGGACAAACCGAAGGCACTATTCTGTAAACAGGATAGCCCTTGCATTTTACTCCGTCTTCAATTATCTTTGGCATATATGATTCGCGACGCTTATGCCAATACAGAGTGGTTCTTTGGATAATAATCCAACCGGTCTCTCCATATTAACAACGTTAAAATGGTCAAAACTTCGATAGTCGGTGAGTTAACTATCAAAGAAAAACAAGTGTGCAAACAACGATATTATTTCCAAATGGAAATTATATCGAACAAACATCATTTAACATAAATCTCTTTAGTTCATTTATTTACTTATCTCCTGTTTCCCTATATTCTAAATTCTTATTTTCTTTTATCAGAAAACATTTCTGATTCTCGTTTGGAAAACATTTCCAAAACTTCTTTACGATCAAACCTTACCATTTCTTAGTTAAGAAGGAAGCCACTCAAGTTGGGGTATAATTACCTCTCAGACCTTAACTGAACAACGTTATAACTTCGAAATGGTCAAAGTTTATCTTTTAATCTTTAACAACTTCTTTACGCCTTTCTCGGATTCAATTTTACTAGTCCACTGCTATATTTAAAACATTTGGTTATAACGATAATGTTATAATCCCTACTTTCGAATTTTCTAACTTTAATTATAACTTCTATTCTTATTAGTGAATAATTAACCTAACACTTATTTATTTATAAATAAATAAAACTCTATTTAAACACTGGAAAGTATAAGTACTTTCCTGAATTCGATATAATCGAATTTGCCGATTAACTCTCTTCGAGAAATCTCTATTTGATTAACTCTTCTTCGAATAACCTATATTCGATTATCTCCTTCTCGAATAAACGATATTCGATAGTCTCTCTTCGAATAACTAATATTCGATAACTCTTCCTTTCAAATATCCCATATTTGAAAATCTCACTTCGATTAAACTATAATCGATAACCCCCTTCGATGAACTAACATCGATAACTCCTTTCGATGAACTAACATCGAAAACTCCTTTCGATGAAACTAACATCGATAACCCCTTTCGATGAACTAACATCGATAACTTCTTTCGATGAAACTAACATCGATAACTTCTTTCGATCAAACTAACATCGATAACTTCTTTCGATGAACTAACATCGATAACTTCTTTCGATGAAACTAACATCGATAACTTTAACTCGACGAACTTAACTCGACTAACTTAACTTGACTCGACTAACTCGACTTACTTGGTTCGACCAATTCGATTTGATTAACTAGGCTCGACTAACTTAACTCGACTTACTTGGTTCGACCAATTCGATTCGATTAACTAGGCTCGACTAACTTGGTCGAACCACCCGATCAACTCAACTTATTTAACTTTAACTGGTTTTACTTGGTTTGACTAACTCCATTTATTAACTCGACTGACTAATTCAACTCGATTAACCTAACTTGATTTACTTATCTCGATTAACTGAACTAATCACTTTGATTAACTCGACTAATTCACTTTGGTTAGCTTAACCAATTCACTTAACTAATTCACTTAGTTTAACTTAACTAATTCACTTAACTCCTGTCGAATAAACTATATTCGATAACTCCTCTAACTCTATTCGAATAAACTATATTCGATTAACTCCTTTACTCTAGTCGAATAAACTATATTCGATTAACTCCTTTACTCTATTCGAATAAACTATATTCGATTAACTCTATTTAACTCCGTTTAACTCTATTCGAATAACTAATTCGATTAACTAACTTTGAATACCATATTCGATTAACTAACTTCGAATACCATATTCGATTTCTCCTTTCGAATAACATATTCGATTTCTCCTTTCGAATACCATATTCGATTTGCTTTATTCACTTTATAAAGATTTCCTTTTTAACAACGTTTTATTCATTTGAAAAGATTTACTTTTAAATAACGGTTCTACACTTTAAAAATGATTTCCTTTTTATAACGTTTCCTTTTCAATTCTATTTGTAAATGGTTTACAAATATTTCCTTTTCAAATTTATTCTTGAAATATTCTAACTCCTTAAATTCCCGGAAAAATTCGCCATAACCTCCTTTGTAACGGGAGCATCGGGAAAATCCCCAAACTCGCCACACAGGCCTTTCCATTCAAAAAGAAATGTTTTGAATTTATTTCCTTTTTTAAAATATCTCCTATTTATAAATATCCCAATTTATAAATATTCCTTATTTATAAATATTCCACTTTATAAATATCTCTTATTTATAAATATCCCAATTTATAAATATTCTATTTTCAATATCACTTTGAAAATCCCCTTTGTCAACATCCCGTATGTTATGGTATTCAATCATATCAAATCACGATGTTCAATCTCGTCCGTACACACACAAATCAACAACAGGTTATAATTCACATCATATATTAAAATATATGAAAAACAATAAAATAACTGTTGAGGAATCCAGTCGGATTCCTCCAACCTGTTTCCCTGCATCACAGATGTTAGACAATATAGATAACATCACTTTCAGTTCCATATGATATATTCTGCTAAACAGAATCAATATAGAAATTTAACTAACTGACTAGCAGTTCAATCAAATAATCAACACACAGTCAAACAGACAATTTTAACAGTTCTAACAATACAACATAAAATTATAAACTGTTCAGAGTTGGTGAGATTTACTCACATTGGACGATCATCGTTAATAACGATAACCATCGCTTGATTCTGAACGGACAATTTATTTCGCCATAAATTGTAACGAGCTCCGATGGACTTCTAGTCAGTTCCATCGTGTAGTGTCCATCCATACGATCTTGTCGGATCTTGTTTCGCTGAATTTTGTTTTCGTATGACCAAGTTATTGGATTTACAAGCAAAACATAATTAAATAAACAAAACTTGAATTTAATTTATTTAGTTTGGGCCTTAACTTTCTGCCAAGCCCACTTTCATAACCCAAATGCCCAGACCGTGCCTTTGTCTTCCCAAAACATCGAACTCCAGTATTTCCACAAAACCAAATGGCCATTGCCGAAGTTTGCTCCTCCACCGATCCTTCACTCCTCCACGAATTCAACAATCGACTTCACCATTTCGATCTCCATCAGTTTCTCTTCTTCTCCAACCCATTTTTTCTCAACTCGGTCCCTCATTTCCTCTCACGATGTCCGGTTATAAACCCACGGCAACAGAAATGGATCGAACAAAATGATGTTCGAATCCCACAAAACTTTGCTTCAAGGTGTTAAATCACCTCCTGACCCCAAATCTAAACTCAATAACAACTATCGAAGCCCCAAAATCAAACCGTATCGAACCCTAGGATCTCGCTGTATAAAAACCCGAACACCCTACCCATGTCGCACCCACTAAAACCAGTACAGAATCGAACGGTATCACTCTCTGATCTCGAATACAAGGTTCCCATGATTTAATGATTTTTGTTTTGATTGTTCTTGAATTTTTGAAGACACACGAAATTTGTTTTGTGAACTAATGGTAACGGCGGAAAAAAAAATGCCCTGTTGACCAAATGACAAATGAAATTAGGTTAAGGAAATTTTTAGGGTATTATATAGTGTATTTTTAATATTAAAATATTTGAATATTATATTGATTTTAAGAAATCGTTTTTTTACTCTCGTGTTTAAAAATCCCTGCGGTCACATACGATGCCGAAAAATCACGAAAACGGACGTGCATCTACAGCTCGACATTACGGTCCCAACGAAACTGGTTTCGTCAAATTCCGACTTCGTATGCTCACACAGCGTATTTTTAACTGTCGAAATACTGACTGTTTTACACTCTAAAAATCCGTACGACCACATACTGCCTCTAAAAATCACGAAACTGGAAATCTAACAACTATTTGATATTGCGGATCCAACAAAACTGGTTTCGTCGAATTCCGGCTTCGTTTGCAAAAGTGGCTATTTTTTTAACGCTCTAAATAGCCTATTTAAATATATAAATATGTTTAAATATAATTAAATTAAATATTAAATAATTAATATTCTCGTATATCTTCACATATGATATTATACAGCTTCAGAATATCATATCAGAATTTACAGCTTGATATTTCAGATTTCAGATTTATCGATATTCAGTTTATATCGAAAATCCTTTTATAACGTATATAAAGCGTTGCGAATTATAAAGGAATTCCATAGCGACTTTTCTGAAATTTGATTTGGACGTAAATCAAAATCTACACAACGAAATCCAGATTTTTCTCTTCCACTAGAAAGATATACTCCACTAGCTCCACACGTTTCTTGTTTCACAGAGATCCGATTCAAAACGAACCCTGTATACTCATTTGAAGTTCAAATCGCCAAATAGCGAACTGCCGCGTCGTTACGCGCTCGATTTTAATTAAAATATAATTATACGTTCAAACTGTCGTCGATTGAATATATTCGTTATTATGTTTCGAATCGAAACCCCACCAAATCTCGTATGCTATTCAATTCACACGATATTGTGAATTTCACTATTTCCGACTATTTCGTCATTATAATATATTATTATATTATAATTATTAATTAAATATTCAATATTATTTAATTCACGTTCTCGATATCGATAAATCGATATTTAATAATTAAATAAATAAATTATTTAACAGCTGAAAATGTGGGTCACTACAAGTTTTATCACATAGAGAAATAAAAATCAGTTTTAACATAAAATAAAATCAGTAAAAACTCACCTTTATTTGATAGAGGGAGTGAAGGGACTTGCTGGTGACCCGGGGGGGTCTCTGGTGCGCAGCAGTCGGAGAAAGGGGGGTATCGCGACCGAGGCAGAGGGTGGGGGGGTTGACTGTCGCAGAGGAGGAAAGGGAAGGGGGAGGGAGGAGAGAGGGGCGGCGGGTCAGAGGGAGGTGCGGTGGGGTCTGGGCTCGGATTGGGGGTTGACTTCGCGTCAGGAAGGAGCAGGGGAGGAGGAGGAAGGAAGGTGGTGCAGCAGAGGATGGGGGGTGCCTCGCGCGGCGGCGCGATGGTCGATTGGGGTGGGGCTTCTCGCTGGTGGAGCGATTCGTTTTTTTTTCTGATTCAATCAAGGTGGGGCCAGAGGGTAATAGGGAGAGGAAGATATTTTTTTAATTTAATTATTTAATTCAAAAAGTTGACTTTTACATACGACCTCTAAACGAGGCCCACCACCTGTCGTCCATAGCTAATTACCCCCATTCCGAACACAATGGGATATGTATCATAGGTTGATTCGATCGTTTCGATCAGTTTCCATCAAAATCAACATATAACTCTATATATTGAATTTGAACGCGCATTTCAATTTACCGGGGTCACATACTGACTCTAAAAATTCCCAAAAAATATTTTATAGCTTCGTATTGACGATACGGTCCTTATAAAACTAGTTTCGTCGAATTCTGAGACCGTTTGAAAAATGGCCATTTTCCAGTCGATTAAAATCAACTGAAACTGGTCAAACGCGTTTTCCTTTGCCACGCTCACATATTGATTCGAAAAATTATGAAATTTGAAACCTAGCAATAATTTGACATCATGGACCCAACAAACGTGGTTTTGTCGAAATCCGAGGTCGTTTGCAAAATTCCCATTTTTAAGGGCCTGAATTCCATAGCGACTATTCAGAATTTTCAACTGGACATATCTTTTGATTCCCGTTATGAAATTTTGATTTTTCGGATTCGTTGGAAAGATATTCTCAATTAGATCCTAATGTTTTCAGTTTCGCTAAAATCCGGTTTGTTTTGCACCCGTTACATTCAATTGAAGTTTGAAATCGAATTATCGAACTACCGCGCCATTTTCAATTCTATTTATAATTATATATATTTATTTATATTCTAACGACGACGCGTATAAATAAATACGTTCGAATTATATTCAAAATAAATTTTCTCGTCGATTTTATTTAAAATAATTTATTTTAAATATTCAAAATTCGCTAAAATTGCCAAAATAAAAATTTTAAACTGGCCCAGATTTTCCGGGTTATTACATATTAGCACCTGGTCTAGTATGTATAACCCAAGTTGTCAAGTGCAACAAACAAAAATTAAACTAAATTTGTTTTTTTAGATAATCAGTTAGTCTGGAGATGGCCAGTAAACAAGTGTTGTAGATAACATTTTCCCTTCCATTGTGTTATGACTTATGGGCACCACAATCTAACATATTCTTCACAACTATACCCAAGCGAAATATTATTGGTGTTCAGTAAGTTGTGAAGTTTGGACATAGTCAATTAGCAGAAAACCATTATGTTACAATCGTAATATTATTTGTAGGATTTACATAACCAAATACCGTGATCTTATTATTTTGTGTTATAGCACAATCGGGAAATGCTAAAATGGAATCCAAAAAACTAAAGCACATCACATAATAGAACATCATATATTGATTAAAAGATCCTAGTTCAGAGGTGCAAATGGAAAAAAACCAGAAATGAAACTTTACAGCCTTAAGCAACTCATGGAAACTCAAGGGGAAAAAATTAACTGAAAACCTAAAAGCAACTTTTACTTCCACATTTAGTAGGTAGTAAACTTTATAAGGGCCTTGGTATATTCGGATACAACATGTTTGACAAGCTCTCCAGGAAGAATAAGTTGAACAGGAGTCTGAATCTCGCAGAAAGTGATTTTCGGCTTCTTGTTTACCTTTCCAATGCGTTCACCAAGAGCCAACTGTTAACGATATTTTTCGTCAACACCAGAGATAGGTCTACAGAAGTGGACCTAAGGGGGAAATGATGTTATTTAGCTTTCACGAGTCTGAGTTAGTTCATCGTTTCCTAGATATCAATGTTTAGAGCCCAAAAGATTAGTTACTCTTCCCTCAATGGGGTGAGCATCACGCTTAAGCAACTCTAAAACCAACAATTATCTTGGGACAAGGGATCCCTAAACACAACCCTCAACAAAAGGCTAAACGGCTTGTAAGAAGGGGTTCTGCAAGGAACTCTACGAAAGGGTCTAAGGTTGAGTAGGAACCTGTGACTGTGTAGGAAGCCTATAATAGGTTGTGTAGGAAATAGCTAAGAAATCGCATAAGAAACTAACAGGAAAATATGCTAAGTGTCAATCCGCTCTTTATTGACCTTTGATTTGGAGTACATGAGTGATTATAATAGAAATCCCCAAATTGATTTAGAAATTAGGGTTTACTCTAGAGAAAAAGAGTATAAGAATGAGAAATGAGAATTCGATGCCCAAAGTGAGACCCTTAGGGTTTTATTTATTGACAAATCGGGACCCCTTTTGTTATTGGGCTAGCGAAAGCCTTTGTCGGCCACTTTTCCCTTTGGTCCAAGTTGTTTTGGCTCTCGGTTGATTTTTGGCCTCGCTTATTGCTTTCTAAGGTACAGGTCTTGACTCTCGGAAGAATGGTCCAGCTTACTGGAGCTTTTCTTCGGAGTTTCTTCTATTTTCTTTGTATCAGTGACAAGCCTGTCGGTATGAAAAGTTTTAGGGAGGCTTTAGGCTTCCGGACGAAGGCTTCTGGATATTGGATTCCGGATATGGACTTCCGGATATAGGCCTTCGGTCATTCTGTTGGCACTTTATGGAGCTTGCCTTTATGATTCAAGTAAATGGACGTCGGGTCCGCCACCCCTATCGGTATCGACACTAAGCAGATTAGTTCGGATAGCTTATCTCTCTTCAAGGTTTCAGCTTGCCTTTTGGTAGATTCCTGAAGTGTATCTTGGCTTTCCGAAGGGTTGCTTCCAGTGCTTTATTAGTTGTTAACTAAAGGGGCCTTTCGATGATCATCTAATAGAGGTCCCGGTGGCTGGTTCTCGGATGACCCTCTTTATGCTTCAAACTTTGTGCCTTTGATGCTTTCGTCCCTTGATGTACCAGTATTAAGCAAGTTAATACTCATATCCCTTCTGTCCTTCTAGGTATCGGCTTGTAGGATTCCCGGTCTCTCTCTTTATTGGCTTCTGGTTTTGGGTGGCCTTTTGTTATCTACCCTTCATGCCAGAACCATCCTGCTAGTATCCTTTCTTTGCATAGGCTTTGAGCTTTTTTCTTTAGTGATGGTGTCGGTTTCCTAGCTCTCAGATTGATCCCTTATGCTTTCAGTTCTACCTTGCGCTTGGCTTTTGCTTTCGGAGGATTCTTTTATGCTTGTGGCGATCCCCTACCCCATCACCATCAGCTTGTTTTAATGCTAATTTTGGTAATAACATTTGCCCCCTCCCCCCCCCCCATAAAGGGGTAATTTCGACTTTCTAAGTCAAACTTCGATGTCCTTTAAGTGTTTTGATTCTCTGTCTCTTGATTTTCCTTGATCAGATCCGTTGATTGGTTCTTGCTTGTACGGCTTGGATTAAAGGTAATTTGGTATAATTACCATTGCTTCTTCTTCCTCATTTTTACTTGTGACATTATTACTCAAACCAAGTTACTTTTCATCGAGAATTGCCAAGGCTTTTTTGAAAATTTCTGAATCGATCTCTGGTGAGTACTCTTACTTTAAATTACGAGTAGAAATTTAAATTAATCAAAGGGTTTTGCGTGCTAAATGCAAGTTACTTAATCATAGGTGATTTAGACTACGATTCATGGTGAACTACATGAATGCTCTTTCCCCCAATATTATTTCATTGGGGTTTGGGATGTACAATTTTCATAAGAAAAGTTATTTGCGGTTATAAAGTGAAATCTATGCCTTTGGTGCCGGTGAATTCACCACCAAAGTTACCGGTTCGATCGTTCCAACTTTACCAACACCAATCCCAGCATTTATGTAGTATAGAAGTCCTGGATTGATCCAAGAATGGTGAATCATCCGAAAGAGCTGTTAAAGAGATAATTCTTTCTCTAATTTTGGTGTCGGTAAAGGTTAGGAGTTTTAATGTCGTAATCTATTGACTTTAGATTCGTGTGCCGGTCCCAAGGGATATTCAGGCTTTCGATGATGACTTAGGATCATTTTGGTTCCGGTTTAACCGTTATTAGTCCCTTTTTAGTCTTCCCAGCACCATTCTTTTATTTCTTTTTGTCTTTGGTCCCAGGATGGCTAATTTTGTCATCATTAAGGGCTTGCTTATTTCTAAGTGAACGCAAACTTTGCATGAATTCCGTCCAGATTAATGTTTAGGACTATCATGATATGCAGTAGATTGAGCTTCTAGCATTAATATGTTTACAGGTTATCTACCCATTTCATATTAGTGAATGCGGTACTAATTCACATGTTATGAAATTATATCACCTAGCAACACTATGTCTGATAAAAAGAGCTCCAGTCAATCAAAGCATGGTGTTCCTAGAACCTTTCGGAAAAAGAAGCCATTCGCTTTGAAGAAATCTCTAATTACTTCTCAAGATGAAGTAGATTCCATCCTTAATAGCTTTGGGATGGTTGATATAGATGTTATTCCTGCCACTAATCGGGATAATATTAGAAATCCTCTGGAAGGTTACTTTGCATATTCAGCCATCCATATCTGGCGTAGAGGATTGTTTCCCTTTCCGACTTTTATGTCTCGACTCTTATAGGACCTGGAAAATGCACCTGCCTAACTTCTCTTAAACACCTATATTTAGCTTCTATGTCTCAAAGTTTTGGCACTTGAATCGGGTCAGGCTTCCCTTACTTCTAATCATATTCAGCATTTGGTATGGTTTTCAAAAGGAGCAGATTCGCCCATTTTGTGTGCCAACCCCTTGAAGAAAATCATTATCGATGGCATTAGTATGACTATACCATGGGAAGACCAGTTCTTTTTCATTAGATGCACTATTGGCATTCCAAGTAACTTTGTAGATTTTGGTGAGTTCCCCTACTTTTCCACGAGTAATCATACTTTTCATGGGAATTGTTTAATTTTACGTGCTTTCCAAATCCTACTACCAAGAGAGTTGCTTTGATGGAGAGTGAGTCTCGAGCACTTTAAATTATCTCTAAAGCATTTGAAGAACCATGGAGTCCATCACTTTTGTTGACCTTGAATAAATTGTGTCAATATAACCTTCTCCCTGATAGGCAAAAGTTCTTGGGTCACCCACCCATTCATTTCTTAGGATCTAAGCATTTAACTTTGGGTTCGAATGCTTTCACTTTTTCTTCTCCTTTATTTTCAGGTATCCTTACCGAGATTGCTACTTTCCTTTTTAATGTAGCTTTAATTTACAAGATATTCATTCCTGGTTTTACCTTTGTATTTACATTTGATCATGGTCCTGGGATTCTGGAGTTGTAACTCTCACTAATGCCCTAGATCAATCCACTGTTGTCGCTATCAAGAGGCTGGCTGAATCAACCATTGAACTACTAGCTAAAAGATTAAAACTTGACACTTATGTTCCTCTTTCTTAGGATACCATTGTTGAGGTTGTTGATTTGGAAGTTTCTGCCTCTGTAGCCCTTGTTTTTTATTTTACCGTGGTGTCTATTACTGTCTCTCCCGATGGTACCCTTGGCCGTGAGTGTGAGGGTCGTATTCTACCGTTAACCTTTCCAAGTATATAAGAAGTGGACAAGCATGCCATGACCCAAACCTCCACTTCTCAACATGTCAACCCCTCGGGGTTTCCCGCATCCTCAATGAGCTTTGGTGACCTTGTGAAGCTTGCTCTTTCTTGTCCTGAAGCTACGAACATTTTGTTACCTTTCACTTCTTCATATGTGGAAGATTTTTATCTGTATTTAGTCAATCGGAAGCTCTCAGCATAGATTTTTCTTTCTTAATCCTTCTTTTATCTTTAATTTGCTTTGATGACTAATTGGATTATATTCCCTTCACAGGTTACTAAAAGATGGCTTCTGTCTAAAACAACTCCTACATCTTTCCAAAGGTTACCCGACTCTGGGAAGCTAATGAGGATTTAAGCGATGAATGTGAAAGGTTTAAATCTTCTCTTGAACATGCCGAAGCAGCTCTTGAAAAAGAGAGGCAGGAAAATGGTCTTCTATTTGATCAAGCTTCGAGCACTAAATAGCAGAAAATGTGGTTAGTGACGTTGACGAACTTAAGAGGAAAGTTGATAAGCTTTCCCATGCGACGCAGATAATCCACGAGGCCAAGGGCAGAATTTCCGACTTTTTGCAAGTTCACCTTCTTTAGATTAAAACTAAATACTATGAGGACGCCTTATTCCATGTTATGTCTGATAACCTTCGGATTCTTCCTAAGATGCAATTCACTACCATCCCCTCTTTTATTAAGGATAAGGGCATGGAGAGAATTAATAAGGCAAAGAAAAGGGTCAAGATGATAGGGAGGGACATGCTCAAAGCTAAAGATCTCCTATTCGTTGAGGATCTCCCTGATGACTCAGGTGAAGAAGAGGAGCCTTCGACTTTTGTTGGTGACGACGGAGGCGAGGGTAGTGATGGTCCCAATGGTAGTGATCGCCGAGATGAGCATGACAAGGACGGGAGTGATTCTTCTACGGCTCCTGGTGTCTCACATGATTCTAGAGGATATAGTCCTGACTTTGGAGGCACTCATGCTGCTTAAAATTTCGAAGCTCCTTTCACAAAAAAGGTGGTATTTCCGGGCCCTTTGGAAGAGAACAACCTACACAACACGGGATTTCTCCTTCCAAGGTATAGCTTTTGTTTTCGCAACTCTCTTCCCATTCTCATGTATATGATGGTAATTAGTATCTTGTCGTTAAATTAAATAGGCCAAAAGAAATATCGTCTCACGACTTAGAGTAGAATTAGATTAAAAAACAGAGGGAAATAACTCAATCAGCTATAGAGAAAGGAAGGTTATTAAAAGATTAAAATGCATTATCCCAGAGATATCATGATTTAGAGAAGAGCGCGTCTAAGCTTATGTATTACAAGGAGCATGAGGATGCACCCAAACTAAGGAAAGCCCGTAAGCATAGGGAAGCTCTTCGAGAGGAAATCAAGGAATTGATGACCATATTTTGGATGTTAATTGAGGACAGAGATATATTAGTTAACTTTTTATATGAAGTATATAAAGGATACACAACAATGGATTTTTCTTTCCTGGGGGGGCATAGCGGCGGTTTAAAACGTCGCATTTACAGGCTTTATCTAGATGAGTTTGGAGTTCACCCACATCCCTGGGCTTGTTGGAACCTCGAAAGGGTTCTTTCAATTCCTAGGGATCTTCCCCTAGAAAAACTTGAGTATAACAAGGATAGGTTTATTACGGAACTATTCAAGAAGTCGATTTTGTATGAGCAGAAAGAGTATTTGTAAAATTGATGTTGTGAATGTACAAAATATATTTGTAATTTCACTTGTTAGTTATGGTTGCTTATTCTCTTATTTATATAATCATAGAATTTCATTTACCATGAAGACACATTACGTTTGATCTGTGAGCTAAGGAAGGAATTTTCAACAACACCCCATATTTTTGGAAGAAAGCATTTTCTAAGAAAGCTTAAGAGTATTTACACTAAATTCCCTCATTTCTCCCTTAACTTCTTGGGTGAAGACCGTGAGGTGACCTTAAAAAGAGATTGAACATGCCGAGTTGATATGTAAACAATAGGTGTAACGATACGTGAGTTTAAACCCTTGTAACTCCATTTGGCTTGCATATGTATCGAAGCGATTAAAAATTGGTTTTTAAATAAAGTTCATGTAAAAAAAATTATCTATAAGATCAATACCGTACCTCTGGGTTAAATATGACATGCATAACCATTTTCTGTTTTTATGAGTAGGCGGATCGTCATGAGATTTTTCACCTTAAGATGAGTTGGCCTTAGTTGTTAAGAAAAAGAGCAGGTAAAATGAGGCACCCTCGGTATCTCGAGAGAGAACGATCTTGCTTCAAAATCTATCTATCAAGCATTTGAACAAGGGAATAGATGTTCTAAAAGTCAATTAGAAAAGACAGACAGACTTATACTTGGATTGAATACGTATATAAAGACCAAACCTTCTATTGAGTTTGAAGATGAGTTAAGAGGTTCATGCCAATGCGCCACTAACATGGAAATTGAGTTAGACAATGTTAATGCAAAATGTAAGACATGGGAATACTCCTTCAAGAATATTCCTATCATAATGACATCTTAGACTTATAATGTCGCGATTGTGCCTAGGGCCTTAGCCTCTCTAAACTATTTTTACTTGAAGAACCCCCTCGATGCTTAGAAGAATCAGTCATTTCTGAATGGTGCAAGAGAGTGATGACTGAGATGAAAAGCATATACGACACCAAGTTAATTGAGGATACATTTGGTTATGTTAATCATTATGTTGATCAGATCAAACTTTTACAATGGGAAAGACATGTGCTCCGTACAAGTGTTTTGAGTTGGAGAAAGACAATAAGTCTCTTAGGTCCATGTGCAGAGCTTATGATAGGGCTTTGAAATTTCAAGTCAAACCTTATGTCAACCTTGGCGAAGTTAACAATAAGGTGCGTAAACTTAACAAGCTCCTAAGCATCGCAATTCATTATGCCATAAACCCCCCCTTGCCTGAGGATGAAGGGAGTTAGGATATTTAATTGTGTATGTAATTATGACGTGTACATATCCATATTTAAATAGTCAATGATGCAATTCTTGTAAATGAACTTGTAAATCGTGTGTGTTACTTGCCATATGACTTATTGCCTGTATTGAGTAGAAATAATAATGATTTCTACATAAGAGGTTTAAGAAATACCCCTGAGCAAGATGGGAGACGGTTATCTTTGTTTGAAAACCCTTTAATGATAGACTCTGAATTTCCTTTTAAGGTGTGTTTTGCTGATCCCTCTCCGAGAGCGAATCTTTAGGTCTTTGTGATCCTAATGAGAGTGCTAACAAAAGATGACAAAAATGCATTTTTTGGTACTGTCTGGAAGCTTTGGTCGACATTCTAAATCAGAATTTTAGGATAAAATCCGAGAATTCTCCTCCGGTAATAATAGAAGTTTTAGATCTAACCCAAACTCAGTTTGCTTAATAAAGAACTAGGAACTCACTTCTGGTGTTTTAATAGAAATCCTGAATTAACCCAGATTCGGGTATTTGATAGAAGTTTCGAACTGACCCAGATTCGGGTATTTAGTAGAAGTCTCGAACTAACCCAGATTCGGGAATTTAATAGAAGGCCAGAAATCTATTTCTGGTAATTAGTTTTGTTTCCTCCTCTGGGTTTGATTATAGAAGCAGAGGATATATGTGCCTCCTGAGCCACTCTCTGGGCTTTTGGCTATCAAAGCAGAGGATGTACGTGCTTTGTTGACCACTCTCTGGACCTGTACGTCAGGTGCACTTGGCTAGCTTATCCACAATCAGGGCCCAAGGACTTAACCGGCCTCCCTCTAGGAGGTGCCTTATCCTGACCATTGTAGGCGATGAGAAGGTCTTAGATGCTTAAACTGGATCATCATAGACGTGGAATTAAGGCTTACTCTTTTGATGCTATACCGTGGCCATCGTATGCGGTGATAGAGGCTTACACTGCACCCCCCCTCCAAGGGGTGCCTCATCCTGGCCGTCGTAGGAGATGATAAGGGTTGGCGTTCCTTTCTGCGAGTAACGCAGAACATAAGCAGAGGTAGGACATGCTCTTCTACGAGAAGAGGTAGGACGTGCTTAGTTCATAGCAGAGGCAGGGCATACTCTTCTACGAGCAGAGGCAGGGTGTGCTAATTAGATGCTCTGTCATGACTGTTTTCGGTGTGGGTCGGAGGCTTACGCGTTTGATGCTTTAACGTAGCCCTTTCTGATTCGGGCACAGAGAAAGGCTTACACACTACTCTCCTACGGGGAGTGTCTTGCCCTGGCCAATTCGGCGGTGACAATTATGTTTATTCATTCGTGATTTGACTCAACTTTGGGCATTTCAAGTTTTGAGGGAGTTTCCATCCCCATAATTAGGTAGACAATCCTTTTCCCAAAGAATCTATTGTTGTAGTTAGCAATGTTTCCTTTACATATCTGTGTAGCTTTCCTTGGCTTAAGAAGTTGATAATCATTCCTAAGACTCTGCAATGATTGGTTTCATGTCCATTCATCATATGGTAGTAGCAATAAGATCCTCCTAACTTGGTTTCATTTTTGGGTTTCTTCTTTCGTGAAGGCCCAAAGTTTAACTTGCGCTTAGTTAGAAAGTAGATATCCTCGACTGATGTAGTAAGCTCACAATCTTTTGGTAATCTATATTCGAAAGCTTTCTTTCGACATTGGAACTTAGCCTTTTTACCATTCGATTCCACTATTTCGCCTTTGTCCTTGAACTTTCTTTTGGTTATGCCCTGATACAAGGGCTAACTCCTTTTAGACTCTTTTGCAGTAGGATAAGCAGAACCTTTTTCAATCCTTTGCCCAAATATTGTTCCTTTAGCTTGTGTTTGGATGGCTTCCTTAATACGAAGAAAAGGATTATGTTCTTCTGTTGTAGAATTGCTTAGGGCAAAGATCGGGGTTGGTCCTAAATGGAAAGGGTTGATGCTCCAATGATCAGGATCATAAGGGTCTACATCTCCTTCTTTACCTTGAATGCATAAGGTTTCAAACTTAACCTTTTCGAATGTTTGTAGCCCATTAATGTTTGATGTAGCCATGGGAAGCTTACTAGTTACTCGTAGAGCCTTCTATTCATGATTTCCGCTTCTTTAAAGCCTAATCTAACCTTGGAGGGAACAACGCAGTTAGATATGGGGTAAGGTTAACCACAAGGTCGAAGGTTCAACCACTCCCTCTAGTGCGAAAATGTTATCGTCAACATTGGAGATAGGTCCACGGAAATGGACCTAAGGGGAAAATGGGGTTATTTAGCTTTCATGAGTCCGAGTTCGTTCATATTCCTAGATATCAAGGTTTAGATCCCAAAATATTAGTTAGTCTTCCCTCAATGGGGTGAGCGTCATGCTTAAGCAACTCTAAAACGAATAGTTATCTTAGGAAAAGGACTCCATAAGCACAACCCTCAACAACAGGCTAAACGGCTTGTAGGAAGGGGTTCTGCAAGGAACTTTGCGGAAGGGTCTACGCTTGAGTAGGAATCCGTGACCGTGTAGGAAGTCTATAATCGGTTGTGTAGGAAATAGCGAAGAAATCGCATAAGAGAGTCATTAGAAAATATGCTAAGTGTCAATCTGCTCTTTATTGATCATAGATTTGGAGTACATGAGTGATTATAATAGAAATCCCCAAACTGATTTAGAAATTAAAGTTTGCTCTAGAGAAAAAGAGTACAAGAATGAGAAATGAGAAACCGGTCCCCAAAATGAGACCTCTGGGGTCTTATTTATAGACAAATCGGGCCCCTTTTGCTATTAGGCCAGCAGAAGCCCCTGTCGGCCGTTTTTCCCTTTAGTCCCGGTTGTTTTGGCTCTCGGCCACTCTTTTGGCCTCGCTTATTGCTTTCTAAGGTACCGGTCTTGACTCTCGGAAGAATGGTCTTAGTTACTGGAGCTTTTCTTCGGAGTTTCTTCTATCTTCTTTATATCAATGCCAAGCCTGTCGGTATGAATAGTTTTAGGGAGGCTGTAGGCTTCCAGACGAAGGCTTCCGGATATGGGCTTACGGATATATGTTTTTGGTCATGTTGTTGACACTTTGCGGAGCTTGCCTTCATGATTCAAGTAAATGGTTGTCGAGTCCGCCACCCCTATCGGTATCGACACTAAGCAGATTAGTGTGGATAGCTTGTATCTCTTCGAGGTTTCAGCTTACCTTTCGGTAGATTCCTAAATTATATCTTGGCTTTTGGGAAGGTTGCTTCCGGTGCTTTATTAATTGTTTACTAGAGGGGCCTTTCGGTGATCATCTAATAGGCGTCCCGGTGGCTGGTTCTCGGATGATTCTCTTTATGCTTCAAACTCTATGCTTTTGATGCTTTCATCCCTTGATGTATCGGTATTAAGAAAGCTGGTACCGATAACCCTTCCGTCCTTCTAGGTCTCGGCTTGTAGCATTCCTGGTCTCTCTCCTCATTGGCTTTCGATTTTTGGTGGCCTTCCTTTATCTACCTTTCGTGCCGGAATCATCCTCCCGGTATCCTTTCTTTGTATAGGTTTTGAGCTTTTTTCTTTAGTCATGGTGTCAGTTGCGTAGCTCTTGGATTGTTCCCTTATGATTTCGATTCAGTAAAAAGAAAAAAATCTTCCATAATTGAATAACAAACTCACAGGGCTCTTAAAGTCTGAAAGAATAAATATTTGCATAAATATGGTTCAAGCAAAAATAGTAGGTCACACATGGTTAATATTAAAGCAGAAGTACTGTATGAGCAAAACTCATTGTTGTTAGGGGTGAGCGTTTGGTTGTTTGGTTTATCCGATTATGAAAATTGTCAAACCAAACTAAAACCGATTAAAATGAAACCAAACCAAACCAACCAAATTAATATTGGTTGGTTCGGTTGGTTATCCGAATTAACCAAACTAAAAATATTTTGGACTTTATGTTCATAACATTAACTATAATTTGAAATAAATTATAAATGTATGATTAAAATATTATTATTTATGATTCTAATGCTTCTCAAAAGTAATATATGATGATTAAAATTTACTTTGATAATTAAATTAACCAAAAATATTTACTATAATATCGATAATTTCGAAATTATAATAAAATATTGGTTAATTTGGTTAAACCGATAACCAAACTAAATATTTTTCTAAACCAACTACAAACCAATCTAATTTCAAAACCGAACCAAACCGACCAAAATAATTTAGTTTGGTTGGTTTATTTGGTTTAACCAAATAATGCTCAGCCCTAAATGTTGTAACTTGTACATAGCAAATTATGAATACTGTTGCTTGAAGCATGATATATAACAAATAATTAATACATATTATAATAACGACGTATACAGCCAACTCGAGGACGAAGGTTCAAAACTTTTACATTTTCAACACACATCAAACAACTAATTACTTTTGTTAAATATATATGAATATTAGATGCACATTCATGCATTTTACATGAGGTCTACAACCTAAAAAATGGAATAATGCATCACACCTTTGCTCTCCGATAATGTATGTGCTAGTGTGATACCAAGACGAGAAAACACTTATGGCTGACTTCATAAATACATATAATTTACCAGAAAACTTCATTCTGCTATAAATCAAATTTGATTTGGATTCAAATACTAATTAAATACCCCCTTAAACTATTTAGGCAAAATTTGTTGGAATTTAGATATAGAGAGGAGGAGAGAGATAAAACATAGATTAATTGAATGACTACATTTTTGTATTTCTTCACTTTTCTTTCATTCAACTTGATTACAAATGAGAGAATACAACTCTTTTATAAGATAGCCAAGTATCTAGAGTCTTCTTATTCTAGAGTTTTCTTTTATTCTCTAATTTCTACTTTCCTCAACAAAGCAACTGTATAATTCTCCATTTGATAAATCTAAAATTTCTTATCATATATTTTAACTTTCCCTTAATACAATAATTAACTTTATTCCATAGTGTTTCCTATTAAAACCAAATTTATTTGTTTTCTTAAAACCAAGTTTATTTCCAACATCCTCCCTTAAACTTGGTTTTACTACTTCAAACAGATTCCTTGATTCGAAGCACTTTCTCTTCGATTTGTGATGCACTCTCTCATCACCTTCAAAAATTAACGAAGCACTTTTTCTTCGATTTGTGATGCACTCTCTCATCACCTTCAATTTTTTTTAATATTGGAGCACTTTCTCTCCATGGTGCACTTTCTCACCCACAACTCTAAAATAAAATTTCTTCCACGGCCACTTGTGCCATGCTCTCTTTCTCTTCATTTGGTGCATCAACATCATCTACAATATCATCTTCGATCTTCTTCTCAGTCTTCTTCTTCATCTTTGATCTTCTTCCTCTTAATCTTCCTTCTGATTTTTTTTTTTTTTTTTTGATCTTCTTCTCACTCTTCTTCTTCCTCTTCCTCTTAATGTTCCTTCTGATTTTTTTTTTTTTGGCTTCCTAGAGATCTTTCTATCCTCTCTCGTTAACCTAGCTCTGATACCAAATTTGTTAGGCACAGCAGAGCAATATGTGGAGAGATAGACAAAAGATTTTTTTTCCTTGATGCTTAATTGATTACATGAGATACAACTTGTCTTTTATAATATAATGCGTTCTCTGGAATATTCCAGATAATGCCTTATCTAGATTTATCTAATTATGTCATATATAGGAATAAATTATTCCCTACATTAATACAAAAGCGTATTTGTCAATGCATTTGATTGTTGCCTAATAAAATTACAAATTAACTTTTAACACTCCTCCTTAATTTGTAATTTTTAATTGCTTCTTGAACTTTTCAAACTTCTCCAATGTGACTGCTTTAGTAAGGAAATCCGTTGGCTGCTCTTTTGTGCTTTGGTAGAAAATAAAGAAATCATCCACAATTTCTTTTTCTTTTCTTCTTCTTTGTCATTGTCATAGTCTTCGATGCAGTTTCACAAATCTTTGTTGCGGTGCTCCATTCATCTTTCTTTCATCACCATGCGATACTTCAAAAAATTGCTTGTGCTTCAAATGTCCACCAAGCTCTTCAATTTCTTCTTGTTCCATGTGTTCTTTGCTATCATCTACTTTGATTCTGCACTTCTCATTATTTGAGTCATCTTCGCTTACTTTATTTTCTTCAACTTCTTTTTTTTATGATTTACACATTTTCTTTCTTCTTTCAATTCTTCCTTTTTTGACTCCTTAATTTTTTGCAATATTATCACATCTTTCTCCTTTTCAGCAATTTTCTTTTCTTCTTTCACGTCACTCAATTTGCCTTCTTCTTTTATTTCTTCAATCCACACATCTTCTTTGCTTGCCTCTTCAGACAACTGCGGTTCACAAGAAAAAAGAACAAGATTGCATGAGTCATAAATATCTTGTAAAGAACGCACCTTTCGAATAGGAGAGTCCAAGTCTTCATATTCATTTTCATCATTTAAGCCGTAACTAGGAGCAGTATCTACATGGATACTTTGCTGAGATCGGACAGGTTGTGAGCAATTATTTTGAGATCTTTTAGGCTTCATAGAATTTGATTTTTGGTAGCCATCATGATCCCACTGCCATGCTGCCATTTCATCGAAGACAACATCTCTTGAGAAAATAAGTTGATCATTTTTGGGGTTTAATAGCCGATATCCCTTCGACTCTTCGCTGTAACCAACAAAGACATATTTGTCTCCTTTCTTCTCAAATTTATCTTTGTTTGGGCTCTGGTTCAATGCATACGCTACACTTCCAAATACTTTCATGTGATCTACTTTGGGCTTTCTTTTATGCCAGGCTTCAAATGGTGTCATATTTCTAACAGCTTTAGTTGGCGAACGATTCAATATATAGACAACCGTGTTAACAGCTTCAGCCCATAACTTTTTTGGCATAGATTTTCCTTCCAGCATACTTCGAGCCATTTCAACAATTGTTCGATTTTTCCTTTCTGCGAAGCCGTTTTGCTGCGGTGTATATCGCACAGTAAGCTGCCTTGCAATCCCTTCTTTCTTGCAATGATTCATGAAAACGCTGTAAATAAACTCTCCTCCACGATCAGTTCGAAGAGTTTTTATTAAGTGTCCACTTTGGCGTTCTACAAGAGCTTTAAACCGTAGGAAACTTGAGAAAGCTTCTGATTTTTCACTTAAAAAATAAATCCACATCATACGAGTGTAATCATCAACAAAAAGAATGAAATATCTCTTGTTATTTAGTGAAGGAGTCCTTGTAGGACCAAAAATATCAGCATGTATCAACTCCAAAGGAGCTTTTGCTCGCCATGAAGTTTTCAGAAAAGGAAATCTATGCATTTTGCCAAAAATACAACCTTCACACACCTTATTTTCTTTCATGATGATAGGAAGACCAATAACCATATTCTTTGATTTCAGCAAATGCAACCCCTTGTTGCTTAAGTGGCCATATCTCAAATGCCATAAATGAGACACATTAGAAATTTCAGATTTGTGATGCATTCTCTCATCACCTTCAATTTTTTTTAATATTGGAGCACTTTCTCACCCATAAATCATGATATTTGTACAATAATAATCCCACATCGGGAAATAATCAACTAAGATACTGGATAAATACTAAGAGGCTATAGTTCACATAAACCAATTGGTTTTGTGAACAAGCTATATAGCTCTCTAAAGTTATAAAAAAAAATATATGCTAACATGGTATCAGAGCTCAGGATTAGAGCCAATGCAAAAAATACATATGTGCTTAACCGCCATATGTTCCCCACTCCATCCAAAATACTATGTTCACGTAGATGACTCAAAATACACCACACGTGAAGGGAGAGTGATGAAAATAATAGTTCCATATCGTAAAATATGCAACTATGATCCTGGATATAAAACTAATATATTCCTCATCACATTGCCAATTGGTTTTGTGATAATAAGAGGATTAATAAATTATAACAAAATTTTATAAAAATTTTAATTAAACAGTTAAGTAAAGCTTTATCTAAACCAAGTGAAACAAGCATATTCACAAAATAAGGTGAAACTGGCATATGTAACCAGAAGTGCAATACTTTGCCAGGCAGTTCAAGACAACAACTTAAGAAGGAAGTTATTAAAAGGTTTAAGAATTGTTGTCTAGGTTGGCAATTACTCACTAAACATGCTAAAACTTATATTAATAATATATTGACAAGAGAATAAAATGTAAGATTTTAATCATCAGTATTAAGTCCATGCATAAAAGCGTTCACACACACACATATCTATTATATACATGACGACATGCATCCAGGGACAAACACAAGCACCCGAAACATAGCAAGAGAAGACACATACAAAAATGTCCAAGTCAATTTTTTAACTTATCCAACTGTTCCTATTGGCTTGATATATGTTTCCAAATGATAGATGCATGCAGGAATATGGTAAGCCTAGATTTTCATATGGCAAGGATAATACATTGAGGGTGGGAAGAAAACAGCTACAACTTCAACCTAGTTTGCTGCTTTCACAGCCCAGACAGAAATGGGAAGATAATGTGTGATCAAAATTGAAAGGGCGTCGAGTATGAATTAGCAAGCTCGAAAGGATCAAGATAGAACTTGCATTAACATATAAATAGATTTCAGGTCAGTGACATCTAACTTTCCAGGTGTTATTCTGATCAAAGCAAAAAAAGAACATATACAAAGAAAGCCTGAGATTAGAATACAGCACAAATACAACGCTAACAGCCTACAACAAGATATGATAAACAAAAATATATATATTTGTCGACTAGAACCCTTAATTTGAACGCTCAAGAGCTTGTTGATAAGACTGACAAATTGGAAGAAATGACTGCAAAAAAATTCTTGGAATTAAAGGAAAATAGCACTACAAAGTGAGTCAAGAAAGCACATCAAGGAAAGATATTCAAAGATCATTATAATCTTACCATTTCCCTACATCACCATACAGATCTGTGTAATTTAAAACAAGCTTTTGAGAATGATTTTTCAAGTTAATGTAACCCATCAGTTACAATATTTTTTTTGTTATTCTTTAGAGTAACACAAATATTATACCTTATTAGCTGTACAATTCCATTTATTCTTTTTGCAAGGCGCAATTCCATTTATTCTTATTAGCTGTACAATTCCATTTATTCTTTGGTACTAAGATAACTTAATAATGCAGCTGGATTTCTCGTCACTTGAGAGAATAAAATAAATATTCAACTGCAATTGATAAAACAAATTCTAGAGACAGAAGCGACTTGTTAAACTAGCATTCGTATAGTGGTTTTTTGACACATGATAACCATTGCAATGAACTTAGCTATATTATGACCCTAACCAAGTAGATAAAAAAACATGATTAAAAGTACCTCTATATCTCGGCAATAAAGGAAAATTCCTCATACACATAGCTCATATCCCTACTACTACACCTCATCCAATTATTTCAAAATGTCGCTATCTCGTTAAATTTCAATTGCACTTGCCCTAGCTGTCTGAGATACTACCTATGCAATCTAAAACATGCGAAAGCGGTGGCTTCCTGTAGGGAAAGTCACACCATTGCAACATAGAAAAAAAAAAAAACCAACTGCTGCATATCAAATAAACAGTATCCACCGTGCTACTACTCTCCACTAATCACTTCTCACTCTATATTCTAAATTACACAGTATTTCTAATTTCTAGTTTGCTTGAATATACTAAGCATAATACATTGCAACATAGAGATATGTCAAAGCTAAACAATAAGCTTGACTTCCTCACTTTTACAGTAAAGAGAGAGTAAATCACTAGTTTAGGCAAGTTGAACAATTAAGTATAACAACACATAAATACAGGAATGGTGCATATTTGTTCTTTGCCGAATCGCCGTTTGGATGTTATGATTCGTAAATGCTGCAATTATAGAACAAATGTTACATTATGATTAAGATACATACGTGCATATTTATAATTAGATTTTCAGATTTTAATACTTTGAGATTTCAGAAGGAATTGATGAATTTGTGAATGAAAGAATTGTATTCAACTTGATTAAAGAGGTTACATGATACATGTATATATGCATGTTGTAGAGAGAATAATCGGCGGCAACAGGTAAAATAATAAATGGGCTAAGCCCAGTACAGCCCAGAAAAGAAATAAACATCCTATATATTGTCTTGTGTTAAAAAGTGACGGCATCGATTCATTCGTATGTCTTATTTGCCCCCTTCAAATCTAGGGTTAGCAGAAACCCTAAATTTGACTTCTCTGATGAATCGATGTCTTTATCCACATCCTTTTTGAGGTTTGCTTTCAGACAAGTTGAGCGATGAGATTTCAGGGTTTGTCTCCAGCCTTGTTGAGCAATTGTTCTTCAAATCTGAAGCTCGTAAGTTCTGCTTATTTCTGGTGGAAGGAAGTGAGCTTTCAGTGTTTGTCTTTTGCTTCGTTGTTGATTCCAGTGCAATGCATCGTCTAACTTTTAATTCTTCACGAAGTTTGGTGAAAATTTTAGCCGAGAGGGCTTTGGTAAGTATGTCTGCTTTCTGATGGAACGATGGTATGTAATTAATCTGTAATTTTCCGTCTTTCACTTGTTCTCGAACAAAATAAATGTCGATTTCTATGTGCTTTGTTCGAGCATGCTGAATAGGGTTAGCTGACATGTAGATTGAACTCTGATTGTCACACCATATTGTAGCCTTTGATGAATTACATAGTTGTAGTTCCTTTAGTATTAACTGTATCCACATGATTTCAGCTGTAGCACATTCAATACTCCTGTATTCTGCCTCTGCGCTTGATTTTGATATAGTTGATTGCTTTTTAGAGCTCCATGATACTAGATTGTCTCCCCGGTAGATACGGTAGCCAGTGATGGATCTTCTGTCATCTGGATCTGCAGCCGAATCTGAGTCTTTAAATCCAGTGGTATTTAGGTCCTTGCTGCCTTTTAATGTAAGCCCATAGTCCAGAGTGTCTTTTAGATATCTCAGGATCCTTTTTACAGCTTTCTAGTGCTCATCTTTAGGTTCCTGCAAAAATTGAGATACTTTGTTAACACTGAAAGATATGTCAGGTCTTGTTATGGTGGCATATTGTAGTGCCCCCACAACACTCCTGTATTGCTTGATATTATTTATAGCTTCTCCCTTGCTTTTAGAGTAGTGTTAGCTAGAAATCATAGGGGTTGGTTGGGATTTGGCTTCAATCATGTCTGTTTTGACTAGTAGTTCAGTAATGTACTTTCTTTGATTTAGTATCAGTTTTGAATTTGAAATCCTTTTGGCTTCTATGCCCAAAAAGTAGTTGATGTCCCCCAGATTTTTGATTGAGAGCTCTTTGTTCAGATACTTGACAGGTTTTGCTATTTCAATATCACTGCTTCCTGGTGACAATTAAATCATCAACATAAATTAATATATATACAATGAATGATTGAGTGATTTTTATGAACAAAGAGGTGTCAGATTTAGCGGGCCTGTATCCCAAAGTGTTTAGAGTTGACTTGAGCTTATCAAACCATACTCTAGGTGTTTGTTTCAAACCATTGATTGCTTTGCTAAGTTTGCATACAAGGTTTGAGTCTTGAACATATCCTTCAGGTTGTTCCATGTATATTTCCTCTTCCAGATTATCATTGAGAAAGGCAAAACTGACATCTAGGTGTTGAATATTCCATTGGTTTCTAAGTGCTATAGTGCAAATTAATCTGATAGTAGTGGGCTTGACTACAGGTGAGAATGTCTCTCTGTAGTCAAATCCATACTCTTGAGTAAAGCCTTTTGCAACCAGTCTGGCTTTATGTCTGTTAATGGTGCCATCTGGATTTCTCTTGACTCTATAAGTCCATTTACAGCCTACTTTGTTCTTATTGGTTGGTTGAGGAACAAGTTTCCAGGTATTGTTTCTGATCAGGGCATTGAACTCCTCATCCATTGCTATTTTCCATTCATTATGTTTGATAGCTTGAGTGAAATTTGTTGGTTCATCTTTGTTTTCTGTGATCAAGTATGCCTTTGGCTTAAATATGCCACTTTTTGATCTGATTTTCATTGGATGACCAGTAATGATAGGAGGATGATCAGTGGGCTGTTCTGAATATCTTGCACTATCTTCAGTGGCAGGTGAGCCTTCATTAAATCCTTCTGTTGATTGGCTTTGAGTTTCTGATCTTTTATTGTTGTCATGTTCAGGTGTTGGATTGGCAAGGCTGACAGGCTCATCATTGCTGGGTTGAATGTCCTCAGTGATGTGCATTACTTGATCGTCAACAGCCACCTTTTCACTTGCTACTGATGGTAGTTCAGAGTACACTGGGATGTCAGGTATATTTACCTCTCTATTGATGACCTTGTTGGTGGTTTTGATATTGGATAGAGCATAAGGGAAGACATTTTCATTGAATATGACATGCCTACTTACATAAATTCTGCCATTTTCATCAATGCATCCGTATCCCTTTTGTTTAACAGCATAACCCAAAAATGTGCATGATTTGGATCTAAAATTGAGCTTGTTAGCATTGTAAGGTCTAAGGTAGAGAAAGCACTGACAGCCAAAGGCTTTTAAATCATTATAGTTTGGCTTAACTTTATACAAATTTTCAAGTGGACTGATATCATTTAATACTTTGGTTGGCATCCTATTAATCAAATATACTGCAGTATTAAATGACTCAGACCAAAATTTCAAAGGTAATGAAGCTTTTGCTAATAAAGTTAAGTCACTTTCTACTATGTATCTGTGCTTTCTTTCAGCTAAACCATTTTTCTCAGACGTATATGGGCATGTGAGTCTATGAATTATCCCTTTTTCATCAAAATATTTGCTAAGTGTTTTATATTCTGTACCACCATCAGTCTGAAATGTTTTTACTTTGGTGTTGAACTGATTTTCTATCATATTTAGGAATTTTATCACAACATCATGAGTATCAGATTTAGACTTTAGGAAATAAATCCATGTATACTTAGAGTAAGCATCAATGAAAGAAACATAGTATTTATACCCAAAGTCAGATGTTATAGAGGCTGGACCCCACAAATCAGTAGCTATTAGATCAAAAGGATTAGAGTAAACAGTGGATGAATCTTCAAATGGTAATTTGTGATTTTTACCTATTTGACAATATGTGTAGACATATGGTAATTTTACATCACAGTAAGACATTCTACTATTATTCAGAATGTTCTTAACAATATTGACACTAGGATGACCCAATCTATGATGCCAAAGATCAAAAACATTATTGTTGTTACTGTTTTGATTCTCAATTGTAGAGGCATAACACTATTTCCCTTTTGCTGGGTGTAATTGATTTCCAAGCTTGAAAGTGTATAGTCCATGTGTTTCATTACTCTGCAATAAGATTTCATGTGTTAGCATGTATTTGACAACACAGTAGTTAGGATAGAATTCGAAGTACGCATTGTTGTCTTTTGTAAATTGTAACACACTCATTAGGTTTTTCCTAATCTTGGGTACCATTAGTAATTTATGCAAGAACAATTGTTTCTTACCTTTTAATAAGGCATTACTAGTATGAGAAATACTAATGCACTTACCATCACCCATGGTTATAAACTGTTTACCTCTGTGTTCTTTATTTTCAAGATTGAGATTATCTAGGTTGTTGGTCATGTGGTTAGTAGCACCTGAGACAGGAAACTAATTATCATCCAGTGTAGAATCTGACTTGCTTGCATCAATTTGATTGCACTGTACTTGGCTTGATGATTCTGATTGTGTTTGTGCTATGTTAGCATTGGGATTATTGTCACTATTACTGTTATTTCCTTGATTTCCAGTATCGTTTGAGTTAAATCTGAAGTAACATATAAATAGATTTCAGGTCAGTGACATCTAACTGTCCAGGTGTTATTCTGATCAAAGCAAAAAAGAACATATACAAAGAAAGACTGAGATTAGAATACAACACAAATACAACGCTAACACACTAACCAGTGAAAGTACAACAAGATATGATAAACAAAAATATATATTTGTCGACTAGAACCCTTAATTTGAACGCTCAAGAGCTTGTTGATAAGACTGACAAATTAGAAGAAATGACTGCAAAAAAAATTCTTCGAATTAAAGGAAAATAGCACTACAAAGTGAGTCAAGAAAGCACATCAAGGAAAGATATTCAAAGATCATTATAATCTTACCATTTCCCTACATCACCATACAGATCTGTGTAATTTAAAAAAAGCTTTTTAGAATGATTTTTCAAGTTAATGTAACCCATCAGTTACAATTTTTTTTTTGTTTTTCTTTAGAGTAACAAAAATATTATACCTTATTAGCTGTAAACTTCCATTTATTCTTTAGTACTAAGATAACTTAATAATGCAGCAGGATTGCTCATCAGTTGAAAGAATAAAATAAATATTCAGCTGCAATTGAAAAAACAAATTCTAGAGACAGAAGCGACTTGTTAGACTGGCATTCGTATAGTGGTTTTTTGACACATGATAATCATTGCAATGAACTTAGCTATAGTATGACCCTAACCAAGTAGATAAAAAAACATGATAAAAAGTACCTGTATATCTCAGCAATAAAGGAAAATTCCTCATACACATATATTGCTCATATCCCTACTACTACACCTCATCCAATTATTTCAAAATGTCGCTATCTCATTAAATTTCAATTGCACTTGCCCTAGCTGTCTAAGATACTACCTATGCAATCTAAAACATGTGAAAGCGGTGGCTTCCTGTAGGGAAAGTCACACCATTGCAACATAGAAAAAAAATCCAACTGCTGCATATCAAATAAACAGTATCCACCGTGCTACTACTCTCCACTAATCACTTCTCACTCTATATTCTAAATTACACAGTATTTCTAATTTCTAGTTTGCTTGAATATACTAAGCATAATACATTGCAACATAGAGATATGTCAAAGCTAAACAATAAGCTTGACTTCCTCACTTTTACAGTAAAGAGAGAGTAAATCACTGGTTTAGGCAAGTTGAACAATTAAGTATAACAACACATAAATACAGGAATGGTGCATATTTGTTCTTTGCCGATATCGCCGTTTGGATGTTATGATTCGTAAATGATGCAATTATAGAACAAATGTTACATTATGATTAAGACACATATGTGCATATTTATACATACACATATAGATGATATAAATGTATTACGGTGAATATAATTTTATTACCTAACAAGTGGTGGAACTTCAGAGTTGCTGAGAAGAATATATGTGTGTACTGCATAATATTCTGTATCATCATACTTCTACACATTTACCAGAAGGCCGACTATGTTTTTAAAAAAATAGATAAAGTCACTTGACAATAATCTTGATCAATGACTAACATAGTACTTTCAAATGATATGTTCACATGACCACTAAAACAATGAGAGAGAAAACGAAGCTTCCTTTTCGATGTATGATTTGCAAATCAAACCTTCAATTCGAGCTTTCTATCTCATTTTTTTTCTTTAGATGATTTAATACCTATTAAGAATTATTTTAAATTACTTGAAAGCGATGGGCAACAAATTTTCTATCATAACATGACAATCATGACTTTTCATCCCACTAAGTTTATTATTCTTATAGTCAACACATCTACGAAGATTAGAAGATATACCATCTGGGGATCTTAATCCGTCCACCTATGTTAAAAGTATTTTAACTTGATTATTGTCTATCTCATAGAACGCTTTTGTTTTTTGTGTCGTTTGGCTTTATATGAAGCTCAAGACGATTGCATATTACTTTGATATCACGTCTTGATTTCGAATCGTCTTTTATCGTTACCTTAACATTCAAAATTGTATTGATCACATTGTCAAACACGTTTTTCTCATTATCAATCATGTCAATATTATGATAAATCATGAGATTTTTTCCAATAAGGCAACTCCCAAAATATGCTTTATTTGCACCAATTATGAACCAATGGTTTATCTTGAATTTCAGTTTGTTCCCCAGTTTCATGTAACTTTGGATAAACCTTTACAAATTCATATATATGTTCACTTAACCAAACGATAGGTGGTCTCAAAGTTTCATGCCTATTAGCTGTAAAAAAAATCTTATCTCTTCTAAAAGAATGATTAATATGAAGAAAACATCAATGAAAGTCAAACCATGAATTTTTCTTTTCATAAGATAAAGAAAATGCGCGTGTTTCTTCCATGCAATAAGTACAAGCTAGACAACCAGCCGTACTCCAACCTGAAAGTATTGCATATGCAAGAAAATCGTTGATTGTCCACAATAAAGAAGCATACATGCAAAAGTTCTTTTTTGCAAAATATCATATGTTTCTACTCTTTCGTACCACAATGTTTTTGATTCTTCAATCAAAGATTGTAAATAAACATCGATTCATTGTGTAGGATCATCAGGATCAGGGACGACAACTGTGAGAAACATATAAGGATTTTTCATACACATCCACGGAGGTAAATTATAAAGGCCAGGACGAATATTCAGCATCAAATTGAGAAAATGGTGAAAATCCCTCTGTACATAAACCAAGTCTAACATTACGACTCTCAAATGCAAAATCGGGATATTTCTGGTCAAAATTCTTCCATGTTTCCCCATCAGCTGGGTGTGATAACGTAACTTCTTCCTATATTCTCACACCGTGTCATCTCATATGTTGCGCGGTTACAAAAGATGCATATAACCATTGAAGTTTAGGAGTAATAGGTAAATAATGCATATGTTTATACGGGACTTCCTATCCCTTTATCTTTCTTGGTTTGTATATTTTCTTATTACATATTTTACAATTTTTAAGGTTGATATCTTCCTTTTAAATCAGCATGCAATAGTTTAGACATGTATTTATTTTTTCATACGGCAAGCCAAAAACTGATATCATTTCTTTTTACTTCATAATGATTTTCACACATTAAATTAATGGGAGGCATATGTCGTTTTGTAGCTTGTACAACAACTATAAATCCAGTTTCTATGAGGTTGTATTCAGATTTCATCGCAATGTATTCAGCAGTTACTTATAATTAGGTAACGCTTGTATAGCCTTCCCAAGGGGTTTTTTGTGGCATTTAATAAATCGTATTATTTTTTGGCTCTAATATTTGGTTCTTCTTCAGCATTATCATCGCCATCAGTAAATTATAGAACATGAAACATTGAATGTGCATCATCTTTAATCATATGTTCTACGAGATTCGTTGTACCAATTTCATTATTCACTACCTCCTCAACTTGTACAGAAGTAGATGTTAACTGTTCTCCATGACGATCCCAAACCAAATAGTTCGACACAAAACCATTCTGGCATAAATGAACTCTAACCCTTTGTGGTATCAAATGCTTTAACAATTTGCATATACTACATGGACAACGGATTTTTTCATCGTTTCTGTTATTGTTTAAAGCAAAATCAATAAACATGCAACACCATTAATAAATTGTTCACTTATTAAGCCTCCAGTTTTCCTTCGTTTGTACATCCAGCTTTGATAAGTAAAATAATTTTCCATTTATCCTAAGCAAATAAATAAAAAGTATGATAAAATTTGCATTGACATTTTATTAAAACAATTTTATTAGTAAGTGTTATGTTAATTGATCATTTACACTATGTTGATGAGTCATCTTACCTCCTATTACAAATACAAGAACTAATTAAATCACGTAAATCTTTTTAATTTAAACGATTCAACAAAATTTCGGCAGCACTTCGCTTTAGTTCTCTGAACAGTACACAATTGTGTGTATACATAAAACATAATGGAAACACTTTCGAAATTTTGAGAACCATTTAAAATGAAATGCTTTACGAGATTTAATTTCGCTATTGTGTTCATAACTTGTCCAATACAAGGATTAATCCAACAAATATTATACATGATGAATATAGATATTCGTTCTGTTAACAAATCAAATATCCATACAATGATCATATACAATACTTATCATATAGGGACGAAAAATAGTACGAGTTTATGAATATTATATCGGTGCTTTATTATCAATTTTCTATGTGAAGCAGCAAATATTAAACCAAATAAGTCTCGAAAGGCTTAATTCCAATCTCTAACTGTATGTATACGAAGTTTATCACATATACACACTTAAAAGTTAATCAAATTAATCGTGCGTTATACAATTAAATATCATTTACGATGTATGTTCCCACTAAATATCTCTTAATAAGCCTAAAATCGCTTATATATCCAGCCTATATGCGCATAATTCTATTGTGATACAAACTACATAAACTTGCAATAGATTAATAACAAGAATTAGGTTTCAATAAACTACACTATACATATAATAAGGAAATACAAACATGTAATCTAACAAACTAACCCTAAATTAGCAAATGTAATTAAAAATTAATTAGGTTTTATACCTTAATTAGAGGAGATTTGGATCCCAGAGAGGAGAAGAAGGAGGCTTCTAGGTGTAAGAGAGGCTAGGGGCGGATGGTGATGTAGTGGGAGGTAGAGTCTGATATAAGAGGAGGGTTTAGGGGGAAATTTGAAGGAAAACTTAATGAGGAAGAAGTAGTTCTGCTAATATCTTTGCGGCTTAGCAACGGGTTCCAACGGCTATTAAACCAATGGTTTCCAGTGGCTACCAACGTATATTTTTTATTTCATAAAAAAGTTTTAGAAAGTACCTGCCTTTCTGCCATTAGCGGTCGTTGCCCCACTCCGTTGGTATAAACTATATGTTTAGTAGTGAATGTAAACGTGAGCTATTAGGTTTTAGTGAAAATGGGTGAGCCGAGTTGAAACTATTATTGGATTTAGGCTTTTTGTTAAGTTAAAAATTATTTTCGGTTAACGGTTAACCGATGCATAACGGCAATTAACAGTTAACCAAACCAATTTTGGTCGGTTAACCGATTTTTTTGATTAAATTGGTTTGGTTAAAATCGATTACATCGGTTAGCTCGATTAACTTGGTTAATTTCCCACCCCTACTTCACATCATCTATAAAGTCACATATTTGATTCTTTTCATACGTATTGTCACACATTTACAAGAAATAATGAAGAACTAAAATACTACAAACATTCCACTGTATTTACACATGGAAATACTAGCTTAATGCTTGTAAGGTTTATTTGACTTAATAGCGAATGTTGTGCTTAGGATAAATTATGAATGGCTACATATCTAAGTTTTCATTTATAGATTATTAATTATTATTTATAAATTAGCTGAATAAGTATTATATATTGTTATTAATTATAATTATTATCTTATATTAAGCAATTCTATATAAATTCAGTAAATTGAATGAAAAACTATATAGCAAAAGGGGGATCTCAGAAAAATGTTATCCGTAGAATATCTACAATACAATAATATTAATGATTAAATATTAAAAAATGATAAATATAAATTTTACGAAAGCACAATAATTATTAAATATTGATTATTGAAAATTCGCAACAAACATTTATTACAACGAGCGTTTAATGATCATCGTAAAGTTAACATCGGTTATAACGGGCATTTTTTCTTATTGTAAAATTGGAACCTATTATAATGGATATTTTTTCCTATTGTAAAACTAGTACCTATTACAACGAGAATTATGATCGTTGTAAAATTAACACCTCTTACAACGGACATTTTAAGACCGTCGTAAAATTGGCAACTATTACAACAAACATTTTGCAAATATTGTATAATTGACATATGTTACAACAGTCCTGAAAGGACCATTATAATAACATTTTATTACAATAGGAATTTATTGCCTATTGTAAACAGGGGATTATATAGGGCATCTATTACAATGGGTCAGAATGGATCGCTGTAATAGCACTCTACTTACGACGCTAGTTGTAAAAAGGGTGTTGTAATGGGATATTTTTGCTGTAGTGAAATTACAACAGTTAATCGGAATATCTTTACTAATAGTTGGTTTGAAAACGTAAACTTTTGATTTAATCATGAATTCCCAAAATTAGCCTCCATTGGTAATTCTAAATATTGAATTCTTCTCGTACGTTTCATCCGAAATTAAATACTAGGCATACATATCTCATGCATGTTACTCGATCCAATATTAGAATAAGTATTGCAAAATCTACCTCTTTTAAGTGTCACGCAAAACCAATCTTCACCTACAGATTTGAATATTTCAGTCCACATCAGTCTGTAGTTGCACATTTATTGTGTTATAGTTCATTCATCATGTTGAATTAATTTCAACCCTACACTCATAATCTATGACATATTGTAAGAATCTTAGGTGGTGTTTGGTATATTTTTTGTTTTGCATTTTTAGTTTTTAAAATTAACCATAAAAATCAAGAAGAGTTAAGGATGATAGGAAAAATGGAAGAACGGCGGAGGGGACGATGGAGGAACGACGAACGAATGAGTTGTCATTCATTCCTCCATTACTCCCTAAAACACAGGAAATAAATAAAAGTTGTACAATATTTTATGTGTTAACTTAATTTTCTAAAATGGTTGTTTTTCATGATATATATGTGTCGTTCGTATTTTTATGTGGGCAAAAACTAAAATCGTTAAACCAAACGCTACCTTATTTTCAAGAAATCTTGATTAACGTATTTTAAGAATCTTATTTTCCAGAAATCCTAGCTACCTAGATCCTTCATCATCCAATGCTCCCATACCTTATATTCATGCTTTATCATTAGTACCACTCCTTTAATGCACATCTTCCATATTAACATACATGGTATTGTCATTTAATTTTTTGTTTTTTTATTAATATAGTTTAACTATTTAATCTTTTCATTTTTTGCTTGTTTTCTTACCAGTCTGCCAAATTTGTCTATTCTTTTTGGGTACTACAATATTAGAAGGTGTGATTAGTACTGCAATCGGTGTCAGTCCGAGCATGTCTGTTTCCCTAGACTAGAGTGTAGCTGCTTTAGGTCCAGCTACGACAGTGACCCTAAGTGAAAAATACAAAACATATTATAAATAGGACATTTTGATGTTGACCCCTATATGTTTTTTATATTGGATACTGTTGAAAATAAATTTAAAATCTCGGTCCAACCTAGTTAATTCTTCATTAATTATAGTGGCTCAAAGTATTGTTCACATACAATTTCTCCCTTAAATGTATGGAGATTCAAGTTTTGTTAATGTTGTGCAAAAGATAATTTTTAGTTAGCATTGCACTATAAATATTATCCTAGTGAATCACTAAGTTGGCTCTACCACTGCTCCAAACAAGGCTTATGAAAGCAAGGTAGTAAAATAAGAAAAAATGGGTAAGTATCAATAAAGGGAAAAACTCTAGTCATCTCAGAACTAAACCAAACTACAAACCACTACACCAAATATCACTTGCATAATAGGTTGCCTTTCTTCTTATCAAATAAACTATATTTCAAAATTTACAGCCCCAACTGCTGCCCTCTCTACCACTTCTGGTGGTGTAGCACTATGTGGAAATCTCTCTCGACTCCCCCTTAGATCGGCCCTGACCGGTACAGCCGGTTAAACATAATTTGTAGAAATTTGATTAAAAGTGTTAATAAATAAACGATCAAATGAAGTAAGAAAAAATATGGAATCACACACAAGATTTAACGTGGAAAAACCGTTTTCGGGAAAAAACCACGGGAGAAAGGCAAACTTTATTAATTAATTGATGGAGTTTTACAAGCTGCTTACATACAAACCATAGCAATCCAAATTTATATTCTACTTTCATGCAGCTAAATAAGGAGAGAAAGAGAAAATTAAGGATCTCCTTTATCCTTTAAATGAGGTTGCTGAAAATATCTCAATCATGAGAGTAAATTAAGGATCTCCTTTATCCTTTAAATGAGGTTGCTGAAAATATCTCAATCATGAGAGTAAATTAAGGATCTCCTTTATCCTTTAAATGATGTTGCTGAAAATATCTCAATCATGAGAGTAAATTAAGAATCTAGATAAGATTCTTTAGGTGACATCAGTTGGACCAATTCTAATGAGAATTTCGGATCACAAATTAATAATCTCCACCTTGAGACGAATTCTCATCTTGAAGTAAAAAATGAACTACAAAAAAAAACGAACTCCTTCAACAAATAAATATTTGCCTTGCTCCAATAGTCCCTAAAGACTATACTGTAACACCAACCAAGCTTGAGCAAAGCTCAAACTTAGTAATTGGAACTGGCTTTGTCATCATGTCAGCGGAATTGTCATGAGTACTTATCTTGCAAACTTTAACACCACCTTTAGCAATAACATCTCGAATGTAGTGATACCTAACATCTATATGTTTAGTTCTCTCATGAAACATTTGATCCTTTGTAAGGCATATAGCACTCCGGCTATCAGAAAATATAGTAATGCAAGATGTGTCTTTACAAAGCTCAAAATATAAACCTCTCAGCCAAGTAGCTTCTTTACATGCTTCCGAAATAGCCATATACTCGGCCTCAGTAGTAGATAATGCTACGGTAGTTTGCAATGTTGCTTTCTAATCACAGCACAACCACCAATGGTGAAAACATAACCTGTTAATGATCTCCTTTTATCCAAATCACCAACAAAGTCAGAATCCACATAACCAACAAGTTCGTCTTTAGATTTACCAAACTGCAAACAAGCATTTGCAGTGCCATGAAGATATCTGAAAATCCATTGAACTGCTTTCCAATGCTCTCTTCCAGGATTGGCCATGAATGTACTGACAACACTCAAAGCATGTGATAAATCAGGACGCGAACAAACCATGACATACATAAGTGAACCAACTTCACTAGAATAGGGAACTCTAGACATGTACTCAATATCCTCATCTGATTGTGGACACATGGCTGATGATAATTTGAAATGTGTAGCAAGAGGAGTACTTACAGGCTTGATATCAAGCATATTAAAATGGCGAAGCACTTTTCTAGCATACCCACTTTGACTTAGGTATAATTTTCCAGAAGTTCTATCTCTTGTTATCTCCATGCCAAGAATCTTCTTAGCATCCCCCAAATCTTTCATTTCAAACTCTCTACTCAACTGCCTTTTCAAAATTTCAATTTCTGCCTTGTCTTTTGAAGCAATCAACATATCATCAACATAAAGTAGCAAATAAATGGCTGAATGTGTATTAATTTTCAAATAGACACAACTATCATAATTGGACCTTTTAAAACCTTGAGATAGCATAAAAGTGTCAAATCTTTTATACCACTGCCTAGGTGACTGTTTCAATCCGTAAAGAGATTTCTTTAATTTACAGACGAGATTTTCTTTTCCAGGCATGATAAAACCCTCAGGTTGATGCATATAAATATCCTCTTCTAATTCTCCATGTAAAAATGCAGTTTTTACATCTAACTGTTGAAGCTCATAATCATGCATAGCAACAATACTGAGTAAAATGCGAATTGAGCTATGTTTCACAACAGGGGAAAAACTTCATTACAGTCAATACCTGGAATCTGACTGTAACCTTTTGCAACTAATCTTGCTTTGTACCTTTTCTCATCGTTTGGAGAAACACCTTCTTTTCCCTTGAAAACCCATTTGCAATGAATAGGTTTCTTCTCTTTAGGCAACTTGATTAAGTCCCACGTGTCATTTCTTTCAAGTGACTTCATCTCTTCATGCATAGCAGCCATCCACTTATCAGAATCACTAGAGATAACAGCCTCAGAATATGAAGAAGGCTCAGCAATACCTTCTATCTCTTCTACTACAGCACACGCATAAGCAATAATATTTGCTTCCTCAATAAACCTTCTCACTGGTTTTGGGTTCCTTCTAGGTCTGCTTGTTGCAATAGATTGCTGCGGTGGTTGCATAACTGCTGGAGGATCCTCAATAATGGGTGCTTCATCCTGTCTCTCAATTTCTGCGTTTGATGTAGCATCTGAATCAGTAATATGCTCTACCTGGACATTTGATTTCTGCTTACTCTCAACAAGATCATTAGTAGATGGAATATCATGTAACATAGCAGATTCATTAAACACAACATTTCTGCTAATTACAACCTTACTTGTTTCAGGATTCCATAATTTATAGCCTTTAACACCGGACTTATAACCAAGAAAAATGCATTTAACAGCTCTTGGCTCTAGCTTTCCATTATCAACATGAGCATAAGCAATGCATCCAAAAACTTTCAATTCAGAATAATTTGCTGGAGAACCAGACCATACCTCAATCGGAGTTTTCTTACCAATAGCAATAGAGGGAGAGCGGTTAATGAGATAACAGGCTGTGGAAGCTGCTTCAGCCCAAAAACGCCTATCCAATCCTGCGTTTGACAACATGCAACGAGCCTTAGAAATGATAGTCCTGTTCATACGCTCGGCAACCACGTTTTGTTGAGGAGTGTGAGGTATGGTGTAGTGCCTAACAATGCCTTCAGCCTTGCAAAATGAATTAAATTCATCTGAACAAAACTCCATCCCATTATCAGTCTGAAGCTTCTTTACCTTCCTTTCATTTTGTCTTTCAACCATAGTCTTCCACTCTTTGAATACTGAAAAAGCTTCAGATTTATGTTTCAAAAAATAAGGCCAAACTCTTCTGGAATAATCATCAATAATTGTCATTATGTAACAAGCACCGCCCATGGATGCTTTCCTAGACGGTCCCCATAAATCTGAATGCACATAATCTAGAATGCCTTCTGTTTTATGAACTGAGGTATTGAACTTCACTCTCTTATACTTGCCAAAAATGCAATGCTCACAGAACTTCAGCTTTCCTGCGTTGTACCCATCAAGAAGTCCTCTCTTGTTCAACTCTGACAGACCTAATTCACTCATATGTCAAAGACGCATATGCCAAAGATTAGCAGTATCACAATCAGAAATATTATTTGAGATAACAGGGGTAGCATTACCTGAAACAGTAGTGCCTTGAAGATAATAAAGGCCATATGTTTGCCTAAGATTTCCCTTCATTACAATAAGAGAACCATTTGTGACTTTCAGGATACCACCTTCACCGGAATATTTGTACCCTTTGTCATCAAGAGCACTTAAAGAAATCAGATTTCTCTTTATGTTGGGAATGAACCGAACATCTGTTAAATTTCTGACTGCGCCATCAAACATCTTGATCTGAATAGAACCAAGTCCTGCTATTTTACATGCCGAATCATCACCCATCAAAACTGAGCCAGCATCATTTGTGGGTTCTAAGGTTGTAAACAAATCTCTATTAGGACACATATGGAAAGTGCAAGCACTGTCAAGTATCCATTCATCCTTAATCTCAGCACATCCAGCAAACACAGTAACAACAAGCACCTCATTGTCAGAACTATCATTAAGAGAACAATTGGCATTAACTTCATCTTCTTTGTTATCCTTTGGTTTGTATGTGCCATTTCTCTTTTCCTTGTTCTGCAGCTTGTAACATTCGGATATTTCATGTCCATCCCTCTTACAATATTTGCAAGACTTGTATTTGCCTTTAGATTTAGATTGACCTTTATAGGCATTGGAACTTTTACATCAAAATCCATTATTTGAATTTTTCTCCTTTGTCCTACCACGAACGGACAAGCTTTCGGCTTGAGATCTTGATCCATTTGAAGACACCAGTTGTTTCATTTTCTCCTTGGTGTGCAAGGCTTCATAAGCGTCATTTAGAGTGAGAGTATCATGACTATATAATATGGTATCTCTAAAATTTGAGTAAGAACTGGGCAACATAAAAGAATTAAACCCAAATCTTCATCATCATATTTGACTTCCATTGTAGCCAAGTCAGAAACAATCTCTTTAAAATCAGAAATATGGTCGAGCAAATTACCTCCCTCTTGCTATTTGTGCAGAAACAGCTTTTGTTTGAGATGCGTCTTACTTGTGAGATCCTTGGTCATGCAAATTGACTCCAGTTTCAGCCAAAGAGAAGCAGCTGTCTTCTCGTTCAAAACTTCTTGCAAAATATTATTGTGTAGATGAAGTTGAATTTATGACAAAGCCTTCCGATCCTTTCTCTTCTCATCATCGGTCCATAGTTCAAATCTCTTGTTCCCGAATCCATCCAATGCATCATCATAATCAGCTTGTGCGAGCAACGCCCGCATCTTCACTTGCCACAATGAGAATCGAGTGTTTCGATCCAATAGCGGAAGATCATACTTTAATGACACCATGTTGAACGAACCAGCGCTCTGATACCACTTGTTAATAAATAAATGATCAAATGAAGCAAGCAAAAATATAGAATCACACACAAGATTTTAACGTGGAAAAACCCTTTTCGGGAAAAAAACCACGGGAGAAAGGCAAACTTTATTAATTAATTGATGGAGTTTTACAAGCTGCTTACATACAAACCATAGCAATCCAAATTTATATTCTACTTTCATGCAGCCAAATAAGGAGAGAAAGAGAAAATTAAGGATCTCCTTTATCCTTTAAATGAGTTTGCTGAAAATATCTCAATCATGAGAGTAAATTAAGGATCTCCTTTATCCTTTAAATGAGGTTGCTGAAAATATCTCAATCATGAGAGTAAATTAAGGATCTCCTTTATCCTTTAAATGATGTTGCTGAAAATATCTCAATCATCAGAGTAAATTAAGGATCTAGATAAGATCCTTTAGGTGACATCAGCTGGACCAATTCTAATGAGAATTTCGGATCATAAATTAACAAAAAGAAAGGAATTATTGATGGGAAGAATGAATCGCATGATGTTAAGTCATGGATTCATATAGTGTTAATGTAATTGTTGGTATGATGTTAAGGTAATGACTTATAGGGTGTTTAAGGTACCAACCACCACTCAAATATATGAGTGATACCGGTAATTGGTTAGTGTTATTGAGGTGATAACCCAATATTTGTATGTTTCACCTGTAAAACAATTTAAGTGTTTTAAGCCAAAATAAATAGTTAAGATTATGCATATTGGAATCTATTTTTACTCATAATTGAAGATGAAAGTGGCTGCCAACGCTCAAAAGTTCCAAAAATTTGAATCTTGTTTAGTGTGGAAAAGTAATGTGTGGGAAGTAAAGTACACAATATATATAGTGATTCGGTTTGGATTGAACCTATGCCCAATTTTGAAGGCCTTGCTGATCTTATTCATCTTTAAGGAAGTACAACAATGGACATCATCATCACAAGTGTTACAATGATTAAATAAGTTCTATTAACCCTTGCAGTCAGGATTCTCTACTGTTCGGCAGTTATCAGGAGTCGTTAGGATTTTTTGGTGTCACGGAGTCGTTGGGAGTTTTAGGTATCTCAGAGTCGTCAGGAGTTTTAGGTATCCGGGAGCTTCTTCTTCCCGAAGCCTCAAGGTGCTTTAATGGTGTCCAAGGTCAAGAGTTTCCCTCTCAAGATGTCAAATGAGCCAAATGCCAACCTCTTTCATGTGTGAGGTCAATGGTATTTATATGTAGTGGAGTAGTGGGAGTATGTGAGAAACGAGGACCACAGGCCAAATTTCATATCCCGAAAGGAAATATTTTGTATGCTGAAAGTTCACCCAAAAATAGGTGATGAACAAGTGATGATCAACTGTTTTTGGGTGATCAGCATGCGTCTGGCACTTGCCGGATCAATTGGTTGATCAAAGGAACAGTGCTTAGAAACCATGGCGTGCGCAAGCTATATTAGCTGATCAACATGGGAAAACGCTTGCAATGACAAGCATTTAGTTGGGGTCCTTTCTATACCTTGTTAGGATATGAATTATCGTATCCCGGGGGATGCGAAAATTTGTATCCCATGGTGGGATACATAATTTAAACCGAAGTTGTGGCCTTTGATTTTTCGTTGATCGGCCCGTGTTGATCATAGATTTTTGCCTGATCCGCACATGGTGCACTCAGTTATTTTCGGAGGATATAAAAGTGGCTGATCCGAGATTTCAGCCTGATTTTTGAGGTTATCAGCATGATGCACGCTAAGGTTTTTGTGTGATCAACACATGGTGATCCAGAATTTGCTAGGGGATCCGGAGACTAATTTGCACTGCCTTTTTTGCGTGATCCGCACAAGTTATGCAAGATTTTTTGGAGTGATCAGCATGGGGAGATCCGATCTAAAGCTGGAGTGTGGATCCGATGTCGACATGTTTTTTAGTATGATTGGCATGGCACGATCAGGTGTTTTGAAGTGATCAGTATGGGTTTGGGAGGAATTTTCGACGTGAGTGAATTTAGCATATGAGGGATATAAAATGCGGCTGGTACCCGATCCAAGTCTTTTAGTGCTAAAACCCTAATTAGCCCGACTCGATCGCCGAGTTTTGAGTACGCGCTCTCGATGCGAGACTTCACTACACCAAATTCATCAATTTGCAACGGTTTTTAGCCGTTGCAAACGAATTTAGAAATGGCTTTTAGCCGTTGCAACGACTTGGGTTGTAAACATTTTGCAACGGCTCAAAGCCATTGCAAAATGTGTTTTAGCAACGGCTTAGAGCCGTTGCAATTTTCGAGTTTGCAACGGTTATTGGCCTTTGCAGAATCGTATATAGCAACAGCTTTTAGCCGTTGCTACATGTTGTAATACAACCAAGAATTTTTGTTTAGCAATAGCTAAAGATCGTTGCCAATTTTATTTAGCAACGGTTTTGGGCCGTTGCTGTGTTAAAATTTTTCCAATTTTTTTTTTAAATTCCTTTCCCTGTATTTCATATTAAGCAAAAATCTATGAATATTTGATATAAATACCACAACTATTCATAATATTACAATAATTTCAATACATATGTTGCTTCATAAAGTACAAATACCAAAATTCAAATATCATACTACAAGCATACGTTATAATTCAAATATTATACTATAAGTAAAATCCAAATTTCAATACATATGATCTTACCTTTTGAGTTCACCAAAATAATATTACACCACACATACCATGATAAAGTACCAATATTACACACATACATTATAATTCAAATATTATACTACAAGCACAAACCATAATTGACAGTTTCAAACATTCATCATAATTCAAATATCATACTACAAGCATAAACCATAGCTGAAATGGCCATAAGCTCTTAACCTGCCAAGAAAAGTAGACTGCATCCCTTCATACACTTAACTTGCCAAGAAAAGCAGCTGCATTAAGTAAGAATCTTTTTTCTTGTGTTAAATATTTATTCAATCCCTCACGTGCTTCAAGTATACTAAGCAGGTAGAAATATAAGTATTGATTTCATACGCTGAATTATATATATGCTATAAAATATTTTGCATGAGGGCATTTATGCTACAGATATAGAAAGGTGAACTACATTTACATTAAGCAACTTACTTTAGAATTCAAATTTGAGTTGTCAAATGATTGAATGGTTCAGATGAATATATATTTGTCAGTATGATGCATATATGAAGGATAAGGGCAACATACAATGTCACTTTTGAGAGATACTGTTCATATTCCTAGTATATATTTGTTAGTGCGATGGTATTTATTATCATTATTATTAATTATTATTACTAGATAATGTAAACAACAAAGATTTGAATCTGATGCCTACTGGGAAGTAGAGTAGTTGATTATAGTTTCAGTTCCAGAATCTCAAGCTGTGGCAAGTAGAATAGTTGATTATCAGAACGTTTACTGATCATAAAACAACACGAACAACCATTAAAACGTATGAGTCATGCATGAGTACAATAATTTATGATGCTTTGAATGGTGGGTTACAAGGAAACTACGTAATAAGGAGAATATCAATGGTTGCTGTCAAATCCCAATGTTTTTGTGCTGCTGGATCAATTGCATCACAAGGAATTAAAAGATGAATTTAATTTCAAAATTTTATATCTATTAGTTGGTTACATCAAGCCAACATATTAGATCGAAGTTTAGTGTTGTGTGACATGGGTTTGGTGCCGGTTAAGGATGCTAATTAATGCCGGTTGTTTACATCCACATTTTCATTTGGGTAAATTTAACCGCACCCAAGATAATAAAATGATCTTCAAGATGAAAGTATGAGCTTCAGAAAACGAACTGCAATGTAACCTGATAGGAACTACAGTAAACCAGTAATGACAGGAATGAACCTGAAATCATAATGTGTGCATACCATGCAAATATAAACAACACTAGAAGCAGCCAATTGTCATAAAAACAGTAAAAAAAGCAGCCACAAACTAAGTAAATTGCACATTCAATTGGCGCAACCTTGAATAACATCTATACCTCGAATATTTCTTTCATTTTTTAAGCATAAGAAAATGCATCAACAAATATCATTAGGAAAATCCTATCAGAATTTCTCAACTTGTCATTACTTTCAGAAGCAAACTGCGATGTTATTCAATATGACAATTTTGAATTATCTTGACCATATCATAATTTCTGAGAAATGGTGCTTTCTACCCTTGCACGTATATCCTCTCCGATGTTCCATGAATGTGTTGTGTAACAATATAATCAACATGACAATTTTTTAATGTTTACATATTTGTATTAAAGTAATGTTTGCATGTCCAGATCTTTTCAGAAACAAACTACTACTATTGCATACAATCTGTGCCATGCCGCCACATTTAATTGAGATATTATTCATATGTGTTAATCTAAAATCTTATGATTTAAAACCATATCTATATTATTCACACAAATCTAAAATCTTGTGATATACACTGGGCCAAAGCATTTAAGATATTTAAATCTGTCCACTTAAATTTTAAATCCAAACTTACTCGCATGACGACCGATTAGAGATTAAATCTGTACTTCAATTATTTTTAACACAAGTAATTTATAAAATGGAATTTTTTAAATTACTTAGTTTAATTTATACGATCATTTTTTAAGACTCAAGTTGTATATTCACACAAATCTTATTTAAGTTCACTTACATTATTTATTTTATCAAATTAAATATAAGCATAGAATAAAAACTAAAATTTAAAATAATTATAATTACAACTTACCTGAAGATTTTTTATTTTCACAGTCCTTATAAATTCAAATAAATTATTATTTCAAATTATCATTTTTCAAGTCTATTTGTATAAATTTCTTAATATAAGATTTATAAGTTAACAAATGTATATAATTCATTCTGATTTCCTTTAACCTAAAGTTTATAAATTCATAAAGCTATAACTCATTCGAATTTCCTTTTAAATACTTATTTTATTCAAGGTTTCAATTTATTCGTAAGAAATTTTATAATACAGGGCCTTCATATTACAAAGTTTAATCTGCATAGCCAAGTTTTACTTACATAAGTAATAAGCCAAATGTTACTGTTTTATTATTTATTCCCTAAATGCTTAATACTATAATTATTTATTCCCTAAATTTTTAATACTATAATTATTTATTCATTCAAGTTTTAATTTAAATTCTTGAACATTGCTTATTACGTTAGATTCAAGTTTGGTTTGGAAATATATATATAAACTAGAAGTAGACTTAACGGATGAATATAATCGATAAGGAATTTCCAACGGATTGAAACTCAAATTTAAATAAGTTAGAGAAGAATTTAGTAGTTCAAAAGTATTAATTTTAAATTTCTTAAGACGAATTTTAAAACATGATCGAGACTCGGATTCAGGAAATACTAACCTAAGAGAAATCTAACTAAGGAAATGAATTCAAGGAATGAATTTTAAAACAAGGCGGAATCATGTACAGACTACAAGTGGACAAATACTTTAGCAACTAATGTAAAAGAGGGATTTACAGCCCACTACCATAACTTAAAAATTGTGGTCGTTCACAAGCAAGTAACTACGGAATCTAATTTAGTTTAGGCCTTCAGACCAAAATCAGGACATATTATCGATCTACATCATGACATATTATGGATATTAAATGGTCATACAAAATAAATATAATTACTAAATGAAAATAGTTACTAAATGATCACACACACAAGAATATGAAGGTGCTCACAAAATAAAAATGATAAATGATAATTTAAGTATACCAGGTTAAATGATAATTGATAAATGATAATTTAAATGATAAAAATAGCTACCTTATATGCTTGTATGCTCCGGTGTCTACAGATATCGAATAAGATTCTTTGGATGGCACTCAAAACTGCTAACTCCAAATTTCTTCAATGGTCGTTGCAAGAGGATGGTTTTGCTTGGTTGTGCTTTCATCCGGTAGTAGTATGTTGTCCACAACCAACTACTCATATGTCGGTAGTACAACTTTTCCATGAAAAATTGAACCCATCGAACCTCTGCATACTTTACCTGTCGCAATGACCTCCAGATTAAAGTTTATGATTTCATACTTCAAACATACCGAATCGGAAGAATTATGTGGAATGCCAATGTCTTTGTCTAGCTGTCTTTCATTCGAAGCATTATGTGAATTATGTGCATCGTGATACGCATTACTTCCTCCTTCATTCGAAGCATTGTCTGGCTTCTCATATTTTCCCTTAATCAATTGCACTAAAGACAACAATGCGCCCTTTACATTGGTCATCCGATCTTCCATATTTTAAGAAGTTTTAATTTGTTTGCGTGCAATATTGGAGGCCTTAACTTGGGTCCTTGATATGTTGGTCCCAATACTACGAGTCCAGCCTCTTTTATCCTTTCCAAAAACTTGTGAAAGTGTTTCTTCATCCAGCGGCAACTCCTCTTCCTCACCGTCTTTGATTGCTTCCTTCGCCTTCGCAAATTTATCCTAATCATGAAGCTTAAATATATAAATTGAAATAGTGAATAATTCAAATAAGCAATTATTTAGCTAACTTAAAAAGTATGGAGAAGTGGAATCGGATATGCTTCCATCCTTTTTTGTATGAGTTTTCTCCCATACTTCACGACATGTTATTTCTTTTTCCGAATTTGCAATAGCCTGCAATAAAACAGGAAATAAAATAACTGCAGTGTTAGGAGTAGTAAAAAAATTGCTGTAAAAAACAGACAAGTTAAAGAAAAAAAATTGCTGAAAAACAAAAAAAAATGTTGCATATATTTAACAGAAAAAACATGCTGCAAAAAAAAGCTACAAAGGAACACGCTGCATACAGTTAAAAAAAATACTTGCGCATAGTTAAAAAAGCTGCAAAGAAACACGCTGCGCATAGTTAAAAAAAAAGCTGCAAAGAAACACATTGCATGTTTTTTTCTGCTCGATGTCGAACTCGAACTCAAATGGGTTGAAAACCCAAAATCTATTGAACATATATGTTCGATTTTGGTTCCAGGGCAAAAAAAAGTATGTCGACGATCGAACAAATATGTTCGATTTTGGTTTCAGGGCAAAAAAAGTATGTCCGATCTCGAGGCGCCTCGCAAAAAGGCTCCAAAGGCACGCCTGACGTGCGCCTCCGGTAGCGGAGGCAACTCAGAATCCAACAAGGCGCAGACCTCGCGCCTACGCCTTAACTACTATGCAGGCAAGTAGGTATGATGTTTTTTGTTTTCATATGAAGAATGACAGCATGCACAAAAATGAACCATATGTTAACATATATGAAGAGCAGCGAAATTCATGTTAAAATAGAGTATAGTTGCATTCTCTAATAGCTTAAATTAAATCAATGCTTTGCAAGATGATAGTAAGCTAAATGTTTTTATCATTTATTAAAAGCTTATTTCAAGTAGATGGACGAAGGGAATATTTTTTTCATGGAATTGACTTAGTTGGGTACATTGTACACTACATTAGAAATTACATAGATTGAGCTATGAATCCACAATAAACATTAATTAAAAATTTGGTAATATAGATTATTACTTTCATATAGTGTTAGCTTTAAATGGTTAACAAATTTGGTTCCTACCTCTAATCGTATTAATTAAAAATAAAATAATATATGCTTGTAAAACACATATATAAACCATATCGGTGATATGCAACTGTTTTGAATGTGTTTCCGTATACATTTTTTAGTAAGTTCGAAAAGAGTACAACTGTAAAAAAATCCTATAAGCTGATTATCTTGCCAAATTTCTTATTTGCTATATTACAATTAACCCAGTTATAAAGTTGAACTAAGTGTTGAACAGAATGAAGAACAAATAAGATGGGCGACAACTAAGTGTTGAACAGAATGAAGAACAAATAATTGTTAATCCGGGTATGAAAAAATGCACTGGTTCAGTCTCCATTAATCTATTATAGAGACATGGTTATATCAATGTTGGTAAGATACATAAAAAAGCACTTCCTTTTATTCCATTTACATTTTATCCAAAAGACACAGGTTACTTTTCAGATTGTCACCTACATGTTAATGATTCAGATTCTCAGGTTCACACACAATTTTTTTTCCCTTATAAAATCAACCTAATTAAAACCACTTTCAATGGTTTCATCTGAAAAAGTTGGTATAAACACAATTTTGAAGTATGTATTAATTTTAACTAGGTTAAAAGAAAGTTAAGAAATTATTTCTAAGCATGCAAAAATCAGTATAAACTGAGATGTGTAATCTTATATTTCTTTCGTCAAGCATAATCTTTCAAGAAAAGGTTATAGTAAAGTTAACTGTACAGTGAATTAGAGTAGTAAAAAGAAGGCAATCACTTTGTTACAACTTGGAATATTACATATTTTACCAATTACCACCATGTTTTTATTGACTTTCAAATAAATCAGATGTGTCGTATATGTACTGTAGCAGTCAGTTATGGAAATTGGAAAGGCGGACCAGATCAAAAATGGAAAACTAAAATTGAAAAACATACCATATCATGTTGTACGACAACATGACTTGTTCGACCGGTGTTGTGGCCATAGCTCTATCCTGATCTGTTTTTTTTCCTAGCTCTCTTCGCTCGCTCACACCGGGTTTCTCTTCGTTCTTCAAAAATCCCTCTCGGTCATCTTGACTAATAGTAGGTAGACAATTTTTCAACCTTTCATCGTAATTGTTGAATTTCTCATAGTATTTTGTCCTTAACTCACTCTTATGTCTCCTAAAAGACTCACGCATTTTTATGAAATAAAATTGTTTTGTATTTGGATCAAGTTCAAAACGTTCTTGCAAAAATTACGAATTATTTACTAAAAAGGGCATTGTAATAAAATATACTTACATTGTGATAAATATATTTACCAACAATGCAACTCACACGTCATTTTTTATTTTTGGCGGTAATTTATCCCAGCTTTTGTACGAGATCGGCAGATGCATCCACATAAGTTTACCAATGCGGCTGCCTATTTTTCCCGCATTTTTTGAAACGCGAACTCCATATGCATTTATGTCAAGCTTCTCGGGTTGTGTTGTTGATGATTGCGTAGACTTGGTAGGAGCTTCTCAGGATTCTGACATTCTTTATTCGAACAATTGGTAATCTGCACATGTATAAATAAGGACTATAAGTTCAGTAATAAAGTTCAATGACCTGATAAACTAACATGCCTTTACTTCATTGATTGGTAGGTTTTCATACTCGTGGATCAGTACATTCGCTACTGTAATAGAAGTAAATTACTAATCCCTTAATGTATGTGTAAAAATGAATTAATATTGAACAGTTAAACACTTAAACTTAGTATCGTCTAATCCCTTCATATCTAAATGAATGAAAAGTTAAACACTTAAACTTTAAGCACTAAACATTATTGAAATTGTTAAAAAAAAGCTAAATAAATTTTGTGTATAAAGATTTAACTTTCAATATCAAATAATTTGATACTCTATAAAACTGAAACTTTCATAAAACATTAAACATAAGGCCAAGCACAAAGGACACAAACAGGGCCATGGTGACTTCATTAGTATCATAGTATCATGTCCTATCCTACACGTATGCTTTTGAAGATAGTATTGTAAATATAGGAAAGTAACATGCCTTTTGCGTAATAGTTCAAACGTGCTGGTTGGTATCATGGTGTAGATTTCGTCTCTGTTCTTGCCAAACTTGACTGTTTACATAATAACAAGGAAGTGTGTGCTTCCTGTAAGATTAGATCAATTTGTATGCAAGCCATTATAGGGTGAGAATAGGTGGTGATTTCTTAAGTTGTCACATCTGAAGCTTACATGATTTGTTGTGAAAATTTAGTGTATTGTTAGGTCTTTTCTTTTGATTATTATTAGTGTATTTGTTGTAAATTCCTCTTCCGAGTGTCGACTGCTGTGCTGAAGCAGTTGGTTTCATCTGCGGTATTTATGTTTCTTCGAGAAAATTTGTGATATTAGTAAATTATTTCAGTTAATCAAATTTTGATGAATGTGTGTGGTTACGGCCATGAGATTTTCAGAAAAATATCACAATATCAAATAAAACATTAAATATTAGCAGTAAAGATGTTTTGAGATGTATCTATTGAGATTGGAGTGTAATAATTGGGGAGCACTGTTATTTAAATCTGAAGTGATGATGCTATATAATTCTCTTGACTTAAAGAATAATGTTGATTTTCAATGTGGATATAATGCTATTATAAGACCAAATGTATTTCTTGTGGACTAACTGAGTCGAATATAGATGATATTGGAATTTTAACCAAAAAATAACTTTTGCAAATCTTAAAATGATAGTGTAAATGGAGAGAATGATAAAAAATAATTCATTATTATAAGGTGTTTAATTTGGTGATACAAAATCACAAATTTATTGGAACAAATTTGCAAAGAATGGAAAGTAAATGTTTTTATAATGGGAATGCATTGATTGCATTTGATGAGGTGGTAGAGAAATAAATGAAGGGATTAATTTCTTCCATCTATGCTAAAGAAACGGATTGATTTACTTCCTATGTTTGCACATTTGTTGTTATGGTAATTTGCCTCCATTATATTATTACCATATGTTGGTAATTTAATTGTTGACTCACATAGATTTGCACTAGCTATATATTGAAGGGTAGACTTTAGTGTAAACCCATCCTGGCCTGGAGCCAGTGATCCCCAATGGTGTCTCTTCTTGTTAAACCTGATTGAGATTTGGATATGTAAACTCTTATTTTGTAATCTCTTGTAATTATCTCATGTGGAATAAAATCTCTCTCTGCTGGACTGGACGTACACTATCTCGAGGATAGTGGAACCAGTATAAATATTGTGTCTCTTTGTTTCTCTGCTATAGTTATTTACTATTTTGTTGATGTAATAGAATAATTGCTAACATATTAGATTGATGTACAATTGGAAAATCTAGATCATATTTATTGCGCTTCCGCATATGCTCAATTTTCATAACAGATTGGTATCGAAGCAATTTTTGCATAACAGTTTGGTATCAGAGCGAGGCGATTTGTTTTAAATTGTGCATCAATTATTTCTACAAAGGTTGGTAGATTCAGTGGTGATTATGCTATTACTATTTTGGAGAAAAGGAGATTTTGGTGGAGGAGATTATGTCGAGAGTGAAGAGCATTCCAATCTGGGAACTTTGACGTGACATGGAGTTTATTGTGAAGAAGCCCTCTGATATGGATGAGGGAAGATGGAAGAAGACGAAGAAGAAGGCGGGTGACGGTTGAAGAACCTAGTCCACAGCATGGTGGAGAGGTTAATTTGGACACTGCTGATGTGTTCGACAGGGGTCTTCACGTTGATGATGCTTGAGGGATCCGGAGTAATCAAGGAAGGAGATCAGATCAAGTGGTAGACGTGTGTCGTTGTGGAATTACAAGCAATTTTAGACCGTTGGTTGATGCACGGTGTAGCTTAGGTGGTAGATGCATCTTTTGTAGGCGGTGGGTTGTGTTTGTAATTGAGGTGTGGTCGTAGTCCTTTCAAATCGACTGGGTGTATCTCATTGCCCTGAAATCGAGGTTGGTTTTAATTGAGAGAATAATTTTGTGGTCTTGGTGGTGTTGAGATTACTTTGGTGTCTGCCTTCTTTGTTATTTTGGATATTTGCAACATTTTGTTGGCGGACAGGGACGTAGTCTGAGCTTGTTAACAATTGTGTGATGGGGGTGGCTTTGCTAGAACCCATTTGGTAAATATTCATTTTTTGGTGTATCTCATTGTGAGATTTTGATTGAAGGTGGAGTTCTGTTGAAGAGTTTTATGATGAGAAGAGATTTTGACTCTAGGTGGGGTGCTGGGGATATGTGATTTTGCATCAAGGTGGAGTGTTAAATTTGGTGATACAAAATCACAAATTGATTGGAACAAATTTGCAAAGAATGGAAAGTAAATGTTTTTATAATGGGAATGCATTGATTGCATTTGATGAGGTGGTAGAGAAATAAATGAAGGGATTAATTTCTTCCATCTATGCTAAAGAAACGGATTGATTTACTTCCTATGTTTGCACATTTGTTGTTATGGTAATTTTCCTCCATTATATTATTACTATATGTTGGTAATTTAATTGATGACTCACATAGATTTGCACTGGCTATATATTGAGGGGTAGACTTTGGTGTAAACCCATCCTGGCCTGGAGCCAGTGATCCCCAATGGTGTCTCTTCTTGTTAAACCTGATTGAGGTTTGGATATGTAAACTCTTATTTTGTAATCTCTTATAATTATCTCATGTGGAATAAAATCTCTCTTTGCTGGACTGGACGTACACTATCTCGAGGATAGTGGAACCAGTATAAATATTGTGTCTCTTTGTTTCTCTGCTATAGTTATTTACTATTTTGTTGATGTAATAGAATAATTGCTAACATATTATATTGATGTACAATTGGCAAATCTAGATCCTGCTTATTGCGCTTCCGCAAAGGCGCAATTTTGCATAACATAAGGTACTACTGAAATTACAGAATTAGAGTTTACCCAAAGATGTGTGAACAGTAAATTTAGTCAAATGTCGCCTTAACGACAAAGGCGAGTGAACTTTGACGTTTAAATAGTTGATGGGAATCATTGTCTGAATTCACCCCTATAGGTCTCACAATCATATTGGTGATTTCTTCAAAATATCATACAATTTGATTGATTTATAAACCGGTATAAATTAATCGAACTAGTCAATACTTATAAAATGTTCATTATTTACATATTTCTTGTATTGGGTGTTGTTAGTAATTTTCTAAGTATCACTAGTAATTAGTTGGAAACCCTAAAGCGAAACCCAACACTCAACTGAAGAAACACCAGCACTGAAATGGTTGGGAAAATTGACCGATTTGAGATGGTAACTGCTTTTTTATAATCCTAATCTTTTTACATTACAGTTTTATGATGAACAGAATTATAATTCACTGGTATAGTACTCTGATTTACCTTTATGATCTTAGTTGGTTGTCATTTTCCGTTATGACCGTTGCTGCTACTATATTTTCATGTGAAGTATGTAATTTTTCCAAGAATTGGTATCTTTATATGAAATACACAAAGAACAAAACAAATAGAAAGTGGATTAGAAAAGGAACATGAGTTTGTAACCTTTTTCAATGGAGGATCAATGTCAACTGCATAAACAGGGAATGGAGGATCAATGACAACTACATCAACAGGGAATTTCTTTAAGGCCGACTATTATCAATCTCCAGTTGATAGTGGTGCTTCATTTTTCAAGTTCAACATCGACGATTATTTTATTTTCTAATATCATATTTATCACAATTTTGCTATGAGGCCCGAAACAACACGCACCTGAACGGTGCGAAAAATTTGTGAAATGCATGATTCATTTGCCCCATGAATAACAAGCGTCAGATTTTCTTTTGTCTTGCTCACGCTTAACATCTTTTGGGCCCGGTAGCCTAATCCTATTTGTCTTTGATTGGAGAATTCAAATTAACTTGATTATTATACATGTAATATTGCTAATTTAAGAAAAGGTAGAAATTTGCACATCATGTAAAATGTTTCGTTCTTCCTAACTATTGCATAATCCAAAAGCTTCATCCTACCTAAAAATATGCATTTATAAGCTTTAAGTCACTTTGATTAAAAAAATAAAGACAAAATGTTTTATGTTCATATAAACCTAAGATTTTTTTTGTTAAGAATGCTTTAGGATTTTGAATGTATGTTTACCTTTTAAATATCATCAAGGCACAATACCATAAGATTCAAGCCTATGCGCAGTATTATTTGCATCTTTCCTTCATGGAAACCATGGAGTGGCTATTAATATAAATATTAATTTTTTATTATGGCTTTGTATTATTTAAAATATACATAGAAGTCTGAATAAGACTAAATATTCAATGCATCACATACTGTTTGCAAATGGCATCAGTTCTATGACAGGATAGCAACTTTGATACAAGATTGCAAATGTAACCCCATTCATGCATTAGATAAAATAGCTTCATCTTCCTAATTAACTCTTCAACATGTGAGAATCAGTATAAAAACTTTTTCGCATACCCTACAGTATCGGATATTATTCAGGAACAATCAATAATTGGGTATTAATAACTGCCTATTTTTTTTACATTACTATTGCTCATGTACACTGACTATACGAATATGACTCAGCAATATGTATAAATCAATCACTTCTTGCTACACTTTGACTTACTCTAATCAATAATGCAGCCGATAAATAATAGACGGCAAAAATATATAGATAAACGACGTATTTACCAAATATAGAAGCAACGGGAACAATCTTTTGGAGAAAAATCAACGGATCTTCAGATTCCCCTTTAGATCGGTAGAGAACAAATCGTAATCCTGGGTCAATCGATATTGTTAGAAAATAAAACGGATCAACGACAAATGATTGAAACAAAGAACAGTTCCATACCTTTAGTCAATCGAGATTATGGTCTTCTTTGAAATCGCAATCTTCAATTTGGAATCAGACTGTAAATGAGCTTCGATTTGGGATCGACAGTTGATGTTAGGGTTTTGCTTTCGTTTTTTTATTATTTTGGAATGTTTTGGGAAAGTGAGCATACTGATTTGGACACGGTGTGTTTTGGAGAAAAGGAAGCGTACTGGTTTGACCGGGGGGGGGGGGCAGGGAAGTACAATTGTCAGCTAGAATGGTAAAGACGTTGCAAAAGATGAAACAATGGGGACCAATTGTCTAAAGAGCTTTGCAACGGCCAAAATCCGTTGCAAAGCTGCCGCATTGAGGGGTTGCGAAATTCCCATTATGGTGTAGTGCTTGTACTATTCGAGAGATGTTTTGGCGAGCCGTAACGATCGTTCTACCATGACTCCACCTAGGCTTGGATATCGACGACACTTCCGGGCCGTTGAGATACGCGATGGGACGAGTTGTGTGGGATTGGGCTACTGGTAATCAGCCAAAAGGCTGGTTAACACAAGCCCCCCAAAGTATATCTTGTGTTAACGAGACATGCTTTGAAATGAGACAAGTCTGGTGATGGCCGAAAAGATCTTTATGTTGTGCTTAACGATTGGTTGTGACCTTTCTGTTAAGTCGTATACCAGGGAGTACGCTGTTTCGAAGCGGTTGAGATGCATTGCTGAAGCCTGTTGGTATAAGTTTGGAATTCTCGTATTGTCGATAGCTTTGTGTAACGACCCGGAAAAATGCGATCTTGGTTATCCGATATACAACACATATCGAACATCCAAGGATCGAAAATAACCGAATAGTTAATGAAAGAAATTAGAGGGTGAGGATAGATAAGATAGAAACTTAGAATAGAAGAAGAAGAAGAAGAAGAACATAACATCAGAGTAACACGAACCTCACAGCGGAACGAATAACATATAATAGATAACATAACTTTGGAATATAACAGTTATGTATACAATAGCACTTATCAGAGTACAGCACTTACAACACAGCGGAAATAACTATAGCTATATGATCTTGAAGCCTCCAGCTCCAAGCTCTTCTAGTATATCTGTAAAACCCGATTACTTGACTGCCCGTACAAATCTAGGCACCCAAGAGTTTAGGGAAAACAATAAATAAACTCCGGGTCAGTCATGGGACTGGTGTGAGTAAAACAGTTTAAAACAGGTATATGAACAAGTAAACGATATCTCATAAGACCACGCCGCATAACGGAACGGGTTTTCCCTTATGAGAATCCAAAATATCTTTATATCAAAAACCTTTTGATATTAATATAATGTCTATGTACAAATAGATATCAACTAGCAGAAACGCTTTCATCTCACGTTCTACATATATAGTATACAATCAAAACCGCAAGCACGTATTGGGTAATGAATTTCCAACTATGACAAGGTATGGAATCACCTTCCGATCAGTGTACTCTAGGAATGATACACTGGAGTTCAACAAGAACATCTTGCAACTCAGCCACACATGACCGACCACTCATTTCGCTTGAGTGTATCGAATGTACATCACCAACGGTTGGGATCAGCAACCGTTCCCGTATATATATGGGACAGCATTGATAGATTTAAGAAACAAATGAATATTCTCTAGATAGGTGATTATACACCCTACTTCGGTGCGACCGACTTATCCATGCTGCCTGCCCGATTTCTGTCATTTACCGGATGTGAGGCTAGAAGCTACGCTTATATTTTCACATACCACATCTTCATTCACTTAGAAATGTCACATCGTCATACCCGCCAAATCACAAATTGACTTATCCAAAAATAACACGGGTATACAGCTAAGAGAAACGAATTCCTCCGCCACCAAACGTGAATACGTTTGAACAGATCAACTTACGCGATCCATTGGATATACTCTGTCAGACCTTCGTCCATACAAGTTGTCCTGGGACTGGACAAACCGAAGGCACTATTCTGTAAACAGGATAGCCCTTGCATTTTACTCCGTCTTCAATTATCTTTGGCATATATGATTCGCAACGCTTATGCCAATACAGAGTGGTTCTATGGATAATAATCCAACCGGTCTCTCCATATTAACAACGTAAAATGGTCAAAACTTCGATAGTCTGTGATTTAACTATCAAATGAAAACATGTCCGTGTACAAACACCGATCTAAATTCCAAATGGAATGTCAATCGATCAATCATCATGTATATCTATACATATTTCCTTATTTTCTATATTTAGAAAATATTTGTTATCAACGTTGGAAAACATTTCCATTGTTTATTTACGTATCACTATCCTTCCACAACTATCAGACTCTAACTATAAACTAACAAGAGAACAACTTCCTAAGTATAAACCCCGAAGGCCGAAACCAACATCAGATCGATACCCAGGAAACCATTCAACTTATTAATCTCTAGTCAGATTCTAATTTTGCTTAACTTTATATTCTTTAACTCCATTCGCTCAACTCTAGATCGCAGCGATCACAATGGTTACGCCTGATTCCCTCAGGAAACATCCGAACGCCGTAGGCTATTTACAGCCCTGCGAATTACGCTAGCAGTCGTGCTAAATGGCAACTCATCCTGAATAACTATGTTTGTTTTAACTCAAACTGTTTAACTCTAACTGTTTAACTCTAACTGTTTAACTCTAACTGTTTAACTCTAACTGTTTAACTCTAACTGTTTAAGTCTAACTGTTTAACTCTAACTGTTTAACTCTAACTGTTTAACTCTAACTGACTAACTTGACTTGACTAACCCCTTTCGAATAACATATTCGATTAACTAACTTTCGAATACCATATTCGATTTCTCCTTTTTAACAACGTTTTATTCATTTGAAAAGATTTACTTTTAAATAACGGTTCTACACTTAAAAAATGATTTCCTTTTTATAACGTTTCCTTTTCGATTCTATTTGTAAATTGCTTACAAATATTCCCTTTTCAAATTTATTCTTGAAATATTCTAACTCCTTAAATTCTCTGAAAAATTCGCCATAACCTCCTCTGTATCAGAAGCATCGGGAAAATCCCCAAACTCGCCACACAAGCCTTTCCATTCAAGAAGAAAATGATTTGCAGTTATTTCCTTTTTAAATATCTCCTATTTATAAATATTCCAATTTATAAACATTTCTTATTTATAAATATTCCACTTTATAAATATCTCTTTTTCAATATCACTTTGAAAAATCTCCTTTATCTACATTCCGGTATGTCATGGTATTCAATCATATCAAATCACGATGTTCAATATCGTCCATACACACACAATCAACAACAGGTTATAATTCACATCATATATCAAAATATATGAAAAACAATAAAATAACTGTTGAGGAATCCAGTCGGATTCCTCCAACCTGTTTCCCTGCATCACAGATGTTAGACAGTATAGATAACATCACTTTCAGTTCCATATGGTATATTCTGTTAAATAAAATCAATATAGAAATTTAACTAACTGACTTGTAGTTCAATCAAACAGTCAACACACAATCAATCAGTCCATATTTAACAGTTCTAAAAATATAACATGAAAATATAAACTGTTCAGAGTTAGTGAGATTTACTCACTTTGGCGCGTTAACCGTTAAATAACGGTTTGCGTTCATTGCTTTCGATGGACAATTTATTTCGCCATAAATTGTAACGAGCTCAGATGGACTTGCGGTCAGTCTCATTTTGTTGCTCCCGTCCATACGATCCCAACGCAACTTACGGTTCGTCAATCTGATATCGTATGATCAAGATATGATTTATACAAGATAAGATACTATTTTGAATTTAAATTAAAACTATATTTTAATTTAAAGTTGGGCTTTACCCTATTTTCGGCCCACTCACCCTATGTTTAGCAGACCCGACCCGCTCCCCTACTCTTCTTCCCTGATTCGAATTGCTCCCAGTAAATTCCCAAACCAAATTCGGTTACTTCAAGCTTCCATTGCCCCTTAATTCTTCAACAAACAATTCAATAAAAATCACCACAAACTTCTCCTTCACACCCTTTTTCCACCTAACTCCTCAACCATGAACTCGATGCTTCCCTCTTGACGCCCTCAGCGCGACAGTACGGCGTCGCTCCATGAAATACCCCATCGCACCATGGGAAAAGTCCGAATCCAGGTGCTCCTCTAGCCGAGAAGATTATCTCCACTAACCCCGAGTCCCATAGTTGCACAAATCGAGCCAAAGCCGGAACCCTAGTTCGCGGTTCAACACTACAGCAAACCCAAAATTTGCATCGCACCCTAAATGGATGGTACCGGATCGAAGCTCACACTCTGCTGATCTCAACAACCCTTGATTTCAGATTTTAGGAATTTTATTTTAGTTGTTTCGATTTTTCTACTTTGAAAACTTCTTGCTGTGATGGTTTATACGTATATATATGCTTCTGTTGGGTAGGTAGCGTTTGTGGTTGAGAAATGAATGCTGCGTGGGCTGTTTGTGATCAAAGAAATGGAGTGGATATTTTTAATTTGATTTTATATTTTATTTTCGCCATTTTCTCCTTGTATCTGACTTCTAAAAATCCCTGCGACTACATACGATCCCCAAAAATCACCAAACTAGACATGTAGCTAGAGTTCGACATTACGGTCCCAACGAAACTGGTTTCGTCGAATTCCGACTCCGTATGCTCTCACAGCGTATTTTTAACCATCGAAATACTGATTGTTTTCTACTCTAAAAATCTGTACGGCCACACAGTGACTCTAAAAATCACGAAACTTGACATTTAGCAACTATTTGATATTGCGGATCCAACAAAACTAGTTTCGTCGAATTCCGGCTTCGTTTGCAAAAGTGGCTATTTTTAACGCTTTGAATAGCCCATTTAAATATATAAATATATTCAAATATAATTAAATTAAATATTTAAAATTAAATATTATCGTATATCTTCACATATGATATCGTATAGCTCCAGAATATCATATCAGAATTCACAGCTTGATATTTCAGATTCAGATTATCTCGATATTCAGTTTATACTGAAAAATTCATTTATAACGTATATAAAGCGTCGCAAATTAAAAAGGAATTCTACAACGACTTTTCTGAAATTTGATTTGGACATACATCAAAATCTACACGACGAAATCTCGATTTTTCTCTTCCACTAGAAAGATATACTCCACCAGCTCCACACGTTTCTTGTTTCATAGAAATCCGGCTTAAAATGAATCCTGTACATTCAGTTGAAGTTCGAATCGCCAATTTACGAACTGCAGCGCCATTTCAAGCTCTATTATAATTATATTATAATTATACGTTCAAACCGTCGTCGATTGAATATATTCGTTATTATATTTCGAATTGAAACTCCACCAAATCTCGTATGCTATTCAATTCACATGATATTGTGAATTTCACTATTTCCGACTATTTCGACATTATAATATATTATTATATTATGATTATTTATTAAATATTCAATATTATTTAATTAAACGATCATTAACTTCTCTAAATCACCAATTATATAATTAAATAAATTAATTATATATCTCTAAAAATGCGGGTCATTACATTCTTCCCCACTTAAAATAATTTCGTCCTCGAAATTGCTAAGTTAGAGGACGACCCTATCTATTGGAATTCCTAAGATTTGTTCACACCTTAATTCTGATTTCAACTGAACCAATTAATATTGATTAAAATATTTATTTATTCCGACTAACTAAAATTTTCAAAAATTCTGAAAATTTTCTAACACTTTAAATTTTCGGAAAATTTCGCCAGCGTTTCCTTTGTACGGGGTTACCGGAAAAATTCAAACCTTGCCACACAGGCCCTCTCCAATCCCAAAGAAAATCAAACAGCCAAGCGGCTTGCCAAATCGGCTCATAAATTCCAAACTCATATAGAATATAAACTTGTACCTTTTTGTCGGGCATATCGCTGTATCCCTGCTATTCGTTACCACTTCTGCATATAACAATGCATTACCAACTTGATCTCCAATCAGTTCATTCTCAAAACCAAATCATTAGCTTATACCTAAGTCGGATTCTATTTCAACTCGAGTTCCATTCTCGATTTCAACTCTTAACTCATCAATTCAATTCTATCCTAGATTATTCTATAATCAAATCAAGTTTTATTTAACTTGGTTCAAGTTAAATTCCAATTTATTTATTCAATTTTTACCATCTCAATCTCATTAACTCATAAGTTAAATTCTAATTCCATAACTTAAATTCCTGGGTTTCTTTTAAATCAATTTGAAATAACAATACCAATTCAAAACATTTGAATTTCTAAACAACTTGTTTTCTCAAAACAATTCAAAAACAAAACCTTTGGTAGTAATCCACCACTTAGAAACTCGAAAATCACACCGATGATACTGCGCAGTCATCATCAGAATTATCTTCCAGCAACCCAAGTGATTTCAATACTATATCATTTCCAAAACCATTACTAAATACTTCCATTTTGAAAACATTTCAAAATCTCCCAGGAACTTAAAATTTCCTTATTTTAATCCCAAATCTGATTTAAATTCATATTTAATTCATCTTATTTCATATACTTTACTTATATGATTCTGATTAGTTATTTATAACCATTTCACTTTATAATCTTACTCGATTATAATTACAACCAATATATCTAATATATGATAATATATCACATATCCATACTATGTCGGTACATCGTATTCAAGTGTTTATTTACTCCTACCGATACAGTGGATCAAACTGATCGACCAGAACTCATAAACAACTCAGCCAATGAATCTCCACAATATAAAACCATTTTTATATCAAATACAAATACGCACTCGTATATATACACTCAAACTCAATCTAGGGTGTTACTAACCCTATCTCTACCGAGTCACGCCACAGAGCCAAGGTAATTCTTAACTTAAGCTCTGATACCAACTGTAACGACCCGGATTTTGAGTTAAGTAGGCTTTGCAACCATCCTCTCCCCATCCTCCAAAGTAGCAGGGTAATACCCCACCGTGACTTACATTGGTACCCAGCACCACATTTTACGGCCAGCCTTTCGACTTCACAACCAACCCTACCAAAGGGACATGTAGGAGAAAGAGTCTCCCGTTCGCCACCTAACGAAAAGCGAGAACCCCCTATCATGCGCACACATGCCTCAAGCACGCAACATGGACTGGTGTGAGTAAAACAGTTTAAAACAGGTATATGAACAAGTAAACGATATCTCATAAGACCACGCCGCATAACAGAACGGGTTTTCCCTTATGAGAATCCAAAATATCTTTATATCAAAAACCTTTTGATATTAATATAATGTCTATGTACAAATAGATATCAACTAGCAGAAACGCTTTCATCTCACGTTCTACATATATAGTATACAATCAAAACCGCAAGCACGTATTGGGTAATGGATTTCCAACTATGACAAGGTATGGAATCACCTTCCGATCAGTGTACTCTAGGAACGATACACTGGAGTTCAACAAGAACATCTTGCAACTCAGCCACACATGACCGACCACTCATTTCGCTTGAGTGTATCGAATGTACATCACCAACGGTTGGGATCAGCAACCGTTCCCATATATATATGGGACAGCATTGATAGATTTAAGAAACAAATGAATATTCTCTAGATAGGTGATTATACACCCTACTTCGGTGCGACCGACTTAGCCATGCTGCCTGCCCGATTTCTGTCATTTACCGGATGTGAGGCTAGAAGCTACGTATATATTTTCACATACCACATCTTCATTCACTTAGAAATGTCACATCGTCATACCCGCCAAATCACAAATTGACTTATCCAAAAATAACACGGGTATACAGCTAAGAGAAACGAATTCCTCCGCCACCAAACGTGAATACGTTTGAACAGATCAACTTACGCGATCCATTGGATATACTCTGTCAGACCTTCGTCCATACAAGTTGTCCTGGGACTGGACAAACCGAAGGCACTATTCTGTAAACAGGATAGCCCTTGCATTTTACTCCGTCTTCAATTATCTTTGGCATATATGATTCGCAACGCTTATGCCAATACAGAGTGGTTCTATGGATAATAATCCAACCGGTCTCTCCATATTAACAACGTAAAATGGTCAAAACTTCGATAGTCTGTGATTTAACTATCAAATGAAAACATGTCCGTGTACAAACACCGATCTAAATTCCAAATGGAATGTCAATCGATCAATCATCATGTATATCTATACATATTTCCTTATTTTCTATATTTAGAAAATATTTTTTATCAACGTTGGAAAACATTTCCATTGTTTATTTACGTATCACTATCCTTCCACAACTATCAGACTCTAACTATAAACTAACAAGAGAACAACTTCCTAAGTATAAACCCCGAAGGCCGAAACCAACATCAGATCGATACCCAGGAAACCATTCAACTTATTAATCTCTAGTCAGATTCTAATTTTGCTTAACTTTATATTCTTTAACTCCATTCGCTCAACTCTAGATCGCAGCGATCACAATTGTTACGCCTGATTCCCTCAGGAAACATCCGAACGCCATAGGCTATTTAGAGCCCTGCGAATTACGCTAGCAGTCGTGCTAAATGGCAACTCATCCTGAATAACTATGTTTGTTTTAACTCTAACTGTTTAAATCTAACTGTTTAACTCTAACTGTTTAACTCTAACTGTTTAACTCTAACTGTTTAACTCTAACTATTTAACTCTAACTGTTTAACTCTAACTGTTTAACTCTAACTGACTAACTCGACTTGACTAACCCCTTTCGAATAACATATTCGATTAAATAACTTTCGAATACCATATTCGATTTCTCCTTTTTAACAACGTTTTATTCATTTTAAAAGATTTACTTTTAAATAACGGTTCTACACTTAAAAAATGATTTCCTTTTTATAACGTTTCCTTTTCAATTCTATTTGTAAATGGTTTACAAATATTCCCTTTTCAAATTTATTCTTGAAATATTCTAACTCCTTAAATTCTCTGAAAAATTCGCCATAACCTCCTCTGTATCGGAAGCATCGGGAAAATCCCCAAACTCGCCACAAAAGCCTTTCCATTCAAGAAGAAAATGATTTGCAGTTATTTCCTTTTTGAATATCTCCTATTTATAAATATTCCAATTTATAAACATTTCTTATTTATAAATATTCCACTTTATAAATATCTCTTTTTCAATATTACTTTGAAAAATCTCCTTTATCTACATTCCGGTATGTCATGGTATTCAATCATATCAAATCACGATGTTCAATATCGTCCATACACACACAATCAACAACAGGTTATAATTCACATCATATATCAAAATATATGAAAAACAATAAAATAACTATTGAGGAATCCAGTCGGATTCCTCCAACCTGTTTCCCTGCATCACAGATGTTAGACAGTATAGATAACATCACTTTCAGTTCCATATGATATTTTCTGTTGAACAGAATCAATATAGAAATTTAACTAACTGACTAGCAGTTCAATCAAACAGTCAACACACAATCAATCAGTCCATATTTAACATTTCTAAAAATATAACATGAAAATATAAACTGTTCAGAGTTAGTGAGATTTACTCACTTTGGCGCGTTAACCGTTAAATAGCGGTTTGCGTTCATTGCTTTCGATGGACAATTTATTTCACCATAAATTGTAACGAGCTCAGATGGACTTGCGGTCAGTCTCATTTTGTTGCTCCTGTCCATACGATCCCAACGCAACTTACGGTTCGTCAATCTGATATCGTATGATCAAGATATGATTTATACAAGATAAGATACTATTTTGAATTTAAATTAAAACTATATTTTAATTTAAAGTTGGGCTTTACCCTATTTTCGGCCCACTCACCCTATGTTTAGCAGACCCGACCCGCTCCCCTACTCTTCTTCCCTGATTCGAATTGCTCCCAGTAAATTCCCAAACCAAATTCGGTTACTTTAAGCTTCCATTGCCCCTTAATTCTTCAACAAACAATTCAATAAAAATCACCACAAACTTCTCCTTCACACCCTTTTTCCACCTAACTCCTCAACCATGAACTCGATGCTTCCCTCTTGACGCCCTCAGCGCGACAGTACGGCGTCGCTCCATGAAATACCCCATCGCACCATGGGAAAAGTCCGAATCTAGGTGCTCCTCTAGCCGAGAAGATTATCTCCACTAACCCCGAGTCCCATAGTTGCACAAATCGAGCCAAAGCCAAAACCCTAGTTCGCGGTTCAACACTACAGCGAACCCAAAATTTGCATCGTACCCTAAATGGATGGTACCGGATCGAAGCTCACACTCTGCTGATCTCAACAATCCTTGATTTCAGATTTTAGGAATTTTATTTTAGTTGTTTCGATTTTTCTACTTTGAAAACTTCTTGCTGTGATGGTTTATACGTATATATATGCTTCTGTTGGGTAGGTAGCGTTTGTGGTTGAGAAATGAATGCTGCGTGGGCTGTTTGTGATCAAAGAAATGGAGGGGATATTTTTAATTTGATTTTATATTTTATTTTCGCCATTTTCTCCTTGTATCTGACTTCTAAAAATCCCTGCGACTACATATGATCCCCAAAAATCACCAAACTGGACATGTAGCTAGAGTTCGACATTACGGTCCCAACGAAACTGGTTTCGTCGAATTCCGACTCCGTATGCTCTCACAGCGTATATTTAACCGTCGAAATACTGATTGTTTTCTACTCTAAAAATCCGTACGGCCACACAGTGACTCTAAAAATCACGAAACTTGACATCTAGCAACTATTTGATATTGCGGATCCAACAAAACTAGTTTCGTCGAATTCCGGCTTCATTTGCAAAAGTGGCTATTTTTAACGCTTTGAATAGCCCATTTAAATATATAAATATATTCAAATATAATTAAATTAAATATTTAAATCTAAATATTATCGTATATCTTCACATATGATATCGTATAGCTCCAGAATATCATATCAGAATTCACAGCTTGATATTTCAGATTCAGATTATCTCGATATTCAGTTTATACTGAAAAATCCATTTATAACGTATATAAAGCGTCACAAATTAAAAAGGAATTCTACAGCGACTTTTCTGAAATTTGATTTGGACATACATCAAAATCTACACGACGAAATCTCGATTTTTCTCTTCCACTAGAAAGATATACTCCACTAGCTCCACACGTTTCTTGTTTCATAGAAATCCGGCTTAAAATGAATCCTGTACATTCAGTTGAAGTTCGAATCGCCAATTTACGAACTGCAGCGCCATTTCAAGCTCTATTATAATTATATTATAATTATACATTCAAACCGTCGTCGATTGAATATATTCGTTATTATATTTCGAATTGAAACTCCACCAAATCTCGTATGCTATTCAATTCACATGATATTGTGAATTTCACTATTTCCGACTATTTCGATATTATAATATATTATTATATTATGATTATTTATTAAATATTCAATATTATTTAATTAAACGATCATTAACTTCTCTAAATCACCAATTATATAATTAAATAAATTAATTATATATCTCTAAAAATGCGGGTCATTACACTTTGACTTGCTGCTTGGACTGAAACTTTGTTAGGAACTGCGGAATGGATCGTTCAAGCAAAGCAAACACTAGGGGGTGAATAGTGTTTGTAAGAATTTAAACAAAACTAAAATCTAAAGTGAACTACGGGATGAATCAAACTACACAAACACAATCACAGACACAGATTCAAACACAGATGCAAAATAAACAGAAATAAAAATGCAGAAAAGGAAAGAACACACTAGATTTTATACTGGTTCGGATCACTCCTACGTCTAGTCCTGCACAACGCTAGATTGTGCATTGTTTTATTACTATTTCCAATAGTCAAATACAACCTCCTTGATTTCACGGCTCAACAAGGAGACACCGACTCCTATCCCTTGATTTCACGGCTCAACAAGGGGACACCGACTCCAATTCCTTGATTTCACAGCTATAAGAATACACCGATTCCTTTTTGACTTACAAACAGGGTTTATTCAATCCAAGCAATTACAAAACAGCCCTATAACCCTTCAATAGCACTTGATTCAGAGAGTATAGAGTAGTGAGTGTAGAGAGAAGAAGTTTGATCAAAACAGAAGTGAATTCGGCAGAGTATAAGTGTAAAAACCATAAAAATGATTAAGAATAATGGTGGGATGAAAGAGTATGAAGTTAGAGAAGAGACATGTTAAAAAAATTGGTTTTAACCTCTTTTTATAGTATGAAGGGTTGCAATGGTTTTGAAGCGTTTCAAAAAGTGAAAAGGCACTTCCCTTCAAAATTAGAAAAAATAACAGTTATATGTCGACATGCTCTTTTTGCTGTGTTGACATACCCATGTACATTTTTGATTTTCAAAGCATTTTCAAGTGTTTTTTTTATAAAACCAATTATGGAAATTCTTGAGTAAAATTCTAGTGTTGTACATTAATATTATATGATAGAAAAACATATTTTAAACTATATAAATATATTTATAAAATTATAAGGTTTTAAACTATATATAAAGTATAAATATAAAGTATAAAAAAATTAAGTTTGAAAAACAAAGAAGAATAAAAATAGAAACAAATAGAAAAAAATAGAGAAAAATGAGGAAAAATAGAAAAACAAAATAGAGAGGATTGAGGATAGAATTGAATGTCGGAATTTGAACCTAGAGTGCTATTTAGAGTCTTACAAAATCTAGACTCTATAAATATTTTAATCTTGAAATCTTGATTACTCACGAGTCCTGAAATTTCTCTGATCTTCGAATCTCTATCATCTTTATAACTGTACAGTCTTCTATAATATTTCCTATATATAATTCCTACACACACACACACACACATATATATATATATGTATATATATATTCTATACAAAAAGTGTTAGTATATATTTTATAATCAATGATAATTGAAATAAGGTTATTGTCATCAAAGCTCCATTCTCCAACAATCTCCCCCTTTTTGATGATGACAACCTTAGTTTATAAAATATCATACATGTATATACCTGTTTGATGATGTTCTTTCTATATTCCCCATATCTGTATGAATCCTATAAACTATGCCTATATTTTATAATTTCTCCCCCTTTGGCATTATCAAAAAGAAATCCAAAATTTACTCCCCCTAAATCTTGTAACTATCCAAATAATTCCTATACTAAATTAAAGTACTCCACCTATGTCCTAAATCTGTAATCATAAAATACTCCCCCTAAAATTATTACTATAGTAGTCTAGTAGAGGAATAATAAACAAGGCAATCTAATCAATGTTTATAATCAAATTTAACAATCAATCCAAACAAGCAATTCAAGTAATTAATTCAAGTGAGCAATTCAAGCAATCTATTTAAGAAATTAATTCAAGCAATCAAATTAAATAATATGTGTTAATAAACACTTTAATTAAACCTAGAAACTATAAAACTCCACCTTAATCTAATACAAGACTAAACCTCCAATTGTTAGGGGTCATCACCAACCAGTGGCCTAGCTTATACTCTAGTTCCCTTAAAACTATAATAAGACCTTAATCTAGACTTAGAAATAACTCTGACAAGATATCCTTAAAATTATGATATAAGTAAAGTAATTCAATCCAATCAATGAATCAACTTAAGTTTTGTTGTTTTCAACTCAAACATGAAACTAAACATTTCCTGTAATTTCTATCTATCCTAAAACCTATAAATCTCTATGGACTATAAATGCGTAATTATATTTCTAACGCACCTTCCAACCGCTAATGAAATTCAACCATGTTAAACAATTCAAACAAGTCAATCAAGCCAAACAAACCAAACAAATCAATCAATCCAATCAAGTCAATCAATTTAATCAAGTAAGCCAATTCAATCAATTCAACCAAGCCAAACAAGTCAATTAAGTTAATCAAGACAAAGTAAATATGTTATGTATTTGATTAATAATCCTAGATAAAAACTTTTCATGTTATATACTTGTTATGTGTGAAGTTAAGTTTTAACATGTAATGTAGTGTATTGGTTATAATGCAGTATGTTATATGCAAAATTATATGAAGTGGTATATTGAATGAAATGCAACTCGGACGTGAATGATTTTAATTTGAGATGTACTCTAATAATGATGTATGATATGAAATAAGACGTGTAATGACAGTATGCATAATGATTTGATAATATATCTATTTAGGAAACATATATTCAAAGTACTATTTAACTATTATGAATTATTCGAATCAAACAAAAATTTATAGACTTATATTAATTATATTAATGAATTTGGTTAAAAGAGTAATAAAGATAAGAGTTTAATTAAAAATAATATTCATGATGAGTAGTAAAATATTCAGAAAAATCATGAAGTTAAATAATATTTGTAGGGTAAATATTGTAAAAATTGAAGAACTTTCTAAAGAGAATATAAAATTTGTATAATATAAAGTAAGCTATATAAATATATATTCATAAGTATATATAAAACTCATTTGAAAAGAACTTAAAATTTTAATTTATAAGATATACATTAATATTTTGATACAAATCAATTTTAAATTTAAACTTTAGAAATCAAAACATATTTATTTGCTAAAAAACATTTATACTTTAGAAGGAAACATTATAAAGTAATCTATAAAACTTCGTATATTTAAACTACTTAAAAAAAATCATGTATATACATTTCTTTATATTAAGTTAAATATACAAGTTTTATAAATCTGAATAGGAAGTCAAAATAAGTATTAGGTTACAAATAGTATTTGTGATAATGTATCCCAAAATTGTTATGAAATCATAAGAATAAGTTAAACTATGCATGTTTAAACTATATAAAAGATGAATAAATTTATATCTTATAACAATATCATATTAACATGTTTATATAATTTTATTAAATATTTTTTAATATTTTTTTTTGAAACGTGATATAAGAAAATAAGTATACAGATAAATTTAATAACTAGAATTTTAACGGGCATTTTCTAATTGAAAAAGATGGAGAAAAGTTTGAAAGTTTAAATTTTTGAGATAAAAAAATTGAATTTCATTCTATAGGCTGATATGTTAACATATAGATATATGTATGTTGACATATATGTATTATTTCAAAGAGAATATGGTTTGTGACTTTGGTATTAAAATATCGATTTATATTTCAGGTTTAACTATTTCCTGAAATAATATTATTCCTAACAAACATCCAAAATTTATTTTATTATTACATTAATTTTGTAACGACCCGCCTTTTTGCCCAGTTTTCGCTGGTAATTAAACCAACTTAAACTGTTCACAAAGACGAATTGTTATGGGTACTTACACATATTGAACAAAATAACAGAACTTTGTATTGCATAGTACAATATTACATCAGAGTTACACAGAATATCAGGGTTACAATTTGTGCAGCGGAAGAAAAATAAATATACTCTCAGCGGAAGAAAAACACAAGGTACAACGGAAGCTCCAATCCTAGCTTGAACTCAAATCTCAGAAAGCACTCCAAGTCCAGCTCTAACGATCTAAACTGCAAACTAAACTCTAACTGCCCGTGTAAAATTTATTGGGCACCCAGAGTTTAGGAAGGAACAATAAACTCCAGGTCAGTCATGGGACTGGTGTGAGGATATAAAACATTTGGTTACAGGATTTATTTAAAGTTGGGAAATCTATCGGGCCACGCCGCTAATGCGGAATGGGTTTACTCCAAGTAACTTCCCATGCATATCAATTCGCAATGTCTTTGAGAAAGTGAAGCTGTCATAAGCTCGTCCCACATCACACAATGCAAGCGCACACCAGATGGGCGAGTTTTATCTTATGACAACCAAATATGCTTTCGTACGTAAAATCCTCTGATAAATCATAATATATAAAGTGTGGAAAACAATTCGCAAATAAATGTATCAATCCTAGGCAGCATGATACCCCATAATATATGTTGCCATATATATATATATATATATATATATATATATATATATATATATATACACACAATCAAAATCGTATGGCTCGTATTAGAGATATGGGTTTCCAACTTGATGATTCCTAGCACGAAAGATCAATCAGGGATATAAAACGAAGTGCCTCAAAGGCTTTTTCGACCATACGCAGACACCGACTGCACATCGTCAGGGTAGATCAACGGTTTTCGACCAGACGCGGCCCCCCGAACATACCCAACTTCCCCAGGTTCATAAGTGGCTTTTCCCACTGCTGCACAGCTTCATCATCAATTCATATATAAGTATAAAACCTAACCGCCAGTTTCTCATCAATCCGGGGTGTGAGTTTTGTCGATGCTACGTCATACGCAAAGCGATGCCCCGATACGCCATTCTTTGATCATCACTAGCTCGTGTCATAACTTGGGTATGCCACATTGTCAAATTCACGACATATCACAGATTCTAATCAAATGCATACCCTCTAAGTTCATATGACTTAGAGACAAGAATAATATATTGCCACAAATTTCGATATACGTTAACGGAAATCAGTGCCATGCGGTCAATTTCAATGTCCGACACACCATCCATCAAGTCCGTTCTGGGTCTGAACGGAACAACAACTCGAAAAATCTTCAAATACGCTCAGACCTCATGCCACTAGTAGTCTTGTATTGAGTGATCAGCCCAACCGAGACATTGGCGGCCATCAAACCAAGCAATTCGAAGATCATCGGTCTTCACTCATCACTTGACCAAGTCTCGAACAACGTCGCATTATTACTTGGAATGGTTTTCGAACATGTATATTCGATCCCGGTCTTCCCAAGTAATAAGCGTATTTTAAAACAATAGTTGTGGATTATGCGCGATTCTGATTCAAATCTCCTTCATATCCTTATCGATTCTTATATCGTCGAGGTTAGATCATATTTCATAACTTGTCATCGCCTTACCATTCCTAAAAAAAAATACACTCGACGTCTTATATTTTCAAACAAAATATTAAATCGTTGCCATCCTTTCATAAGTTTACAATTTTACCAAATTTAAAAATTTGTTTAGCTTTCATTTAAAATGGTTCATCCAACTTATGTTTCCAATAGACTTCCACGGTTTATTATCCAACCTTGCTCCTTAACTTAGGAAGTATCAGATTGCCTTGAAATCAAATATTAGATTAAAGATCACCAAGCTTGTTTTTTCTTAAATTCCTTAACTTAAATCAATAATATTCGTAAATATTATACTAAATGATCTTAAATCTTTAAAATATTGAACAAGCTCTTTCAAAATCTAACAAACTTCAAGTGTATAAATTCTCTGAACTCACATCATTTTTTTTTAAAAGGAAGTCATAACAATGTTGAAATGTTACTAAAGTGCTATAGTGGTTATTTAGATCAAATAGATTCAAATTTCAAAAATTTGAAAATTTCTAGTCACATCACTTTAAAATAAAATTTCCCATTTTTAATAATGTATAAGCTTGTTTTACGAATAATGTTTTTTTTTTGTAATTTCATTCGAGCAACAAGAATTGTATAGATACATATTTTTTTAAAAATCATTATTTTAAACTTTTCAAATGTCAATAAGAATTATAATTTCAAATCATAAGTTTTCATGATTAGTTATGGGAAGGAGGATTTAAATCGATTTCTCCGCATAAATTCACAACCACGGTGAGTGCATTTCATGCCATCCAATTCAACAACATCAATTGATCACATAACGAACATGTATCATTTATTTAGAACACAACCATCAAACAACGATCAATAAATTTCACATTGGCGTTATGTTCAATAACGCGCAAAATAATTTCATTACATGTCATCCGTTTAATGCATACAACAATAAAGTTTATAAATACGCGTTAAGTCACTAACGCGTTTGGACATGGATCTTTATATTGATGATCATGATAATATTATCTACTGATTTTATGCTATCATTTTATTACTTGCAAACAACCATCTATGCAACCAACCTTAAAGATCAATATACGCAGCATGTCATGCAAACATATAAAATGAAATTTAAATGTTCTCACCTTCATAGCCTTTCGTTTTGTTCTCATAGCTTCGTATCAACTGTGTACAATTTACGGACAATGCGAACTTTACACGAACCAAAGTTGAACTTGCAAAATTACAAACCGAGCTTGAGATGAATTTCAATTACTTCCTACGGACACTGTAAACATACGATACCCTTTTTTTTATTGACATGCACATATCATATTATAAATATACTTTAACATTTACCCTTAATTATATTATTACCTATCGAGAAAATTTGCTTTTCCGCAGACAAGACAAGGCTAGGTGAACAGCCGATTACTGCATGCAACCGAAAAGAGGGATGGTCAGGTTTGTCTCCAGGTTTGTTGTACTGTTTTTGTACCTTTTTATATATATTTTTCTTTCTTTCCCTTTTTTTTTGTTTTGTTTTTTTTAGAGGGTTACGGACTGGTTTTAAAAATGGAAAGCCAACCACTTCAGATGCAAACAGGAAGAGTGGTGCTCGGGTGCCTGTTCACAGTAGGAGAAGCTAACAGTTAAGAAGAGGAGAAGAAAAGTGGCGGAACTATTATCTGCGTGAGGGTACAAATGAAGGGAAGAGGAAAAACTTGTCCTGCCTGAGGATGGCGCGGGGAAAACAGCGGAGGTGACTGGAGTGGTGGAGGCTGATGAAGGCGGAGGACTGAGCAAGATGGCAGCGCGATGAGGGTGGTTTGGTTCGCAGGTTGAGGTGGTGCAAGTGGTGCGTTGGCTTAGGAAATGGGAGCGGAGCAAGCTTTTAGGTGGTAGAGTTGCGGAGCTGAGGGGAGGACAGTGGTTCGGGAAAGGTTCTGGAGGATGTTGGTGCTACAACCGAGGTGGGTTTGGTGGATACGGTGGTGAGTGGCGAAGGACTTGGAGTTGAAGGAGGTGTTGGGCGGAAATTTAGAGGAGGAGAACGGAAGTGAAAGGCTGAATGGAGCAAGGCTTTTGAGTGGCGGGTGCGAGTGATGATGGAGTTGGAGGCGGTATGGGTTCTGAGGAAGATGGGGCAATTGAAAGAAGGAGGACACGTTGAGGAAGACACTCAAATGAGGAAGGCTGTGGATATAAATAGAAGCAGGTATCCTTGAGTATGCGTAGTGTATTTTCAGAAGAGGGTAATCATTTCACCACTTATGTTTCCAACGAGAGAAATGATCACAACGGTTTTTTCTTTATTTAAAATCCTTTATTCATATTTTGTTTCAGCTCCATATGGACACTTGGCACAAGGACCTCATGCATAGAGACAAATATGCATATATATATTTTTATATAAATCTCACCAATGCATGCTCAACAAAATAAACTTATCTATATTTTATAAAATTAGAATTTTAGCTACACTCTTATGACACTTATATTTGTATTTAAATCCTATATATACATATGATCAATGCACAAAATGTTACAATTATAAATTTCAATCATTTATAGTACATATTTTTTTTCAAAAATTAACAAAAATATTATTCAATTTAATTTGCTTAGCAATGAAAGAAATATAAAATCATCATATGGCGTCAAATGTAGCTTTACTTAAACGTATACTATTTCAAACCTTATATAAATCAAATTTTAAAATCTATCATATTCTTAAAATAAGTTTTATTCAAATCATGTTCTTATATTCATAAAAATATGTAGATCATCAGAATCCAATAATATTAACACAAAGTAAATTTTATAAATCAACATATCTTTAAAAAAATTTGCTTTTACAAATCATTTTCATAAACGACAAATATATATCAACCAAAATATAAAGCTTATAAAAATCAACACTTAAATCTTTAAAATTTAAATTTATACTTAAATAACTCAGAGTATACTATTTCAAAATTTCATTAAGCTTAGTTAAATACTTGGGTTGTTACATCCACCACTCCTTACGACTTTTCGTCCTCGAAAAGGGAAATGAAAACTCTTGAACCTATATGATTTGAACCATAACCCCTGATTTTTCCTTTCCAGTTTAGAAGCATATCCCAAGGTACTAGGATAACAGACTAATATTTCCACATAAACATACATATCATAACCATTCAATATACCATACAATCGTGTCAACATACAAAAGGTGTAACTATCCCTACCTGAGTACGTGTCACGTACTTGAGGTAGTCCAAAACATACCGTCACAGAAAGGTATACCTATCAAGGTACTAGTCCCTCAAAACCGTACTAGCCCAAAATATCATAGTGCGTCTAAGCACCTAAGATAACACATAGCCTATATACAAGAATCCGTAAGCTAACTAATCCTCGGACGTATCTGATTCATCATCCGATGGTCCTGATAAACTAATCTCTTCTGGCCCAACATCAACAAAAGGCTCCACATCCTCGAATTCTTCTTCGTCGTCAGCCATAAAACCGTCATCCTCAAAGTCTTCCCCTTCATCTGCTACTAAGCCATCATCTCCAACCATAATACCTCCTTCAGCTCCATCCCAAGGCTGCTCTAAAGCCTCGTCAATCACAAACTCATCATCACTCGCTACCACATCGTCGTCTGCTATAATATCGTCCTCAGCTACAACATCCTCCTCATCGACTACAATATCATTCTCATTTGCCACCATATTCTCGTCTTCGGTAGCAACAGCATCCACTTGTACAGGCTGCTCCATCTGCTCCATAACCTCATCATGACCATCAGCCCCGGCCTCTTGTAATGGCTTGCCCTCAACTATCATCCCTGGCTGCTCGGCATACAGCATCTCTTCGAATATCTCAACTAATGCTGGGTCCAGCACTAAATCAGTGTGATCCGGCACCGCCTCGTGATCTGCCCGATGCTGGTCTCTCATGCCAAGGACTTGCTGCCAGACCGCCTCCACTGTAGCCTCATCGATACCTGGTGGCGCGTTAACACCAAAGTAGTCCACTGCATCTATGCCTCTCATCTGGTCCACAATGAACGGGCCTGGCATACCTGCAAATCTCTTCAATTGCTCTCTCTGATGCAGATTTAACTCTAGGCCATTCGAGCTACTGGAACTGTCGGCGTCAGACCCTGAGCTTCTGATATAGTAACTACTAGACTGGGGCGGCTTCTAACAAAAGAAAAATCTAAGCTTAGAAGACATAAAATAAAACTATGCGTGTTTCATACACCATTCTTATTGAAACAATCTTGCTAGCATAAAGAACTGTACTAATCAGGTAAATTCTTATCTACCGTATTTTATATCCATGAAATAATTAGGGTACTTAAATTTAAACCGTTCTTGTTTTGATTTCCAATCGAGGGATCATTACTTGTATCAATGGTTCTTATTTCAGATTTAAATCTTACACCTATATATTCCAAGTTCTTAAAACATGCTAAAGATTTATATTTAACATTGTCCAAAATCATCCCCCTTTCTGGTTTAGTTAATGTCCCTTACTCAAGTCCAAATGCAAATTCTACGATTTCAAGTTATCCTATTTACCAAATGTTTACTCATGTTCATTTACACATCACTAATTTAAGAGTCATAAATTTTTCAAAAATTAAACTTTGAACTATTCAGCCTTTATAAGTTAATCCAAAAGTTCCTTAGAAGCAAATTTGGTTCGTATGATAGCACTAAACTTTATGCCATTCAAAATTTTCCAAAATTTTAAGGTTCCATAGAATCGCTTTTATTTCAAAAATTCTCTTATCGAAAAAAAAATCGAATTTCGATTAAAGTTGTTTCAATATTTCAAAACTTAAATTCACGTTTCGCATTACCCAAGAAATTATATCGACTACCCTTTAGATCTATCTGAAAGTCAGACACATTAAATTTTGGAGAGATAAGTTAACAACCAAGATTCCAATTAATACAAGCATCCGTACATTCATTCATTCCTGATTCTTGGTCTTAATACATTTAATTCTTAACCTTGTACTATTCTTAGAACTAACCCTATGGATTGAATAAATTACTTCCTAGCTCTATAGCCTGCGACGATGCTGCTACTACTCCCTTCTTTACTAGACAATCCCGAACTACATGTCCTACCATCCTGCATCTATGGCACTTCTTCTCCGTTGCAGGTTCCTTGGTTTCTTTCTTTTTCTTAGGACACTTATTCTTAAAATGTCCAATTCTCTTACACTTAAAACAACGCACATTCTTCCGAATGACTTTCTCCTTTTTCTTAGACTTATTCGGGCAGTTGATCGCAAAGTGACCATCTCTAAAGCACTTGTAACACTGGACGTTCCTAAGCTTTCTCAGTGTTTCTATCTCTTCTTCTTCCTTTCGAGCCAATGTCCTTTCTACTTGCTTTTGCGTCATCCAGAATTCCACTGTGCTTCTAGGGTTAACCTAAGATTTCAAAAAGGTTATACTATTTCTGGTTTACTCAACAAGTTTATAATTGCATATTTATTCACTAGATAATCATAACCACATACATTATCTATTATTTGCAAACATTTGTTGAAATAGTATTTTCCCGACGTCTCGACTGGAATCATATAGTCGTCCCACTTCCGCAACTCGGAATAGATACCGATGATGCTGCAGACATCAACAGAATCATCCTCGAGCGCTAGAGCGTGATTTTATCTCTATATCTAGTACATATAAGATTTCATACATACGCCGGCCATGCATATATTTGAACTCTTCATATATACCAGTAGTCCAACGCAACGTCGAATAACTACTATAAAATTTACCTTTTAAAAGTTATTTCAAAATAGTTGTCCTAAAGTCATTTACTTAGTTTAAAATAATCAAATTTCGTGATACGCTCTCTCAATGAAATATTAAAAAAATCTCATTATAGGGCATTCCTAATCCTATCTCTAACGAGATACTATAACTCTGATGGGCTCTGATACCAACTGTAACGACCCGCCTTTTTGCCCAGTTTTCGCCGGTAATTAAACCAACTTAAACTGTTCACAAAGACGAATTGTTATGGGTAATTACACATATTGAACAAAATAACAGAACTTTGTATTGCATAGTACAATATTACATCAGAGTTACACAGAATATCAGGGTTACAATTTGTGCAGCGGAAGAAAAATAAATATACTCTCAGCGGAAGAAAAACACAAGGTACAGCGGAAGCTCCAATCCTAGCTTGAACTCAAATCTCAGAAAGCACTCCAAGTCCAGCTCTAACGATCTAAACTGCAAACTAAACTCTAACTGCCCGTGTAAAATTTATTGGGCACCCAGAGTTTAGGAAGGAACAATAAACTCTAGGTCAGTCATGGGACTGGTGTGAGAATATAAAACATTTGGTTACAGGATTTATTTAAAGTTGGGAAATCTATCGGGCCACGCCGCTAATGCGGAATGGGTTTACTCCAAGTAACTTCCCGTGCATATCAATTCGCAATGTCTTTGAGAAAGTGAAGCTGTCATAAGCTCGTCCCACATCACACAATGCAAGCGCACACCAGATGGGCGAGTTTTATCTTATGACAACCAAATATGCTTTCGTACGTAAAATCCTCTGATAAATCATAATATATAAAGTGTGGAAAACAATTCGCAAATAAATGTATTAATCCTAGGCAGCATGATACCCCATAATATATGTTGCCATATATATATATATATATATATATATATATATATATATATACAATCAAAATCGTATGGCTCGTATTAGAGATATGGGTTTCCAACTTGATGATTCCTGGCACGAAAGATCAATCAGGGATACAAAACGAAGTGCCTCAACGGCTTTTTCGACCATACACGGACACCGACTGCACATCGTCAGGGCAGATCAACGGTTTTCGACCAGACGCGGCCCCCCGAACATACCCAACTTCCCCAGGTTCATAAGTGGCTTTTCCCACTGCTGCACAGCTTCATCATCAATTCATATATAAGTATAAAACCTAACCGCCAGTTTCTCATCAATCCGGGGTGTGAGTTTTGTCGATGCTATGTCATACGCAAAGCGATGCCCCGATACGCCATTCTTTGATCATCACTAGCTCGTGTCATAACTTGGGTATGCCACATTGTCAAATTCATGACATATCACTGATTCCAATCAAATGCATACCCTCTAAGTTCATATGACATAGAGACAAGAATAATATATTGCCACAAATTTCGATATACGTTAACGGAAATCAGTGCCATGCGGTCAATTTCAATGTCCGACACACCATCCATCAAGTCCGTTCTAGGTCTGAACGGAACAACAACCCGAAAAATCTTCAAATACGCTCAGACCTCATGCCACTAATAGTCTTGTATTGAGTGATCAGCCCAACCGAGACATCGGCGGCCATCAACCCAAGCAATTCGAAGATCATCGGTCTTCACTCATCGCTTGACCAAGTCTCGAACAACGTCGCATTATTACTTGGAATGGTTTTCGAACATGTATATTCGATCCCGGTCTTCCCAAGTAATAAGCGTATTTTAAAACAATAGTTGTGGATTATGCGCGGTTCCGATTCAAATCTCCTTCATATCCTTATCGATTCTTCTATCGTCGAGGTTAGATCATATTTCATAACTTGTCATCGCCTTACCATTCCTATAAAAAAATACACTCGACGTCTTATATTTTCAAACAAAATATTAAATCGTTGTCATCCTTTCATAAGTTTACAATTTTACCAAATTTAAAAATTTGTTTAGCTTTCATTTAAAATGGTTCATCCAACTTATGTTTCCAATAGACTTCAACGGTTTATTATCCAACCTTGCTCCTTAACTTAGGAAGTATCAGATTGCCTTGAAATCAAATATTAGATTAAAGATCACCAAGCTTGTTTTGTTCTTACATTCCTTAACTTAAACCAATAATATTCGTAAATATTATACTAAATGATCTTAAATCTTTAAAATATTGAACAAGCTCTTTATAAATCTAACAAACTTCAAGTGTATAAATTCTATGAACTCACATCATTTTTTTTTAAAAGGAAGTCATAACAATGTTGAAATGTTACTAAAGTGCTACAGTGGTTATTTAGATCAAATAGATTCAAATTTCAAAAATTTGAAAATTTCTAGTCACATCACTTTAAAATAAAATTTCCCATTTTTAATAATGTATAAGCTCGTTTTTCGAATAATTTTTTTTTTTTTTTGTAATTTCATTCGAGCAACAAGAATTGTATAGATACATATTTTTTTAAAAATCATTATTTTAAACTTTTCAAATGTCAATAAGAATTATAATTTCAAATCATAAGTTTTCATGATTAGTTATGGGAAGGAGGATTTAAATCGATTTCTCCGCATAAATTCACAACCACAGTGAGTGCATTTCATGCCATCCAATTCAACAACATCAATTGATCACATAACGAACATGTATCATTTATTTAGAACACAACCATCAAACAACGATCAATAAATTTCACGTTGGCGTTATGTTCAATAACGCGCAAAATAATTTCATTACATGTCATCCGTTCAACGCATACAACAATAAAGTTTATAAATACGCGTTAAGTCACTAACGCGTTTGGACATGGATCTTTATATTGATGATCATGATAATATTATCTACTGATTTTATGCTATCATTTTATTACTTGCAAACAACCATCTATGCAACCAACCTTAAAGATCAATATACGCAGCATGTCATGCAAACATATAAAATGAAATTTAAATGTTCTCACCTTCATAGCCTTCCATTTTGTTATCATAGCTTCGTATCAACTGTGTACAATTTACGGACAATGCGAACTTTACACGAACCAAAGTTGAACTTGCAAAATTACAAACCGAGCTTAAGATGAATTTCAATTACTTCCTACGGACACTGTAAACATACGATACCCTTTTTTTTTATTGACATGCACATATCATATTATAAATATTCTTTAACATTTACCCTTAATTATATTGTTACCTATCGAGAAAATTTTCTTTTCCGCAGACAAGACAAGGCTAGGTGAACAGCCGATTACTGCATGCAACCGAAAAGAGGGATGGTCAGATTTGTCTCCAGGTTTGCCGTACTGTTTTTGTACCTTTCTATATATATTTTTCTTTCTTTCCCTTTTTTTTTTTTTTTTTGATTTTAGAGGGTTATGGACTGGTTTTAAAAATGGAAAGCCAACCACTTCAGATGCAAACAAGAAGAGTGATGCTCGGGTGCCTGTTCACAGTAGGGGAAGCTAACAGTTAAGAAGAGGAGAAGAAAAGTGGCGGAACTATTATCTGCGTGAGGGTACAAATGAAGGGAAGAGGAAAAACTTGTCCTGCCTGAGGATGGCGCGGGGAAAACAGCGGAGGTGACTGGAGTGGTGGAGGCTGATGAAGGCGGAGGACTGAGCAAGATGGCAGCGCGATGAGGGTGGTTTGGTTCGTAGGTTGAGGTGGTGCAAGTGGTGCGTTGGCTTAGGAAATGGGAGTGGAGAAAGCTTTTAGGTGGTAGAGTTGCGGAGCTGAGGGGAGGACAGTGGTTCGGGAAAGGTTCTGGAGGATGTTGGTGCTACAACCGAGGTGGGTTTGGTGGATACGGTGGTGAGTGGCGAAGGACTTGGAGTTGAAGGAGGTGTTGGGCGGAAATTTAGAGGAGGAGAACGGAAGTGAAAGGCGGAATGGAGCAAGGCTTTTGAGTGGCGGGTGCGAGTGATGATGGAGTTGGTTGCGGTATGGGTTCTGAGGAAGATGGGGCAATTGAAAGAAGGAGGACACGTTGAGGAAGACACTCAAATGAGGAAGGCTGTGGATATAAATAGAAGCAGGTATCCTTGAGTATGCGTAGTGTATTTTCAGAAGAGGGTAATCATTTCACCACTTATGTTTCCAACGAGAGAAATGATCACAACGATTTTTTCTTTATTTAAAATCCTTTATTCATATTTTGTTTCAGCTCCATATGGACACTTGACACAAGGACCTCATGCATAGAGACAAATATGCATATATATATATTTTTATAAAAATCTCACCAATGCATGCTCAACAAAATAAACTTATCTATATTTTATAAAATTAGAATTTTAGCTACACTCTTATGACACTTATATTTGTATTTAAATCCTATATATACATATGATCAATGCACAAAATGTTACAATTATAAATTTAAATCATTTATAGTACATATTTTTTTCAAAAATTATCAAAAATATTATTCAATTTAAATTACTTAGCAATGAAAGAAATATAAAATCATCATATGGCGTCAAATGTAGCTTTACTTAAACGTATACTATTTCAAACCTTATATAAATCAAATTTTAAAATCTATCATATTCTTAAAATAAGTTTTATTCAAATCATGTTCTTATATTCATAAAAATATGTAGATCATCAGAATCCAATAATATTAACGCAAAGTAAATTTTATAAATCAACATATCTTTAAATAAATTTGCTTTTACAAATCATTTTCATAAACGACAAATATATATATCAACCAAAATATAAAGCTTATAAAAATCAACACTTAAATCTTTAAAATTTAAATTTATACTTAAATAACTCAGAGTATACTATTTGAAAATTTCATTAAGCTTAGTTAAATACTTGGGTTGTTACAAATTTATTATAATTATTTTAGAACTTCAAATTTTGAATTTCAAAATTGAATTTTAAAGTTTAAATTTTAAATTTAAAACAAAGCAAAGCAAGCAAAACATCCATTCAACCAAAAATTTAAAATTAATTAAGGCATACCCAGTTTTTAGATCCATTTCTTTGATGTTCTCTGAATTCTAAATTGATCTTCTAGAACTTGATGGTAAGATCTGCTCTATTATGATGGGCTTGTTTTTCTGATCAGGATACTGTATTCATTTACTGAATTTGAACACCATATAAGAAAGATATTGAAGATTCAATAGTTTAACCAACTTGACGATAAAATTTGAATTTTGAATTTTGAATGAATGGACACTTCAACTACTATATAAAGGCCCAAAAGTCATGTCTCTTCGTAACTACTCCTCTTCTTCCTCTCGTTTTTTCACTTCTAATCAAACTTTCAGGAGGCATGACTTCTTCGCTTCTTAGTGGAATTGGACGAAATCAGTGGCAAATCGAAGAGGAATTCGAGGACTACGATCTAGTAGCAGTTTGGGGGTGAATTTGGATGGTATTAGGGTGTAGCAAGTCGAAATAGTAAGAGGTATGCATAAAATCCCGTAACAGTTTTCGGTTTTGAATCTCCAAATTCAAACTGCCTTATCTCAATCAATTTTGATGGAATTTGACGATCTACCCATCAAATCAACCGCGAGAACGAGAACTACAATCTGGAAAATGATTTGGGACAACATAGCCTAACCTGTGAATGCAATTTGAAGATATTTGTCGACTGTTTTGGTTTCCTTCTCTCTTTATTCACTAAAACTTCATTTGATCATTACTTGGTCAATTCTTGACAGAATCTATTGAAACCAGCGAAATTACGAAGCAAATGAAGAGAAGTACAGTATGAAAATAAGTTGTAGATGAAAATTCAATGTTATAAAGTGATCTGGTACCCATTTCTTTGTAGATTTATATTGTATATATCCATTTCTTCTTGATGTCTCTTCACCAACCTTCATTACTCTTCTCCTCTTTTTTTTAATTTCTTTTCAGAATTTGAATTTTCAATAGACACCATTTTGGAATTTGAATTTCCAATAGCCACCTTTTTAGAATTTGAATTTTCAATAGCCACCATTTTGGAATTTGAATCACCAATAGCCACTTTACCTATCTTTTCAACTTTTGAATTTTCAAAAGTCATATTGCACATCTTTTCCTGCAAAACAACATCTCTTTTCAAAGGATCGAATGACTTTTCAAAAAATAAATGACTCTTTAAATAAATAAGTGACTTTTCAAATAATTAACTTTTTAAACAATAATATCATGATAGTTTTGTAACACAGCCATAGATTAAAATTTTCAAAATTTAAAACATTTTAAATTTCAAAATTTCAAAATTTGAAAAATCAAATCATAGTAACTAGATTTTTCAATAAAATTGAATGCATACTCATCTAATACTTGATGTAATACATGAATTAAAACTAGTACTCAAAATTTTCCATTTAACATTTCAAAAATTAGATTATGAACTTTTTGAAAGACCTTGCTCTGATACCAATTGTTAGGGATTGCGGAATGGATTGTTCAGGCAAAGCAAACACTTGAGGGGGGTGAATAGTGTTTGTAAGAGTTTAAACAAAATTAAAATCTAAAGTGAACTACGGGATGAATCAAACACTAAAAACACAATCACAGACACAGATTCAAAAACTGTTGCAAAATAAACAGAAATAAAAATGCAGAAAAGGAAAGAACACACCGGATTTTATACTGGTTCGGATCACTCCTACATTCAGTCCCACACAACGCTGGATTGTACAGAGTTTTATTACTATTTCCAATATTCAAATACAACCTCCTTGATTTCACGGCTCAACAAGAAGACACCGACTCCTATCCCTTGGTTTCACGGCCCAACAAGGGCACACCGACTCCTATTCCTTTATTTCACGGCTACAAGGATACACCAAATCCTATTTGACTTACAAATAGGGTTTATTTAACCCAAGAAATTACAAAACAGCCCTATAACTCTCTAATAGCACTTGATTTAGAGAGTAGAGAGTGTAGAGAGAAGAAGTTTGATCAAAACAGAAGTGAATTCGGCAGAGTATATACTGTAAAAACCATAAAAATGACTAAGAATAATGGTGGGATGAAAGAGTATGAAGACAGAGAAGAAGATATGTTAAAAAATTCGGTTTTAACCTCTTTTTATAGAGTATGATGGGTTGCGACAGTTTTGAAGCGTTTAAAAAGTGAAAAGACACTTCCCTTCAAAATTAGAAAATAATGATTATATGTCGACATGATTTTTTGCTATGTCGACATATCCATGTACATTTTTTATTTTCAAAGCATTTTCAAGTGTTTTTGATATAAAACTATTCTGGAAATTCTTGAGTAAAATTCTAGTGTTGTAAATTAATATTATATGATAGAAAAACATATGAAAACATATTTTTAAACTATTTAAATATATTTATAAAATTATAAGATTTTAAACTATATATAAAGTATAAATATAAAGTATAAAAAATTTAAGTTTGAAAAACAAAGAAGAATAAAAATAGAAACAAATAGAAAAAAAATAGAGAGAATTGAGGAAAAATAGAAAAAAAAAAATAGAGAGGATTAAGGGTAGAATTGAAAATCAGAAATTTGAACTTGGAGTGCTATTTAGAGTCTTACAAAATCTAGACTCTATAAATATATTAATCTTGAACTCTTGAAATCTTGATTACTCATGAGTCTTGAAATTTCTCTGATCTTTGAATCTCTATCATCTTTATAACCGCATAGTCTTCAATAATATTTCCTGTATATAACTCCTGCACACACACGCACATACATATATATATATATATATATATTCTATACAAAAAGTGTTAGTATATATTTTATAATCAATGATAATTGAAATAAGGTTGTTGTCAACAAAACTCCATTCTCTAACAAACCTGTTAGGACGTATAATCTCTAGCGATTCATGAAATTAAACGTTAGTTGCTGACTCTTGATTACTCCGAAGTCCAAATGGTTCGTTGTCAGCAGGGAGTCGCTTATGCACTCACATGTTTGCATGTGGTTTTATGTAATGTGATCAAAGTTGGAATAAGTAATATAACATTAGATGCATGTCGTGGGAGTGCGATCGCACAAGATAGCTTTCAGAAAGTTATTAAATTGGGAATTGATCGTTTGGCATGTACTCTTCGGCCGTTTAATCCCGCGAGTACCCAATTATCCAACGTATCTAGTTGGTTTGAGCGATCAGGATTTCAAAAGCGTGTATGCGTGGTCGCGGTCATAACTTGGGCATGCAATCGCGTAAGTTGGTTTTTTGAAGCATCGTTGAATTGGAGCTTGATTATCTGATGTGTTTCGTTGAATCGCTTAGATTCGTAAGTACACGACCATTCAACGATCCAAGTAGCTTCCAACGGTCGAAGCTTTTTAATTCGTATATCTGATAGTTGTTGTAAGGGTAAAGCATATCATATGTTACGGCTTATGATCATATAGGTTTTCCTTCAAAGAGGAATCGAGCTTCGATGCCAAGCGCATTTACTAGGATGGTTGAACACCTGGTGAGTGCGCAAGTGGTTGTTAAGTCAAGGTTGATCTGGCCATCGAGGCATTGTAGACAAGTGATTATAAACATAGCCGGGTTTGTAATCCAAAATTTTGATCCTGAAGTGCATGTTTTGTAGTATGCCGATCCCAGAGTTGACTTTATTTCCCCTCTTTTCTCCTCTAGATGGAAAATCAACCGAAGTATGGGTGATGCAGAGTGTAATTCTCATATCTCGGATACCTGATTTGTTTTTTAGTCTTTGGGAGAAGGAAAGAGGGATACGGAAAGTGAAATGGTTCTGGGATTGGCACTTAGAAATGTAAAGTGGTGGATTTCAGAAATCCGAAGTGGGAGTTTAAGGAGAAGTTGCTAAGTATGCGTAGATACATAATTAGATTTAGTTTCCTTGAAACTTAGTAAACTTTCCGGGTTTTTTTGGAGTTTGAAATTAAATTGGAAAACATGACAACTTAGCGAGTGCGCGTGAACGTGAAATAAAATTTCATACTCTGAAGACTTCGTCAACTTCTCCTGTTTTTCCAATTTCGAGCTCGAGCTAGCGAATTTGAATCATTTCGTGATGTCGCGCGATCGGACTGGGATTGATGTGTTGTAACCACAGGAACAACATTCGAAGAATGGACTCGTTTGAATAGGAAAATCGAATGTGCACATAAGATGTGGATATATGGTTGAGTCGTTATTCTCAGGATTTGGTCCTGAACCCAATCACAACGTAGTCCCGTTTCGACCCAAATATCGTATCGGTGCTCAGCGAGACTGTGGTTTGTTTTTGTTTAAACTAAAGATTATTATCGTATTCTGAAGTGTTTTTAATGAAGAGTCTGGACACTGATGAATTGTCGATAGTGACTTCAGTGGCCCAGACTTAAGTTTGGAGTCGTCTTCCCCATGGGATGGTCGTACTTTCAAAATGGTTGCTCCATAGGTTGCGGTGAAAATGATGCCGGTGCGGAAACTGGTGGGGATCAGCCTCAGGTCATGCGAGGGCGATGTAGGAATTAGTGGGGATCTGCCCTTGGGCCCGCGTACTTTCCAAATACTCCTCGATCCCGTGTTAGAGTTAGCAAGTTCAGATCGTAGTACAACGTCACGCGATCGGATTGTGGCTAAAGCCCAACGCAATGCAACTAATTAGCATGACGTTCAAGAAGTTAACACATTCGGAATGACTACTCAGATATGCACATAGGATGTGGATATATGGTTTAGCCATCAATTCTGGGGTTCAGTTCCTTATCCAATCACGTCGTAATCGTTATTCGATCCATGTGTGGCCTCGATGGTCAGCAATGATGATGGCTTCAGTTATAAAACTAAAGGTTGTCATCGTGTTCTGGGTCGTTTGTTGAAAGGAAACCTTGGTATCGAGAGATGCCATAAGTGACTTACGTTTCCCTAAGACTTCAGTTTTGAAACATCTTCTCTATGTGGTGAGTTTGCTCCTAAATGATCACTCTATGGTCACGGAGAAGATAGCAGTAGTGAGAACACAGCTACTGGTGGAGCACTGGTGCCCCCGGGCCTGCATTCAATGGCGTGCCTCTAGTTGTGCTTCCCAATGTGCCCCCAACTGACTGGGAGGTGGCCGAAGCTCAAGTGGAGACTAAAGGTTGCGACAAAAACAAAGAGGACGTGTCAGTTAGATAATAAGAGTTTGTGTCTCGTCACTATTTTGTCTCTAATCGAGGGAGGTAAAGGTAATAGTGAGTCGCAAATCAGCTTCTCTGAGGTTGATCTCTGAAACCACTGTGTCGATCGCAGAAATTGGTGGGGGACTGGTGCCCCCGGGCCTTCTTCCGTGGAGATGCCTTTGTTAGTTCTTCATGACGTTCTCACAGCTAACTTGAAGGTGGCTGAAGCTTAGGTGGAGGTGAAGGGCCATGATACATTAAAGAGGAGGTGTCTTTCAGAGAAAAGGGATTGGTTTCCACTCAAATATTGCCTTTGGAATGAGTCGCAAGTTGGTATCTCCGATGACGACCTCAGAGACCACTGCATCATAGGAGATGTGGTTCTAAGTACTCGAGTGCTTCTACACTTCTCGGCAGTTGTATTCATGTAAGGTGACTCGGCATTGCGCTTATATTTGAGCTGGTCAAAACTCCCTCTTAAGATAGTCGAGTCACGTGAAGCTCGAATGGGTGAACTCCGCTTTCGATTGGCTTGAGGCATGCAAGGTTCCTCGATGCTTCACTCTCGATTAGATCGAGACATGTGAAACTTAGATAGTTGAACTCCTCTCTCGATTGGCTCGAGGCGTGCAAAGTTATTGTGAAATGGTACCAACAGACCGACTTCGAAGTACGCCTGAGCGTAGTTAGGTCGTCTAAGCCTATTGGGTTTAAGGTGCTAGCGTCAACAGACCACCGCCAGAGTACGCTTGAGCATAGGTAGATTGGGCTAAAATCATTGGACTTGGGGTATTCTCAATAGTGTTCTTCAAAGACTCACAGATGAATCTCAAAGGCGAATGACAATGTTTATATATGTGTCGACCATCCTTTATCTCCTGCACCGAACTAAGGAATGGTGCGTTGTATGACGCGCCATGCTGATACAGGACGATCGTCAGGGTAGAATAACTCGAAATAAAACCTATCGTATAACTCACAACGCGTGGATAATATATAGTAATAAGATATACAACAAGATATAGTAGTGAAGCGTAACTGAACATGAAAACAAAATCTTCATAAAATCGTAGAATCTCAAGTACAATACATCTCAGTACTTAAATCTTTGAATACAATATGCCTCACTACATCCCTCAGAGTATCATTAACCATTGACATACAGTGGAAATAGAAAAAAATGTCTACATAGTAGGTAGTAATAGTACGCCAGCCTCCTTCTCATCACCACATAGCATCAACGACAACAAACTTGCTACCTGCTACTCGATCTGCTTATCACCACATTGATCGACAACCCAAGGTAATAAGAGGGAAACATAAAACCTTGAGCCAAACAATAGTCTTAGTGAGTGATAAAATAACTAACAATAGTTACACAGGATAATATGAGTATAGGCGAATCAACCATCTAATCTACTCAACAACCAACAAGTTAATATGTGAAATCCATCCATTACATGCCAGCGTAGAATAGGAAAGGAAAACTCTCATTCCCACTTCTCTTCAATGTCCTACAGTGATAGCCTACCCAGAGATAACAGAGAAGAAAGCACACAATCAACCATAACATCCAATATCCTAGTTATCATCGACTACAGCCTTGAATCCGTCGATAATCAAACTTGCTTTCAATGATTAAAAGGGCTAATGGAAAGCCCTGGTTCTAGCCAAACTAACATACACCATCGTGACTACGTATGTTTGCATTGCTCGACGAAGGCAGCTAGGCCCATCATGACTGCCCAGGGTACACGATCTATCTAGTCTAATCCAAATGAGCATCCCAATAATAACCCTGCTTTGAGTTTGCTACAACACTTCAACGATTCCTTGGTGCTTCAAATCTGTCAAGCCTTTCTTCTTGGCCATCAGATCTTTAATTCGATCGACTTCTCAAACCAATTTCATTATCATCAACTCCCACCCGAGTCAATCCATTTTCTTACTGGATTGTATATCGCATCACGACCAGTACCACATCAATCTAGCTCTGACCACTCCAACTAGAGTTTACAATCGAAGCATCATTCATCTTTGAGTTGCACATCAATCATCTGAAGTCCATTTCCATCCAAACTTCACCAGCAATCTCCCGAAGCCATCACAATTATGTCCAAATATATCAGTCCTCTATCCTGCGTCTTGATGGATCTGTACTGATCCATATGGACCGATACCGATCCATACATTTAGCGAAATTCTGTTAAGTATTTGGCTTCGGTCCATCTTACTTAAAACCATCTTATTTTCCATTTTCCAATCATTTTTATGTCCATGCTTAAAATTATGTCGGTCCATCATCGCTCTCGAATAACCAACCTTCAACCAATCCAAAACAACTATGAATGACTTGAAAATTTATAGACATTCTCGATTTACCACTAAAGTGCATCCCACAAAGTTTCATCGCCATCCATCCTACTGTGATGGATCGGTATCGATCAATACGGATCGATACCGATCCACATGATTAGCTTATTTTTGGCTCAAAATTTCTGAACCTCCTCGTATAGTCTTTGAGAGCTCACCTTCCAAGTTTCGTCTGAATCCGATCATCTGAACCTCTGATTTGCTTTGTTTTCTAATCATAAGATCTACAACAACCAATTCTAATAAATAACTCAAAGAATGCAATCAATTCAATCAAAACAAACATCAATTCATATAATATGGATCATACAAACATGAACATATCCCAAATTGTGGAATAAAAATATAATATACACGAGATCTAGCATGGTTTTGATTTAACATATGAATAAACATGATTAATCTAACAATCTGGTTAACATGATCGAATTAGGTTTTCTAGGACGTCTAAATCTAAGTTAAACATATATGATCAGATCTAGCGTGAATTTTTCATGTAACATATGAATTCGATACTAATTTACCCATACAATTTGTAGTTTCCACGTAAGAGATATCTATCACTCACCTAACCCCCAATTCAACGTAAATCCGATGAGATTAGATCTGGACAGCGCTGATAATCTTCGAATTTGATGCAACTTGATGTGATCTAACTTTCCTTAATGATGATCTATCTTCTAGATGCAATCTATGATGAATATGAATGAAAAGAATGGAAAATTAGGGTTTTAGGTTGAACCAGAGTATCACAGACGCCCAACCTAAAGTTGAAAATGAATCAATTAGTCCTAGTTCTCTCTCCAAACCCCCTAAATATTTGTAGGTAATTAGTCTAATGAGCCTGGCTAACCAGCCCATTAGCTGCTAAACAGACTGCATAAATAGTAGTTGAAACTTAAAACAGTGATTCCTCCCAAACCGCTGAACCAAACTCTTTATATGATCACTCTACAGAATCATAAATCACCATTTCGGTCAAATGAGGCCTATCTTAGCACATGATTCGATCCCTATCAAAAGTTATAGCCCACCAAGTAAACTCATGGGAAAAATGGTCACACTTGAATTCAATAAAAATCATGGACATGTATCACATCTCCGTGAACAACATGTTAAAATCTAAGAATGGTCCGACCAACAAAAAATAAAATATAATTATTTTACGATCGGTCGATACGTAATGTAATGACCCGCATTGGCAAAGGTATTATAATTAATTTATTTAATTATATAAATGGTGAATTAAAGGATTTAATGGTCGTGGAATTAAATAATGGTGAATATTTAATTAAAATAATAAATTAAATAAATATATTTAATTCTGAAATAATTAGAATTGGCTGAAATGACGATATGGTGTGAACTGGATCATCTGTGATATTTAATTCAGCTTGGAATTGAATTTGAATAACGAATATATTATATAAACGACAGTTTGAACGTAGAATTTTAATATAATTAAAATAGAGCTTGAAATGGCGCGGCAATTCGCTATTTGGCGATTTGAACTTCAACTGAATATATAGGGTTCGTTTTAAATCGGATTTCTGTGAAATAAGAAACGTGTGGAGCTAGTGGAGTATATCTTTCTAGTGGAAGAGAAAAATCGGGATTTCGTCGTGTAGATTTTGATGTACGTCCAAATCAAATTTTAGAAAAGTCGCTGTGGAATTTCCTTTATAATTTGCAACGCTTTATTTACGTTATAAAAGGATTTTCAATATAAACTGAATATCGATAAATCTAAAATCTGAAATATCAAACTGTAAATTCTGATATGATATTCTGGAGCTGTACGATATCATATCTGGGTATATACGATAATATTAATTTATTAATATTTAATTTAATTATATTTAAATATATTTATATATTTAAATGGGTCATCCAGAGCTTTAAAAATAGCCACTTTTGCAAACGAAGTCGGAATTCGATGAAACTAATTTTGTTGGATCCGCAATGTCAAATAGTTGTTAGATTTCCAGTTTCGTGATTTTTAGAGTCACTGTGTGATCGTACGGATTTTTAGAGTGAGAAACAGTCAGTATTTTGACAGTTAAAAATACGTTGTTTGAGCATACAGAGTCGGAATTCGACGAAACCAGTTTCGTTGGGACCGTAATGTCGAACAGTAGCTGCATGTCCAGTTTCGTGATTTTTGGGTATTGTATGTGACCATAGGAATTTTTAGAAGTCGAAAAATGAGAGTTTGACTAAAAAGAAAATATCTAAAAATATATAAACAAAATATCTAGATATTTTGTTTGCCTATAAATACCCTGACTTACCCTCTAAACCTAATTCCACTCTTCCTTTGGTCAAACAAATTCTTACCGTCCGTTCCTTTTCAAAACCATCTTCAAAAATCAAAAGAAAAGGGAGAAAAAATCCTTAAATCATCTAGTATAAATATATGAGCTCGGATCAGCGTTAGCAATCATCTCATGTGGTTTTTGGTTGGTTCGAACTAGTTTCATTCGCTGTTCGTTTTAGCAGCGATAGTTTAGGGTTTGGGTTTTGTGCAGGATAAAGGAGTGTTGCGCGAATTCGATGGTGTTGTTGGTTTCAGCATCCAGTTTAGCATCGCGTAGGAGTTTGTGGGATAATTCGGTGCCCTTTGAAGTCGCGGCTGCTACTGAAATCGCTCGTGAAGAGCTGTGCGACGAGTTTGCAAATGGGGTCCGAGTTCTTCAACTCGGATATGAGGAGAGGGAGATTGGAAAGAGGATAACGACAACGTTGTCTGTTTTGAATTTTGTTAAGGAAGTAAGGCCTGAGGTGAGGATGTAATCGGAGAAATGGTGATAAAGGAGGATCGCGATTTGTCTGTTTGGGAGAAGGAAGAATTGGGTGCGGTGGATTTAAAAAGAGAATGGGCCTAGAGTTTAGAGGAGAAGTAAATGGGCCGAGGATGGTAAGTGGCCCAATAACAAAAGATTTGTTTTAATTAAAACCATTTTAAAGTGTATAGATTTGTAAATGCGATATCTATCTCATATGAAATCAGAATCACGAACCGTCAGTCACGTTGGGACCGTATGGACGAGAGCTTCACAATGAAGCTGACTGGAAGTGGATTGGGGTTCGTTACAATTTATAACAAAATAAATTGTCCATCTAAATCAAGAGACAATTATCGTTATCTAACGATGATAGTCCAATGTGAGTAAATCTCACCAACTCTGAACAGTTTATAATTTCATGTTGTATTTTTAGAACTGTTAAATATTAGCTGATTGACTGTGTGTTGATTGTTTAATTGAACTGCTAGTCAGTTAGTGAAAATTATATATATATATATATATATGTAATTATATATAAAAACTGTTAAATATTTATATATTGATTCTGCTATCAGAATAATTTATATTGAACTGAAAGTGATGATAATCATATTGTGTAACATCTGTGGATGCTGAGAGACAGGTTGGAGGAACCCGACTGGGTTCCTCAACAGTTATTTTATTGTTTTTCATATATTGTTATATGATGTGATATAAAATCTGTGGGTGATTATATGTGCTTGGACGATATTGAACATCGTGATTTGATATGATTGAATACCATAACATACCGAAATGTTGATAAGGGGATTTTCAAAGTGATATTGAAAATAGAATATTTATAAAATGGGATATTTATAAATAAGAGATATTTATAAAATGGAATATTTATAAATAAGAGATATTTATAAATATAAATATTTATAAATAATAAATATTTATAAATTGGAATATTTATAAATAGGAGATATTTAGAAAGGAAATAATTTCAAACAATTTTCTTTTTGAATGGAAAGGCCTGTGTGGCGGGTTTGGGGATTTTCCCGATGCTCCCGTTACAAAGGAGGTTATGGCGAATTTTTCAGAGAATTTAAGGAGTTAGAATATTTCAAGAATAAATTTGAAAAGGAAATATTTGTAAAATCATTTACAAATAGAATTGAAAAGGAAATCATTTGTAAAGTGAAGAACCGTTACTAAAAGTAAATCTTAATAAATGAATAAACGTTGTTAAAAAGGAAATCCTTTTAAATGGATAAACGTAATTAGAAAGGAGTTAATCGAATATGGTGTTCGAAAGTAAGTTAATCGAACCTGGTATTCGAAAGTTAGTTAATCGAATATGTTCTTCGAAAGGGGGTTAGTCGAGTTAGAGTAAATCAGTTAGAGTTAAGCAGTTAGAGTTAATCAGTTAGACTTAACCAATTAGAGCTAACCAGTTAGATTTAATCAAATAAGTGTTAATCCAAATGAGTTGCCATTTCGTACGACTGCTAGCGAAATTCTCAGGGCTGTAAATAGCCTACGGCGGTCGGATGTTTCCTGAGGGAATCAGGCGTAACCATTGTGATCGCTGCGATCTAGAGTCAAGCGAATGGAGTTAAATAGAGTTATCAAATATTAGTTATTCGAACGAAGTTAAATAGAGTTATCGAATATTAGTTATTCGAATAGAGTTAAACGGAGTTAAATAGAGTTAATCGAATTAGTTATTCGAATAGAGTCAAACACAAGGGAGTTATCGATTAGTTAAATCGAAAGGAGTTAATCGAATATAGTTTATTCGAATAGAGAAAAGGAGTTAATCGAATATAGTTTATTCGAATAGAGAAAAGGAGTTAATCGAATATAGTTTATTCGAATAGAGTAAATGAGTTAATCGAATATAGTTTATTCGAATAGAGTTAGAGGAGTTATCGAATATAGTTTATTCGACAGGAGTTAAGTGAATTAGTTAAGTGAATTGGTTAAGTTAACCAAAGTGAATTAGTCGAGTTAATCAAAGTGATTAGTTCAGTTAATCGAGATAAGTAAATCAAGTTAGGTTAATCGAGTTGAATTAGTCAGTCGAGTTAATAAATTGAGTTAGTCAAACCAAGTAAAACCAGTTAGAGTTAATTAATTAAGGTTGACCAGTTAGAGTTAATCGGTTAGAATTAACCAATTAGAGTTAATCAATCAGAGTTAATCAAATAGAGTTAAGTAAAATTAGAACTGACTAGAGATTAGTAAATTGAATGGTTTTCGAAGTGCCTATCTGATGTTGGTTTCGGCCTTCGGGATTTATACTTAGGGGATTGTTCTCATACTAGTTTACGGTCAGGGACTGATAGTTGGGGAAGAGTAGTGATTTGTAAACAAGCAGATGGAAACGTTTTCCAGTGTTAATAACATATATTTTCTAAACATAGAAAATAAGGCAATGTGAATATATATATAGATATATGTTGATTGATCGATAAAATTTCCATCTGGAAATAATATCGTTGTTTGCACACTTGTTTTTCTTTGATAGTTAAATCATAGACTATCGGAGTTTTGACCATTTTAACATTGTTAATATGAAGAGACCGGTTGGATTTTTATCCAAAGAACCACTCTGTATTGGCATAAGCGTTGCGAATCATTTATGCCAAAGATAATTGAAGACGGAGTAAAATGCAAGGGCTGTTGTATAAGTCTTAGATAACAGTGACTAAGATGGATATACTGAATAGTGCCTTCGGTTTGTCCAGTCTCAGGACAACTTGTATGGACGAAGGTCTAACAGAGTATATCCAATGGATCGCGTAAGTTGATCTGTTCAAATGTATTCACGTTTGGTGGCAGAGGAATTCGTTTCTCTAAGCTGTATACCCGTGTTATTTTTGGATAAATCAAATTGTGATTTGGCGGGTATGACGATGTGACATTCTAAGTGAATGAAGATGTGGTATGTGAAAATATAAGCGTAGCTTCTAGCCTCATATCCGGTAAATGACAGAAATCGGGCAGGCAGCATGGCTAAGTCGGTCGCACCGAAGTAGGGTGTATAATCACCTATCTAGAGAATATTCATTTGTTTCTTAAATCTATCAATGTTGTCCCATATATATATACGGGAATGGTTGCTGATCCCAACCGTTGGTGATGTACATTTGATACACTCAAGCGAAATGAGTGGTCGGTCATGTGTGGCTGAGTTACAAGATGTTCTTGTTGAACTCCAGTGTATCGTTCCTAGAGTACACTGATCGGAAGGTAGTTCCATACCTTCTCATAGTTGGAAATCCATTATCCAATACGTGCTTGCGATTTTGATTGTATACTATATATGTAGAACGTGAGATGAAAGCGTTTCTGCTAGTTGATATCTATTTGTACATAGACATTATTATAATATCGAAAGGTTTTTGATATAAAGATATCTTGGATTCTCATAAGGGAAAAACCCGTTCCGTTCTGCGGCGTGGTCTTATGAGATATCGTTTACTTGTTCATATACCTGTTTAAACTGTTTTACTCACACCAGTCCCATGACTGACCCGGAGTTTACTTTGTTGTTTTCCCTAAACTCTTGGGTGTCCAATTTTGTACGGGCAGTCAAGTAGTCAGGATTTTACAGATACACTTGGAGAGCTTGGAGCAGGAGGCTTCAGGATTCTATAGCTATTATTATTTCCGCTGTTGTTGTAAGTGTTGTACTCTGATAAGTGCTATTGTATATATAATTGTTTGTATTTCAAAAGTTATGTTATATTTTATTCGTTCCGCTGTGAGATTCGTGTTACTCTGATGATGATGTTCTTCTTCTTCTTCTATTCTATAAGTTCTATCTTATCTTTCCTCACCCTCTAATTTCTTTCATTAATTACCAGGATTTTTCGATGTTTTGGTTATCGACATCGAGCTTATGTCGATAACCAAAGTCGCCGAAAATCCGGGTCGTTACAGTTGGTATTAGAGCTTAAGTTAAGAATTACCTTGGCTCTGTGGTGTGACTCGGTAGAGATAGGGTTAGTAACACCCTAGATTGAGTTTGACTGTATATATACGAGTGCGTATTTGTATTTGATATAAAAATGGTTTTATATTGTGGAGATTCATTGGCTGAGTTGTTTATGAGTTCTGGTCGATCAGTTTGATCCACTGTATCGGTAGGAGTAAATAAACACTTGAATACGATGAACGAACATGATATGTTTTGAAATTTACATAGTATAATTGGTTGTGTTGGTTGATAATATAATCGAATAAGATTATAAAAAGTGAAATGGTTATGTAAATAATCAGTCAGAATTCATATAAGTATAATATATGAAATCAAGATGAATTAAATCTGAATTTAAATCAGAATTGGAATTTAAAATAAGGAAATTTTAAGTTCCTGGGAGATTTTGAAAACGCTTTACAAACTGGAAATGATATAGTATTGAACTCACTTTATTTGCTGGAAAATGGATTCCGATGGTGAAGCATGCCAGCATCGGTGTTCATTTTCGAGTTGTAAGTGACAGATTACTACCAAAGATTTTGTTTTCAAATTTGGTTTGTGAAAACAAGGTGTTCAGAAATTCAAAGGTTTTTGAATTGTGATTATGATTTCAAATTGATTTGAAATAAAACCCAGGGATTTAAATTATAGAATTTAAAATTTTAACTTGTGAAGTTAATTCGAATGGGATGGTAAAAGTAAATAATAAACCAGAATCTAACTTGAGATGATAGGTTAAGAAAAACTGAAGTGATTAGAGAATAATCTGGATTTGAAATGATAAGTTGAGAGTGTGGAATTTGAAACTCGAATTTGAAATTAAATTCGGCTTGAATAAGCGAATGGTTGTGTTAAGAATAACTTGGTTGGAGTTGATTGGGATGGCATTTGTATATGCCGAGTTGATAACAGATGGTAGGGATATAATGATATGCCCAACAAAAAGGTACAAGTTTATATTTTATATGAGTTTGGAATTTATGAGCCGAATTGGCAAGCCGTTTTGATTTTCTTTTGGGTTGAAGAAGGCCCAGAGAGGCGAGTTGGAGTTTGAAATATTGACCAGTACAAAGGAGGTGCTGGCGAAATTTTTCGAAGAGTTAAGGCGTTAGAAAATTTTCAGGATTTTTGGAAATTTTCGTTGGTAAGAATTAAATAATTTTTTTAATTGAGATTAAATTAGTTCAGTTGAAACTGAAGTTAAAAAGTGGACAAATAAGTTCGAACTAGTGAATAGGGTCGTCCTCTACCTTAGCAATTTCGAGGACGAAATTATTTTAAGTGGGGAAGAATGTAATGACCCGCATTGGCAGAGGTATTATAATTAATTAATTTAATTATATAAATGGTGAATTAAAGGATTTAATGGTCGTGGAATTAAATAATGGTGAATATTTAATTAAAATAATAAATTAAATAAATATATTTAATTCTGAAATAATCAGAATTGGCTGAAATGACGATATGGTGTGAACTGGATCATCTGTGATATTTAATTCAGCTTGGAATTGAATTTGAATAACGAATATATTATATAAACGACAGTTTGATCGTAGAATTTTAATATAATTAAAATAGAGCTTGAAATGGCACGGCAGTACGCTATTTGGCGATTTGAACTTCAACTGAATATACAGGGTTCGTTTTAAATCGGATTTCTGTGAAACAAGAAACGTGTGGAGCTAGTGGAGTATATCTTTCTAGTGGAAGAGAAAAATCGGGATTTCGTCGTGTAGATTTTGATGTACGTCCAAATCAAATTTCAGAAAAGTCACTGTGGAATTTCCTTTATAATTTGCAACGCTTTATTTACGTTATAAAATGATTTTCGATATAAACTGAATATCGATAAATCTAAAATCTGAAATATCAAACTGTAAATTCTGATATGATATTCTGGAGCTGTACGATATCATATGTGGATATATACAATAATATTAATTTATTAATATTTAATTTAATTATATTTAAATATATTTATATATTTAAATGGGTCATCCAGAGCTTTAAAAATAGCCACTTTTGCAAACGAAGTCGGAATTCGATGAAACTAATTTTGTTGGATCTGCAATGTCAAATAGTTGTTAGATTTCCAGTTTCGTGATTTTTAGAGTCACTATGTGATCGTACGGATTTTTAGAGTGAGAAACGGTCAGTATTTTGATAGTTAAAAATACGCTGTGTGAGCATACAGAGTCGGAATTCGACGAAACCAGTTTCGTTGGGACCGTAATGTCGAACAGTAGCTGCATGTCCAGTTTCGTGATTTTTGGGTATTGTATGTAACCGTAGGAATTTTTAGAAGTCGAAAAATGAGAGTTTGACTAAAAAGAAAATATCTAAAAATATCTAAACAAAATATCTAGATATTTTGTTTGCCTATAAATACCCTGACTTACCCTCTAAACCTAATTCCACTCTTCCTTTGGTCAAACAAATTCTTACCGTCGGTTCCTTTTCAAAACCATCTTCAAAAATCAAAAGAAAAGGGAGAAAAAATCCTTAAATCATCTAGTATAAATATATGAGCTCGGATCAGCGTTAGCAATCATCTCATGTGGTTTTTGGTTGGTTCGAACTAGTTTCATTCGCTGTTCGTTTTAGCAGCGATAGTTTAGGGTTCGGGTTTTGTGCAGGATAAAGGAGTGTTGCGCGAATTCGATGGTGTTGTTGGTTTCAGCATCCAGTTTAGCATCGCGTAGGAGTTTGTGGGATAATTCGGTGCCCTTTGAAGTCGCGGCTGCTACTGAAATCGCTTGTGAAGAGCTGTGCGACGAGTTTGCAAATGGGGTCCGAGTTCTTCAACTCGGATATGAGGAGAGGGAGATTGGAAAGAGGATAACGGCAACGTTGTCTGTTTTGAATTTCGTTAAGGAAGTAAGGCCTGAGGTGAGGATGTAATCGGCGAAATGATGATAAAGGAGGATCGCGATTTGTCTGTTTGGGAGAAGGAAGACTTGGGTGCGGTGGATTTAAAAGGAGAATGGGCCTGGAGTTTGGAGGAGAAGTAAATGGGCCGAGGATGGTAAGTGGCCCAACAACAAAAGATTTGTTTTAATTAAAACCATTTTAAAGTGTATAGATTTGTAAATGCGATATCTATCTCATATGAAATCAGAATCACGAACCGTCAGTCACGTTGGGACCGTATGGACGAGAGCTTCACAATGAAGCTGACTGAAAGTGGATTGGGGTTCGTTACAATTTATGACAAAATAAATTATCCGTCTAAATCAAGCGACAATTATCGTTATCTAATGATGATAGTCCAATGTGAGTAAATCTCACCAACTCTGAACAGTTTATAATTTCATGTTGTATTTTTAGAACTGTTAAATATTGGCTGATTGACTGTGTGTTGATTGTTTAATTGAACTGCTAGTCAGTTAGTGAAAATTATATATATATATATATATGTAATTATATATATATAAACCGTTAAATATTTATATATTAATTCTGCTATCAGAATAATTTATATTGAACTGAAAGTGATGATAATCATAATGTGTAACATCTGTGGATGCAGGGAGACAGGTTGGAGGAATCCGACTGGATTCCTCAACAGTTATTTTATTGTTTTTCATATATTGTTATATGATGTGATATAAAATCTGTGGGCGATTATATGTGCTTGGACGATATTGAACATCGTGATTTGATATGATTGAATACCATAACATACCGAAATGTTGATAAGGGTATTTTCAAAGTGATATTGAAAATAGAATATTTATAAAATGGGATATTTATAAATAAGAGATATTTATAAAATGGAATATTTATAAATAAGAGATATTTATAAATAGAAATATTTATAAATAATAAATATTTATAAATTGGAATATTTATAAATAGGAGATATTTAGAAAGGAAATAATTTCAAACAATTTTCTTTTTGAATGGAAAGGCCTGTGTGGCGGGTTTGGGGATTTTCCCGATGCTCCCGTTACAAAGGAGGTTATGGCGAATTTTTCAGAGAATTTAAGGAGTTAGAATATTTCAAGAATAAATTTGAAAAGGAAATATTTGTAAAATCATTTACAAATAGAATTGAAAAGGAAATCATTTGTAAAGTGAAGAACCGTTACTAAAAGTAAATCTTTATAAATGAATAAACGTTGTTAGAAAGGAAATCCTTTTAAATGGATAAAAGTAATTAGAAAGGAGTTAATCGAATATGGTATTCGAAAGTAAGTTAATCGAATCTGGTATTCGAAAGTTAGTTAATCGAATATGTTATTCGAAAGGGGGTTAGTCGAGTTAGAGTAAATCAGTTAGAGTTAACCAGTTAGAGTTAGTCAGTTAGATTTAACCAATTAGAGCTAATCAATTAGATTTAATCAAATATGTGTTAATCCAAATGAGTTGCCATTACGTACGACTGCTAGCGAAATTCGCAGGGCTGTAAATAGCCTACGGCGGTCGGATGTTTCCTGAGGGAATCAGGCGTAACCATTGTGATCGCTGCGATCTAGAGTCAAGCGAACGAAGTTAAATAGAGTTATCGAATATTAGTTATTCGAATAGAGTTAAACGGAGTTAAATAGAGTTAATCGAATTAGTTATTCGAATAGAGTTAAATAAATAAGAGTGATTCGAATTAGTTATTCGAATAGAGTTAAACACAAGGGAGTTATCGATTAGTTAAATCGAAAGGAGTTAATCGAATATAGTTTATTCGAATAGAGAAAAGGAGTTAATCGAATATAGTTTATTCGAATAGAGAAAAGGAGTTAATCGAATATAGTTTATTCGAATAGAGTAAATGAGTTAATCGAATATAGTTTATTCGAATAGAGTTAGAGGAGTTATCGAATATAGTTTATTCGACAGGAGTTAAGTGAATTAGTTAAGTGAATTGGTTAAGTTAACCAAAGTGAATTAGTCGAGTTAATCAAAGTGATTAGTTCAGTTAATCGAGATAAGTAAATCAAGTTAGGTTAATCGAGTTGAATTAGTCAGTCGAGTTAATAAATTGAGTTAGTCAAACCAAGTAAAACCAGTTAGAGTTAATTAATTAAGGTTGACCAGTTAGAGTTGATCGGTTAGAATTAACCAGCTAGAGTTAATCAATCAGAGTTAATCAAATAGAGTTAATTAAAATTAGAACTGACTAGAGATTAGTAAATTGAATGGTTTTCTAAGTGCCTATCTGATGTTGGTTTCGGCCTTCGGGATTTATACTTAGGGGATTGTTCTCATACTAGTTTACGGTCAGGGACTGATAGTTGGGGAAGAGTAGTGATTTGTAAATAAGCAGATGGAAACGTTTTCCAGTGTTAATAACATATATTTTCTAAACATAGAAAATAAGGCAATGTGAATATATATATAGATATATGTTGATGATTGATCGATAAAATTTCCATTTGGAAATAATATCGTTGTTTGCACACTTGTTTTTCTTTGATAGTTAAATCATATACTATCGGAGTTTTGACCATTTTAACGTTGTTAATATGGAGAGACCGGTTGGATTATTATCCAAAGAACCACTCTGTATTGGCATAAGTGTTGCGAATCATTTATTCCAAAGATAATTGAAGACGGCGTAAAATGCAAGGGTTGTTGTATAAGTCTTAGATAACAGTGACTAAGATGGATATACTGAATAGTGCCTTCGGTTTGTCCAGTCCCAGGACAACTTGTATGGACGAAGGTCTGACAGAGTATATCCAATGGATCGCGTATGTTGATCTGTTCAAACGTATTCACGTTTGGTGGCAGAGGAATTTGTTTCTCTAAGCTGTATACCCGTGTTATTTTTGGATAAATCAATTTGTGATTTGGCGGGTATGACGATGTGACATTCTAAGTGAATGAAGATGTGGTATGTGAAAAGATAGGCGTAGCTTCTAGCCTCACATCCGGTAAATGACAGAAATCGGGCAGGCAGCATGGCTAAGTCGGTCGCACCGAAGTAGGGTGTATAATCATCTATCTAGAGAATATTCATTTGTTTCTTAAATCTATCAATGTTGTCCCATGTATATATACGGGAACGGTTGCTGATCCCAACCGTTGGTGATGTACATTCGATACACTCAAGCGAAATGAGTGGTCGGCCATGTGTGGCTGAGTTACAATATGTTCTTGTTGAACTCCAGTGTATCGTTCCTAGAGTACACTGATCAGAAGGTGGTTCCATACCTTATCATAGTTGGAAATCCATTATCCAATACGTGCTTGCGATTTTGATTGTATACTATATATGTAGAACGTGAGATGAAAGCGTTTCTGCTAGTTGATATCTATTTGTACATAGACATTATTATAATATCGAAAAGTTTTTGATATAAAGATATTTTGGATTCTCATAAGGGAAAAACCCGTTCCTTTCTGCGGCGTGGTCTTATGAGATATCGTTTACTTGTTCATATACCTGTTTAAACTGTTTTACTCACACCAGTCCCATGACTGACCCGGAGTTTACTTTGTTGTTTTCCCTAAACTCTTGGGTGTCCAATTTTGTACGGGCAGTCAAGTAATCAGGATTTTATAGATACACTTGGAGATCTTGGAGCAGGAGGCTTCAGGATTCTATAGCTATTATTATTTCCGCTGTTGTTGTAAGTGTTGTACTCTGATAAGTGCTATTGTATATATAACTGTTTGTATTTCAAAAGTTATGTTATATTTTATTCGTTCCGCTGTAAGATTCGTGTTACTCTGATGATGATGTTCTTCTTCTTCTTCTTCTATTCTATAAGTTCTATCTTATCTTTCCTCACCCTCTAATTTCTTTCATTAATTACCAGGATTTTTCGATGTTTTGGTTATCGACATTGAGCTTATGTCGATAACCAAAATCGCCGAAAATCCGGGTTGTTACACGTAAAATATGGTTTGTTACAATATAATTCGTACAAGGATTATAGCGAAGTTGGTTATAAGACAACTCGAGCAACTTGTCTAAATTACAACATGAAAGCGAAATACATCAAAAATGAAAATAACTGTGTTCATGCAAAGTATAACTCAAGCATGACAAAACATGAGGTGTGGCGTCAATGTCTGAGTCGCTTATTGCTGCTGCAGTCTTACTGGGTCAAAAGGCTGCTCCCGAGGGATCTAGGCAATGCCTGTCCTGTCAAGGTGAAGTTCTTAGTGAGCATTTGATGGCTCGGAAACTTCGCCCGGAGGATCCTGCTCAAACTTCTCAAGACTCTAATGGAAGACGAGGTTAGCCGTCAAGCGGTGGATTATCGGGGATATCTCCACCATTGTCATCTTGAGCAGGTTCATCGGGAGGATCAGGATCAAAGTCATCAAAGATTTGGGCTTTGTCTTAATTCAGACTGTGGAGATGACCTGGTCGAGTAGCTCGATTCCTACCTGCTTCTTCTTGGTTTAGGAACTGGTTGTCTTTCTCATAGAAGGCTTCAAAAGTCTTCGATTGTCTTCGGTCGATACATGCTCCGAATTCAAAATTAGGAAGTACGCCCTTAGCAAGCTGGACAAGCACGGTTCGAGGGTAGGGTCCTGTACTTCTGCCAAGGTGGTGTTGAATCTTTCGAGGTATCTCTTGAGTGTCTCATCGGTGTCTCAGAAGATGTTTGAAACCGAGAGGATGTCTTTGGGTATTGCAACGTGCATCTAGAATTGCTCGACCAAACCCCTTGCGAGTTGGTCGAAAGTCGAGATGGTTCCTGGTAGGAGTCGAGAGAACCATGATAGAGCCATGCTTTCCAGAAAGATGGGAAAGCACTTGCACTTCATACCATCAGTAGTACGGGATGAATCCATATGCCATTCATAGCGGTTTATAAAGTTTCGTGGATTAGATTTTCTCGAGTAAACCGTGAGTCATGGCATATAGAAGCATCTAGGCCATTCAACATTTAGGATGACTGGATGAAGATTTACATCTTGTACTGGTTTCCCAAATATCGGTGATGTGCCCTCACATTTCCCTCACGATATTATGGGCCATATTGGTGAGAACCGGAGCTTGGGTCTCCGTCGGATTCCGTCGGTTGTGATCCAATTGAGGAGTGTGGAGCCTGAGGCATCTTCTCAGGGGAATGCATTCATTGTCTTGCAAGTCTTCAACCTCAATTCTATGATTCTGTGGTGGTTGGCTAAGGTGAACTTGGGCCTGGTTTTTTGCAAAAAGCGCAGCACCAAGTTCAGATTTGTGGTAGATTAAGTCTGCCTAATGGGGGGCTTGAGCGCTAGTCCCTTGGTCGAAATTGGGTTTAAGCCAAGAACGGTCGGGATGATGCATTCCCTCTCTGATGGTTATTCCACCACCACCAAGCTTGATTCTACGACGAAGGATTCAGTTATTGCTGGGGGAAATGGAAGTGGAGCTCGAGGGGACGTAGTTTGGAGGAGGCTGAGTGCTCCTATTTACCGAAAGATGAGTGACGTCTCGTTGAGCGTACTTTCGGATTCGTTGGATCAACTCTACGTTATGCCTAGCTTGAGCGTCAAGTAGTCATTCAATTTCATCCCATCTCCTTGTATGTGCGAGAAACTGAGCCTGAGTAACTGGAGCATCATGGGCAGGAGGTGGAGCCATATCGGTCGTGGCTAGGATGTCGGAAAGAGGTCGCTAAAGGGTTGGAGCTTTTTGTTCAGCATTAGATGGCCCGCGAACATTAGTTTTTCCCTTTCCATCTTTGTTGACAAGTTCGCTATGTGGATGAGAAGGAATTCGAGTAGCACTACAAACTTGTGGTCAAGGAATGATGCAAAAAGGTGGAAACTTTTTCGAGTTAAAGCGAAGTTATCGGTCATAGGTGCACCTCACTACCTCTAACTGGCACCCCAAAGTATTAACGCCGAAAGCTGGCTGCAAACGCTCGAGATTTCCAAAATTTTAAAACTAATTGTCCTAGCGGAAAAGTAATGTGCAGGTAGTAAAGTACATAGTATTTATAGTGTTCGGTTCAGATTGAGCCTACGTCCACTTTGAAGTCCTTGCCAATTTTATTCATCTTTGAGAAGTACAACAATGTACATCATCATTATAATTGATACAATGATTAATTAAGTTCTACTAATCCTTGTTGTCGGGATTCTCCGTTGTCCGGGAGTTGTCGGGAGTCATCGGGATTTTGTGATATCCTGGAGTCATTGGGAGTTCTAGGTATTCTGGAGCTTCTTCTTCCAAAAGCTACAAGGTGCTTTAATGGTGTCCAATGTCAAGAGTTTCCCTTTCAAGATGTAAAATGAGCCAAATGCCAACCCCTTTCATGTGTGAGGTCAATGGGTGTTTATAGGTAATGGAGTAGGTGGGAGTAGTTGAAAAACAGGGACCCAAAGGCCAAATTTCATATCTCGAAAGGAAAATTTTTGTATCTTGAAAGTTCAACCAAAAATAAGCAATCAACACGTGTTGTCAGCTATTTTTGGATGATCGGCATGTATCTTGAACTTGCCAGATCAGTTATCTGATCATAGGAACGAGGCTCATAAACCATGGTGTGCACAAGCTATATTAGCTGATCAACACGAGAAATGCTTGTCATGACAAGCATTTAACTGGGGTCCTTCGTTTCCCCGGGTGGGATACGAATTTTTGTATCCTAGAATGGATAGAAAATTCGTATTCTGGTTAGGACATGAAATTTCATATTCCATAGTGGTATACGGAATTTAAACCAAAGTTGTGGCCTTAGATTTTTATTGGATCGGCCCATGTTGATCTGGTAATTTTTTTCCTGATCTGTGTGTAATGCTCAGTTGTTTTTGGGGGGATACGAAAGAGGCTAATCCGAGATTTGTGCCTGAGTTCCGAGGTGATCTGCACGATGCGCGTTGGGGTTCTTGTGCGATCAGCACATGGTGATCCGGAGACTGATTTGCAACGCCTTTTTTGAGTGATCCGCACGTGTTGCACAAGGATTTTGAAGTGATCGACATGGGGCAATCTGATCTTGATTGGAGTGCGGATCCGAAGTCATCCTATTTTTTGGTATGATTGGCATGGCATGATCAGGTGTTCTGAGGTGATTGGTACAGGTTTGGCGAGGGATGTGCGATGTGAGTGAACTTCAATTTTAGGGATACAAAATTCGGCTGGTGACCAAATCCAAGTCTTTTAGTGCCAAAACCATAATTAGCCCAACCAAATCGCCAAGTTTTGAGTGCATGCACTTGATATGTGACTTATAATATTCGAGAGAAGTTCTAGCGAGCCGTGATGATCGTTCTCGTGCGACTCTACCTAGAATTCCTGAGGATGTTTGCAACCCTTACGAGCTGTTGAACAATGCGATGGGTCGAGTCGTGTGGGCTTGGACTGCTTTTGGTAAATGGGCCAAAAGACCGGTTAACGCTCATTATGAACATTTTTGTGGAATATTGCTTTCTATATAATTTTCAGTTAAAATATTGATTAAATTCCGCACATATCCTCCATTATAATGGGACAACTCTCGTAAAATACTGGACAATAACTTGACTTCAAAGCTAAAAAAAATTAAAATTGTTGTTATGTTATAACTTATAGTGCCTTTTTAATGAAACTAACATTGCATATTTCATTACACTTAAATGCATATTTAATAATAAGACAATTGATAGTTTGACATGTAAGTCGATTTTAGTTATGATCATATATTTTTTTTGTTTACATACATAACATGGAGATAAGATTAATGACTTTTCAACGAACTCATGTTTTATTTGTAAAATATAAAGAATTTTTTTAACAAAATAATTAGATGTAGAAATAAATTTTTAAATTGAATACACATAAATTCGATGCAAACATATGACTAACCATTTACTGTACTGATATTTGTTACACTTAATATATTTACGATATAGATATTTACACTTTACTTAAACTGAACACACATAATTTCTCTATAGATACTCTTTTGCAAACACAACAACATGATATTTTCTATCCTGGTACCTTTTTTCTATTATAAGTCTTAATAATTGAATATATTATTACTTGTAATATTTTAATTTCATATGGTATTTTAGCATTTTAGTGGAAGTACATCTCTACAAATATTTTACAACTAGTTCAAAATACTCCTCTACAAATATTATCGGATTTTAATATGGTTTAAAATTATGATCTGATAGATAATTCTTCTACAAATTCATTCTTTTATAAAGTAAAAATATAAAGAACAAAATTAAGATAACAAAATAATTGGATGTAGAAATAAAAATCTAAATTTAATACATGTAGTTTCAATACAAATATATGATTAAATATTTATGCAAATTAAATTTACCTGAGTGTGTTAAACATATAGAATTTATAGTTTATGCGTGATGCGCGTTCCATTACATCATAATTTATCAACAGTGTTAATGAAAACATAATTTATGGCAGATAAAATTGTGTCATGTTTAAAGAATGTTCGATGATAGCAAAAAAAGACTAAGATTTATATGGTATACGAGGACATGTAAAATTGGAACATAGGATTTGAACTCTATTCAGCGAACTACATAATATAATAGTTTACTACTACTGCGAGGCCTGTTAAATTTATGTTTAGAAGGTATGATAATTACTCAAATATACAGTAGTGGTCAGCTGTTTCAATATAAAAAGCCTATCAAAAAGGATAATTATGTGATTAGTTTTTTTTCTAAATACATTAAAATCGCGGCATCTATGTATATATCATTTGCCGTAATTTAACAAAATACCCTCTTAATCGTTTTTGACCTTCTACAACATGCCATTTAATTTATTTGTAGTACTAAACACATCATGTATTCCTTTTACTAGTCTCTTGTTCTGAAATACTTGTACCATTAAAATTGATGTTTGATTTGATTATTTTGATTGCGTTGCTTGTTAGAATTGATTGTCGTAGATCTTAGGATTGTTAAAACAGAGCAAATCAGAGATTCAAATGATCAGATAGAGATGAAACTTAATGGAGGCGCTTTTGAAGACAAGGGATTGAGGCACGAAACTTTTCATGCCAAGTAGAGCTAAGTACATAGGTTGGCACCGACCCATGTGGGTTGATCAGGCTGCTTTGTTTTTTGTTGGCGTGGCTTCTACGGAGAAATCGGGGATTCCATCAAGATTTTAAATCATTCGGGGTAGATTTGAGATGGGTCGAAGAATGATTATTCGAGACAAGGATGAACCAGCATAAGTTTCTATAGGAAGGTTGAAATGATTGGATAATAGACCGATAGAATAATCTCGGGATATGGATGGACTGGAGTCGGTTACTTAGCAAAAATTTACTAAGTATGTGGGTCGGCACCGACCCGTAAGGATGATGAATGGGGAGCTGACATTTCGTGGGTTTGATTATGATGGTTTCTAGGGGTTTCTGGTGAAGTTTGGTAATGAATGGACTTCAAATGACCGATGTGCAACTCAATAATGGATAGTGCTTCGATTGTGAACTCATGTTGGAGTAGTCAATTCGAGATTGATGTGACACTGGCCATAATTCGATGTACGATCCAGTGCGATAATGGATTGATAGAATGAGAGTCAATCATGGATGATAATGGAATGGTTCGAGAAACGAATTGAGTCGCCAAGATGAAAGGCTTGACAGATTTGAAGCGCCAAGGAATCGTTGGTAATCGAAGTGTTCTACCAGACTCAAAGCAGGGGTATTGTGGGGACGCCCGTTAGGATCATATTCGAAAGATCGTGTACCCTAGGCAGTTATGATGGGCCTAGTTGTTTTCGTCGAGTAAGGCGAACATACGAGTCACGATGGCGTATGGTAGTTTGGCTAGAATCGAGGTTTTTCCATTAGCCCTTTTGATAGTTGAAAGCAAGTTCGATTATCGATGGATTCAAGGTTGTAGATGGTGATAGCTACAATATTGGATGCAATGGACGTTACGGTTGATTGTGTTTCTTCTTCTCTGGGTAGGTTACCACTATAGATTATAGAAGAGAAGCAGGATTGAGGGTTGTCCTTTCCTATTTTGTAATGGCATGTGATGGATGGTTTTCACGTGTTAACTTGTGGGTTGCTGGGCAGATCGAATGGTTGATCCACCTATACTCATATTACCCTGTGTAACTGTTATTAGTTATTTTATCGCTCACTAGGATTGTTGTCTGACTCAAGGTTTTATGTGTGTCTCTAATTACCTTGGGTTGTTCATCAATGTTGTTGATGAGTAGACTGAGTAGCAGGTTTGGTGTTGTTGATGTTGTGCAGTGACGAGCAGGAGGCTAGCGTACTGTTACTACCTACTATTTATATATTTCTTTTCTATTTCCACTATATGTTGATGTTCTTTGAGACTTTGAGGGATGTAGTGAGTCATATTATATTCATAGATTCATATACTGAGATGTATTGTACTTGAGATTCTATGGTTTTATGGAGATTTGTTTTTCTATTCAGTTATGCTTCACTGTTGTATCTTGTTGTACACTTTATTATTATATATTGTCCATCCAACGTGAGTTATACAACAGGTTTCAATTCGAGCTATTCTACCCTGATGATCGTCCTGTATCGGCCTGGCATGTCATACGTCGCACTTTTCCATAGTCCAGTGCAGGAGATACGAGGCGGTCATCACACCTTTATCCTTTTATTCCACGTTGAGTTTTAGCCTTTCAAAAAGCCTAAACTTTTACCCTATTTGTTTCTATGCATATTAGGAAAAATTATGAATTTGGTTATAAAGAGTATATTGGGAAAAATATGAATTTTGGTTTAAAGGATTAATTATGGAATATTGAGTTAATACAGTAATGGACAAATGAACTGCAATTTTGAGGAAATTGTTGATAAACTGAGTAATTGGAAATTTTAAATAGGTTAACTTAGTAAGATGCTAAGTAATGGGAATTAGGGTTGTATGATGAATATAAGCAAAATGGTGTTTAACATATAAATGTAATTGGGATAGTATAACAAATATAAACAGAATGATGTTTAATGCAACCCAAAAATCAACAATAGGCGATATGGAATGAGTAAGCTCATTAATAAACTCAAAATAGAACTTACATTTAATATAAATAAATTTATAATTATGGATTAGGGTTCATTCTAGCAGCGTAAGCTGATTAGGAAAAATAAGTGGCCTATTAAATGAGCGTATAGTAGGAGTCGGTTCTGACAACGATTACTAATTGGGGAAATAAGCGGTGGCTTATAGTTGAGGTCTATTCCTGCAGTACGGCTAGGCATATTAGAGAAAATAAGTGGCCATACAAAATAATTATTTTATGGTGGTCTAGCATTTGTTGACAATTCTATGAGGGTCTAGGGTAGTTAGGCGGTTAACAATAATTCTATGTTGTCCTTGGCGTTCGTTGACAATTTTATGAGGGTTTATGTTAGTAGGTGCCTAATAGTAATAAATTAAATCGAGGACTAAGTCTAGGGGTGACTTAAGTCAAATTTCATTTTGGTTGGGGACCCATATCAGACAGTATTCCTTTTATCACACTATATAGAGGTCTCACGAGGAGGCAAGGGCACACTTTACTGTAATGGGTAGCAAGAGATCCAAACGAGGTGGATACGGGCGCGTTCTGGCGAGGTGGTGAGCGTGAATCACGTCGATTGGAGAAAATAAGATATTGTAATGCTTATGATTAACACTATGCTCTTTGAAGCTGATGGGTCGGACCTGATAATCCCCAGACCCATAATTGGCATAGATTATCACAGCTGTGGTTTCGGAGCTGATTGATGGGTAGAATTAGGTTACATCCTAATTATCAGTTATGGTAAATGGTGCAGAAATTGAATGAGATGACAATCAACAGTATCCTTTCTTATCTTTCTATTGCCTTATTTACAGTTATTCTGCCTTAAACTATTATCCTGTCTAGATTCCTTCTTTTATCACTTATGCTAGTAATTATAGAACTCACTAGGCTTTATGTCTGACTAGTTTCCTTTCTTTTTTCTCTCTTCCTTCCCCCGCCCTGGTTCTCAAGGTGGAGGATTTCTTAGTGGATAGGGTTTTTATTCAACTTAGTTTATTGGAGATTTCTGCTTGCCTTACTTTCTGCTTGTTCATGTACTATTCCATGGTAGACTTGTTATTGCACTTAATGTTGAGAGGGATTTTATTTAGTACTCTGATTATGTTTCTTTTTCATAAGACAGTTGTGGGTTTATTAAAAAGTACATTTTATGATGTAATAACATCGATGTTCTGCTTTAAATAAAGTTTTAAATTTTTTTGTGTTTTCATATATTATCTTGTGAATTTTAGTCAGTGGAATGTTACTTTATACCTACATGCTTCATATTCCTTAACGAAATCCTCGTATGGTGACGTTAAAGAGTGTGGGTGTTACATTTGGTGTTAGAGCCTAAGGTTACAAGATCAGAGAAAGTTTTTGTTTTAGAAGAAAAGGACTATTAAAAAAGTAATAAAAATTTGTTTTTGAAAAACATCCCCTCAAGTCAATTACGATATTCCCTTTATTCCTTTCATGGATCCTTTCCTCTTTTCCTTTCGCAACATTTCCGGGGCTCCCAACTTTCCTGCGGGTATCCCCATTCCAACTTGGTTCTATAGGTACATGGAAGGTAAAAGAAAGTGCACAAGCTCCCGCTTTAGTCGTAGTGGCTCCTTCTAACCCACCACAAGCGATTGATTTATCTAAGCTTTGCAAAGATTTCACCACTCTAGGCGGCAAGACCTTCCTTGATTCGGAGACTTTTGTTGAGGCCCGCCTTTGGCTCAAGGACACTAAGCGTAGATTTGGATTTTTGGAGCTTGAGGATAGGAGGAGAGTTCAATTGGATGCATGGCAATTGAAGGGTAAGGCTTTTTATTAGTGGGAGATGGATGAGACGGAGCATGGTATTGAGACTTGGGATGAGTTTATGGAGAGGTTTAAAAAGAAGTTTCTATCTTAGGTGGAAGAGGGCATGCAATTGGAGAAATTTCTAGGGTTGAGATAGGTTAATATTTCTGTGAAGGAATATGTTAATCAGTTTAATGAGCTTGCTAGGTTCGGGATGGATTTGGTGAATGTGACTTATAGGAAGGCCACGATATTTGCTAAGGGGATGAATTGACTACAAGGACTGTCTTTGACTCATATCCTGATGGGTACGACGCTCGAAAATCTTGTTGAGATGAAACTTATGTATGACAAAGGGAATGGTGATTCCAAGGAAAGTAAAGAAGAGGTGGTGAAAGACGGTTATTGAAAGAAGAAATGGTGGTCTAAGAAGGGTAACAAGAAGAACGACAAAAAGGCAGAAAAAGCCTAGATAAAGAAATATATTAAATGTCGTGGGTGCGATATGATGGGCTATTTTGCGAAGGTCTACAAGAAAACTACCAAAAAAGGGAATTGTTTTAATTGTGGACAGTCGGGTCATTGTAGTAAGTAGTGTCCTCAGAAGTATGGGCAATGGGTTAGTTCATCTGGAGCGCTGATGCATGCGTTAGAGGTGGCTCAGGCCAATGGAGATCAGGATAGAGGCAGGAAGGTCATAGTTGTAGGTTTAATCTCTCTTTACGACTTTCTAGTTATAACCTTATTTTATTCTGGTGCTTTTCATTTGTTCATTTTTACTTCGTTGGTCGATTGTTTGTGCCTTAGTATATCTCTTGTTTCTGATCCAGTAGTACTTTCAAACCCTACAGGAGGTTCATCTCATTTGTCTACGATGTTTAAGGGTTTGAGACTTTCTATATTAGGTGCCGATATATTGCGGTTTCTGGGGTATGGTATTATTCTGTAGATGGATCAGATGGCCATATATGGTGCCATTCTTAACTGCGAGAGGAGGGTAGTGAGGTTGATGACTTGTCATGGTAGGACCCTCAAGATATCTTGTGACATGCGAGGGTCAGTCATGTTGAGCTTCTTAGATTCCCTAGATACTTTTATTAATGATCTTAGCTTGATACTTGTGGTGAGAGATTTTCCGGATCTATTTTAGGAGGTGAGAGGGCTACCTCCGAGATGAGAGACCGACTTTCAGATTTATTTAACGAAGAATGCTAAGTCTACTGCACTACCAGTACGCCATACTGCTCTGAAGGAAAGGAGGAAATTGAGTAAGCAGGTGGGTGAGTTATTAGAGAAAGGTTTTATTAGATGGAGTATATCAAAGTGGGGAGCACCAGTCGTTTTCACTACTAATGTAGATGGATCTCTCCATATATGTGTGGATGATAAAGAATTGAACAAGATCATAAAGAAGAATCGACACCCACTTACTCGAATAGGAAATTTATTTAATCAATAAGTGGGAGAATCAAATTTTCTTATTTGGATTTGGCGATTGAGTTTCATCAGCTTTGAGTTGCTGATGATTGCGTGGATAAGATTGCCTTTAGAAATCCAAATGGATTTTTCGAGCGGCTGGTTACACCTTTTGGGCTAACCAATGCGCCGACATACTTTATTGATTTGATGAGCCGAGTATTCAGGAAGTTCCTAAATAAATTTTTGGTAGTGTTTGTGGATGACATCTTGGTGTTCTCGAGTGATGAGGATGAGGATGAGCATGCTTTGCACTTGGGAGTGGTCCTTCATACTTTCTGTGTCATCAGTTGAAGGAAAAATTCTCGAAGTGCCACTTTTGACGTAAGGAGGTGAGATTCTTGGGAAACGTGGTTTCGAAAAAGGGCATGGTGGTGGATCTCCCTAAGGTGGCTATTGTGCAAGACTAGAAAGCCCCTTAGAATGCGACTGGGGTAAGGAGCTTTCTTGATTTGGCGGGGTATTATTGGAAATTCATCAAGGACTGCGCGGATTTCAGTTCTACTTGCCCGCCTTACTAAGAAGAACCTAGTATTCTCGTGGGATGTGGATTGCGAGGATTCCTTTATGAGATTAAAGAAGGCACTCATGACTGCTTCAGTGTCGACTCTTCCAGACAGATCAAAGATGTTCACAATTTATGCTTGCAGCACTGGATTGGGCATGGTCCTAATGCAGGAGGGTAGGGTTGTTTTCTATAGGAGTAGACAACTAAGGTTACATAAGAGAATACCCTACTCATGATTTAGAGCTAGCAACTATTGTTTTTGTGCTTAAGTCTTGGAGTCATTGCTTGGGTGAGAGGTTTGAGCTGTATACCGACCATAAGTCTCTCAGGTACTTATTTTCGCAAAAGGATCTTAACTTGAGACGGCAACGCTTAATGAACTTTCTAGCATTCTGCGATTTTAAGATTTCATACACTCCGGGGAAGGGGAATGTAGTGGTGGATGCTTTGAGTAAGCAGAGGAGGAGATTGAGCCCCTTATTCATAGAATGGCAGAGTTTGGAGTACATCTCATCTTTTGAATTTAGACCATCAGCGTATTATGCACCAGGATTGTTAGCATCGCTTGAGGTGCAACCTACTCTATTGTAATGCATTGGATTCAGACAACACGATGATCAACAGTTAAGGGATATGTTGGACCGACTCGGTAGAGGCAAGACCTCTAGGCACCTTTATAGATACTCAGTTGATGAAAACAGATAGCTACGCCGTGACGGTAGGTTATGTATTCCCCGCACGGGAGATTTGATGAGTGTGGTATTATCTAAGGCCCATCACTCTCGGATGACCATACACCCGGGAGGAGATAAGATGAATAGGGATATAAAGAGAGTCTTCTACTATATGAGGATGAAGAAGGATGTGGATGATTGTGCAACAACCTGAATTCCGACAGACCGATTTTTTTCAAAAATTCCAATCTATCGAAACTTGAATTGGTTTGCTCTGGTATCCTACAGAAAAGACAGAGACATAAAACATGTCAGAGCTCAAAAAATATCTCACAATGGAATGGATAAAATATAATATAGTCAAAATATAGCCTTACCATATTAAAAATACTTCCAAACCAGTATCCAAGACTATCATGTCTCTGCCACAAATCTAACCTGCGAGTATGTTATGAGGAGGGGGTCAGAACACAAGTTCTGGTGATTGGATTTAAATTATACACTTTGGATAACACTACATATACCGCTCAATCATATTTTTTTATTTATTAGGTTAATTGGGTTAACAGTACTCAAGGCTTACACACACGTCGTACCCATTTACTTCGTAGTAGATTAACCTAATGCAGTGTATATGTAGCTACCCCCAATATTAAGGTACACCCCATGGTACCCCACTCGCACAGTCTCCACCGTAACACCATCGAAATATACACAGTCCCTGGCCCTACGCCGTAGTGACGAACGGATCTCTATATAACATTGTTACGTTCCGCATATATCTATCATTATTGTAACAACCCGTATTTTTAATAACCTATTATAACATAATCGAGGCAGAATTTAATTCTAAAATCTGAAACAAGGGAAACGGGTTGTTCCATTGCGTTCGTCTCGGAAAAATACGCGAAATAGAGTCCGAGTTTTCGAAAATCGGAGTCCGTATGACCCGATTAAGGCCCAATGAAGTTTTCAGAAAATTTCAAGTACAAAACAGATTTCGAATTTCGGATTCAAAATTCGAAAAAGGGTCAGATTGGGCCAGGCGGGAAAATTCCCGCCAGAGCACCCAAGTCGACAGCCCTGTCGACTTGGGAGTCGACTTGGTTGGACCTAAGTCGACAGCCTTGTCGACTTGGCTGTCGACTTGGTTCAGCCGGGCAGTTTTGCCTGTTGCACCATTTTGGAGTTGTGTTGAGTTTGGGGGCCAGATTCGGTTTTGAGGGCTGAGATTGGAACTAGGGTTTAATCCTAAGGCTAAAACTAATCCTAATCTCTATAAATAAGATCCTAACCTAACCCTAAATCATCATTATTCATTCATACAACTAAACTATGGCAAAATCATTCCTCTCATGGCCTCCACTCTCTTCATAAAATTCTAAGTTATTTCTGTGAGAGATTTTCCATGCATACAAGTGTTTTCAAGCTTGTATGAGTGTCATTAGCTTGCATTCAAGTCAAGTTTCCATATTTACATCATAAAGCAAGGGTTTTGATCATTTTGGCTTAAGGGTTTTTCTATTGGAGCTTGCATTTTGGGTTTATTTGATTGTATAAGGGCTTTTTCTCAATCTATATATATTTTTGTGTCTCCATAAGCATTGTAAGCCCTTTTCTACTTTCATATTTAAACTCTAAATTTAAATGAATGATGCAAGTTTGGTTGATCATTATGATATGTAAGTTTGCCATGATATGCAAGTTTACTATGTCATGTTATGCAAGTTTGATATGTTATGATATGCAAGTTTGCCATGTTATGTTATGCAAGTTTGCCATGTTATGATATGCAAGTTGTCATGTTATGTATGCAAGTTTGGGTGGATCATTTTACTCATGTTATCATGTTATGCAAGCTTACCTTGAGTATATGAACGTAAAGCTTCAAGCTTTATGTTAAAGGTTGCATTTTGGCAACATGTAAGTTATCATATCTCTTATGATAACTTGCATGTGAGGCTAAATGCGAACTTATGGCCATTTCTACATGTCATTTATCACCATGTATCACCAATATGCTAAGTTTGATTTTATGCATGCTTTTGAGGCCTAAAAATGTAATATGCAAATATATGAACATATGTACATTTCATATGCCACCATGTTAAACTTGTGGCTTCAACACCTTTATGTCATGATTATGCCAAGTTCCCTCTTTCTATCCTTTATGCGCTATTGCGATATGTAAGCGATGGGATTGCGTTTGGGGTTGGGTAAACTTAAAAGACATGAAAACATGAGATTGGGAATTTACCTATTAAGTTAGGTCCACCCATTGGGAATTTACCTATTAAGTTAGGTCTACCCAAATGCTTGAAAACTTGTAATATGTTTGGTAAACATAATGGACATGACACTTAGAAAATATAAGTGTGACCAACTCGAGGTTGGGTTGAGTTTTTAGCGTAAAACTACCCAGAACCGACCGGCTTAACTAGTTGCTACAAACAATAGGACCCAATGTGAGAAGTTGGTCATGTTGTACCTTGAACCCGAGGTTAGACCAAGTTGTGGTGTAAATCTACCCGGAACCGACCGGCTTAACTAGTAACCGCAACAAAGTCTAATGTGAGAGGTTAAGGCACATTAATTAATTAATGCCTCATGATTAGGGTTAAGTCATGGTCCACTTAATACTTAACCAATTTGGACTTGGTGGATTAATCGAGGTTAAGTCGTGAACCCATCGTTACACTTAACCAAGTTAATCCATGATTAATAAAAGGGTTAAGTTAACCTACACTTAGCCAATCTGAACTCGGTAATTTAACGGGGTTAAGTTGAACTATACTTAACCAATCCAACTCAGTAATTTAATAAGGCTGAGAACCGATTTGATACCTGGTCTGGATAAACTAACCTGATTGATAAATTAAACGAACCTGTTTTGCGGATCTGTAGGACCCACACCAAGTTAGGCAAGTTTGTAAATCTGTTATCTTATCCGTTAGTCTGAAAACTGATCGTCTGAACTTTGTATGTCTGAACTCTGTTAATAAGTTAATCTGAATCTGATAGTCTGGGGACACAAGGGGGAATACTTGTGTCATTTGTTGTTTGGGACCCATATTAGTCAGTAACCCTTTCTGGTATCAAAACTTTGACTGAACTGTAGGTAGGTTCCGGGCATGCTTACTGAACTAATTATAAGTGGTTCATTCTGATAATGGCGATGGGTGTTGATGGTGCGTTCCAACCGGGTCATGTGCGTGCATGGATCCCGGTCTGCCTCTGAGGATGTAAGACGCCGTGACATCTGTAAATATGCCTGTGCCAATTGGTTGCCACTTTAGGGAGTGATACACCCTATCGTGGGACCGACATAGGGTATTTATGTATTAGGGAGCCGATCGCTTGGGTAGGATTTAGGGCACACTTAGCTCTGTCTGATTCTGTTGGTACCGTCTGTTTTGTTGGGTGGTAACACCCGTCTGTTTCTGCGTGGTACCGTTCTGTTAGGGTAGTAAAGGCCCATTATTGTTAGCATTCCGTTTCTGTACTTTATCTGTTAGGGTGGTAAAAGCCCATTTTTCCCAAACTCTATCTCTGTATGGACCATTCTGTTCCATCCTGTTTCGATGTAAACATTGGGGTAACACCTAATCCTGTTATACTAGAATTGGTACCAAGAAGTTGGATCTTGATTTAAGTCAAACACCTGATACTGGGCCAAGTTTAGGCCAAGGGATAAATTCTTGTTTATACATGACATGTTAGAATGCTGGTACACCTGTGGTGAAAAACTTCACCTTGATTATGCGATGACTCCTTTGAACTATCTGTTAGATATTCACCATGCTAGTATGTAATTATCCTTATGTTCATCTCAGTTCCTCATGCCAGTTAACTTTATCAGTTTACATTGATTGTAGTAGGGCTTACTCAGTCTTTTTGACTGACCTGTTTTTCTTTCGCCTCTTTTCTTCCGTCCCCCCCCCCCCAGGTTCTCAGGGAGGGAATATTGGAGCTTAGCTTGGATTTCTGATCGCTTGCTTGTGGGATTTTAGCTCATGTACGGTCTTGACGTGAAGCTAGCTATGGTTATCACTTATTTTGGGGATAGTACTTATGTATTTCAGTTTTTCAGTGATGTTGTTTTTATCTAGACTTGTGTATTTGGAAAGTTGACATTATGTTGTACCAGACTTGTTTTGAAATAGTTTGAAATCTTCCGCTGTTTTACTTATCTTATTTACTCTGTTTACATATATACATATGTTCTTGTTCTGCCTTGATATATCATTATGCATGTTTACCCGGTACAAATGCCCCTCCAAAGTCAGAGTGCTTGCAAGAGCCACCCTGGCGGAGGTGGGGTGTTACATTTGGTATCAGAGCATATGGTTTACGAGAAGGAACAAAAAGGTTTTTTTTTTAACTTTTGGAAAACTATTTTCAAAACCAAGTACAAAGTATTTTCCAAAGAAAAGTCTAGTTTATTTTAAAGGCTATTCCCCAAAAAGCCATTAGCAAAATTCCTTCGTTTTTCTCCATTCTGAATCTGTCTTTTTCTTCGTTTTCAGTATGGCCGATAACTTTGCTATTCCGGAGGGAGTACACGTACCTGTTTGGTATAGGAGACTTTTGGAGGCTAGGGCGACCGAAGCCGGCCCCGCAGATGTTCCTCCTCCTCCTTCGGTAGTTAATGTTCCTCCCCCTCCTGTCGCTGATGTTCCTCCTCCTCCTGTCGCTGAGGTTCCTCTTCCTCCTCCCCCTCAGCATCCTCTAGCTGACTTCGCAAAGACTTGCAAAGATTTCAAAGCAATGGGTGGCAAGAACTTTCAAGGCACTGAGACTTTTGTAGAGGCCAGAAATTGGTTGAAAGAGACCGAGGATTTATTTGCTATCTTTGGGTTAGACGATCAGAGGAAGATCTTGTTGGCGGTTTGGCTTATGAAGGATGAAGCCGCTTATTGGTGGGAAGTCACCAATGGTACTAGGCCTGTTGAGACTTGGGCCGATTTCAGGACAAGATCCGGGCTTAAGTTTCTGTCTTCTACTGAAGAGAATTTGCAAATGGAGAGGTTTATTGCTTTGAAGCAAGGAGACATGTCTGTCAAAGAATATGTGAACAAGTTCAATCAGTTAGCTCGTTTTGGCTTGGATATGGTGAGTACTACTCAGAAGAAGGCTCTTCGTTTTGCTAGAGGATTGAATGAGCCGTTACAGGAGTTAGCTATGTCTCAAGTGCCCATGGGGGGCCACGTTTGAGAGTTTGGTAGATATGGCCCTACTCAATGAAGAGAACAAGAGTGCAAAGAAGGAGGTCAAGGTGAATGAGTCTCAAAACAAGAAAACGGGGCCCAAAAAGGAAAGGCAAAAGAAGGAGGAGAAGTCTGAAGATAAGAAGGAAAAGAAGTGCTTTACTTGTGGAAGCTCAACTCATCTAAACAAGGATTGCAGAAAGAGGAAGGGCACTTGCTTTAACTGTGGAGAGATGGGACACTTCACTAGGGACTGCCCGAAGAAGAAAGGGACTACATCGGAAGGAACGGTGAATACTCGCATGGCGAGTGAATAGATTAGGGCTAGAATAATTTGTCTGTAGGATGTTTAATTTTCCTTGTCTGATTTTCAGTTTGAAACTCTTTTTCTGGTATTTTGATTCTGTAATGGAAACTCGGTACTTTAATGCTAGTCTTGCTTCTGATCTGGTAATAGTCTCAAACTCCCTGAGAGTTATAACTCGTATGTTTGTGATAAATTGGGGTTTGAGAGTATCTGTGTTGGGCATGAGGGTGACTATGACGAATACATTCTGGGTTTCTACCATGCTTAGTTTCCTAAGAATCATTTGGGGAAATCTGATCTGTACTAGTAGTCTATAAGTATATGTACCAAGTTTTTGTTTTATCTATACTCGCTTCCATCACTCGACTGTATCTTGTTGAGATAGGAATCCTATGGATGTAAACATGTGTTTGAGACATGTTATGTTTGATGGTTGCAAGTGGATGCAAGTGGTTGCTAGTGGTTGCTCGTGGATGCATAAACACACACTAGGCACTAGATCGACTTGAAATACACTCTCATATTGCATATGGACGTGTGTACATTTTCAATTCTTATGGTTGCAAGATGGTTAATTCAGCACATGGATGTTGCATATGGACGAATGTTTGTGCACACATATAGTATTATATGATTAGGACTATTTGCATACATAATGGATTCATTTCACTAACATACTTTGCATTGAGGATCTTTGCATTAGATAAGAACATATACACAAACCTTTTGCATATGTTCATACCGCATTAGAATCTTTAAGGACAATGATTGCTCGTGAATGATGATTTGAGTAGATGGATGATGGATGGTAGGATACGTTCTTCCTAACTTGAAGATTTCGGGGACGAAATCCTATTAGGAGGGGAGAATGTAACAACCCGTATTTTTAATAACCTGTTATAACATAATCGAGGCAGAATTTAATTCTAAAATCTGAAACAAGGGAAACGGGCTGTGCCATTGCGTTCGTCTCGGAAAAATACACGAAATAGAGTCCGAGTTTTCGAAAATCGGAGTCCGTATGACCCGATTAAGGCCCAATGAAGTTTTCAGAAAATTTCAAGTTCAAAACAGATTTCGAATTTCGGGTTCAAAATTCGAAAAAGGGTCAGATTGGGCCAGGCGGGGAAATTCCCGCCAGAGCACCCAAGTCGACAGCCCTGTCGACTTGGGAGTCGACTTGGTTGGACCCAAGTCGACAGCCCTGTCGACTTGGCTGTCGACTTGGTTCAGCCGGGCAGTTTTGCCTGGTGCACCATTTTGGAGTTGTGTTGAGTTTGGGGGCCAGATTCGGTTTTGAGGGCTGAGATTGGAACTAGGGTTTAATCCTAAGGCTAAAACTAATCCTAATCTCTATAAATAAGACCCTAACCTAACCCTAAATCATCATTATTCATTCATACAACTAAACTATGGCAAAATCATTCCTCTCATGGCCTCCACTCTCTTCATAAAATTCTAAGTTATTTCTATGAGAGATTTTCCATGCATACAAGTGTTTTCAAGCTTGTATGAGTGTCATTAGCTTGCATTCAAGTCAAGTTTCCATATTTACATCATAAAGCAAGGGTTTTGATCATTTTGGCTCAAGGGTTTTTCTATTGGAGCTTGCATTTTGGGTTTATTTGATTGTATAAGGGCTTTGTCTCAATCTATATATATTTTTGTGTCTCCATAAGCATTGTAAGCCCTTTTCTACTTTCATATTTAAACTCTAAAGTTAAATGAATGATGCAAGTTTGGTTGATCATTATGATATGCAAGTTTGCCATGATATGTAAGTTTACTATGTCATGTTATGCAAGTTTGATATGTTATGATATGCAAGTTTGCCATGTTATGTTATGCAAGTTTGCCATGTTATGATATGCAAGTTGTCATGTTATGTATGCAAGTTTGGGTGGATCATTTTACTCATGTTATCATGTTATGCAAGCTTACCTTGAGTATATGAACGTAAAGCTTCAAGCTTTATGTTAAAGGTTGCATTTTGGCAACATGTAAGTTATCATATCTCTTATGATAACTTGCATGTGAGGCTAAATGCGAACTTATGGCCATTTCTACATGTCATTTATCACCATGTATCACCAATATGCTAAGTTTGATTTTATGCATGCTTTTGAGGCCTAAAAATGTAATATGCAAGTATATGAACATATGTACATTTCATATGCCACCATGTTAAACTTGTGGCTTCAACACCTTTATGTCATGATTATGCCAAGTTCCCTCTTTCTATCCTTTATGCGCTATTGCGATATGTAAGCGATGGGATTGCGTTTGGGGTTGGGTAAACTTAAAAGACATGAAAACATGAGATTGGGAATTTACCTATTAAGTTAGGTCTACCCATTGGGAATTTACCTATTAAGTTAGGTCTACCTAAATGCTTGAAAACTTGTAATATGTTTGGTAAACATAATGGACAAGACACTTAGAAAATATAAGTGTGACCAACTCGAGGTTGGGTTGAGTTTGTAGCGTAAAACTACCCGGAACCGACCGGCTTAACTAGTTGCTACAAACAATAGGACCCAATGTGAGAAGTTGGTCATGTTGTACCTTGAACCCGAGGTTAGACCAAGTTGTGGTGTAAACCCGGAACCGACCGGCTTAACTAGTAACCGCAACAAAGTCTAATGTGAGAGGTTAAGGCACATTAATTAATTAATGCCTCATGATTAGGGTTAAGGCATGGTCCACTTAATACTTAACCAATTTGGACTTGGTGGATTAATCGGGGTTAAGTCGTGAACCCATCGTTACACTTAACCAAGTTAATCTGTAACACCCCGAATTTCGGTTAATGCTAAAATTCACAAATTAAAGAATAACTAATCCCAGATGTGGGAATTAGGGGAAACGGGTTGCACCATTGCGTTCGTCTCGGAAAAATACGCGAAATAGAGTCTGAGTTTTCGAAAATCGGAGTCCGTATGAAGAAGATATGGACGAACGAAGTTAGGCAGAAAAACCGAAAACTAGCCAGAATGCACTGGAGCACTTGTGAAGTGTGCCAACACAAAAATGCACTGGCGCATTGTGAAGTGCGCCAACACATTTTTACACTGGCGCACTTGGGAAGTGCGCCCGTGTCGGGACAGGAAACCTGCACAGTTTCTAGAGAGTTCTGTGGTTGGGTGCACCAGTTTGGGGTTTGGGCTTGGTCTTAGGGCTGGTTTCTGGAAGGTTCCGAAATCTAAGGGTCCTAATCTAATTTAGGGTTAATCTAATGGCCTAAAACACTTGCCTAATCCTATAAATAAGACCCTAAGCTAGCCCTAAATGGTCATAATCCTATCTCCTAACTAAACTATGCCAAAATTTTCTATGATCATGGCCTCCACTCAAAACCCTAGCCTCCATCCTATTTCTAAACTATTTCTATGAAGGCTTTCATGTGCATACAAGCATCTTTGAGTTGTATGAGTGATCATTGGCTTGCATTCATCATCAAGTTGCAAGCTTTATGTTCAAGGCTAGAGTTTTTGGGTGATTTGTGGCAAGGGTTTGATTATTGGAGTTTAGTGGTGAGTTTCTATAGACTTAACAATCAATTGTTAAATTGATTATGATAGGATATGATAAGATATAGCTATGTTTGTGGAATCAATGTGTTTATGCAAGTTTAGTATAGTGTATGTTGTGTGCTATATGCAAGTTTAATGCTATGTTTTATGATGCAAAACACTATGTTGAACATTGATTCATATGTAACATGTTATGCAAGCTATATGGGAGATTATATGCAAGTCTATATGTAACATATTATGCAAGCTAAGTATTTGGTTTTATGCATGCTAAGTATTTGGTTTTATGCATGCTATGTATTTGGTTTTATGCATGCTAAGTATTTGGTTTTATGCATGCTATGTATGTGGTTTTATGCATGCTAAGTATTTGGTTTTATGCATGCTAAGTGTTTGGTTTTATGCAAGTTTGTCTCTTTTTATGATATGCATAATATATGCAAGTTTGTCTCTAAGTATGGCATGTTATGCAAGTTCATATGCAAGTTATGATACATGTTCATATGCAAGTTATAATGCAAGTTCATATGCAAGTTATGATACATGTTCATATGCAAGTTATGATGCAAGTTCATATGCAAGTTATGATGCAAGTTCATATGCAAGTTATGATACATGTTCATATGCAAGTTATGATGCAAGTTCATATGCAAGTTATGATACAAGTTCATATGCAAGTTATGATGCAAGTTCATATGCAAGTTATGATACATGTTCATATGCAAGTTATGATGCAAGTTCATATGCAAGTTATGATGCAAGTTCATATGCAAGTTTATGTGCAAGTTCATATGCAAGTTTGTCTCTTTTTATGACATGCATAATGCAAGTTTGGGTTAAATGCTAGTTGGGTTTAATGTATGCTCATATATGCAAGTTGACACCTTTTGAACCCATGATAAAGTTATAAGCTATGTTGGTTAAACCCATGACATTTGTGATGAATCTTCCCTTTTATTATGTCACGTTACGAGAACGAATTACGTGGGGAACGATGGGGTTAATATGCATGTTAATAAAATGATGTGGAATGGGTATGCTTAAGAGTAACATAAATTAAATGGACATAATTGGGAATTTACCTATTGAGTTAGGTCTACCCATATTATGGAGTTGGGAATTTACCTATTGAGTTAGGTCTACCCATACTACGGAGTTGGGAATTTACCTATTGAGTTAGGTCTACCCATATTCTGGAAAACATGATTAATTAATTAGGGATAATTAATATAAATTATGAGGGTGATTAATTAGGTGTAATTAATCGACTAAGACACGAGGTTGGACTCAGTTGTAGCGTAAAACTGCCCGGACCCAACCGGCTTAACCAGTTGCTACAAATGTTAGCCCAATGTGAGAGGTCTTAGGCACAAATTAAATACGTGATTAAAGTAAAGACACGAGGTTAGACCCTTTTTATGACGTAAGGCTGCCCGGACCCAACCGGCATATCCAGCAGTCATAAAAGACGGTCTAATGTGAGAGGTCTTTATGAGGTCATGATCTTAATTAATTAATTAAGAAACACTTAACCATATTAGCATGTAGAGGGACATGAGGGGTTAAGTGGGTGCCTTGGGTGGCATGAGGAATCTAGTGGGTTGCCTTGGGTGGCAATAGAAAATACGATTAGAATACTTAACCAAAGAGGAACATGTAATTAAACATGGGTAAAGGGTTAAGTAAGTGCTTTGGGTGGCATGTGGAAATCTTGTGGGTGCCTTAAGTGGCAATTGATATATGATTAGATGACTTAACCAAACCTTAACATGTAGGTGGGCATGATTATAACAGGGGTTAAGTGGGATACACTAGATAAAATAACAAGCTTAGGTGGTAGCTTGTGGGGGCCCATTTCAACCAATATCCCAAACGTATCTTAGTGGGCTCGACTCTAGTCGAGTGACGGGACACGCATATTGGGCTTGACTATAAGAGGCCAAAATGGGTTAGCGGTGGCAACGCATGACCAACGGGTTTCATATGCGTGTGTGGACCCGGGCTGGTAAATAAGACGTTGTTGCATCGTGTAGATATAAGCCGTGCACCGTTAGTTTTATCAGGTTGCCACGCTGGGGAATGGTACACCCCACGGTGGGGCCAGCACGGGTATCTACGTTAGGGAGCCGATCGAATGGGGAGTAGTGTGTACACCTAGTGGATTGTAGGGCCCCGTGGCGTCTACTTAGTCACCTAGGGGTACGCGAGAACTATTAAGTTAATTTTATAAGTCCATGGGTGGGATCAACCTTTAAGTTAGGAATGACTGGTGTGGTGCAGTGTAGGAATTACCCTTGGGTGGGTAGATCTGGGGTGGTGTAATCCAGTAATTATCCTTGGGTGGATAAATGCGTCTTTTCGGTTATCTTAGTACATCCTGTGTTTAGTTGGCTACTTAGTATAGTCATTATCCCCAGAGGTACCGTACCTTGTTTATATCATACCCTAATTACTTTAATGATTGTATTGTTAGGGTTATAGGACTCACTCAGACTTATGTCTGACCCCGTTGTTTCTTTATCTTTTTCCCAACCCTCAGGTTTTCAGAGTGGGCCTAGCACTAGTGGGCTTTGATTAGACTGCTTTATCTATCTTTTGGAGCTTGGACCGTGGATGTAAAGCTCAGTTTATCTTTTCTATTATGGCTATTAGGTTATGTAGTGGGATTATGTACTTTCATTTTTATCAGGATGGATATTATGTACTTGACTCTTATTTATGGTTTTGGTGTAACCAAACATGTTTTACTTTCCGCTGAAATGAAATGATGTTTTAAATTCTCAAGTATTACTTATATCTGTCTTGTTGTAATTTTTCTGTTCTATATTCACTTAAAATACTCCACCGATGTTATGGCATTCCCTTAGTGAGTGACCGTAGCGGGTGTGGGGTGTTACACGTGGTATCAGAGCTTAAGGTTACCAGAACAGATAAAATTTTTAGAAAAACTATTTTCTAAGAATATTTTTGAAAGGAGTATTTTCAAAAACATGTCTTTTAAGAGAAAAGTTTTTGAAAGAAAAGCATAATCCCCAATAGCCATATCTATATCTTTCGAATTCTCCGTTTTGAATCTCTTCCTCTCTCGTTTTGAGTTTCGCCTCCGCGTATAGATGACCTTTCTAAGATAGATAAGAACGGAAAACCACTTTAAGGGACTTAGACGTTAGTCAGATTAGAAGTTGGGTCAAGAAGGAGGAGGACTGGTAGGTATCTATTGGATAGACGAAGGGAGGAAGGCTCAAATAGTTGTTTGGTTAATGAAGGATGAAACCTCATTGGTGGGAGGTTACGAGTGGAGAATGGGAAGAAGAAGGCGAGTAGTTATCCTTTTGGAGGAATGGGACACCGTATTAGGATTGTCCAAAAGGGCATGGGCAAGGTATGGAATCTCCTGGAGGGTAGTTGTATTCCCTCGCGGCTAGTGTACCAGATGGGGATAGGACCGTCTAGGTTGGAATTTGGATTTCTTTATTATCCGGTTCGAACTTTATTTAATTCTGACGCATCGAGTTCGTTTATCTCATCATTGTTAGTTGAGTCACTGCACTTAGACACCAGTTAGTAGATGATCCCTTAGTTGTTTCAAACCCAATTGGGGCTCCATGAAGTGTTTGGGTTTGAAAGTTGCTATACTTAGCGTTGAGAGTAGATGTGATGCTTTTTGGGCTTCACGAGCTATGGGTTAGTTTTGGGCATGGACTGGTTATCCAGTAGGGGTGCCGTTCTTGATTTTGAAGGGAGAGTTGTTAGGCTTATGACCCGTTTGGGTAACACTCTCGAGATCTCTTGTAATCCCATGGAATCTGTTATGCTAAGTTATCTAGAATCGCTTGACACGTCGGTCGAGAGTTTGCGATCTGTTAGAGTGGTCCGGGAATACTCGGATGTGTTTGAGGAGGTGAAGGGCTTACCTCCGGAGCGGGAGATTGACTTCCGAATATATCTGGTAGACAATGCTAAACCTGTATCTTTAGCAGTGCGCCACATGGCTCCTCGCGAGAGGAGGGAACTCCATAAGCAAGTAGGGGAGTTTCTTGAGAAGGGGTCCATAAGACAAAGTATATCGGAGTGGGGTGCTCCAGTAGTTTTTGCTACGAAGGCGGATGGGTCCCTCAGACTTTGTGTAGGCTAAAGAGAACTAAATAAACTCATAAAGAAGAATAGACACCCATTGCCGAGGATGGATGATCTCTTTGATCAGTTGGTTGGCGCCTCAGTATTTTCGCAAGTTGGACTCAGCCACGGGGTTTCGTCAGTTGAGAGTGGCTGAGGATAGTATAGAGAAGATTGCCTTTAGGACTCCGGATGGTTTTATGAGTGGCTGGTGATGCCATTTGGTTAGACGAACGCCTCCGCATACTTTGTTGATTTGATGAGAAGGGTGTTCAGGGAGTACCTAAATAAGTTCGTGATGATCTTGGTGGATGACATCTTGGTCTTTTCTAGGAGCGAAATAAGTTTTCGTATGTGCTCAATAAGTTGAGCAAAGCCCGTTATGGGATAAACGGTGGTTTTGGAGCGAGACTGGCAAGGACATCCAGAGTTGGACAAGGGCTTAATTATTTAGCCGTTTTTACTAGTATCATCTCACGTAGGTCGTCTAAATTCGAAGGAGGTATCCCTTGGGTGTTTGTCTGATATTGGTTTAGGCCTTTGGGGCTTGCATTTGGGGGATGTCGAGTTCGACTAGGGTGGTCTGCGTGAGAGATGGATAGTTGTGACGATTTTGCATGGGAGAATATCCTGATTTTCTCTAGAAGTGGAGAAAAGCATGCCCTACATCTTAGGGAAGTGTTGGAGACTCTTTGAGCGCATTGTCTTAAGACAACAAAGGTGGATGGAATTCTTAGCATCCTATGAGTTTGAGATAGCGTATACCCCTGGCAAGGGTAACGTGGTGGCAGACGCCTTAAGCAGAAAAAGGCTGTCTTTGAGTCCATTGTTCGTGGAATGGCGAAGCTTGGAGTTTAATTCTATGTTAGACTTTAGACCTTCCGTTGACTTTGTACCCGGTTTGCTAGCCTCCTTGGAGGTTAGGCCTACTCTTTTGGGGCGGATTGGCGAGGCACAGCGAGACGACCCACAGTTGGTTGAGTTAGTAGAGAAGCTCATAAGGGGGGAGTCGTCCAGCCATTTGAGTAGGTACACCCTAGATGGTAAGGGGTGGTTGCGTAGAGACGGTAGACTTTGTGTACCGCAAGACGAGGGTCTGAGGAAGGCTATACTTGATGATGCACATCGGTCAAAGATGACCATTCATCCTGGTAGGGACAAGATGTACCAAGACATGAAGCGAGTTTTCTTTTTGGGCCGGTATGGAGAAAGATGTGGCCGAGTATGTCGCTAAATGCTTGGTGTGCTAGCAAATGAAAGCAGAGCAGAAGAAACCCGATGGGTTGCTTCACCCATTTGGAAGTTCCGCTATGGAAGTGGGATAGTGTCTCGATGGATTACCGAGATCGAGGAAGGGCAATACGGGAATTTGGGTTGTGGTAGACAGACTTACCAAGAGTGCCCATTTTATACCCGTGAAGAGTAAGAGGACCGCTCCATGGCTTGCTTCAGTCTATGTTAGAGAGATTGTTAGATTGCATGGCGTACCATCCAGCATTGTGAGTGATCGAGATCCTATCTTCACTAGTGAGTTTTGGAGAAGTTTGCAAGAGGCGGTAGGGACTCAGTTGTGTGTGAGCACCGCATATCATCCTCAGACGGACGGTCAGACCGAGAGGGTGAACCGTATCTTAGAAGATCTCTTGAGGCTTTGTATCTTGGATTTTGGAGGTACATGGGAAGAACATCTTCCTTTGGTGGAGTTCGCATACAATAACAGCTTTCAGTCTAGTATTGGCATGGCACCTTTCGAAGCTCTTTATGGAAGGCCTTGTCGATCTCCTACATGTTGGTGGGAATCTACGGATAAGATCTTGCTTGGGCCAGATATGGTTAGAGAGACTTCAGAGAAGATTGATTTGATTCGAAGAAGGATGAAAGCAGCGCAGGATAGGCAAAAATCTTATGCGGATCGGAGAAGGACGGATCTTGAGTTTGAGGTTGGGGACATGGTTTTTGTCAAAGTATCTCCGTTGAGAAATGTTGTTCGCTTTGGGTCCGTTGGGAAGTTAGCACCGAGGTTTGTTGGGTCGTTTCCTATTAAGGAAAGGATTGGACGGATGGCATATAGGGTGGAGTTGCCCGACAGACTTAGTGGTGTTCATGATGTATTCCATGTATCACATTTGAGGAAGTGCTTACATGAGACCGCAGAGGTCGTAGAGCCGAGCTTGCTTAGAGATGTAGAGGTAGAGCGTGATGCGACGATTCGACGAACTCCTACTCGCATCCTTGGGTCAGAAACTAGGAAGTTGAGGAACAGAGAAGTTCAGCTAGTTAAAGTGCAATGGGGAGAAGACGAGGGCAATGCTACTTGGGAGACGGAAGCGAAGATGCGTTCTTTGTACCCATTTCTTTTTTAGAGTATGTCTTTTAACTTCTCCTTTATCGTTTGTCTAGTACTTATCTTATCTTTAGTATGTCCTCTCATTAGTACCTTTGACCTTTAGATAGGGTAAACCTATGGTTGAAACATGTGTTTGAGACATGTTATGTTTGATGGATGCATGTGGATGCAAGTGGTTGCTCGTGGATGCATGTATACACACTCTAGGCACTAGATCGGCTCAATCACTTCATATGGCATATTGCATAAAATTGTGTGTAGGAAGCTATATTTATGGATGTATAATGATTGTGTTATCATATGGATGATGCATTTTGGTGAATGATTGTGCACTCATGTAGATATTGTATGTGTCGATAGGGTTCTCTCGCATACATAATGGATGCATGGCACTATCATGGTTTGCATATGTTCATACATTAGATAGGGAACATATACACACACTTTTTGCATATGCTCATACATCATTAGAAACTGTTTTAAGGACAATGGATGCCCGTGTTTGATGGATTGAGTAGATGGTTGTTTGGATGGTAGGATATGCATTCTCCTTAGCTTAGAGATTTCGGGGACAAAATCCTTTAAGGAGGGGAGAATGTAACACCCCGAATTTCGGTTAATGCTAAAATTCACAAATTAAAGAATAACTAATCACAGATGTGGGAATTAGGGGAAACGGGTCGCACCATTGCGTTCGTCTCGGAAAAATACGCGAAATAGAGTCTGAGTTTTCGAAAATCGGAGTCCGTATGAAGAAGATATGGACGAACGAAGTTAGGCAGAAAAACCGAAAACTAGCCAGAATGCACTGGCGCACTTGTGAAGTGCGCCAACACAAAAATGCACTGGCGCACTTGTGAAGTGCGCCAACACAATTTTACACTGGCGCACTTGGGAAGTGCGCCCGTGTCGGGACAGGAAACCTGCACAGTTTCTAGAGAGTTCTGTGGTTGGGTGCACCAGTTTGGGGTTTGGGCTTGGTCTTAGGGCTGGTTTCTGGAAGGTTCCGAAATCTAAGGGTCCTAATCTAATTTAGGGTTAATCTAATGGCCTAAAACACTTGCCTAATCCTATAAATAAGACCCTAAGCTAGCCCTAAATGGTCATAATCCTATCTCCTAACTAAACTATGCCAAAATTTTCTATGATCATGGCCTCCACTCAAAACCCTAGCCTCCATCCTATTTCTAAACTATTTCTATGAAGGCTTTCATGTGCATACAAGCATCTTTGAGTTATATGAGTGATCATTGGCTTGCATTCATCATCAAGTTGCAAGCTTTATGTTCAAGGCTAGAGTTTTTGGGTGATTTGTGGCAAGGGTTTGCTTATTGGAGTTTAGTGGTGAGTTTCTATAGACTTAACAATCAATTGTTAAATTGATTATGATAGGATATGATAAGATATGGCCATGTTTGTGGAATCAATGTGTTTATGCAAGTTTAGTATAGTGTATGTTGTGTGCTATATGCAAGTTTAATGCTATGTTTTATGATGCAAAACACTATGTTGAACATTGATTCATATGTAACATGTTATGCAAGCTATATGGGAGATTATATGCAAGTCTATATGTAACATGTTATGCAAGTTATGTATTTGGTTTTATGCATGCTAAGTATTTGGTTTTATGCATGCTATGTATTTGGTTTTATGCATGCTAAGTATTTGGTTTTATGCATGCTATGTATGTGGTTTTATGCATGCTAAGTATTTGGTTTTATGCATGCTAAGTGTTTGGTTTTATGCAAGTTTGTCTCTTTTTATGATATGCATAATATATGCAAGTTTGTCTCTAAGTATGGCATGTTATGCAAGTTCATATGCAAGTTATGATACATGTTCATATGCAAGTTATGATGCAAGTTCATATGCAAGTTATGATACATGTTCATATGCAAGTTATGATGCATGTTCATATGCAAGTTATGATGCAAGTTCATATGCAAGTTATGATGCAAGTTCATATGCAAGTTATGATACATGTTCATATGCAAGTTATGATGCAAGTTCATATGCAAGTTATGATGCAAGTTCATATGCAAGTTATGATGCAAGTTCATATGCAAGTTATGATGCAAGTTCATATGCAAGTTTATGTGCAAGTTCATATGCAAGTTTGTCTCTTTTTATGACATGCATAATGCAAGTTTGGGTTAAATGCTAGTTGGGTTTAATGTATGCTCATATATGCAAGTTGACACCTTTTGAACCCATGATAAAGTTATAAGCTATGTTGGTTAAACCCATGACATTTGTGATGAATCTTCCCTTTTATTATGTCACGTTACGAGAACGAATTACGTGGGGAACGATGGGGTTAATATGCATGTTAATAAAATGATGTGGAATGGGTATGCTTAAGAGTAACATAAATTAAATGGACATAATTGGGAATTTACCTATTGAGTTAGGTCTACCCATATTATGGAGTTGGGAATTTACCTATTGAGTTAGGTCTACCCATACTACGGAGTTGGGAATTTACCTATTGAGTTAGGTCTACCCATATTCTGGAAAACATGATTAATTAATTAGGGATAATTAATATAAATTATGAGGGTGATTAATTAGGTGTAATTAATCGACTAAGACACGAGGTTGGACTCAGTTGTAGCGTAAAACTGCCCGGACCTAACCGACTTAACCAGTTGCTACAAATGTTAGCCCAATGTGAGAGGTCTTAGGCACAAATTAAATACGTGATTAAAGTAAAGACACGAGGTTAGACCCTTTTTATGACGTAAGGCTGCCCGGACCCAACCGGCATATCCAGCAGTCATAAATGACGGTCTAATGTGAGAGGTCTTTATGAGGTCATGATCTTAATTAATTAATTAAGAAACACTTAACCATATTAGCATGTAGAGGGACATGAGGGGTTAAGTGGGTGCCTTGGGTGGCATGAGGAATCTAGTGGGTTGCCTTGGGTGGCAATAGAAAATACGATTAGAATACTTAACCAAAGAGGAACATGTAATTAAACATGGGTAAAGGGTTAAGTAAGTGCTTTGGGTGGCATGTGGAAATCTAGTGGGTGCCTTAAGTGGCAATTGATATATGATTAGATGATATAACCAAACCTTAACATGTAGGTGGGCATGATTATAACAGGGGTTAAGTAGGATACACTAGATAAAATAACAAGCTTAGGTGGTAGCTTGTGGGGGCCCATTTCAACCAATATCCCAAACGTATCTTAGTGGGCTCGACTCTAGTCGAGTGACGGGACACGCATATTGGGCTTGACTATAAGAGGCCAAAATGGGTTAGCGGTGGCAACGCATGACCAACGGGTTTCATATGCGTGTGTGGACCCGGGCTGGTAAATAAGACGTTGTTGCATCGTGTAGATATAAGCCGTGCACCGTTAGTTTTATCAGGTTGCCACGCTGGGGAATGGTACACCCCACGGTGGGGCCAGCACGGGTATCTAAGTTAGGGAGCCGATCGAATGGGGAGTAGTGTGTACACCTAGTGGATTGTAGGGCCCCGTGGCGTCTACTTAGTCACCTAGGGGTACGCGAGAACTATTAAGTTAATTTTATAAGTCCATGGGTGGGATCAACCTTTAAGTTAGGAATGACTGGTGTGGTGCAGTGTAGGAATTACCCTTGGGTGGGTAGATCTGGGGTGGTGTAATCCAGTAATTATCCTTGGGTGGATAAATGCGTCTTTTCGGTTATCTTAGTACATCCTGTGTTTAGTTGGCTACTTAGTATAGTCATTATCCCCAGAGGTACCGTACCTTGTTTATATCATACCCTAATTACTTTAATGATTGTATTGTTAGGGTTATAGGACTCACTCAGACTTATGTCTGACCCCGTTGTTTCTTTATCTTTTTCCCAACCCTCAGGTTTTCAGAGTGGGCCTAGCACTAGTGGGCTTTGATCAGACTGCTTTATCTATCTTTTGGAGCTTGGACCGTGGATGTAAAGCTCAGTTTATCTTTTCTATTATGGCTATTAGGTTATGTAGTGGGATTATGTACTTTCATTTTTATCAGGATGGATATTATGTACTTGACTCTTATTTATGGTTTTGGTGTAACCAAACATGTTTTACTTTCCGCTGAAATGAAATGATGTTTTAAATTCTCAAGTATTACTTATATCTGTCTTGTTGTAATTTTTCTGTTCTATATTCACTTAAAATACTCCACCGATGTTATGGAATTCCCTTAGTGAGTGACCGTAGCGGGTGTGGGGTGTTACATAATCCATGATTAATAAAAGGGTTAAGTTAACCTACACTTAGCCAATCTGAACTCGGTAATTTAACGGGGTTAAGTTGAACTATACTTAACCAATCCAACTCAGTAATTTGATAAGGCTGAGAACCGATTTGATACCTGGTCTGGATAAACTAACCTGATTGATAAATTAAACGAACCTGTTTTGCAGATCTGTAGGACCCACACCAAGTTAGGCAAGTTTGTAAATCTGTTATCTGATCCGTTAGTCTGAAAACTGATCGTCTGAACTTTGTATGTCTGAACTCTGTTAATAAGTTAATCTGAATCTGATAGTCTGGGGACACAAGGGGGAATACTTGTGTCATTTGTTGTTTGGGACCCATATTAGTCAGTAACCCTTTCTGGTATCAAAACTTTGACCCAACTGTAGGTAGGGTCCGGGCACGCTTACTGAACTAATTATAAGTGGTTCATTCTGATAATGGCGATGGGTGTTGATGGTGCGTTCCAACCGGGTCATGTGCGTGCATGGATCCCGGTCTGCCTCTGAGGATGTAAGACGCCGTGACATCTGTAAATATGCCTGTGCCAATTGGTTGCCACTTTAGGGAGTGATACACCCTATCGTGGGACCGACATAGGGTATTTATGTATTAGAGAGCCGATCGCTTGGGTAGGATTTAGGGCACACTTAGCTCTGTCTGATTCTGTTGGTACCGTCTGTTTTGTTGGGTGGTAACACCCGTCTGTTTCTGCGTGGTACCGTTCTGTTAGGGTGGTAAAGGCCCATTATTGTTAGCATTCTGTTTCTGTACTTTATCTGTTAGGGTGGTAAAAGCCCATTTTTTCCAAACTCTATCTCTATATGGACCATTCTGTTCCGTCCTGTTTCGATGTAAACATTGGGGTAACACCTAATCCTGTTATACTAGAATTGGTACCAAGAAGTTGGATCTTGATTTAATTCATACACCTGATACTGGGCCAAGTTTAGGCCAAGGGATAAATTCTTGTTTATACATGACATGTTAGAATGCTGGTACACCTGTGGTGAAAAACTTCACTTTGATTATGCGATGACTCCTTTGAACTATCTGTTAGATATTCACCATGCTAGTATGTAATTATCCTTATGTTCATCTCAGTTCCTCATGCCAGTTAACTTTATCAGTTTACATTGATTGTAGTAGGGCTTACTCAGTCTTTTTGACTGACCTGTTTTTCTTTCGCCTCTTTTCTTCCGTTTCCCCCCCCCCCCAGGTTCTCAGGGAGGGAATATTGGAGCTTAGCTTAGATTTCTGATCGCTTGCTTGTGGGATTTTAGCTCATGTATGGTCTTGACATGAAGCTAGCTATGGTTATCACTTATTTTGGGGATAGTACTTATGTATTTCAGTTTTTCAGTGATGTTGTTTTTATCTAGACTTGTGTATTTGGAAAGTTGACATTATGTTGTACCAGACTTGTTTTGAAATAGTTTGAAATCTTCCGCTGTTTTACTTATCTTATTTACTCTGTTTACATATATACATATGTTCTTGTTCTGCCTTGATATATCATTATGCATGTTTACCCGGTACAAACGCCCCTCCAAAGTCAGAGTGCTTGCAAGAGCCACCCTGGCGGAGGTGGGGTGTTACAATTATTATGTTGTGTAAGCGTACGGACTGCCACCTTCGATCAAATCAGATTCTATACTAAATTAATGCCCTCAAGTCTACTATACACCACTCAGAGCCGACATGCGTGTATCTAGACTATCCCATATATGTATCATCAATTGTAGTTCGATGCCTTGACCGCACGTCCTCTAATGTGCACCAAGTTCCGGGGCAGGGCGAAACAACAAACATGGAACTCAGTCGGGAGCTTTTCCTATCTGTACATGTCCGTCTTTAAGAGCCTCTATATACAGATATACCCAGGGTATGTGTAACACCCCACCTCCGTTAAGGTCACTCACAAAGGGAATGCCTTAACTTCGGTAGAGCATTATAGGTAAAAGATGCAGATAAATTACAAGATAGACAAATAAAGCAGCGGAAAATAAAGTCATTTTATAAACAACTTAATTCAGTCAAGCTTTTACAATAATTGGCTTAATCATACTTAAAAGTAATACATAAATATTCTGACTTGATCCAAAAACTTCCAAGTATAAAAGAAGCATAAAAATAACAATGTTATTCCCCAATAAAGCATGAACCAGCCATAGCAGTGGAAGATAGAGTCCAACGCAATACATCGACTACCTTCAAGCTTGGAAAGAAAATTGAGCTAAGTGATAACATTTCCTCCCTGTGAACCGGGGGGAACGGAAGAAAAGAGGCGAAATAAAACTAGGTCAGACATGAGTCTGGTAAGTCCAGTGACTTTCAGCATATAAACAGGCAAAAGCATCATGACATGAATAAACTGAATATAAGACAATACTGTGATAACAGGGATAACAAGATAACATAGGATAAGCATAAGGTATGATAAGGCAAGATAAACTGAATGCGCTTCTACTCTTTCTCTACTTCACTACTACTTTATTATTCTGATATATGTATATATATATACACCAACTAACTAGTGTCCCAACTAGTAATCTGTATAAAATGATAATATTACAACGTGATCCCAATCCCCGCAAATGGTGGTAGCCATCAGGTGTACATCTATCGTGAGGATTCCACCTTAATCAACCTAATTGTCATGAACATGTTAAATGTACCCTTACTACCCTATCGATTGGCTCCCTTACTTGTATTCATGTTCCAAGTGTCAGTGTCAATCGGCCCTTCTTACGTGTAGATACCATGTGCTGGTCCCACCATAAGGTGTATCAATCCTTATGATGGCGACCCGACACAATTCAAGATGCACAGTGTATAACTACTGGTACCCAGTGCCTGCTTTTTCCCACTCCGGAGTACGTGCACGCCCGTAAACTGTCGGAACCTACACTAACGTACCCTTTGCCACTGTTTTGACCGCTTATAATCAGCCCAGTAATCGTGCCCCACCCCGCCTAGTTTCAGGGTACCATAATACATTTATGTAGTTTACTACTGAAATGGGTCTCCGTTACTGGGTTTCCTGTTGGTTAAGTTTGTGGGCCTATATATACAAATATTACCCACTTACACGAGATGTACTTAACCCTCCCACCGATTCTAGAATGTTTTCTTAACGGTTAAGTTTGTGGGCCTATATTTACTAATATTACCCACCAACCTGATATGTACTTAACTCTTCCATCGATTCAAGCATGTTTATTTAACGGTTAAGTTTATGGGCCTAAATTTACTAATATTACCAACCAACCCGATATGTACTTCCCGCACATTATGCCATATTGGTTAAGTGTCGTCCATTCATGTTAACTTAACCCACCCATTCATCGTTTCATGTTGGTTAAGTATTTTCTTATTAACTTAACCTCGTTCGTTCATCAAGTTATATTGGTTAAGTGTTTTCTTATTACTTAACCCTACCCATTCATCATGCTATATTGGTTAAGTGTTCTTATTACTTAACCCTAGTCATTCATCTTGTTATATTAGCATTAATTGATTTATTAATGCACCTACCTCTCACATTAGATATGTGTTGTTGCGGTTACTGGATGTGTCGGGCGGTTCCGGGCAGTTTTACACCGCAACTCAATCTAACCCCGGGTTTTTCTTGGGAATGATGCATTAACCTCTCACATTAGATTGGTGTTGTTGTGGTTACTGGATGTGCCGTGCAGTTCCGGGCAGTTTTACACCACAACTCAATCTAACCTAGGGTTAGGCACATTCGTCTTTTTGCGTATTTACATATTTACAGATTATATGTAAATTATTCACAATTGTTGTCAATTTCAGATTATGCCATATTTTTCATAAATGTCCAAGTCTAGATTTATATGCTAATTATGCCAACCAGTCATATTCCAATTCTCAAGTTATGCCCAACAAAACTAATTGCAAGATATGGCCCACAAGTTCAATTTCGAGTTATCACTCAAAATAGACTACATCGAATCTTCCCAGGTTTGCAATAATAGTCATGCCCCAATATTCCAATATATATTATGCTTGATGTCTTAACCAATGGTTTTGCCTAATCCAGATTAATATTCAAATTTACAGTTTGCGCCAAATCTAGATTTAATATTTCTATTTACCCCAAGTTCGCAACAAAGACAATTATGCCCCAAATCATAAGTTACAAAATTATGTTCCACCATTACCAAATAGACTATCCCCTAGTACCCCCGCGCACATGCAATAAATTTCAGTCTAGATTCGAGGTTAATCTGGATTCATAAAATAAAAGGGGAAGAAAGATGAACATAAATGAGAGTAGGCATAAAACAGGTGTTAAAATGGTAGATCTGTAAAATATAATATTATGGACCTAAGAGGATTACAGATCTGTTAGAGTTGAGGTATAACAAAGATAGATCTGAAACAAACTGACAGAAATAACCTCATAGACATATAGAATCTGATATAAATAATATCATGAGCCTAAAAAGGATTATATATCAGATGTCCAACAAAGCTAGGCATGATTGAATAATAACTTCCTAGGCATGTAAATCATTGATTCAATAGAAAGATAGGAACTAATCTGAAAGATTTGTATTATGGACTTAGATCCATTTCAGTACATGCCAAAATCACTATTAGGTGTTTAAATCTGAAATAAACTTGGACTTACATGTTTATAGCTCGATTTACGCCCCAAATCCCAAGTTATATGTCCAATATACTTTATGCCTCAAATCTCAAGTCAAATGTCCAATACTTTATGCCTCAAATCTCAAGTCATATGTCCAATACTTTATGCCTCAAATCTCAAGTCATATGTTCGATACACTTTATGTTTTGAATACAACATGTGTTATGTCCTCAAATCAGTTACAACTCAATTATGCCCAATTATACACAATTTAATTCTTTTTCCCAATTTTAGCGCTAGTCATGTCCAAATCATATATTATACCCAAATTTTCTTTCCAACGTACGTTCATCTCTTATGAGATCTGGCTCTGGCTCGCAGTAGCCTGGCTATAAAACTAAAGGGAAGAAGGAAAGAAGAGACAAAGAAAGGACATAATATTATCAATGAGTTAGATCCAAAGGATATAGAAAAACAGGCATAATCTCAGATCCAGATTTATTACAATGTCAGAATCACAATTAACTTTTATTTCTGAAAGTAACGTGAACTTACAAATTATAGAACGGTCTTGAATTCTGGGATCTGTATTCTGAAACTGAATAGCTTCCCCTTGAAGTAGACTAATTTAGATTTGATTTGATTCTTAGAAATAGTTGTTGAAGTCGGTGAATTAGCCTTCGAATCTCTACTTTAATTCTAAACTTGATTTCTACGAAGAGCTTGAGCAGCATAACCCCGCCTTTGATTTATTTTGATATGAATTAGGTTAGAGTACAGGCGAAATAAAGTTATGTGGAGATAAAGTGAGGCTTGGGGATGTTTAAATAGCTTAGGAGCAACGAATTTGGTCAGTACGGGCTTCCAAATGCAGAAAAACGAATCTGTCCACGGATCTGGAAAAGGGGGGAGGTTGACCCCATGGTCGACCTGTTCTACCCAGGTCGACCCCCTAGTCGACCTGGTTCGTGGGCGGGAAATTTTCCGCTTACCTCGAGTGTGTGATTTGAATTTCGAAACTTTAAATTTGAATTCGGGCTGGTTTTTATTCTAAATTCCTGAAACTTCTAAGTGTTATAACTTCATACGGAGTCTGATTTATGCAAACCCAGGCTCTATCTCAAGCAGAATTTCGAGATGAACGCAAAATCGTAACCCGTTTCCCTTAATTCTTCTCTTAAAAATTGAGTATACTTTAATTTGTTACTTTGACGTTCACCAAAAAATACGGGTGTTACATTCTCCCCTCCTTAAAGGATTTCGTCCCTGAAATCTTCAAGTTAAGAAGAATGCATATCCTAACATCCAACGTCCATCTACTCAACCATTCAATCACATGTATCCATTGCCCTTAAAAGGTTTCTAATGTCGTATGAACATATGTAGAGTGTGTGTATATGTCTCTTATCTAATGCAAAATCAGGCGGTCTACGGATCCAGTTGACCTCCTTAATGTGAATCATGAGAGTGTCATGCATCCAATAGGTATGCAAATATCCCTAATCATGTAAATACTATATGTGTGCATATTCACTCATCCATATGCAACATCCATATGATAACACATCAAGTTTCAATCCATATACAAATACATTCATATGCATATGCAATATGAAAGTGACTGAGCCCATCTAGTGCCTAATGTGTGTATATGCATCCACGAGCAACCACTAGCAAACACTTGCAACCACATGCATCCACCAAACATAACATGTCTTAAACACATGTTTACATCCATTGGCATCTACCTAAGGATCGAGGATAGGACCGAGAGGATATACTTAAAAGATAAAGACTAGCATGCAAATAAACTTTACAGAAAAAGAGGAATCAGGGATATACCCCAAAATGGGTATGATGCGCGTATCTAGTCTTCAGTCTTCTAAGTCGCATCTTCTTGAGCTTCACTCCACTGTACCTTATCTAATTTAACTTCACCATTGCGAAGCTTCTTGACCTCCATTTCCAAAACCCACTATTAAAGATAGGACCTCGATCACTTACTATGCTAGAGGGTATCCAATGTAGTCGAACTATCTTTCAAGATAAACAGATATTAACCATGATACCAAGTGTATATACTAAGATGATTAGAGGTCTCTCTTCTACATAGCTTATCCATCATGTCACAAATATGAAGGTCTAAAGCTAAAGGTCGCTATGTATTTTTTACCTCTCTTAAGGTCAATCTTACTTAGGGCGCCTGCCACAACCATCTATTTCTCACGCAAACCATCCTAGTCGAACTTGACATTCCTCAAGTACAAGCCCCAAAGGCCTAAATCAATATCAGACAAGCACCCAAGGAATACCTCCTTCAAATTTGGACGATCTATGTGAGATGATACTAGCAAAAAAACCAAACAATTGAGCACTTAACCGACTCTGGCTATCCTCGCCAATCTTGCTCCAAAACTATCGTTGATCGCATAACTGGCTTTGCATTGTCAACTAGATATATGTGGAAGTCTACCTCACGTTTTAGGGGACATACCCCTAACCTTAATCAAAAACATCTGTGTACTCATGGACTACTCCAACGGATCGAAAATCATCGATAAATACATTAAGTGATTCTTGGTAGCTAAGACAAACTGATCCCTTAGGATCACATGAAATATCGAGGGTACTCCCGAGGCAAGTAAAAGGTCTAACTACCCTCCTTCCGCAATTACTAGCTAACCATCCCATGCATAGAATCAATCCATAGCCCATGGAACCAAAAACATAAGCATTAATATAGCTATTCTCAAATCCTCACAAACCAAAGATAAATGAGCCGAACCAGCAATTGGATTTGAGACAATAATGGGATCCTCTACTATACAAGTTCTAGGGTGCAGAGACTCAACTATGGAAGCAGATATAAACGAATGTGAAGTGCTAAAATCAAAAGAGTAATAACAGGATGATCAAAAAGAAAAACTAAACTCTTTCAACAGAAACCTTACTACCTCTCTCTTAGGTACGCTAGCGGTGAGAGTACACATTTGCTCTCCTGGAAATCCTGCCATTTTTTCTTGCCCTTGTCCTTAATTATACGACCCGTTATACCATAATAAATATACTTCCTCTTATTTTAGGTTTTACTATTCTTTCCTCCCCTCCTTTGTGAACCAAGTCTATATCCATGAGTTCTTCATCCTTCGATTGTGCTTCTTAGCTAAACTCCCCCATCTTTGCCATGCTTGTGTAACTTGTTGACAGGTCTCTTGAAAGCAACCTTCATTGCGCGGAAAATCTTACAAAGCTCGAAAGAAAATTAGCCGCAGGTGAAACTACAACGACTATAGATAGAAGTTGGGAACTTCTTCGCCCTTTGACAGGTGTCGTAGTCTCATTGAGCCTACGGAACCATGTCGCGATGAGGTTACCTCCCAGAAAGCCAGAAGCCCCGGAGACTCAGGAAAGAAGGAAACAAGGATTCAAACAGAGGATAAAAAAAGATAGTGCATATGGCTTTGGGGAATATGCCTTTAAAACAAAACTTTTCTTTTGAAAATGCTTCTTTTAAAATCGTTTTGAAAATAATTTTTCAAATCTTTTATCTGATCCGGTAACCTTCAGCTCTGATACCAAGTGTAACACCCTACCTTTGTTAAGGTCACTCATAAAGGAAATGGCTTAACTTCGATGGAGCATTATAGGTAAAAGATGCAGATAAATTAAAAGACAGACAAATAAAGCAGCGGAAAATAAAGTCATTTTATAAACAACTTAATTTAGTCAAGCTTTTACAACAATTGGCTTAATCACTTAAAAGTAATACATAGAAATTCCGACTTGATTCAAAAACTTACCAAGTATAAAAGAAGCATAAAAATAACAATGATATTCCCCAATAAAGCATGAACCAGCCATAGCAGTGGAAGAGAGAGTCCAAAGCAATACATCAACTATCTTCGAGCTTGGCAAGAAAACCGAGCTAAGTGATAACATTTCCTCCCTGTGAACCTGGGGGGGGGGGGGGGAACAGAAGAAAAGAGGCAAAACAAAACTAAGTCAGACATGAGTCTGGTAAGTCCTGTGACTTTCAGCATATAAACAGGCAAAAACATCATGACATGAATAAACTGAATATTAGACAATACCGTGATAACAAGGATAACAAGATAACATAGGATACGCATAAGGTATGATAAGGCAAGATAAACTGAATGCGCTTCTACTCTTTCTCTGCTTCGCTACCACTTTGTTATTCTGATTTATATATATATATATCTGCACCACCTAACTAGTGTCCCAACTACTAATCTGTATAAGATGATAATATTACAACGTGATCCCAATCCCCGCAAATGGTGGTAGCCTTCAGGTGTACATCTATCATGAGGATTCCACCTCAATCAGCATAATTGCCATGAACATGTTAGATGTACACTTACTACCCTATCGATCGGCACCCTTACTTGTATTCATGTTCCAAGTGTCTATGTCAATCAGCCCTCTCTTGCGTGTAGATACCCTGTGCTGGTCCCACCATAAGGTGTATCAATCCTTATGATGGCGAGCTGACACGATTCAAGATGCACAGTATATAACTACTGGTACCTAGTGCCTACTTTTTCCCACTCCGGAGTACGTGCACGCCCGGAAACCGCCGGAACCTACACTGACGTACCCCCTGCCGTTGTTTCGACCGATTATAATCAGCCCAGTAATCGTGCCCCACCCTGCTTAGTTTCAGGGTACCATGATACATTTATGTGGGTTACTGCTGAAATGGGTCCCCATTACTAGGGTTTCCTACTGGTTAAGTTTGTGGGCCTATATATACAAATATTACCCACCTACATGAGATGTACTTAACCCTCCCATCGATTCTAGCATGTTTTCTTAATGGTTAAGTTTGTGGGCCTATATTTACAAATATTACCCACCTACCCGATATGTACTTAACCCTTCCATCGATTTAAGCATGTTTATTTAACGGTTAAGTTTGTGGGCCTATATTTACTAATATTACCCACCAACCCGATATGTACTTAACCCTCCTGCACATTATGCCATATTGGTTAAGTGTCGTCCATTCATGTTAACTTAACCCACCCATTCATCGTGCCATGTTGGTCAAGTATTTTCTTATTAACTTAACCCCGTTCGTTCATCAAGTTATATTGGTTAAGCGTTTTCTTATTACTTAACCCTACCCATTCAACATGCTATACTGGTTAAGTGTTCTTATTACTTAACCCTAGTCATTCATCTTGTTATATTAGCATTAATTGATTTATTAATGCACCAACCTCTCACATTAGATACGTGTTGTTTTGGTTACTGGACGTGCCGGGCGGTTCCGAGCAGTTTTACTCCACAACTCAATCTAACCTCGGGTTAGGCACATTCGTCTTTTCGCATATTTACAGATTATATGTAAATTATTCACAATTGTTTTCAATTTCAGATTATGCCATATTTTCCATAAATGTCCAAGTCTAGATTTATAAGCTAATTATGCCAACCAGTCATATTCCAATTCTCAAGTTATGCCTAACAAAACTAATTGCAAGATATGGCCCCCAAGTTCAATTTCGAGTTATCACTCAAAATAGACTACATCGAATCTTCCCAGGTTTGCAATAATAGTCATGCCCCAATATTCCAATATACATTATGCTTGGCATCTTGACCAATGGTTATGCCCAATCTAGATTAATATTCCAATTTACAGTTTGCGCCAAATCTGGATTTAATATTTATATTTACACCAAGTTCGCAACAAAGACAATTATGCACCAAATCATAAGTTACAAAATTATGTTCCACCATTACCAAATAGACTATCCCCCCAATACCCCGCGCACGTACAATAAATTTCAGTCTAGATTCGAGGTTAATCTAGATTCATAAAATAAAAGGGGAAGAAAGAGGAACATAAACGAGAGTAGGCATAAAACAGGTGTTAAAATGGTAGATCTGTAAAATATAATATTATGGACCTAAGAGGATTACAGATCTGTTAGAGTTGAGGTATAACAAAGATAGATCTGAAACAAACTAACAGAAATAACCTCATAGACATATAGAATCTGATATAAATAATATCATGAACCAAAAAAGGATTATATATCAGATGTCCAACAAAGCTAGGCATGATTGAATAATAACTTCCTAGGCATGTAAATCATTGATTCAATAGAAAGATAGGAACTAATCTGAAAGATTTGTATTATGGACTTAGATCCATTTCAGTACATGCCAAAATCACTATTAGGTGTTTAAATATGAAATTAACTTGGACTTACATGTTTACAGTTCGATTTATGCCCCAAATCTCAAGTTATATGTCCAATATACTTTATGCCTCAAATCTCAAATCATATGTCCAATACTTCATGCCTCAAATGTCAAGTCATATGTCCAATACTTTATGCCTCAAATCTCAAGTCATATGTTCGATACACTTTATGTTTTGAATACAACATGTGTTATGTCCTCAAATCAGTTACTACTCAATTATGCCCAATTATACACAATTTAATTCTTTTTCCCAATTTTAGCGCTAGTCATGTCCAAATCATATGTTATACCCAAATTTTCTTTCCAACGTACGTTCATCTTCTATGAGATCTGGCTCAGGCTCGAAGTAGCCTGGCTATAAAACTAAAGGGAAGAAGGAAAGAAGAGACAAAGAACGGACATAATATTGTCAATGAGATAGATCCAAAGGATATAGAAAGACAGGCATAATCTCAGATCCAGATTCATTACATTGTCAGAATCACAATTAACTTTTATTTCTGAAACTAACGTGAACTTACAAATTATAGAATGGTCTTGAATTCTAGGATCTGTATTCTGAAGCTGAATAGCTTTCCCTTGAAGTAGACTAATTTAGATTTGATTATTAGAAATATTTGTTAAAGTCGTTGAATTAGCCTTTGAATCTCTACTTGAATTCTAAACTTGATTTCTACGAAGAGCTTGAGCAGCATAACCCCATCTTTGATTTATTTTGATATGAATTAGGGTAGAATATAGGAAAAATGAAGTTGTGTGGAGAGAAAGTGAGGTTTGGGGGTGTTTAAATAGCTTAGGAGCAACGAATCTGGTCAGAACGGGCGTCCAAATGCAGAAAAACGAATATGTCCACGGATCTGGAAAAGGGGGGAGGTCGACCCCATGGTCGACCTGTTCTACCCAGGTCGACCCCCAGGTCAACCTGGGTCGTGGGCGGGAAATTTCCCGCCCAGCCCGGGTGCGTGATTTGAATTCCGAAACTTTAAATTTGAATTCGGCCTGGTTTTTATTTTAAATTCCTGAAACTTCTAAGTGTCATAACCTCTTCATATGGAGTCCGATTTATGCAAACTCGAACTCTATCTCAAGCAAAATTCCGAGACGAACGAAATGGCGTAAACCATTTCCCTTAATTATTCTCTTAAAAATTAAGTATACTTTAATTTGTTACTTTGACGTTCACCGAAAATACGGGGTGTTACAGTACGTTTTCACGGTGGCTATGGCCCCACCTCGGCCCTTCCCTCAACTAGTAAAGACTACAAGAGCTAAACGACTGCCTCTAAGAAAAACAATCTAAACATCCATTTGGCGTCTTTCCTCAACCACCGTATCCCGATAGTGAAAGGTGAATGGTCTATAGGTTTTAGCTTTAGTCTTTTCGCATCCCACTGGCTGCCAATGATGGGTATCCGACGATCTACTATCCTTGTTGGTCGCGACCCTTCGCCAACCCATTGAGGCAACCGTCGAATCACCCTGGTGTCACCACGTCACAGCATTCTGACTGCATAACTACTTCTGCAGTCAAGGCCCACCCACCTAGTAGTTTGGCGCAGACCCAACCTCTACGAGCACAGCTTAAAACATCTGCACCGCATAGAGGACTACTAGGAGCACCTTACATATCTCAGGAAGCCACATGCTTCCCCTTCTAATCCTTCGGAGCCAACAGAATAATCAGATGAATGTGCGCTCCCCTCGTGCCTTATAACACCACAATGATCTACCCCGTTGGATTATTCACCCTCAAACGTGCGGACTGGTCTAAGCACCTCACTTTAATGTGTTGTTAGACTCTATGTCTAAACATTCTTTTACGCGCTTGCCTTACCTCACCAGGTTTCCATTTAACTTGGTTATTCCCATGTACATTGAATTCTTATTCAAATTACCAAGTTTCTCTTGCTTATTAATTTCAGTCACATAACTTAACCCATTTAAGTTTATTAATAAGCCCACAACATGTTATTCTTTAGATTGTGGCCCAAGATCTGTAATCCATAATCTCTTTTATACTCTTGTTAGATTTCATCATTACAATAACATGGTTTACTTAATATGTAATTAAGTATATCTCAATTCATATGTTTTCTGTTTAACATGTTAGTCATTATTTATGATTAAATATAACTTATTTCATAAGTTTTCCTCATTCTTTCTCATTTAATCATAATTCCATTTTATAACCATTACTATAAGTTATCGTTGTTTACTTATTAACTTAGTTCTCTTAACTAAGGCCCATTAATAAGTTTCTCTATCCATTTATTATGACCTATGTTATAATTTCCTCTTCTCCCTATGACAAGCCTAAACATGTTTTTCTTATCAACGGGTTTCAGACTTCCAAGTTTACAGCTTACTTAATTTATAATTAAATACATCTTCTTATGCTTCAAATATTTTTCCATTTTTCTCAACTGGTTTCCAGCTTTTTCCCATTTACCGGTTACTTAATTTACAATTAAGTGTCGCTTATCTCATTTCACCAGTTATCCCATTTCCTTATTAGTTTATTATAACCTAAGTTATAATCTTCACTTGTCCCTAGGACAAGTCTACCTATTATACAACATTTTCATTAATGTTATTTATTTATAATAGGTTATTATTATTCCCCTTTTATGCCTTTTACTATTTTAATCCATTATACTCCATTCATTGTAATATATGTTTCTTATTTTATTAAGGAAAACACTTCATGCACTTTATCAGTTTGATTTATAGAAGGAACCAGTGATTTATTTTCATAACTATTCCCATCTATATCCGTGGTGGAAAGTAATTTCTTTCCTTTTTTTACTTATTTACTATGGCTTACTTGCAACCACGTTCTCAGAAATAGGCCATTTAGGGCAGGGCCGGCCCAGAGGGAAGCCCACCAAGCCCTCGGGTTGGGGCAGCCCACAGGGCCTAGGCAACCCAACAACATTTATGTTTATGATATAATTTATAATAAGTGTTAGCCTACGATCTTGTGTCAAACATATGGTAGTCTGGTAGTAAGGACCACAATTTGGGGTGTTAGGCGACCTGGGTTCAAAACTTGCTGGTGGCATAAACTGTTTTCCTTTTGCAAAATTTTGCACTCTGACTTTTACCTAGTAATGTTATCAGGTTTATTCTTTATTTGTTTTAATTAGATTTTTTATGTTTTTTGTTTCTAATGGTAATATTAAAAATGTTCATAATAAAACATTGAAGTTGGAAAATTTTTAACATTTATGTGAGCTCCTTCTCTCGCACGCATTACTGCTTACTTAAAAGCAACCATATTCCATATCCATGCATTTATTTCTACTCTTAGTACAAGGCAAATCTAAGTAAAAAAAACTGACATAGTTTATTAACCATTCATGTTGTAAGTTATGTTGCAACCAACCACCAACACCTGTAGTTCTGTTGCATTCTGGAAGAACAATTTTAAGCTGATCACTCCATTTTATTCTGTAAATACTTTGTGAAGATGATAAATGCTCTACTTGGCTCACCAAGTGATGCTAGCGGTGTAGACCCCAAAGGAATTTCAAGGGTTAAAAATGATGTAAGACAGAAAGGAAAACCATTTTTCATATCAGTTACATTAGAAATATTCTAAATTAGATAAAGGACAACTGAAATCTAAATGATTTGGCAACTAATGCATATGAGCATATACAATGGTTTGTAATGGGATTGAGAAATGAGAATACTCAGCGTCGACAGTGCAACCTATTAACAGGCGTTCTCAACAATGTTGTAAGGGCCTAATGGAAGAAAGGTATGACATATGAAATCCATTTTCTGTTAATACTTGAATACAACTTATTTGATAATTGTAAAACTATACAATAGCTAAAAATGAATTCAATTATTTATAAGATACTTAATTACTTGGTGCCAATCCCATGGAGTGAACTAGAGTATATTTGATGATTGTGCTAATCCTGTGAAATGGAGAAAAGCACTAGATTGAGCAAAGAGTACATGCAGCTAAGGATATAGGCTTTACATCTAATGCTGCAGCATTGGTCGTCGTGACTTGATGTTCTAGACCGACCACGCATGCAAAAAAAGTCTAAACATGCATGCACTATCATGTTGTATAGACTCTGATCTGCTATTTGATGTGAGAAAAAAATAGTAATCCCATATCATTAAAAACAAATTAAACTTTCTTATGAGTGGGCAACAAAATGTTGCTATGGCTTGGGCAACGATTTCCTTGGGCCGACACTGATTTAGGGAAATACATCGCTTTTCCTTCACATCGCACTAACTCAATCCATTACATCCCTTTCTTTCTTATTTTCGGAGTTAGACATTTAATTACCATCATTGCCATTTATTCATATCTTGTTATATACATATATATTCACTAGACCTCTCACATTAAGCCTACACCTGTGGACGCTGGATTTGCCGGGCGGGTTCGTGCAGACTTCTGCCACAAGTTGATATAACTTCGTGTCTTAGCACCATTACATGTTTTAATTATGCACTTAGACCCCTCACAATAGATTTACCACTTGTGAATGCTGCATATGCCGGGCGGCTCCGGGCAGACTTCTATCACAAGTGCAAATCTAACCTCGTGCCTAAGAGCGTTTCAGTGTCAAATTACTGTGAATCTAGGCATGTTCGTTCTTTAACCATTATTCCTATTTCATGTAAATTTTAGGCATATTCTCCTTTTCATATGTTTACTGTAATCTAATTTATATGTCTTCAAATTATGTCTATATTTTGTCGCATGTCCTTTTTAACGTGTGTTTAATCCTATTTTGACATGTAAACATTCAATCGAGTAATTATTCAAATCCAACAAGTTAAACATGTCATTTACTCGATAATATAAATCACATAATTATAACAATAGTAGTCATTGCACATATTCTAACAAGTTCGTCCAACATGTAATCATTCCAACACTTTAACTGATTCAAATGCATAAATTATTCAAATTAACATCTCAACTTGTTATAACAATAATTTATAATTAATCTATCAATTTCACAATTAAAAAGGGAAATGCTAAACGATAACATATTATTATCTAAAGGCTATAGCTTAAACCTACTCACCTCGTAAGCTTTCCAAATCCTGGATCTGGTCCAGATCTATCCTTCCATGGTTTTCCCCTAATTGGATTCTAGAACCTAAAAACCATGGATTTATAATTTTATCTAAAGGAAAAAGGGATGAAAAGAAAAGGGAATTGAAAAATAGACCAGATCTAGGAATTACCTCACTTCAATAAGAGATCTAAAATTAAAGTAGATTCGCTGTGATAGAGGAAGGCTTGCAGATCTCTAAACTCTAACTAATGGTTCTAGTTGATTATTGAAGAAGAAGATATTTGATTCAGTCTGGGTAGAGGCAACATCTAGTTCTCCATTGATTTTGGTGTGGAGAAAGAAGAGAAACGGGGGCTTATTTATAGCCTAGAGCCAACGAATCCAGTCAGAAATCCGTCTAGGTGCAGAAAAATGAATCGGCCTAAATTTGCCGTAGGGGGGTCGACCCCCTTCATGTGGGTCGACCCACCTTCATGTAGGTTGACCCCCCCCTTGAAGGGGTCGACCCCCGTGGGTCCGGAGGCCGAAAATTGATCTGGGTTGTTCCTATTTTTTCTGACAAACCTCTGGAGCCCATAACTTCTTCATACGATGTCCGTTTTACGCAAACTCAGACTCTATCTGAACTAGGATTCCGAGGCGAATGCAATGGCATAGTCCATTTTATTAATTTTGAATATTTAATTAAGTTACTCTTATTTTATTATCTTAAGTTAAAAAATGCAGGTTGTTACATTCTCCCACCCTTAGGAAATTTCGTTCCCGAAATTTGATAAGGGTAAAATCAATTAACCCCTCGCATAATATACATCCACCATGTGTGCATCCAATTTTTGCAAACATCGTGCACTTTTCCAAAGTGAAATACAACATAGCAATGCATGTATGCCTAAGCGGTACCTTCTATGTGTATGCAAATTTGTCAAAAATCCTTTTTAAAATATGACGCTCACATCCTAAATATACTGGCAGTTATACATAGGTGCAATATTTTGAAAATCAAAATGCTCTTTCATCCAAATTTTCCCACACTCTTACTGAGTAGGAGCATAGTTCATCCAATTGTTGCATCCAAAATCCTACCAACCAACTTTATTTTTCGAATTTCAGAAAAATCTAATTTTCTAAATTCGGTTTCTTATGTTACAAAAAGGTGGAAAACGGAAAACTTCGCATCTTCCATTTTTCTTTTTCAACCCTTTTCTAATCGTACTTGGATTTTATGAAACTATTTATAAAGATTCTCCTATTTTCCTATCCAAGCATAGCCCACATAAGAAAATATTTCTTTGTTAGTGGTTTTCTTTTTCATCTTATCTTCGAAATTTTTATCTTTATCCATCTTTTCTCATAATTTTCCATTTTTGTTGCCTTACTGAATTTGTTGTTTCCTTTTTAGTTGTACCATTTCTCTTTTCTTAGCTTATTTAATCATATGATCTCAATTTAACTTTAAATAAGCCTTTTAATCTTTCAATTAAAATAGGAGAACGGACACCCTACACAGCTACTACTAAGGGCCAAGAATCTCGGACTATGTCCCCTTCAAAAAATTCCTAGCCATGGGATCCACGACAGGTTTAGGTGTTACCCTAGCTACCCAATAAGAACAAAATAATGGAACAATCCCAACAGAAATGCAGTATCAGGTTTTACCCCTAACATGATCTAAACACTTACTTGCCCATTTTTACTATCTAGTAGTTACCACTAGTCCTAGCTGTGTACCAATAATTATTTCAAGCAACACCCTAGGCTTTTCAATGCTTACGCATTCTATGGGAACTTACCATTATTCCAAGATAATTCTTGCCGTTTACCTTATAGCCCCAAAACTTTTCCCATCTTCCCTAAGCACTAATCCTCACCTACTCCATTCTTTAAAACATGGTTTGGCCTTTTTCATTTGAACTTTCTTTCAAAAATTTAAAAATGTCAAAAACCTTATTTTCCTCATGAAGACTTACTTTTGCCAAACCATAAAACGTGTTATATAAAAAATGTAAATCATCTTTTTTTTCAAATCAAAAAAACTGGAGTAGATAAGGACAACTATTTCTCAGTCGAGTTTATAACTTGTTTTTACCTATAAGGTCAGCTCAGTCTCTTACCACAAGGTGCAAACATCCACTCTATTCTTAATTTCTACACTTATTTTGTCCACCCAACAAAATTATCTTGTCAAAATAATTTATCCAATAAGGATTGTCATAAGAATAGAGATTTAAAATGTTTCTTTATTAAAAATTCTCATATGAAATATAACAAGAAAACTAGTGAGCTATACTTGCTCTATAATATGCACCTTTTTCTATGCTTTAGACAAAATTTTTGAAAGAAATCACTATTTACAAAATATACCCCATTTTACTTCAAAACCCAATATGTACTCCTTTACATATTTAAAACTATAACTTTTAAGATTAAAACTTGAAAACATCACAAACCATTTTCCCAAAACTTTTACAATTTCAAGTCCTTAAAAGTTAACAATGGGGTTAGACTCAAAGTGGGTTTCCAATTTTTCTAGGCTTTCCTAGACACTCCCACAAAGTCAATTTTCTCAACTATATATATACCTAATCCATTTTTCTCTTTTCAACCTTTTCCAATTTATAAGGTTTTCAAACCCACTAACCCAAAATACTAATCATATGGGATTCACTTTCTTCCATACAAAGTACATTGTACACTCTCTACCCAAATTACCTAAGGGTCTCAGACTCCATACTAATTCCTTTAGTGTACAAAACAAACATCCCATTTGCTACCATATTATACTCTTTCTATTTAGTGGGTTCCTCTATAGATCTATGGATCTCGGTATATATATATATATAATATTTATATTTTAAAAAAATACAAATACGCTTACTCAATATTTATATAGGAATCCTAAACCTCAACTCTGATACCAGATGTAACAACCCGAATTCTGGCAGACCGAATTTTTTCAAAATTCCAATCTATCGAAACTTGGATTGGTTTGCTCTGTATCCTACAGAAAAGACAGAGACATAAAACATGTCAGAGCTCAAAAAATATCTCACAACGGAATGAATAAAATATAATATAGTCAAAATATAGCCTTACTGTATTAATAATATTGCCTAACCAGTATCCAAGGCTATAATGTCTCTGCCACAAATCTAACTTGCGAGTATGTTATGAGGAAGGGGTCCGAACACAAGTTCTGGTGATTGGATTTAAATTATATACTTTGGATAACACTACATATACGGTTCAATCATATTTTCTTATTTAATAGGTTACTTGAGTTAACAGCACTCAAGGCTTACACACACATCGTGCCCATTTACTTCCCAGTAGATTAACCAAGTACAGTATATATGTAGCTACCCCCAATATTAAGGTACACCCCATGGTACCCCACTCGCACAGTCTCCATTGTAATACCATCGAAGTATACGCAGTCCCTCGTCCTACGCCGTAGTGACGTACGGATCTCTATATAACACTGTTACATTCCGCATATATCTATCATTATTATGCTATGTAAGCGTACGGACTGCCACCATCGATCGAATCAGATTCCATACTAAAGTAATGCCCTAAAGTCTACGATACACCAACCAGAGCCGTCATGCATGTATCTAGACTGTCCCATATACGTATCATCAGTGTAGCTCGATGCCTTAACCGCATGTCCTCTAATGTGCACCGAGTTCCGTGGCAGGGCAATACAAGAAACACAGAACTCGGTCGGAACCTTTTTCCATATCTGTACAGGCCCGTCTTTAAGAGCCTCTATATACAGATATACCTAGGGTATGTTTTCACGGTGGCTATGGCCCCACCTCAGCCCCTCACTCAACTAGTAAAGACTACAAGTGCTAAACGACTACCCCTAAGAAAAACAATCTAAACATCCATTTGGCATCTTTCCTCAACCACCGTACCCCGATAGTGAAAGGTGAATGGTCTATTGGTTTTAGCTTTAGTCTTTTCTCATCCCACTGGCAGCCGACAACGGGTGTCCGACGATCTACTATCCTTGTTAGTTGTAACCCTTCGCCTCCCTATTGAGGCAACCTCCGAATCACCCTGGTGTCACTGCGTCACAGTAGCTACTTCTGCATTCAAGGCCCACCCACCAAGTAGTTACGCGTAGACCCAACCTCTGCGAGCACAACCTAAAACATCTACCACCGTATAGAGGACTACTAGGGGCACCTTACGTATCTCAGGAAGCCACATGCTTCCCCTTCCAGTCCTTCGGATCCGACAGGATAATCAGATGAATGTGTTCTCCCCTCGTTCCTTATAACACCACAATGATCTATCCCGTTGGGTTATTCACCCTCAAACGTGCGGATCGGTCCAAATGCCTCACTTTAATATGTTGTTAGACCCAATGTCTAGACATTCTTATACGTGCTTACCTTACCTCACCAGGTTTCCATTTAACTTGGTTATTCCCATTTACATTGAATTAATATTAGAATTACCAAGTTTCTCTTGGTTATTAATTTCAGTCATATAACTTAACCCATTTATGTTTATTAATAAGCCCACAGCATGTTATTCTCTATATTGTGGCCCAAGGTTTGTAATCCACAATCTCTTTTATATTCTTGATATATTTCATCATTACAATAACACGTCTTGCTTAATATGTAATTAAGTATACCTCAATTCATATGTTTACTGTTTAACATGTCAGTCGTTATTTATGATTAAATATAACTTATTTCAAAAGTTTTCCTCATTCTTTCTCATTTAATCATAATTCCATTTTAAAACCGTTACTACAACTTATCGTTGTTTACTTATTAACTTAGTTCTCTTAACTAAGGCCTATTAATAAGTTTCTCTATCCATTTATTATAACCTATGTTATAATTTCTTCTTGTCCCTAGGACAAGCCTAAACATGTTTGTCTTATCAGTGGGTTTCGGACTTTCAAGTTTACATCTTACTTAATTTGTAGTTAAGTACAACTTCTTATACTTCAAATATTTTTCCCCTTTTCTCAACTGGTTTCCGGCTTTTCCCCATTTACCGATTACTTAATTTACAATTAAGTGCCCCTTATCTCATTTCACCAGTTATCCCATTTCCTTATTAGTTTATTACAACCTAAGTTATAATCTTCACTTGTCCCTAGGACAAATCTACTTATTATATGACATTTTCATTAATGTTATTTATTTATAATAGGTTATTATTATTCCCCTTTATTGCCTTTTACTATTTTAATCCATTATTCTTCATTCACTGTAATATATGTCCCTTATTTTATTAAGGAAAACACTTCATGCACTTTATCAGTTTGATTTATAGAAGGAATCAGTGATTTATTTTCATAACGTATTCCCATCTATATCTGTGGTGGATAGTTTTTTCTTTCCTTTTTTTCTTACTTTATTTACTATGGCTTACTTGCAACCACGTTCTTAGAAACAGGCCATTTAGAGAAATACATCACTTTTCCTTCACATCGCACTAACTCAATCTATTACATCCCTTCCTTTCTTATTTTCTGAGTTGGATATTTAATTACCATCATTGCCATTTATTCATATATTGTTATATACATATATTTGTGCGTGTATATATGCGCTAGACCTCTCACATTAAGCCTACACTTGTGGACGCTGGATTTGCCGGGCGAGTCCAGGCAGACTTCTGCCACAAGTTGACTTAACCTCGTGTCTTAGCACCATTACATGTTTTAATTATGCACTTAGACCCCTCACATTAGATTTACCACTTGTGAATGTTAGATATGCCGGGAGGCTCCGGGCAGACTTCTATCACAAGTGCAAATCTAGCCTCGTGCCTAAGAGCGTTATAGTGTCAAATTACTGTGAATCTAGGCATGTTCGTTCTTTAACCATTATTCCTACTTCATGTAAATTTTAGGCATATTCTCCATTTTATATGTTTACTGTATTTTAATTTATATGTCATCAAATTATGCCTATATTTTATCGCATGTCCATTTAACATGTGTTCAATTCTATTTTGACATGTAACCATTCAATCGGGTAATTATTCAAATCCAACAAGTTAAACTTGTCATTTACTCGATAATATGAATCATATAATTATAACAACATTAGTCATTTCCCATATTCTAACAAGTTTGTTCAACATGTAATCATTCCAACACTTTAACTGATTCAACGTATGAATTATCCGTATTAACATCTCAACTTTTTATAACAATAATTTATAATTAATCTAGAAATTTCACAATTAATAAAAAGGGGAATGCTAAATGATAATATATTATTATCCAAAGGCTATAGCTTAAACCCACTCACCTCGTAAGCTTTCCAAATCCTGGATCTGGTCCAGATCTATCCTTCCATGGTTTTCCCCTAATTGGATTCAGAACCTAATCACCATGGATTTATATTTTTACTAAAAGAAAAAGGGAAGAAAAGAGAAAGGAATTGAAAAATAGACCAGATCTAGGAATTACCTCACTTCGATAAGAGATCTAAAATTAACGTAGATTCGCTGTGATAGAGGAAGGCTTGCAGATCTCTAAACTCTAATTGATTGGCTCTAGTTGATTATTGAAGAAGAAACGGTTTGATTCAGTCTGGCCAGAGGTAGCATCTAGTTCTCCATTGATTTTGGTGTGGAGAAACAAGAGAAATAGGGGCTCATTTATAGCCTAGAGCCAACAAATCCAGTCAGAAATCCGTCCAGGTGCAGAAAAATGAATATGCCTAAATCTACCGCAGGGGTGTCGACTCCCATGGGTCCTAAGGCCGAAAATTGATCTAGGTTGTTCTTATTTTCTCTGAAAAACTTTGGAGCCCATAACTTCTTCATACAATGTCCGTTTTACGCAAACTCGGGATCTATCTAAACCAAAATTCCATGATGAACGCAATGGCGCAGTCCGTTTTACTTAATTCTGAATATTTAATTAATTTATTCTTATATTATTATCTTAAGTTAAAAAATGCGGGGTGTTATAGATTATGTAGCAAGAAGCATGAGATGCTAGAGAGTTAAGGCTTAGCAAAGGAAGTCTGGTGTATTGCTTCATCCCCTTGATGTGCCACAATGAAAGTGAGAGTGCGTCTCATTGGATTTCATAGATGGTTTTCCTAGATTAAGAAAAGGTAATACCATTATTTCGGTGGTCATGGATACCCACTAACAATTAACTAAAATATCCGCTTATTTGTTAGATTAAAATCATGTTATAGTATTATTGCTTTGTTTGTTATTTGATTGTTAAAACTGCTTATTTTGTTTAATTACATCAATCATGTAATTTAATTTAAGTGTTTATTTAAACTGCACAATTAGGTTAAATCTGAAATTTAATTGCTAGTTTAAACCCGACATCCATTACTAGTAAACGAATGTGATACTGGACTGTTTGGATGGATTTATTTGAAGATGTCTTAGATTAACCTGTTTGATATATTGATATTGAACTTTTGTTTGCATTGATTAATCCCATCCAGTTACACTGAATGTTACGGGCATCAAATAAACCCGGGATTTGTCATTAAAATGAACTAAGAATGTAGGTTGAAATGATAAATACCTACAACCCTGATTTGGATTGAAATGATATATATCCATTCCCAAAATATTAAAGTTGAATTTTAAGCATCACTTGGCCATTGGATAGAAAATTATATACGGACACCGGTTGACTATATAAGTTGTTTTAACCCTAAGTTTGAAATATTGTTTAAACAATATAAGTGACATTTTATAAATGGTTGTTGTTGGAATTTGAACTTTGAAACCTTGGAATTTATAAATCAAGGAAATTATTTGATATTGTGAAGTGAATCTAAATCTTGAGAATTTAGCATGAATTGAATCTAATGATATTTGAATTGTTTTGAAATTTAAATAACTATCCATCTTTGAAGATTCACTTTAAATTTACCTAAATTAAAGTGATATCCAAATTTGAACTCAATGTACTTAATGATTGAAATAAATTCCGAATGAGAATACTGAATTAGAATTTCCAAAAGTCGAATCGAATTATTGAACTGAACCGAGTTTAAACTGAAGTTGAATTGAATGAAATATCAAAGTTGGTCGATTTGATTAGAAACTTAACGCAACTTCAAGTTATTTGAAATTGGGATGAAAACAATGCAAATTACAAACTCTAGTATTTTTAAAATCATTTCAAACTATTTTCTTTTATGAACTATTTTATTTTACTTATATATATACAACTATTATTTTAAGGAAACTATTTTAACAATCAACTATCAACTTTAATAAATTATTTAATATTAAACCATTGTTTTTCTAAAATCTTATTTTTAAATTCAACTTTTTACGTAAACCTTTATTTCCCTAATTATTTATTTTTAACTATATCAAATATATATCTAACTATTCTAATATGCTTTTCAATTATTTTAAATATTCAAACTATTTTTAAATTGAAATTTTTTCAAGATTCAAAGCTTGGTTTAAATTGAGATTTCATATGGGAGTATATTGAAACACCCCACCTCCGTTAGGGTCACTCTCAAAGGGAATGCCCTAATTTTGGTGGAGGTTTATAAGTACAAGTCACAGATATACAAGACAGATATAAGAACACATATTTGTAAACAGCGGAAGAACAACAAACTTTATTTCACAAAGTCAAATACGTGTTACAACAACATCCTTTCCAAAAACATAACATAACACTTTCATAATCTGTCTTGAGTACATTATTTAAAGAAGCATAAATAAAACGTAGATAAACTGCAAAAGCCCCATAGTGGATTGTCCAAAGCCATAGTTCAAACCAGGAAAGTCCAAGCAATACATTTCTCTACTTCAAGCTGGATGTCAAGGCCGATCAAGCTGCTGTGTTCCCTCCCTGAGGACCTGGGGGGGGGGGGAGAAACGGAAGAAAGAAGACGAAAGAAAAATAGAGTCAGACATAAATCCTGAGTAAGTCTAGTACTATTTTGTCTATGAATAAAGAACTGGGTATGATAAGTATAAACAAGAAGTGGGCAAGCACAATAAACTTGGTTAAGTTGTCTAGGGTCGAATATACTATCGTACCCCATGTTAATCTCTGAACCCATATAAACTAGTTTCCAATTTGCACCCCATAATCAGGGTGATGTGATCCATTCTATGATGATCGGCTCCTACTCGCAAAGTTACATGTGTCTTACGGCCCCCGATGTCTGTAGTTACCTATGCTAGTCCCACCATGGGGTGTATCAAGTCCCATAGTGGCAACCCGACACAACCTTAGAGTGCACAGGTATGCTACTGGTGTCCAGTGCCTTATTTTTCTGCACCGGAGTGTGTGCACGCCCGCACTCCGTTAGAACCTACACTGCTACACCACAGCCGTCGCTTTGACCTCTTACAATCAGCCCAGTAATCGTGCCCCACCCTGCCTAGTTTCAGGGTATCCGGATACACCTTTTAGGGTTACTGCTGAAAAGGGTCCCCCGTTACTAGGTTTTCTATCTCTAGCCAACATGCTAAGTTGGTTAAGTGTTTCCTACCTAACCCCCACCAGTCCGTTTAGTTTAGCATGTTCCATTTTGATTAAGTCTTTAGTTCACTTAATCCTAACAATCCTGACTCAGCCTTAATTGTCTTATTAAGGCCCTGACCTCTCACATTAGACAGTTATTGTTGTGGCTGCCTGTTGTCGGTTGGTTCCGGGCAGTCTTACGCCACAACTCAGTTTAACCTCGGGTCCTTGCTGGGCTCCATGTTTAACCTCCCACATTGGATAGGTATTGTTGTGACTACTGGACAGCCGGGCGGTTCCGGGCAGGTTTACATCACAACTCAATCCAACCTCGGGTTAAACACATCGTTTGTTCTACATTTACATATCTTGTCATTCCTCTTTATTTCTTATATGTAAATATTTGCGGCCCATTATTAAGTTAATGGTGTAAAGGTTACACCAATCACGGGCCCAACCCATACTTGAATTTGGGCCCTTCTATTTTATATTTTCATTCATTAATTAATTTTAACCCAACGTTATTTTCCCCCGTTTTACACGTCCGTTTATATATATTGGGCTTAGCCTTTTAAAGCCCAATTTAGCCATGCGAAAAGGGGAGGCTTAAAGCGTGATTACATACACAAAGAGGGGAAGGTGAGCGCATGAACTTGCATATGACGTTGGAAATACATAATAGAAACTGGTGTACTTGCATATATATACTTTGGTCATAAAGCATAGGTGACATGAACCAAACCATGTAAACTTAAGATAAGAATCTAAATTAGGTGTCACATAGTCTTAACTACAACATAGACCTATGTTCTCAATTAGGCATAAACATAAACAAGTCATGTTCATAAGGTTTCTACATGTTTACAAAGGGGATACTTTGTTACTAACACAAAAGCATAGATCAACTTAATTATGGTTTAAGTCTAATCACATAACGATAGTATAAATATACTTATGCATAAATATTCCTAATCCTGGTGTTTGCTTTAAACTTGCAAAAAAAGGATTTTTGAGTCTAACCTAGCCATGTCTCACATATGTCATCATATAATTCTTGTAAACAAGATAGACTTAATCATGGATTTCAATTATGCCAAATATCATTCATAGCCTAGCCATATTCATAAGTTTGCAAAAGCATGACTTAATACATGGATTATGGTGTCAAAATTCCAACATAGTTTCTTATGAACTATAACAACCAAACTTGTTTCAATTACTTGCAAAATGATTTATGCACAAAAATATACATCATGATGACATAATAACAAAGCCCCAAACTTGCATGAATTTCAATCAACTACATACATGTAGCTTCAACATAGATTACATAATTTGCGCAATATTCCAAACGTATACTTGCATAGAACTACCGCATGTAGTTCTTTATAATGAATAACATAATTTTGCACAAATATGAACTACTTTATTATCCCAATTCAAGCATACAAATCAATACAGTTGTTTATTCATACCAAAGTAATACTCTACTTACAATGGTTGCGGCGAATTCTCTAATTAAGAGATATGATTCCTTTGTTGAATTGATTGGCTTTAGGTTGCTTGAATTGCTTTAGGCTTTAGAACTTTCTTCCTAATTCTCTCTCTAGTTGGCGGCTACTCTTAGTCGTTCCTCAGCAACATGGCGGCTATGTTCTTAATTTGAATGAATAGATTAGGGTTTAGTCTAGGGTTGTTTATATAGAGGTTAGGAATTGATTAGGACCATTGATGTTGCTAGGTTAGATCGTAGCCATTCATTAGATAGAGAGACCAATTGGAACCCGCCACCTAGCCCTAATGACAAAGCAGACCACAGAGAATCGGCCAAACACAGACCTGGCCAGCCAGGTTGACTGGGCTCGACCAGGTCGACACCCCTGTCGACAGGGCTGTCGACACCCCTGTCGACAGGGCTGTCGACAGCCCTGTCGACATGGGTAGCCCAGGTCGACAGCCCAGTCGACCTGGGTGGCCTTGGCGGGTGTTTATCCGCCCTGGCCCATTGGGCCCCATTTTCGAATTTAAACCTGATTTTCTGAGCTTATTTTATTCTGTTTGAATTTTAAATTTAATTCAAAACTTCCGAAGGCCATATCTTCTTCATACGGACTCCGTTTTTCGAAAACTCGGACTCTATTTCGCGTATTTTTCCGAGACGAACGCAATGGCGTATCCCGTTTCCCTTGGTTCTTTGATTTCCAATTAATTATACTTTAATTTGTTAATTTCACAGTTATAGAATTTGCGGGGTGTTACATTCTCCCCCACTTAAAAGGATTTCGTCCCCGAAATCTTCAAGTTAGGAGGAATGTATATCCTAATATCCAATCATACATCTACTCATCCATCAAACACGAGCATCCATTGTCCTTAAAAGACTTCTAATGCTTCATGATCATATGCGAAGTGTGTGTGTACATGTACTTATCTAATGCAAAATCAGGCGGTCTACTGATTCAGTTGACCTCCTTAATGCGAGTTATGTAAGTGCCATGAATCCATTATGTATGCAAATTTTCCTATTCATGATTCTACATGAGTGCTCAATCATTCAATACAAATGCAGCATCCACATGACAACACATTAAAGTTCAACCATATACGAGTGCAAACATATATGCATATGCAATATGAAGTGACTGAGCCGATCTAAAACCTAGATTGTGTGTGTATATGCAACCACGAGCAACCACTAGCAATCACTTGCAACCACTTGCAACCATCATCCATAACATGTTTCAACTACATGTTTCCATCCAAAAAGATTCTATCTAAAAGATACGGTCGAGGGAATATACCTAAAAAGATAGATAAAAGCGCAACTTAAGGAAAAGGAAAGATCAAGGATGTACCCTCGAACAGAAAAGGGTAGGCTGTACGGATTCTAGCTTCAGTTTCCCAAGTCGCGTCTTCCTCGGCGTCGCTCCACTGAACTTTGACGAGCTTGACTTCGCGGTTGCGTAGCTTCTTCACTTCCGTTCCTAAGATGCGGGTTGGAACTTTTCTTATGGTTGCTTCGCGTTCCACTTCGGTCTCTTCGAGGATATTTGGCTCTACCACTTCAGCAGACTCATGCAGACATTTTCGGAGGTGTGAAACGTGAAAAACATTGTGGACTCCAGCCAACTTCTCGGGTAGCTCTAATCTATAGGCCATTTTCCCAATTTTCTCGATGATTGGGAATGGCCCTACGAACCTTGGTGCTAGCTTTCCTGTGGTTCCAAAGCGAACAACGTTTCTTAGCGGTGATACCTTGAGAAAAACTCTGTCTCCAACTTCAAATTCAAGGTCGGTTCTCCTTTTGTCGGCGTAGGACTTTTGTCTGTCTTGGGCCGTCTTCATCCTTCTTCGTATTAAGTCTACTTTCTCTGAGGTCTCTCGGATCATATCTGGTCCAAGTATGAGCTTATCCGTGGACTCCCACCAACAAGTGGGCGATCGGCACGGTCTTCCATATAAAGCTTCGAAGGGCGCCATTCCGATGGTTGCTTGACAACTGTTGTTGTAGGCAAATTCCACCAAAGGAAGGTGGTCTTCCCATGTCCCTCCGAAGTCAAGGACGCATAGTCTTAAAAGGTCTTCCAAAACTCTGTTCACTCTCTCTGTTTGGCCGTCGGTTTGGGGATGATAGGCTGTGCTCAAGCATAACTGCGTTCCTACTGCTTCTTGCAGACTCCGCCAAAACTCACTGGTGAAGATGGGGTCTCGGTCACTAATGATGCTAGACGGTATTCCATGGAGTCGGACGATTTCCTTGAGGTAAAGTGATGCCAGGGATGAGGCAGTTCTTTTACTTTTGACAGGTAAAAAGTGGGCGCTTTTAGTAAGCCTATCCACTATTACCCAAATACTAGTGTTGCCTCTCCTAGACCTAGGCAGCCCATCGATGAAGTCCATTGAGATGCTATCCCACTTCCACTGCGGGACCTCCAGAGGATGTAGCAGTCCGCCAGGCTTTTTCTGTTCTGCCTTAACCTGTTGGCACACCATGCACTTAGAAACGAATTCTGCCACGTCCTTTTTCATGCCGTTCCAAAAGAAAGTCCTCTTTATGTCTTTGTACATTTTATCTCCGCCTGGGTGTATCGTCATCTTGGAGTGATGTGCTTCCTCGAGAACCTTCTTTACTAAATCTTTTATCTGTGGGATGCATAGTCTTCCGTCTCGCCTTAGCAAACCCCTATCGTCGATGGAGTATCGGTTGAGGTGACTTGAAGTCTCACCCCTAATTAGCCTATCAATTATTTCCACAAGCTGAGGGTCTTCGCGTTGTGCTGTCCCTACTGAATCCACTAAAGTTGGGCGCACTTCGAGAGATGCTAGCAGGCCCGGTACGAAATCGGAGGAAGGCCTAAAGTCGAAGCTGGCTATAAACTCTAGGCTTTGTCTTTCAACAAACAACGGGCTTAGGGTCAATTTCTTTCGGCTCAACGCGTCTGCCACTACGTTGCCTTTGCCCGGAGTATAGGAGATTTCGAAATCGTACGAGGCAAGAAACTCCATCCATCTTTGTTGCCTCAAGTTAAGATCCTTCTGCGAGAAAAGATATTTCAACGATTTATGGTCAGTGTAAAGTTCGAACTTCTCACCTAGGAGATAGTGTCGCCAAGACTTGAGTGCAAAGACGATGGCGGCTAACTCAAGATCGTGGGTTGGGTAGTTCTTTTCGTGCACTTTCAACTGCCTCCCGCCATACGCTACTACCCTTCCTTCTTGCATTAAGACGGCGCCTAGCCCTGTCCCACATGCATCCGTATAAACAGTGAACATCTTGCTCCCATCTGGCAGCGTCAAAACTGGGGCTGTTGTGAGAGCCCTTTTTAGTCGTTGGAAAGCAAACTCGCAATCCAAATCCCAATTAAACACTAGATTCTTCTTAGTCAATTTCGTGAGCGGAGCTGAGATTTTCGCAAAATCCCTTATAAATTTTCGATAGAAACCTGCTAGTCCTAGAAAGCTTCGGACCTCAGTTGCATTCCTTGGTGTCTTCCAGTCCTGTACCGCCACTACTTTAGCAGGGTCCACTGCTAACCCTTGTTTGGATACTATGTGCCCAAGGAACCTCACCTCGTCTCTCCAAAAGTGGCATTTGGAGAACTTGGCTTTTAGTTGATGGACTCGCAAAGTTTCCATGATTTCCCTTAGGTGCTGAGCATGTTCCTCTTCACTCTTTGAGAAGATAAGGATATCATCTATGAAGACCACTACGAATTTGTTGAGGAAATCTCTAAATACCCTACTCATCAGGTCCACGAAATAAGCAGGTGCATTTGTCAAGCCGAAAGGCATGACAAGCCATTCAAAGAAACCGTCTGGGGTTCTGAATGCCGTTTTATCGATGCTATCTTCAGCCACCCTTAGCTGATGAAAACCGGTTGCTAAATCGAGTTGGGAGAAAACAGACGCTCCTACAAGCTGGTCAAACAAATCGTCAATTCTAGGGAGAGGGTGCCTATTCTTTTTCGTTAGCTTGTTGAGCTCCCTATAGTCAACACATAGACGGAGTGAACCATCTGCCTTCGTAGCGAACACCACTGGAGCGCCCCATTCTGAAATGCTCCTCCTAATGAACCCCTTTTCTAGAAGCTCTTTAATCTGTTTACTGAGCTCTTTCCTTTCTCGTGGAGCCATGTGTCTAACGGGCAACGCAACGGGCTTTGCATTATCTACAAGATATATGCGGAAGTCTATTTCCCGCTTCGGAGGCAAGCCCTTCACCTCTTCGAAGACATCCGGATATTCCCGGACCATTCTAACTGATTTCAAATTTTCAACAGAGGCATCTAGCGATTCAAGATAACTAAGCATAACCGCATACGAGGGATTACAAGAAATTTCCAAAGTATTACCGAGCTGGGTTAGGAGCCTAACAACCCTTTTCTCACAATCAAGGATGGCCCCATTACTGGATAGCCAATCCATACCCAAAATCAAACCATACCCCGAAAAGCCCAAAACAAAGGCACTACATTGAAATTCTACACTTAGAATAGAAATTTTCAATCCCACACAGATCATAGACAAATGAGCTGGGCCCCCAATTGGGTTTGAAACAATTAAGGGGTCCTCTACCATACTAGTTCTTAGGTGCAGAGATTCTACTAAAGCAGACGAGATAAAGGAGTGTGATGCGCCAGAATCAAATAAAGTGCGAACGGGGTGATCATAAAGATAAACTACACTTTCTACAGAAGTATTTATACCTCGCTGTTGCAGAGGTGGCGCTTCTAGCATATGGACCTGTGCCCCTGGGGTGGATCCAGCCCTCTGCCCCTGTCCTCGTTTCTTTGGGCAGTCCTTAGCCCTATGGCCTGTCTCACCGCAAGAAAAGCACCCACCATTCTCCTTGGCCTTCTTTTTCCGGCAGTCCTTTACTAAGTGCCCCACTTTGCCACAGAAATTGCACTTCCTCTTCTCTTTGTTGCCTTTCCCGCCCTTCTTAAAGTCTGTCTTCTTGGGCTGCAAACCCTCTTTCTTCTTGCCCTTGTCCTCTTCATTCAGCAATGCCATTTGCACCAATCTTTCATACGTGGCTCCCATGGGTATATGGGTCATGGCCAAACTGTGTAATGGCTCATTCAACCCTTTGACGAAACGGAGAGCCTTCTTGTGCGGGGTATTGACTAGGTCAAGCCCAAACCTAGCCAGCTCATCGAACTGATTCACATATTCTCTGACTGTCTTGTCCCCTTGCTTAAGAAATAAGAATTTTTCCAACTGCAAACTTCTTTCCGCATCTGAGAGAAATTTAGTCTCAAACCTTGCCCTAAAGTCCTCCCATATCTCCACTGGTCTTTCAGCATTAGTGACTTCCCACCAGTAGGAAGCCTCGCCCTTCAATAGCCACACTGCCAATTGTACTTTTTGTCTATCTTCTACCTCAAAGATGATGAATAGGTCCTCCGTTTCTTTCAGCCAATTCCTAGCTGCCACGAAGGACTCAGTTCCATGGAAATCCCTTCCTCCCATAGCTTTAAAATCTTTACATATCTTAGCAAACGTGTTTCCCCGAGGAGGAGGTGGAGGAAAAGGTGCCGCTGCGGCTGGATGATTTCCTTCAGCTGGGGGAGGAGGAATGGTAGGACCTGGCTGAGTGGCCCTTGCTTCTAAGAACCGTCTAAACCAACCAGGTATTGGTACCCCTTCCGGCAAGTTGAGTTCTTGGGACATGCTGAAACAAAAAGGATAGATTCAAAACGAAGGATAGAGATAGTTCCTATGGCTTTGGGGGGTGGACTTTGCCTTTTTAAAATAAAATAATATTTTCTTTTAAAAATGCTTCTTTAAATTTCCTTTTTGAAAATAATTTTTCAAAACTTTTTATCTTATCTGGTAAACCTATGCTCTGATACCAAGTGAAACACCCCACCTCCGTTAGGGTCACTCTCAAAGGGAATGCCCTAATTTTGGTGGAGGTTTATAAGTACAAGTCACAGATATACAAGACAGATATAAGAACACATATTTGTAAACAGCGGAAGAACAACAAACTTTATTTCACAAAGTCAAATACGTGTTACAACAACATCCTTTCCAAAAACATAACATAACACTTTCATAATCTGTCTTGAGTACATTATTTAAAGAAGCATAAATAAAACGTAGATAAACTGCAAAAGCCCCATAGTGGATTGTCCAAAGCCATTGTTCAAACCAGGAAAGTCCAAGCAATACATTTCTCTACTTCAAGCTGGATGTCAAGGCTGATCAAGCTGCTGTGTTCCCTCCCTGAGGACCTGGGGGGGAAACGGAAGAAAGAAGACGAAAGAAAAATAGAGTCAGACATAAAGCCTGAGTAAGTCTAGTACTATTTTGTCTATGAATAAAGAACTGGGTATGATAAGTATAAACAAGAAGTGGGCAAGCACAATAAACTTGGTTAAGTTGTCTAGGGTCGAATATACTATCGTACCCCATGTTAATCTCTGAACCCATATAAACTAGTTTCCAATTTGCACCCCATAATCAGGGTGATGTGATCCATTCTATGATGATCGGCTCCTACTCGCAAAGTTACATGTGTCTTACGGCCCCCGATGTCTGTAGTTACCTATGCTGGTCCCACCATGGGGTGTATCAAGTCCCATAGTGGCAACCCGACACAACCTTAGAGTGCACAGGTATGCTACTGGTGTCCAGTGCCTTATTTTTCTGCACCGGAGTGTGTGCACGTCCGCACTCCGTTAGAACCTACACTGCTACACCACCGCCGTCGCTTTGACCTCTTACAATCAGCCCAGTAATCGTGCCCCACCCTGCCTAGTTTCAGGGTATCCTGATACACCTTTTAGGGTTACTGCTGAAAAGGGTCCCCCGTTACTAGGTTTTCTATCTCTAGCCAACATGCTAAGTTGGTTAAGTGTTTCCTACCTAACCCCCACCAGTCCGTTTAGTTTAGCATGTTCCATTTTGATTAAGTCTTTAGTTCACTTAATCCTAACAATCCTGACTCAGCCTTAATTGTCTTATTAAGGCCCTGACCTCTCACATTAGACAGTTATTGTTGTGGCTGCCTGTTGCCGGTTGGTTCCGGGCAGTCTTACGCCACAACTCAGTCTAACCTCGGGTCCTTGCTGGGCTCCATGTTTAACCTCCCACATTGGATAGGTATTGTTGTGACTACTGGACAGCCGGGCGGTTCCGGGCAGGTTTACATCACAACTCAATCCAACCTCGGGTTAAACACATCGTTTGTTCTACATTTACATATCTTGTCATTCCTCTTTATTTCTTATATGTAAATATTTGCGGCCCATTATTAAGTTAATGGTGTAAAGGTTACACCAATCACGGGCCCAACCCATACTTGAATTTGGGCCCTTCTATTTTATATTTTCATTCATTAATTAATTTTAACCCAACGTTATTTTCCCCCGTTTTACACGTCCGTTTATATATATTGGGCTTAGCCTTTTAAAGCCCAATTTAGCCATGCGAAAAGGGGAGGCTTAAAGCGTGATTACATACACAAAGAGGGGAAGGTGAGCGCATGAACTTGCATATGACGTTGGAAATACATAATAGAAACTGGTGTACTTGCATATATATACTTTGGTCATAAAGCATAGGTGACATGAACCAAACCATGTAAACTTAAGATAAGAATCTAAATTAGGTGTCACATAGTCTTAACTACAACATAGACCTATGTTCTCAATTAGGCATAAACATAAACAAGTCATGTTCATAAGGTTTCTACATGTTTACAAAGGGGATACTTTGTTACTAACACAAAAGCATAGATCAACTTAATTATGGTTTAAGTCTAATCACATAACGATAGTATAAATATACTTATGCATAAATATTCCTAATCCTGGTGTTTGCTTTAAACTTGCAAAAAAAGGATTTTTGAGTCTAACCTAGCCATGTCTCACATATGTCATCATATAATTCTTGTAAACAAGATAGACTTAATCATGGATTTCAATTATGCCAAATATCATTCATAGCCTAGCCATATTCATAAGTTTGCAAAAGCATGACTTAATACATGGATTATGGTGTCAAAATTCCAACATAGTTTCTTATGAACTATAACAACCAAACTTGTTTCAATTACTTGCAAAATGATTTATGCACAAAAATATACATCATGATGACATAATAACAAAGCCCCAAACTTGCATGAATTTCAATCAACTACATACATGTAGCTTCAACATAGATTACATAATTTGCGCAATATTCCAAACGTATACTTGCATAGAACTACCGCATGTAGTTCTTTATAATGAATAACATAATTTTGCACAAATATGAACTACTTTATTATCCCAATTCAAGCATACAAATCAATACAGTTGTTTATTCATACCAAAGTAATACTCTACTTACAATGGTTGCGGCGAATTCTCTAATTAAGAGATATGATTCCTTTGTTGAATTGATTGGCTTTAGGTTGCTTGAATTGCTTTAGGCTTTAGAACTTTCTTCCTAATTCTCTCTCTAGTTGGCGGCTACTCTTAGTCGTTCCTCAGCAACATGGCGGCTATGTTCTTAATTTGAATGAATAGATTAGGGTTTAGTCTAGGGTTGTTTATATAGAGGTTAGGAATTGATTAGGACCATTGATGTTGCTAGGTTAGATCGTAGCCATTCATTAGATAGAGAGACCAATTAGAACCCGCCACCTAGCCCTAATGACAAAGCAGACCACAGAGAATCGGCCAAACACAGACCTGGCCAGCCAGGTTGACTGGGCTCGACCAGGTCGACACCCCTGTCGACAGGGCTGTCGACAGCCCTGTCGACATGGGTAGCCCAGGTCGACAGCCCAGTCGACCTGGGTGGCCTTGGCGGGTGTTTATCCGCCCTGGCCCATTGGGCCCCATTTTCGAATTTAAACCTGATTTTCTGAGCTTATTTTATTCTGTTTGAATTTTAAATTTAATTCAAAACTTCCGAAGGCCATATCTTCTTCATACGGACTCCGTTTTTCGAAAACTCGGACTCTATTTCGCGTATTTTTCCGAGACGAACGCAATGGCGTATCCCGTTTCCCTTGGTTCTTTGATTTCCAATTAATTATACTTTAATTTGTTAATTTCACAGTTATAGAATTTGCGGGGTGTTACATATATCCTACTTCAAATTATGAATGACTTGAAAGCAAATATGGTATTTTGATATAAAATATGATTTGTTTGAAATATAAATCCGACCAGTGTGGAAAATGTAACGTTGGGTTGTTAAAGAGACCAGGATCGGATATTGTCATGCTCTCTGCCAATACTGAAAACCACTTTAACAACTGTGTACATGGCAGAGAACCAGAATGAAGTAGGTTGATTTGGAGGCGATTACTGGATTTGAAGAAAGAGAACGATAATGGATGTCCTTGACCTTCGGGTCATAATTAAAATGACTTAAATAGGTGTTATACTATGACCAAGTGGGGTTAGCTACCCCCATCGGCAACACTTCTTCCTTTATTACTATAGTCCCTCGGTGTTTGATTTTATGTGCATCCTCGATTTGGGAGTGTTGTTCTGAGGTAGGCGGTAGCAGCAGCTATGCGTTACCACCAGTCCGGGCATGCAACCGGTAGATTCCTACCCTGGGCATTGCTCATGTGCCTTGTCATATTTATCTTGATCGCACCCACTACGATTTTGTTTTGTGTTGTACTTATGGAGGGCTCCCGGATAGCCCACCGGTTTGGTGGAGTTTACAATACTGTATAGACTATGATGTTATAAATTATGTAAGAGTAATAATGGTAATCCTGCTTACGCTATTTTGACACTTTTATTTTACTGAATAGACACTATTATAATAGCAATATTATATTATATAGTATCTAGTTTGACGGATCCCTATGAGATGGAAATTCCCGTAACATCTCTTAAGTTATTACTCTCTTGGATAGGAGATGTGAATTACTGTGATCATTTCTGATGTCGTGACACTCATATTATTACCTGGTTTGATTAAAATAATATGAGAATATTTTAGTTCTGATCTGAATATTTTTGTATTTTCATTGGTGCTCGGGTCAGCCTGAGTTTTTCAATTAGCGAAGACCACATTATATTGAAGATGAAGATGGAGCTTGACAAACGTAGTTACTAGTTTTATTCTGCTGCATATATCGGTATGTTTTATGATAAATGACTCTGGTGTATTGTTGTAATGTATATTCAAATCTATAATTTAATAGCTTCATGGATTGTTATTTGATTATTATATTTTGTCCTTCAGTTGTGAGATTATGTTATTGTTTTTCCTCTTTCTTCTTTTTCTTATATTAATCCTCATAACTATCTGTATTTTAGATTTGTTTGGATCGACATGTGAGGATTATTGTCGATTTAAATGGTGAAAAATGCGGGTCGTTACAATTTTCCTAGATCAAGAAAAGGTAATACCATTATTTGGGTGATCATGGATAGATTAACTAAGAGCGTTCATTTCATCCCAGTTACAATCCGTAGTTGGGTTAGCTTCGATATATTTGAGGGAGATTGTCCGACTTCGTGGAGTTCCCACTAGCATTGTTAGTGATAAAGATCCCATATTTTCCAGTGAGTTTTGGAGGTGCCTACAGAAAGCATTAGGGACACAGCTTAGACTTAGTACAACATATCACCCTCAGACAAATGGAAAAACCGAGAGGGTTAATCAAATTCTTGAGGATTTATCATGGTTGTCCATTTTGGACTTCGGAGAGACTTGGGAGGAGCATCTTCCCTTAATAGAGTTTGCTTATAACAACAGCTATCAAACGAGCATTGGCATGACACCTTTCAAAACTTTGTACAGACGACCCTGCAGATCATCTTCTCGTTGGTGGGAGACTATAAATAGGCTTCTTTTTGGACTAGAGATGATTAGTGAGACCTCAGATAAGATCGACTTGATTCGGAAAAGGATGAAGGCAACTCATGACAGACAAAAATCATATTTGGATAGGAGGACAGTACTTGAGTTCAGTGTAGGGGATATGGTTTTCATTAAGGTATCAACCCTAAAAAATGTGGTGCGATTTGGCTTAGTAGTGAAATTAGTACCGAGATTTATTGGGTCATTCCCTATAGTGGAGAGAATAGGGAGATGGCCTACATGATTCAGCTACCAGGGAGACAATCAAGTGTTCATGATATATTTCATGTCCTACATTTGAGGAATTTCTTGCAAGATTTTATGGTAGTGTGAGCTGAGTACCTTAGAGTAGGTTGACATTGAGAGGGAGGCATCTGTTAGATGAGTACCTACACGAATTTTGGGGTTTGAGGTAAACAAGTTGAGAAACAAGGAGATTAAGCTTGTCAAGGTTCAATAGGGAGAAAATATCGATGAGGCAACATGGGAACCAGAGGATAGGATTCACGCTTCTTTTCCTTTTCCTTTCCTTTTGATAGTACGCTCTCGATCCTTTCTTAACTTTGAATTTGAACCTTATGCATTTACTATTATTTGAATTAGTATCCCTTAGATAAATCCTATGGATAGTAGGATGTGGTTTAAACATGTTATTAGTACATGTTATGGTTGAAGGGTTCATGTCGTTGCAAGTGTTTGCAAGTGGATACATATACACATGCTAGGCACTAATTAGTGATCGAAAATTAGGACATTAACAAAATTGCATATGGATGTATGTGCACTTTTTACTTTTAAAAAAAGGATGAAATAATGGATGATTATCACTTGGATGTTGCATATGGATATTGATTGTAGCATGCATGTAGATTTTATGTATCATTAGGGTTCTCTTGCATACAGTTTGGATGCATAGCACTGAAATAATTTGCATTAAAGGAGGTCGCCTGAATCAGCGGACCGCCTAATCTTTTGCATTAGTTTGCAATATATACACTACACTACTGCATATGTTCATGAAAAGCATTAGAAATCCTAAGGATAATGAATGCTTGTGATTGATGGATGAGTAGATTGATGTAGATGACGGTGTGATAATATTTATGTCATTCTTCTAGCTTTCCAGATTTCAAGGACAAACCCTTTAGGGAGGGGAGAATGTAACAACCCAAGATTTTAATAAAGAAATTTAAATAAAAGATTAATAAAATAAATATGAATCAGAAAAATAATGGACATTCTTTTGTGTTTGTTCTGGACTTTCTTTTGATTTGATGGACCAAAATAAAAATCTAATATCTAACGGTCCTAGGCTTTCTAACTCTATTATAAATATACCTCTAATCTAACCTTAATTCTCCCAATTCCATTCTTCATTCGCTGAATCCAGTATGCAAAACTTCTTCCTCTAAAACGATTGAGTTCTGAGATTTAGATTTGGATTTTTATAAACATAAATTGGAGGATATTTATATAGATCTAGAGATTTCTTTTAGGGCCTGTTGGATTACATATTTCTGTTAGTTTTTCTATGATTATAAGATCAATATAATTTGGGGATTATTTGGACAGTATAACAGTTGTTAATTTCTTCAGTAATTTATAGATTTCAGCTATAATTTTCTATGAATTATTTTTTGTATATCTGATTACTTTTTCTATCATTACTTCAGTTTATCTCAATAATTTATCTTTTACTGTTAATCATTCAGTCTACTTCTATCCCTTTTCTTTGTGGATTGTTTTATGTACAGTTCGGATTTTTCCCTATTCCGTTTATAAATCTGTTTTATTTGTTTCAGTCTAGACCATGCGAGAGTATAAACCTTTATCCTTTTATTTCATGTTGAGTTTAGGCCTTTCAAAGAGGCGAAACCTTTACCCTATTCGTTTTGTGAATATTGAGAAAAATTATGAATTTGATTATAAACCGCATGTCGAGATAAATACAAATTTGGGTTGAAAGGATAAATTAGGGGACATAGAATTAGTACAATAACAAACAAATGAACTGTAATTTTGAAGAAATTATTGATAAACTGAATAATTGGAAAATTGAAATAGGTTAACTTAGTAAGACGCTAAGTAAAGGGAAATGGGGTTGTATAATGAGTATAAACATGATGATGTTTAATACAACCTAAAAATGTAACCAGAGGTTATATGAAATGAGTAGGCATATTAATAAACGTAAAATGGGAGTTAAGATTAACATGAATAAATTTATAAGCATGAATAGGGGTCTATTCCGGTAGCATAAGCTAATTAAAGAAATTAGGTGGCCTATTAAATAAGCATATAGTGGTAGTCTGTTTCGGCAGCGACGACTAATTGGGGAAAATAAACGGCTCATAGTTGAGGTCTTTTTTGGCAGTAGAGGTAGGATGATTAGGGAAAATAATTGTCCAAACAAAATAATTAATCTATGGTGGCCTTGGCGTCTATTGACAGTTCTATGAGGGTCTTGTGTAGCTAGGCGGTCAACAATAATTTTGGGGTGGCCTTGGCGTTCGTTGACAAATCTATAGGGGCCTATGTTAGTAGTCGATCAACGATAATATATTAACTTGGAGACTAATTTTTCAGTTGACTTTAGTAAATTGCATTTTGGTTGGGGACTCATATCAAACAGTATCCCTTTTATAACACTATACAAAGGTCTCATGAGGTGGCGAGGGCACGCTTTACTGTGCTGGGTAGTAAGAGGTCCAAACGAGGTGGGTATGGGAGTTCTGGTGGGGTGGTAAGCGTGCATCGCGCTGATTGGAGAAAATAACATGTTGTAACGCCTATGAGTAACGTATGTCCTTTAGAGCTAATGGGTTGGGCCTGATAAACCCAAGACGCATAATTGGCATTATCACAACTATGGTTAGAGTTTTGGTTCAACTTATCATATTAGAGATTTCTGCTTGTTCATGTACTGTTCCACGGTAGACTTGTTATTGTACTTGATATTGAGAAGGATTTTATGTATTACTTTGATTATGTTGCTTTTTCATGAGATAATTGTGGGTTTATGATGAAGTATATTTTATGATGTAATAACATTTATGTTTTTCTTTAAATAAAATTTTAAATTCTGCTTGTGTTTTCGTATATTGTCTTGTGAATTCTAGTCTCTGTAATGTTGCTTATATTACTTAGCGAAATCCTCATACGTGTAATAACCCACTCGGAATAGACCTAAATTTCGACCTGAAAAGGCCAATTGAAACTTAGAGTCATTCTAAACTGATCATTGGTTCCTATAAGGAAATAGTATAAAAGATATAATAGAGCATACTAAAACGAAACCAGAATTTCACACGGCGGAAGGGATAAAATATAATAACTAAAAATAGATGTACCTTCAATTAAAACCATCATAAATGTTGGTTACAACGAGTCTCATGCAATAATAGGTATATCAATAATAATTATCCCAATAGAATAATAGTGCCATAAATGATGACTAATAGTTATGGATCTTCCATCGTTAGGGTCCATCTCTAAGGTATAACTGATCCAAGCATTCCCACCTACTATCCTCTTTATATTTTAAGAGGAGGGATGTCAGAACATAAAGTTCTGGTGAATGAAAATCACATAAGTTTTTAGGAATAACTATCTCCCATATTTGGCAGTACTAATTCTTCATGATTTGTCTATGCAAACTAACATACACACAATTACACATATGAGGCAGACATCCTAACCATCACTTAAGGCCTTTATGTAAATCTAAGGGCGGATGTGCTTACGGTCACTTAATACAACACATGGTAATCTAAGGGCGGATATTCTTACATTCACTTAATACCCCCACGAAGTAATTTAAGGGAGGAGATTCTTACGGTCAGTTAATACCCCATAAGGTGGGCTATTCCTAGTCACTTAAGATCATTTTCTAATTTGTTAAGGGTGGACATTTCTATAGTCACTTGATACCCAATGGCAGACCCTAGCCACTAAAGACCACATCTTCGTTGTCAACACTATAAATTATAACTCTTCTTATAGGTCAAGAAATAGCAACAACCACTTACTACCAGGTTAAGGTTAGGAACACTGCTTCGTTTAAGAAAACCCTCCTAGCGGACCCGCTTGTTACTATCTTGCTGTCGTACGGGTAAACATCTAGTCACTTAATACTTCCCTTTGATGGTGGTTCCTTTAGGCCATTTATACATAATCTACCTCTAGGTCAGCCCTCACTAGCCCATAGATAAGAAGCAGACAACTTCTGTAGAACTAACCTACTTATATGCTATCGTTTTACTAGTACCTATCAGTGTAATAATTATAGTGGTCCATGGCACTTAGACCTCTCACTTAATCGAGCTTACTTGTAGATGTTGGATATGCCGGTCGGTCAAGGGCAGCCTTCTACGACAAGTAATGATTAACCTTGTGTCTACATGTCAATATTTCTAATTTATGCCATTAACTAGCACACACATGCGTACAAATTCCTATGGGGACATTCATATTATATTTCCTACTCTAAACGTATTTATTACGCATTAATTACATTGTACATATATAGTAGTAAATAGGGCGTAAATCATGCGTGCGAGGATAACCGTTCTAACTCGTTTGAAATGTCAATCCCTATTCAAAGTGAAGGTCTACAAGTTATTTTCCATATCCACTTCAATCATGTCATAAATACACATATTAACATGTAACAATCAAAATGGAAAAATAACAATATCAACTCTAAACTTGTAACCTAGGTTTGATTTGATTATCTCAACAACAAAAGGTAAACAAAGTGCCATATATCCAACACACACACACACAAATATATATATATATATATATAATTTTTATTTTTGGATTGATTCACTTTTTAAGTACGTTTATATGAAAAACCTTAACACTTGGACATCTTGTAAACAATACGTTCAAGTACTCTATTTATAAAATAAAGATTTAAACCTATTCAAATTCATAATTTCTCCAAATCTTAACCTTTTGCAAAAAAAAAACACATATATGAATTTTCACAAAAAAAAATAAGGTAAATCTGACAACACTAGCATACTTCTCTTTTATTATTTCAATAATCCAAAACCATATATATAAACAGATTGACCATTTCTTCATAGCAATTAAAATACTGGGAATTTGGAGGATGTTTAATATTATATTTTTGCTTAAATCCAAATTCCCTATGCATATAGGTTCAAATTCACACTTCAAATAGAGAAAATAGCAAACTCATGTCATTTCCACTCACAAAGATTTGTAAAAGAGATTGGTGGAAAACTGGTATAGAATATCCCAAAAACTGAATAATCAACCTTTGATGAAACGAACTCTGACTTCTTTTAAAATATATATAAGAGAATCAAAGTTTAGAATCTCGTATATATATAATTTAATTTTAGAGTTTACACATAAGAATTTAGATCGAGTGAGGTAGAAGTTTATATCTAGAAAGATAGGATTTAAAAGGAGAATCTAACCCAAGGCTTGGAATTAAGAAATGGAGAAGCAAAGTGGAGGCACAAAAATGAAATGAGGAACATGGTTTGGGAGAGGCTAGGGAGGTTGCTTATGTAGTTGCAAGTGTTAATAAAGACCATACAATTTATTAGATTAAATCCAGACAGTCCATGTTTACAAACTATATAAAAACCCCTACAAAAACATGCCTTCACCACCCATTTTATTCAGGAGAATTCGACACTCCCTAGAAGGGCATCGATACTAGTGGTCGACACCCCTTAAGGGGATCGGTTGACAGCTTCGAGTCGATTTTTCCTAGGAAGCTTATTTCTTAGTCATTTTCAAATTTTATTAAATAGTGATTAAATTGATTACCTTTCTTAAGTTGATTATTCTTATCCACTTTTCTATATAATTATATACACACAATTTGAATTCAATATGAATATTCTTTTCATGTTAATATCTATTAATATATTCCAGATTTGTATATTTATTTATTTTAAATTTAAACCTTGTGCGTTAATATTTATGCACAGCTTATTTTATAGATAACTTTTGCATATGGACTCTGTTTTCAGTAAATAAAATATGAAAATGGATCAGAATCTTGCCACAAATGCAATTATAGTACTTTGTGGTCTAATTCCAACTCATTCAAAATTCTTATTTTCAATCCATTAATATTTTAGTAATTTATTATTATTTATATTTAATTTAATTATCTATGTCTATTTAGCGTATTTTTATAGGGTGTTATATTCTTCTTCCCTTAAAAGAGATTTTGTCCTGAATTCTTTCCAAGGGAGAAAAAACACAAATCACTCTAACAAACAAGTTATAAGCCCAAATATTTATTTAACATGACCCAACGTGATTATGCACTGCAGACTAGCTATAATGTGCTCAGTCCTAGCATGTATGTGTAGCAAGTGATGCTATCTAGCAACCATAATGCAACCAATTAATCTAGTAACCATATAATCTCAAATTTTCGAGAAAGGCTAATTTCAAATTTTCATGTTTACTCTCTGATTTTCTCCTCACTGTACTCGAACCAATTTATTAAATAGTGCAGAGAATCGAAATCCCGTCCTCTAGAATATCTAAGGTGGCACAAGATTCCCAAGATTTTTTCTTTATCTCAATCTCTTGATTAGGCCCTACCAAAATTCACTATACTGTGAAGGTACCTTATCAAACATAAAATTTTATGGGTTCCTATCCGCAATAATATCTTTTATTCCCCTAACCTTAGGGAAATCCAAAAATACAATACTGACTCCCTGTCTTTCACAAGCTTCCTAATCAAATTAGACTTTTCCCTAAAGTCTAATCACAAAATCGGTTCGAGTAGAAATTTTTCAATGGTTATTCCCAATACTTTGGTATTTTAGATGGCCTCCTTGAAATTGTTCAAGAGCATCGACTAATTACCAAAATGATAATTATGCTACTCTTAAAAAGATAAATATTATTCTTATTGTCTAAGAGGTCTAAGATGCAACTCTTCCTCTTATTATGAAAGTTCTCGTAGTCTTCAGCTTGCCCTTTAGTCTTCAAATAAGATGTAACTCAAAAATTAAAAAAAAAAAAATCCTAAACAAAATTGTTCTAAATCTAATTAATAAATGTTTCTAGTCTATACTGAAATATTTTTCCTATGCTTAAACTTGTTGGAGCTTAAATTCCAATAAAGGTCTTTTGCTATAAATTCCATATATTTGCCTAAACAATGATATTGACATATTTAAAACTAAAAGGAATAGGTATTGTCTTATTATCTACATGTTAATACATAAAATACTCATCACACCCTTTTCACTTTTATGTATATTCCTTAATTCTAAATATAGTCCTTTATGTGAAAAACAACAAAGGGGTTTATTTATAAAAAATAAACAAGTACCTTTAAAGCAATCCAAAACGCGGTCATATCAACTAAAATGGCTAATACAAATCAAATATTTAAGTCTATTGTTATTCTCATGCTTTAAGTTATTATTCTTGAGGATGACATTCTCTAAGACTAAGCTTCTTTATCACTAAATATTTCAAAAATCACAAGTCCACCCACTTTCTCTTTGTAGGCTACAAATTTAACTCTGTTTTTAACTTCCAAATCCAAAAGATGGTAGACCACTAAATTAAGTATCCCTATGAAATCACCTCTTACTTATTTATCTCAAACTTTATTAAGAGTTTCAAATCCCAACATCACAGGCATAAATAGGGATTCATTACTTGTACCACTTTATACCCTTATCCAATCCATACAAGGGACCATTAGTTATCACATCCTTAAAAAATTATTTTGGAAGTTCTATCCTACAATTATGTGGTTTAAATAGTGTTGCAGTCTTAATACTTTTATTCAAATTCCGTAAGATGCCCATCTACTCCTTTAAATTTTCCATCATAATTGTGGCCCATCCATTCTCAAAACCCGACCATTCCACAAGTACTTACTTAACTCTTTTAAGCTTCTTTAAGCTTGAAATATATTCATTTCTCCAAATTAGTTTATTTTTCTAAATTAGTCCCCAAAAATCCTCTCTTAATCTTATTAATTATAAATTTATTGCCCACTAAATTTGCAATTAATATCCATGAATCTTTCCCTTGAAATCGTGACTTATAGTAAGTTACACTTATATATATATATACACACACACACTAATCGCTAAATACATATATAAATGCACTAATCCCTAAATAACATCTAAGATAATCTAATTCACAACCAACCCTTGACTTTGGAAATACCATACCTTACCACCTTTCAAATAGAAACTTTTGGGACTAACGCTAAAATTTCCAGATTAGATTGTTCAATTTATCCTTACTTAGTCCTAGACTGTAACAGCCCGTGATATTTTCAACTTCGAAAATCGACATAAAGACGTTCATTGTATAACATGTCAACTATTCAAGTATCGAAAATATAGGATCATTTGGTTTAAAGAAAATAAGATAGAATAAGATGGAAACAATTCAGAGAATCTCACAATCGCATCGGAATAAAATATAATATGATATCAACAATACTTGAAAACATAAACCGTATATAACATATCATCAGAGTACATTAACTATTTCTAACAAACACTGGAACAGATATAATTACCTCTTTCCATATACATATATAGCACACAATAGAAAACATGATAGCCATAGCTAAAATGTGAAGCCTCCTGCTTCAAGCTTCTTCAAATGCATCTATAAGAACCTGAGCTACTTGACTGCCCATACAAATTAGGGCACCCAAAACAAAATAAAATCTAGGTCAGTCATGGGACTTTTGTAATTAAACTCTAAACAATTTGCTTAACTTTAGAAAAATCCTTTAAAGAATGAAACTTTCATAAGACATGACCACACATAAATATGGCACGTGTTTTTGCTTTATGATAACCAAGTCACTTTTATTATAAAATCCACTGATATTATAATAATGTCTATCGATACATAAATAAAGTAGAAATATAGCCAAAAAGTTTGCATCTCACTTTTCGACATAATTGGTTTACAGCTAAAAGCATACGGCGTGTATTGGAGTTTAGATTTCCAACATGACTAGGTATGAAACCACCTTCTGATCAGTGTCCTCTAGAGGTAAAACACTAGGGTTCAACAAACATCTTGCAACCGGCCACACAGAACTGGCCACTCATTCAACATGAGTGTACCGAATATATCATCACCACGGTTGTTGGTCGTCCAACTGTTCTCATTTTGAAGCATACAAAAAGGGACAATCGATTTCCCTAGATCACGTGATGATATACCCTAATGGGTATGAACCACATAGCTCTGTTGCCTGCTCGATTTCAGTCATTTCTCGGTTAAGGGCCTGAGGCAACGACTACCTTTTAGAATATCACGCTCAACTTTGAATGCCACAATTTCAGATCCACAAATCACTAATTGATTTGCACAAAGATACTCGGGGAGTTAAGCTAAAAGTAGTTGCCTTCTCCACCACCATACTCGGTATATTTGTAAAAATCAACGTATGTGATTGTTGGAAATACACCGTCGAACATTCGTCCATACAAGTTCATTCTGGGACTGAACGAAACTGGAAATATCCAAATCTTAGGTACTACTACTACAAGTATAATCCTGGAAGCTAACGAAAGACATTAGCGAGCAGCCCTTTCCACTCTGAAGGCTTATGCCTTGAAATCATCCTAATTCGCATTAGCACACCTGCAAATTTAGTCTTCGAACGCAAAGTCGTTTCGAAGTGGTTTTGGATCCAGTTCCGATCTCGGTTACTCGAACCAACACGTTACAAGTAAAAGGGGAATTCATTGATTGTCGGTTCTTTAACTATCAAAGAAACAAACATCCATCCAGTATTTTATTGTCAGAAGGAAATACTATTGGTTAAACATCAAGCAACACTGAGTCCTTTTTAAATTAATCTATTATTTATTTAATCACTTTTCAACATTTATTATCAGATATCTTTACCATAATGTTTCCCAAAACCCCTTTTTCCCTTCTCGTGATACTTGGAAAACATTTCCATATTTCACAAAACTCTTTATTTTCTATACTTGGGAATCTATTATTACAGTTGGAAAATATTTCCACATACTTATCCCTTTTCATGAAACCATTCATTTCTATACTTCGAAAATATTCATTATTATATCACCAAACCGCACTTACTTGGATTAAAACAAATCTTCTGTAAAACATCGTTACGACAACCTAAAATACTGCATATACGTTACAATCTCATATCCAACTGAAACCATTTCTTTTCAGAATTCATTTGGCTTATACTCCAAATATTTCAAAAATTCCCTTTTTCATTCTTAGGAAAATATTTAAAAATATTACTATAATTTTCAATTGAATTTCACTTAGGAAATATTTCATAATCTTCTCGAATATTCTTGGAGTTCCATTTTCGTACCATTCCCAAAATCGATTATATTCATTTATAATCTCAACTAACCATCTTTAATTTCTTTTATGAAATAGACTCACTTTCCGAAGTTCCCGTGCTTAACAATTCGGATTTATAAGATTTCTCTTGTAAAACCCTCTTTATTAAATAATACTCATTTTTATAGATCTTGAGAGTATTTATAATCGCTTCACTAATTTCAAAATTTCTTTATTTATGAAAATAAGTACTGATAGAAAATAATATATTTTTAAACATTTGAATAAATATTTCTAATAACAAAACCTTTTTTCAAACAAAGATAATAACTAAATTCAAATTAAAGTAACGTTATTACAAAGCTTATTTTTTAAAAACAATGAATTTGTTCTCATTCCTTTTAAAACCAAAATAGTAGCTTCTCAAAATATTTAACTTTAGATTTTAGTTTATACTAAATAAAACATCTTTCTAAAAAAATATCGCTTTTTTTATTTAAAAACTCGACATTGTCGATTTCCAATTGTAAATCTCTCTTGATTTACCTCAATGCAATTTCATTTCGAAATTCAAAATAAAATCCACTATTTCATTTCGAATCGATCTCCACTTTTCTTTTAAAATTCACGCTTGAATTCATATTTCCACACCATCCATTGATAATTATTTCACTTCATATATAAACATCGTTTATAAATTACTCTCCTTGTTTTTATCTATTTAAAAACAAGTTTATAATTACAACCCCGTTCGTACTTCGATTCCTATTTGGAAAAATAAAATTTCCTTAAAATTCTTTTATAAATCTCAATTTTCTCTCTAACTCAGTTTCAATTTCCAAAAATCGTGTTTAATAAATATGATTTGTGTTTGATTCAAATTTCTCTCACTACAGTATTTTCATAAAACTGTTAATCAATTTCTAACGATTGAATCATTATTTAAATCTACAATTCATCTTTATGAAATTATCGATTTAGCATAAATCTTTCAAAATTCAAAAATTCACTTTTTAAAATTCCTTTACATATTCAAAAAAACATTTTATGGTATCTAAATACCAAAATTAAGGGCTAGTGTTTGTTGTCGGCAAAAAATGTCGTAAACACCAAAGATTCCTATTACTAGGAATAGTTAATTTGATCGCAAGACTAAGTAAGAGAAAGTGGTAAATGACACGAGAATTTATAGTGGTTCGACCACGGATTAGGCCTACGTCCACTTTGGAAGGATGTTGAACTTTTATTAGTCAGTCAAGAATTACAAGGTAGAACCATGCTCATTACATTCTCTTTTATAATTGCCATATGCTAGGTATTTGGGAAAAAGAATATTTAATTCTCCTTCTTCCTCAAATAGGAGATGCCATTAGTGGGGTCTAGGAAGGTCTCAAATGAATAAAATCCAATCCCTTTGAAGTGTGAGGCCATTGGCTATTTATAGGAGTGGGGGTAGGTAGGATTAGTTAGAAGTAGGTAGAAATAGGGGACCACTAGCATAATTTCGAACCCACCACTTGCATACCTCGAAATTTCGAACCCGTGCATGGGTGCGAAATTTTGCACCCGCTGGGTTTGAAATTCCGAACCCAGGCATGGGTTCGAAATTTCGAACCCGATGGGTTTGAAATTCCAAACCCAGGCACGTGTTCGAAATCCCGAACACAGGCGTGGGTGCAAAATTTCGTACCCGCCTGGTTCGAGATTTCGAACCCAGGCATTGGTGCGAAATTTCGCACCTGCAGGGTTCGAGATCTCGAACCCAGGCATGGGCATGAATTTCGTGTCTTGCCTAGTGCGAAGTCTCTCCGACGGGCGCGATGATCCCGGGATCAGGCGCTTGAGGCTCGTAATTCCTTCGAGGCCCGAGGCCTTGGTTCGCGGATGTCTTCATAATGCTGTGAGGTTGCGAGCAGCATAGTCCTCTCCGATCCTGTCACCTTTACTTCTCAGTGTCCCTTTTTAGCCTCAACTTTACGCGGTATGTTGAGTTGAGCGTGTCTAATGCACTCTTGGGAACCGGGCCAAAAAACCGGTTAACATTTGCCGCCCAAAGTACGTCTTGTTTTGACATGATGTGCTTTGTGTAAGTTGATATAGTAGTTAAGCTGTTAATTCACCCTATAATTCAAAAGGCGAATAAGCGTTAGTTATTAGGGGAAGCGTCGTACTCAAGTCGCTCGACGTCCATAGTGCGTCGCTCCCGTGGATGCCGGGGGTCGATATGCACATGCATGGAATACGTATACGAGAGAGTGTGGCGTAGTGCTTCAGACCCTGAGGTATGATCGTCATCATTTCATTTTTTTTAACTGGGTCGGAAATTTTCGAACCCGAAAGCTCGAAATTTCGAACCCAGTGGGATCGGAATTTTGAGCTCAGTGGTTTGGGATTTCGAATCCCTGGGGTTTCGAAATTTCAAACCCATGAGGGTTGAATTTTTGAACCCCTTGAGGTTCGAAATTTTGAACCCGAGGGGTTAAAAATTTCCCTAGTGGGTTCGGAAATTTTGAACCCGCACTGTAATACGAAGGGACATTTTTTCCTTTTATAAATATGCCCTCTTCACTTTTTTCCTCCTATTTTTTCTTTCTCTGCCCGCCATTGCTGAAAACTTCGAACCCGACAATTTCGAACCCGATAATTTCGAACCCGAACTAGGTGAGGCTTTAGGTCGAGGAGATGAGAAGGGGAGGAAGTCGAAGGGTCGCGGTGGAGACCTCGAACCCTCATGGATTCTATTTTTCAAACCCAGCTAGACTTGATGCCTTGAACCCCCGCGGATTCGAATTTTCGAACCTCGCTAGGTTCGAATTTTTGAACCCACCGGGTTAGAAGTCCTGAACCCTCATGGGTTCGGATTTTCGAGCTCTGCGGGGTTCGAAGCATCGAACCCTTGTGGGTTTGAATTTTGAAACCTTGTTGGTTTGAACTTTCGAACCCTCTGTCTGGGTTCAAAATTTCGAACCTGGAGAGCTCCGCGGGGTTCGAAGCATTGAACCCTTGTAGATTCGAATTTTCAAACCCTGTAGGTTCGAACTTCTGAACCCTCTGTCTGGGTTTGAAATTTCGAACCTGGAGAGGTTCGAATTTTCGAACCCGGATGGGTCCAGAATTTCGAACCCTTCTGGGTTCGAAATTTCGAGCCCGATGTGGCGCGGGACTCGGTCTTCGATGTGCCGGGCTTCTGATCTGTCGTGCCATTGGACTTTGGCTTTCGGATACCCGTCTCTGGATTTGTGTGCTTAATGTTGATGCATAAGTTGTTAACTGCACGAGCTGGGATTTTGGATTGTTCACATAGGATAGAGTATACAACCGGACTGGGACTTGGACTGTTTCGAATTGTTCTGGGCTTTCTTTATGTAGTTTATTTTTGCATAGCATTACACGCACATATTAGTTATCACCAACACGACGGGCACAAGTCACTATTTTGCCTGTTCTAATACTGATGGGTTAAAGTATTGCTGAAGATGCAGATAAGATCAAAGACCGGAAAGATTTCGGAACCCGAGGCTTCCCAGCCCTCATCCCACACATCTGACCCTGCCCCTAGAGGTAGCTCGTTTGGCAGCGAGCTTGAGACCACTGAAGGATAGAATCCTTCTCATACAACCAGCTCGCCTGAAGCGTCTGAGCACGGGGAGCAACTTGGACGGCAATATTTCCCGGTCGTGACTAAAGAGGACAAGAATGTGGACATCATGGGTGAGGATGCGCCCACACCTCCGGTAGCTCTGGACATGGTGCCTGATGCGATGATTTTGGAGAATCCTACCGATTTAGCACCCTCGTGTATGGATGCTACCATAGTCCAAAAAATGGCAGCGTGGTTTAACATACCGGTGGATGATGCCTACGCCCCCGGGAGAGATGGCATAGCTCATGTGCCGCCTGAGGGTTTTACTACCTGGAACCGACAAGCTTGCCTTGCCGGGTGTGTGCCCGCGGCTAATAACTTCATTCGGGACATGCTGTTCTATTTCCGTCTTGCGCCGTCACAATTTCACCCCAATTCTTATGCTTCTCTCCTAGGTACTTATGTCCTCTTCCACGAGTTTTTACACAGGGAACCCACCGGGGAAGATATTCGATATTTCTTCCACTTAAGGAAAAGGAGCGTTGCCTCTCCTTCTCAATGGTCTCTGGAAGCGACAGCTACCACAAAATTCTTTGTCGGGGCATGGCCCAAGCTGTCAGTGTTTAAGCGCGAGTGGTTCTTCGTAAGCTAGTCTCCCGGATTTGCCAGAAGTTGGATTGAGGGAAGTAAGTGTTTCTCTAACCCCGTTCCTTGTCTTAATTGTTTTATTCCTTCCTTTGTTTATGGTTTTATTTGGGTTATGACAGGAAACCCAAAGGCGCCAACCGGAGACGAATATCGGCAATGCCTTAATGCTTTGTGAGCGATACCGGAGAATTTCCGTAATACCAGCACCGTGACAAGTCAGGATCGTCTCCGTCGTGCTGGGTTGCTGCTACCAACTGGGCTGTGATCACGCCTACGGCCGCTGCTAATGCTCTAAAAGAGGGAGTTGCGGCAGGTCCAACTACCACTGGGCGGAAGAGGAAAATGCCCTCTACGGGAGGGGAGCTGCTAGAGACTACTCGACCTCAAGGAGATATGCGCGGAGGTGAGGATCACAGTCAAGAGGAGGTTGCCAGAGATGGGGGGCTGCCGAGCACTCCCATCCTGCCTCCAACAAGGGAGGGGGAGAGAGTGTTGGTCAGGCCGCAGTCTCCCGCGACTCACTCAGGGGCCACTGCCTCGCTCAAACCCGCGGGCTAGTTTGATGGCTTGAAAGGACTTGATTTAGTAGTGACTCCATGGCCAAACACGAAAACCCTGGAAGAACTTACTTGTGCTATAGAGGTGTTAATTCCCTCGATCGGGCCACAATCTGGTCTGTTGAGAGAACACTAAGGGCATACATTCATAACATGCATGGCATAGATGTCTTCCTATGTGTGTAACTTGACTTACTTTGGCTTATTCCACTGGCATGTGATATGATAGGTGAACGTGATGGACAAAGTTATGGATGCAGTGACTGTTGGTATCCCCAAAGTTCTTCTTTCGAGAGTTTCCGAAGATCCACTAGTTTATATGGTGCTCCACCTCCGCCAGGACAAAGCAGCGGTCATCGAGACCGGGATCGATCTAGGTGATCTCCGACACCTCCTCCTCCTCTTATCCATGTATCCGTGGGAGATACTCGACTCAACATAGGCGGCTCTCGATCTATAACTCCGACTTCCCCTCCGCCCGTCGTTCCTCTAGCTCCCGTTCGACCCGCTAAGGGGATGGAGTTGTTGTTTGGTCAACTAAGGCCTGGTATGGAGGTCATAACGGGAATGCAAAATCTGACAGAGTCCTAAATCCGAGCAATTTCTATAGAGGAGAGATGGACATTCTTGAAGCTGTACTTTCTACAATATCACTTTGATGAGTTTCCGTCTCTCCCTGATCTCCGCCCTGCTCTCAGTAGGGAATCTGGAGAGATATGGATGCATGTACAAGCTACTTATCACCAGGCCAACGAACTCACCAAGTATTCCCTCTATCTTTCTAAGTTGGTCAAGAGGAAAAACCTGGAGCTCATCAATCAACAATTGACTATCGATGGCGACAAGACCTCGGTTACCCATTTGGAGACTGAGATAGGTAGGTCTATCCATTGTGTCTCGGTTAATTAACCGCTATCCCATGTGTTTCCTAGTTTTAACTTTTGACCATGTTATTGCAGCGGAGCTAAAGCAAGCATATGCGACTTTAAAGACGGGGGATGCGCGTGACCATGAGACTTTTAGCGATACATTAAGTCACTTAATCATTGAAAACACAGCCCTCAAGAAAGATAAGGATGAGTGGTCTAAAATAAGCGCTGAAATGGAAAGGGAGATTGAAAAAGTTGCTCAGCTTCAGGGTGATAATGCCGCTTTGAGGGCGGAAAACGGAAGGTTGTGGGTTGAGAACGCTGAAGTCGCCGAGCTGAAGAGGCAGCATGAGGTGATGAGGAAAGCGAATGAAGATGCAGAGGCTAGCAACCGGGACGTGTTGAATGAGTCCAAGGGTATAAAGGCTGAATATTTAAGGAAGATAGAGCTACTAAGGGGCCAGCTGAACGATGCGGAGTTCTGTGTCGGGTCCTCCTTCGAGGAGAGTATCCATAACATGTATGTAAAGGCTTTGAGATTACGAGGAATTTCGTGTGTCGAAGACTATCCCCGCGAGCTAGCCAAAACCTAGGAGAGATTGGTCCCTTATGAGGCCTTCTTACATCTAGTGGACGTAAGCACTTTAGATGAGCGCCAGCTCGCGAATGTTCTCTTGGACAACGACGAACGCGAGAAGCTGGAGGAGGGAAGGAGACTATCGCAGGAGGATGCCGAGAATGAAAGGTTGGCGAGGCTCTTTGAGGAGAAGGGGAAGGTTGTCATGTCTGAGAGTGTTAGGGTTACGGAGACCATTGCCGAGGCAAGCTTCTATCATCCATTAGCCTCTGAGTCGTTGGTGGTGAGTGGTCCTGCAGCCTTGATTCGGACTTCGACTAAGTATGACCCGGATCACCCCGGACTAGAAGAAACTAGATCCACATTGCCTACGGCACCAGGTGCACCTTCTAATTTTTCAATGCCATCCCTGACTGGAGGTAAATTCCCTTTACAACGCATCCCAGAGGATGACGTGATTACCGAATTTGCGGACTAAACGGTTGTGTTTTTACTATGTGGCCCTTCCTGAACCGACCATGACATTGGGCCCTGCCCCTGTGGTCCCCTAGTGATTGAGTCCAGACTAGTGTCTATGGAAGCGCAGCCTGAAGGAGGAGGGGATCATCTTGACACCTTCTCGGATATACAGATAAACACCAGTCTTTATGAGGGTCTGATTGATAAAGGGGAGATGGTTGATGGGTAAAGTACCCATGCCAGAGATCCGGTGGAGGCCGATGTGACCTCGATGGCTGCGCTGGTGGAAGCTTAAAAGGCCAAGATGATAGCTAAGAGCGAAGAAGTAGAGGAGAAGAGAGAGCAAGACGAGGCGGCCAAGAAGGAGGTCCTAATGAAGACCAGGCAGGAGGCTGAGGCGAGGGCTGCCGACACTGTCGCGAAGAAGAAGGCCGATGAGGGAGGCTGAGAAGAAGAGGGTTAGTGATGAGGCCCAGAAGAAGAGGGAAGATGAGGAAGCCTGGCAGAGGACTACTGAGTCCCTTGAGAAAGCCAAAGTTGGTGACGTCTCGCTGCAAAGGTCCCAAAAGCTTGCTGCACCGAGGGCTGCCAAAGAGGCTAAGGAGAAAGCTGAGCGGGAAGGCAAGGCGGTCCCAGAGACGAGTGACGCTATAGTCGGCCTCACTACTGGGGGTGCCCCCAAGCCCACACCGCATGCCACCCTCATTGATATTACCGAGGTTTCTAACGGTGATGGGATGGGTGAGAGACGCCTCTCGGCTTCTCATGAATCGACCACTTCTAGAAGGGGCCGAGATGGAAAGAGCGGGTCTAGTAAGAAGAGGCTCAGTGCCAAGGATGAACCGTCGAGCATTGAATCTGCAAAAAAGTACAAGCACAAGGAAAAGAAGAAAAGATACGGTTAATGTTAGTAGCCCAAGTAGAGGTCACCATTATTTTGGTAATGTATGCTGATAGTTTACGCGAGTACGGCCCTCACTTTTGGTTTTTCAAGACACAATGTGGTTCTCATGTACACCCTGTTATTAGAAAGTAAAAGTGTTAGACACGTAGTTTGTTTAGTGCATGTGTGTGAAAATAAAATATGAAATAGTAAAGATCGTTGTTTATGTCAAGTGTTCAGATGTTCTTTTTATGTTTTCCAGCATCTTGTACTTGCATAAGCATACTTATCGTTACACTTGTCACAAACGCGATTAGGGGCCGTCTCTAGGTAAATTATTCTAGAGAGATGAGGTAGAGCGTTGGTTTCAGTAAGTTTCCCTCAGCTCAGTAAACCTGTAATTTGCGAAATTAGGCTGTGCGCTTGTTGTTTTGGGGGGTTAAACCCAAGTATAGCGAAGGCGTAGGGCATCGCATTGTGCGGTCCGCCAGGTGGGTGGCTCTCCCGTCGTTCATCGGGTTGAGGCGAGCCGCCAGACGTCGTTTATTTGCCAGCGTAGTTTTCAGCCCCGATCATCAGCTCATAAGGTCTGATCGTGGTCATGGGCTACCCCTAAGCCTTAAGAGCTAAGGGGGAAGAAACGATTTAAGGTCGGTCTTGGTGCTGCCCCAAGATTCGACCGGCACCTGCAACCGGCGAAGAGAGATTTGCATCGATCTTAGTCGGTCGTTGAGTGGCGCCAAGTCGCCTGGACTAGGATGCGGAATGATTTATCCTCGGCCTCGGCACCAGGCCGAGGTTTCAATTAGTGGTTGTTTATACTCGGTCGCGCCGCGAGCCGGCGATTCGAGTAGCGTTGCCGGCTCCCGTGCTCGGGTTGCCAGGCATAGCCAAGTGTTTCAGACTCGACGTTTCCTAGAGGTTGGAATGGCAGCGCCAACTCCCACGCCTGGGGTGCCGGTACGGCAGTCGCAGGCATGAATCGAGCTGGTTGTTGGAACTAATAAGACGCATTACGTAAGAAGTAAACAACAAGGAGACAGGACAATGAACAGCATATCTACTAATAACTTTGGTAGTAAAAGCCTTTACAATGCCTTGAATTTCTAAATAACAGAACATTTGTAATGACTCGAAAATCCGGTCCAATTTGAGCTGACCAAAAACACAAGTCCAACCCCAAATTAAACTGGAAATCAGGAAACTAATAGAAAGAAGGTAGAGGGTAAGGAAAGATAAGATAGAAACTTAGAATAGAAGAAGAAGAAGAAGAACACAACATCAGAGTAACACGAACCTCACAGCGGAACGAATAACATATAATAGATAACATATCCTTGAAATAAAATCAGTATATGTATACAATAACATTATCATAGTACAACACTTACAACACAGCGGAAATAACTATAGCTATATGGTCCTGAAGCCTCCAGCTCCAGCTTTTCAAGTATCTGTAAATCCCAACTACTTGACTGCCCATACAAAATTGGGCACCCAAGAGTTTAGGGAAAACAAAACAAAATAATCTCCGGGTCAGTCATGGGACTGGTATGAGTAAAACAGTTTAAAACAGTTTTGAACAAGTAAACGATATCTCATAAGACCACGCCGTATAACGGAACGGGTTTTTCCCTTATGAGAATCCAAAATATCTTTATATCAAAACCCTTTTGATATTATAATAATGTCTATCAACCACAATATAATAATCATCTAGCAGAAACGCTTTCATCTCACGTTCTACATATATAGTATACAATCAAAACCGCAAGCACGTATTGGGTAATGGATTTCCAACTATGACAAGGTATGGAACCACCTTTCGCTAGTGTACCTCTAGAAAGGAATACACTGGGTTCAACAAGAACATCTTGCAACCCGGCCACACATGACTGACCACTCATTTCGCTTGAGTGTATCGAATGTATATCACCAGCGGTTGGGATCAGCAACCGTTTCCCGAATGGGACAGTATTGACAATAGATTTTTAGAAATAAATGAAACTCTAGATCAGGTGATTATACACCCTAATAGGTGCGACCTACATAGCCATGCTGCCTGCCCGATTTCTGTCATTTACCGGTTGATGAGGCTTGAGGTTACGCTTTATCATCACATCAGATTCACTTCGAATGCCACATTGTCAGATCCATCGAAAATCACTAATTGATGTCTACAACAGTACATTACGTGTTTGCTAAAGAAGTTTCCTTCTCCGCTTCCACTCTTGGTACGGTTGAAGAAATCAATGTATGTGACCTTTCTGGAAATACTTTGTCAGATATTCATCTATACAAGTCATCCAGGAACAGGATGAATTGAAGGCACTATTCAGTACATCCATCTTAGGCACTGTTATCTAAGACTTATACAATAGCCCTTGCACTTTACTCCGTCTTCAATTATCTTTGGCATATATGATTCGCAACGCTTATGCCAATACAGAGTGGTTCTTTGGATAATAATCCAATCGGTCTCTCCATATTAACAACGTTAAAATGGTCAAAACTTCGATAGTCTGTGATTTAACCATCAAAGAAAAACAGGTGTGCAAACAACGATATTATTTCCAGGAGGAAATTATATCGATCAATCATCATTCAACATTTATCTCTTTATTTCATTAATTTACTTATCTCATGTTTCCATATATTCTAAATTCTTATTTTCTATTATCAGAAAACATTTCTGATTCTCGTTTGGAAAACATTTCCAAATCTTCTTTACTTGGATATAAACAAATGTTTAAATCAACATCGCGACGACAACTCAAACCACTATACTTATTTACTAAATTCACTTAACCACTTTCACTCTCGAACCTTAACCATTTCTAAATTAAAAACGAAGTCAATCAAGTTGGGGTATAACTACCTCTCAGACCTTAACTGAACAACATTTCAAATCTCGAAATAGGGTAAGTTCATTTTTTAACTCTTTAACACTTCCTTACGTAACTTCCGAAGATAATTTACGAGTCCAACTCCTTTAATTCTATTCGAATAACTATATTCGATTAACTCCTTTGACTTAAATCGATTAACTCCATCGAATAACTAAATTCGATAACCCCTTCGAATAACTAAATTCGATAACTCCTTCGAATAACTAAATTCGATAACTCCTTTCGAATAAACTATATTCGATAACTCACTTCGATTAAACTAATCGATAACTCTTTTCGATTAAACTATAATCGATAACTCCTTTTATTTAACTCTATTCGAATAAACTAACATTTGATTAACTCATTTTAACTCTATTCGAATAACTATTATTCGATTAACGCAAATTCTATTAACTCTATTTGATTAACCCTATCGATTTAACTCTAACTGGTTAACTCTAACTGGTTGACCCTAATTGATTTACCCTACTGGTTAACTCTAACTCATTTACTCTCTTCGATTAACTCTAATCGAATAACTAATATTCGATTAACTCATTTGAATTAACTCCTTTTATTTATCCCTTTCTATTTGTTTACTTAACAAATAACTATTCCCTTCTCAATTCTATTTACTTAACAAATAAATATTTCTTTTACCTTTCCTATTTATTTAACAAATAAATATTTCCTTTTAACTTTATCTATTTATTAACAAGTAAATATTCCTTTTTCTTTTCTATTTATTCCCTAAATAAATAAATAATCCCATTTAATATATTTGTAACTGTTTTACAATTATCTCCTTTTAAATCCTATTTGTAAATGTTTTACAAATATTTTCTTTTTATCTCTATTCTATTTGTAAATGGTTTACAAATATTTCTCTTTCTATTTGTTTGACAAATATTTTCCTTTATATTTGTTGTACAAATATATTTCCCTTTACATTTGGTTTTCAAATATATTTCCCTTTACATTTGGTTTTTACAAACATCTTCCTTTATATTTGGTTTACAAATATATTTCCTATATATTTGGTTTACAAATATATTTCCTATATCTTTGGTTTACCAATATATTTCCTTTATCTTTGGTTTACAAATATATTTCCTATTTATAAATATTCAAATTTATAAATATTTCTTCAATTCTATTTAACGAATAAATAATTTCTTTTATTCTATTTATTTAACAAATAAATATTTTCTTTTTAACTTTATTTATTTTCTAAATAAATATCTCCTTTTAAATCTTTCTATTTATTCCCTAAATAAATAAATAATCCCATTTATTTATTTCTAAATAAACATTTCTTTTTATAAAATCCTTCGATTATATAAATTCCTTCTTTTATAAAATCCTTTGATTTTATAAATCTATTCCCTTTATAAAACCCTTTTCGTTTTATAAATATTTTCCCTTTTATAAAATCCTTTGATTTTATTTCTATTTCCCATTTATAAAATCCTTTGATTTTATAAATATTTTCTTTTCAAATATACTTTTGAAAATTCCCTTTTAACATTCCAGTATTTTCCAGGGTATTTAAAATGCCAAATAACCCCGATCGATATCGTTCAAACACACATAAACAACCACAGATTTATATCACATCATATATTACAATATATGAAAAACAGTAAAATAAATGTTGAGGAATCCAGTTGGATTCCTCCGACCTGTCTCCCTGCATCACAGATGTTACACAATATAATCAACATCACTTTCAGTTCAATATGAAATATTCTGTTAACAGAATCCATATTTGATTTACGTTATATATATATATATATATATATATATATACATACATATAACTTCTACTAGCTGACAGCAGTTCAATCAAACAGTCAACACACAGTTAATCAGCCAATATTTAACAGTTCTAAAAATACAATATGAAATTTTAAATTGTTCAGAGTTAGTGAGATTTACTCACATTGGCAGTTCATCGTTAAAGAACGATAAACTGTTTGTTTGATTTGAATCAAACAATTTATTTCACCGTAAATTCAAACTAGCCCCAATCCACTTCCAGTCAGTTCCATTGGGTAGCCACCGTCCAAACGATCCTGTCGGATCTTGTTTCGCTGAATTTCGATAATGTATGAACAAGTTATACCATTTACAAATTATACGATCATTTAAATCGAATTAAAACTTGGATTTTAAAATAATGGGCTTTACCCTTTTCCCTCCGGCCCACTACCACACTTGAGAACCCGACCCGCTCTGTCATTCTCTCTTCTCCAAATAGAACTCGTGATGGCTGCTCCATCGTCTCCAGACATTTTCTTCACTTCCCAGGCTCAAATCCCCAACGTCTCTCCACTAAAAATCAAACCAATATCACCGCAATCTTCCTCATCGAATCCTCTCTTTCCTCACCCCATTCATGAGAAACTCGCACCTTTCCTCCCAAACCCGTCGACACTACTTCCTTCACGCAACACAGTAGATGATCGACATCTTTATCCACAATTAACCCTCAGACTTTGCAAACACAAGCCCCTCACTCTCCTCAATCCCATTATGAACTTCGTTTCGCAAATCGAAGTATAAAATCCTCACTAAACCCAACCCTAGGTTCGCTAATCGCGTTGCTGGAAAAATCAGCGAACACAAACGGTTTCGAACACCCCAAAACTGATACGCGCTTGAAGTACAAGTCCATAGAAGATCAATAAACTTGGTTTTAGGATTTTAGACATTTTATTTGGATTATAGGATTTTTCTACTTTTGAATTTTTCTTGCTGTGATGGTTTTTATATGGTATGTATATGTTTGTTTGGGTTGGTAGCACTTGTGGCTGAAATGAAATGTTGCGTGGCCTCCATATTGTCCAAGAATTAGATTAGGATATTTTTATATTTGATTTTTATATTTTATTTTATCGATTTTCTCCTTGTATCTGCCTTCTAAAAATCCCAGTGATTACATATGATACCCAAAAATCACCAAACTGGACATGCACCTTCAGTTTGACATTTCGGTCCCAACGAAACTGGGTTCGTCGAATTCCGACTCCGTTTGCTCACACAGCGTATTTTTAACCATCGAAATACTGACTGTTTTTCACTCTAACAATCCGTACGGCCACATACTGACTTCAAAAATCACGGAAATTGAAATCTAGCAAAAATTTAATATTGCGGATCCAACAAAATTGGTTTCGTCGAATTCCGACTTCGTTTGCAAAAGTGGCTATTTTTAAAGCTCTGAATGACACATTTAAATATATAAATATATTTAAATATAATTAAATTAAATACAAATAAATTTATATTATCGTAAATACTCATAGTGGAATACCATACAGCTCTACTGGGATTTATAGCTTGATATTTCAAATCCCGATTAAATCGATATTCGATTTAAAATGAAATTCCTTTTTTTTTAAATATAAATAATTCCTTTATAAATTATAAAGGAATTTCACAGCAACTTTTCTAAAATTTGATTTGGACGTAAATCAAAATCTACACGATGAAATCCCGATTTTTCTCTTCCACTAGAAAGATATACTTCACCAGCTCCACACGTTTCTTGTTTCACAGAAATCCGGCTTAAAACGAATCCTGTACATTCAGTTGAAGTTCAAATCGCCAAATTACGAATTGCAGCGTCATTTCAAGCTCGATTTTAATTATAATATAATTATACGTTCAAACTGTCGTTCAAATAATATATTCGTTATTCTAATCAAATTCTAAACTGAATTAAATGTCACAGATGATCCAGTTCACACCATATCGCCATTTCAGCCAATTCTGATTACTCAGAATTATGTATATTATTTAATTTATTATTTTAATTAAATATGATCCAGTTCACAACATATCGCCATTTCAGCCAATTCTGATTATTCAGAATTATGTATATTATTTAATTTATTATTTTAATTAAATATTCACCATTATTTAATTCCACGACCTTTTAATTCACTATATCACTATTTACATAATTAAATAAATTAATTATAATACCTCTGCAAATGCGGGTCATTACAATCTTCCCCACTTAAAATAATTTCGTCCTCGAAATTGCTAAGGTGGAGAACGACCCTATCGACTGGTTAGAACATATTTGTTCACTTTTTAACTCCAGTTTTCAACTGGACCAATTTAAATTCAATTAAATTATTAATTAATTCCTATCAATGAAAATTTTCAAAAATCCTGAAAATTTTCTAACACCTTAACTTTTCGAAAAATTTCACCAGCACCTTCTTTGTACTGGTCAATACGTCAAACCACCAACTCGCCTCTCTGGGCCATCTCCATCCCAAAAGAAAATCAAATAGCCAAGCGGCTTGCCAATTTGGCTCATAAATCTTATACCCAATAGAAATATAAACTTGTACCCTTTTGTCGGTGTAACAACCCGGAAAATCTGGGCCAGTTTAAAATTTTTATTTTGGCAATTTTAGCGAATTTTGATTATTTAAAATAGATTATTTTAAATAAAATCAACGAGAAATTTATTTTGAATAGAATTCAAACGTATATATTATATACGTCGTCGTTAGAATATAAATATTTATATATAATTATAAATAGAATTGAAAATGGCGCGGTAGTTCGATAATTCGATTTCAAACTTCAATGGAATGTACCGGGTGCAAATCAATCCGGATTTTAGTGAAACCAAAAACATTAGGATCCATTTGTGAATATCTTTCCAACGAATCCGACAAATCAAGATTTCATAGCGGGAATCAAAAGATATGTCCAGTTGAAAATTCTGAATAGTCGCTATGGAATTCAGGCCCTTAAAAATAGACATTTTGCAAACGACCTCGGATTTCGACGAAACCACTTTTGTTGGATCCGTGATGTCAAATTATTGCTAGATTCCAAATTTCATAATTTTCTGAACCAATATGTGAGCGTGGCATAGGAAAACGCGTTTGACCAGTTTCAGTTGATTTTAATCGACTGGAAATTGGCCATTTTTCCAACCGTCTCAGAATTCGACGAAATAAGTTTTGTTAGGACCGTATCGTCAATACGAAGGTAGAAAATATTTTTCTGGAATTTTTCGAATCAGTTTGTGGCCCCGGCAAATTAAAATGTACGTTCAAATTTGAAAATTAAATGTTTTATACTTTAATTTGAAGAATAACTGACAATAACAGTCAAAATGGCCAGTGAAACATATTCCATTGTGTCCGAAACGGGGGTAATTAGCTAGGGGCGACAGTCGTTGAGTTTGATTTGGAACTCGGATCAATAAACATCTAATAATGGAATTAAATAAAAAGACGAAGGGTATAAAAGGATTAAAAAAAAACCTAGTTTCATTTCAACTTTACCAGGCCGCCATCTTCATCCAACAGAAGGCGGAAACCCGCTTCAAACAAAATCGACCTGGATCTTGAAATCCCGGCCTCCATCCACGAAGATCATCGGCGGAAATTGAAGAACCCCCCCCCCCCCCCCCCTCGATCATCTCATCCAATGGCGGAATTGACCTGGAGTTGCTTAGGTCGCTCAATACACCCTCTCCAGGGTCCGCCGCGTCGTTGAGGATGGAGCCTCCATCTGCAGTTCGAGCTGGGTGTGGGGCACATCGCCGGAGAGCTAGCGCGAAGGCCTTCAACGTGGCAGCCCCTGATTGGACCCTCGGCGATCCTGGTGGCGGAAAACTGCAACCCTAGGAGGGAAGCATCGTCGAACAGCGGTCTTCAGTGTTTTCAGAAGAGAAAGGTGCTTTTTAATATATATTTATAAATATACATTAAATATACATTAATTGGAGAATAAAAATCAAAAATTTATTATTTGGATACTGTTATAAAAAAAAATCTGAAATTTTATTTGATAAATAATATGGTTCTATAATATCACTTTGATTTTAGAAATAATATACCATTGATTTTAAAATATAAGTAGAATTAATTTTAAAATATAATTAGAATATGGTTCTATAAATAACATTGTTTTATTTAATATGATCTTGCAATGAATAAAAATATGATTTATATATATGCAATAGCAACATAAAAATATAATCTTTTATATTATAGGAGTATAAAAATATAATTTTTATAACGAAGTAAATATAAAAATGTGATTTTTATAGAGGTGAATGGAAAAGCGGAATCTTTATAATAGGATTTTTATATATTGAATAGCGAAGTAAAAATTCGATTTTTACATATGTAGTGGCTATAGCAACGAAGTTGACAAAGATGCGATAGCGATGAAGATTTCTATCAAAAGAAGAGTCAAGATGTTTGGATAGCTATTGGTGAGAACTTCTCACCTTTCGATTTAAATTTTCTAGTTATATATATATACTAGGATGCAGACGGTGCTTAGTAGCACCCGACACAATCGTCCACAGACCATGGACTTGTTTGTTTGGTTGCATAGATTAGTTAGATTATTTGATTGAAATTGAATGGTTTGGTGAAATGAATGGATTTGATTGATGTGTGAATGGCGTGGGCCTTCACTAGACCGGGGATAAGGCTAGGCCTCGTCCCGTTTCTAGTATCGTGCCGTTATGTCGCCGAAATTTTCTAAAATATGTTAGAAAAATAAAATTATCATTTTTATTGTGGAAATGAACTGGATAAAAATTCATATGTTGAAATAAAATATTTTATCATTAAAAATATAATTTTTAACGTGAAGTGAATAAAATATTCATTTACAAACCCGACGGTTTGTTTATGTACACCTAGTTGAAGGACATTGATTGGGTCGATAAATTTTACACATCGCCCAACTGCACGAATAAAATCTGTGTTTGATTGTTTGAAACCCCACACGGGTGTTGGGATGAAATTTGAAGTTCACTCATCCTGATTGATTAAATATGTCGATCGATTGATTGACAGGCTGTTATAAGCGTTAGATATCTATATTTGATGCTTATACAGTGTAGTGCACTTTGGTTGACGGTTGATTATTTTTCAATGCTATTATATGTGTGTAATGTATGAAAATCCATATAATTAACATTATATGGTGATTGATTGGGCCTCATTCCAATTTAGAAAATAAAGAATAATATAAAATAAAGGTTCATTTGTTGACAGTACTCATCCATTGAGATTGGTCATGTGTTGAACGAAATATTTTAGTAATAAAATTTACATCTTTATCAATATAAAATAAAGGTTCATGTGTTGACAGTACTCATCCATTGAGATTGGTCATGTGTTGAACGAAATATTTTGATAATAACAACTATTTTGAAAAAGAAATATTTGAAATAGAATATTTGAAAATAGAAATTTATGAAGCCGTGTTGAGTAGATTGACGCCATTTTGACGTGAACGATATTTATATCGATTTTATTCATTTTGAAATAAATTGAATTGAAAACGATTTCGAAATGAATTGAATTGAAAACGAATTCAAATTGAATTGAAAGCGAATTGAAATGAATTCAAATTGAATTGAAATTTGAATTGAATAGAAATGAATTTTAAAACGAATTTATAAGGAAGAATTCAATTTTGATTTGAATTGAAAAGGAAGTTGAAATTGCTTTTGAAACGAATTTAAAACTATTCATATAATTCGTTTTAAATAGAAATCGACGAAATATATAATATATATATATATATTATATATATAATGGCCTGAATAGAACGCGCCGCGCCGCGGCAGTTCATGAATTTCGACCATTTATTTCAAATGGACATTACGGGAGATCCGACCGTCGGATTCTCCTAAAACCGGAACCGTTGGGTTCGTATCGAAAAGAGCTTTCTAACGAATATTAGAAATTTGAAATCTAGCGGTTGGATTTGGAGATACGTCCAAATCAAATTCGAAAAAGGTCGCTGTAAGTGCAGTTCGATGGCCATTGATGGAAATCGACTGTACGGGCCTTGATAAAATTATTAAAAATAGTAATATTTTGTGTAAAATCATAAGAAATGATTTAGAAAGAATTGGGATGAAAAACTCCATATTTGAAAAGATAAAAATAGATTTTTATCGAAGTAAACTAGTTTTGAACTAGAATTGTAATTCTATTTATTTTTAAATAAATAAATTGAATTTGAAAAGGGTTTTAAAAATAACCAGAATTTCCAATGATTGCATTGGAGTGGATTTGAATCGAAATTGTCTTCGGAATATTTCGATGTTGGAATTCGGGATTATACAGATGATGTTATGGAAATTTGAAAGATATATATATTTATATCGTTATTTCCAATACGACATTTGTTAATCGTAGAATTTGATATTGAATATAAGCCGGGATATTTTCTATTCAGAGCCTTGTATTTAATATCAAATGTGATTTGGGTTTGTCGTGAATGGTGTCTTCATTAACACTGTTCTTGAACCCAGTTGAGAAAAGATTAAATCTTTTTATTTAGATTTAATGAAGTGTACCAATTAAATGATATTTAATTGGAATTGAATTGATATTGATTTTTGGGTTTATCGTGAACAGTGTTTTAAATAACACTCGTTCTTTAACCCGATAATTAATGAATGTGATTTTGGGTTTATCGTGAACTGTGTTTTTAAATGACACGGATTCTTTAACCCAGTTAACGATTAAAACTAAGTGGAGTTTTAATGAATCTTTAATTAGATTGAAATGATCGAGAATGGAGTATCACCAGTTTTGCTCCAGGCGATAGTTAAATCTTTAATTAGATTTGAACGTTAAAGGGTAATTGAATTTACCGATAACACCGTGGTGTTAGATATGAAGTACTACCAGTTTTACTTCATGGGATGAATAGGTTGGGATTGGGAAATTAAAACAAATGATTACTTCGGTAAGGTTCGCTAATCCCGACTAGTTTTAAATTGATATTCAAAAATAGATTAAAGAATAAATTCAAGAAATTTATCTTGGATAAAATTAATGGGAACCTTTCCCTATGAATGTGAAATTTAGAAACTAACTGTCGGTTAGCCAAGCAGAAGGGTTTTCTAGATATTGATCTGATGTTGGTTTCGGCCTTCGGGGTTAATATTTGGGGAATTATTCTCTTGATTAATTTACGGTTAGTGACTGATGAATTGGAATGAGGCGTATGTTGTATTTGTGTAACACTTATTTAAAATATACGCGAGTTATTCGGAAAGACCGGGTTTATCCCATTCTGAATAACTGATATGACGATAAGTCGAAGATGAAGACGGTGGTCGAAGACCAGAAGTCTTCGCGTCGTTTGGGTAATTACTGATGATCTTGATTGGGCTGTACACCCAAGAAGATGGAAATAGTTGGTGATCGTCCAGACGTACTTGGAGATCGATGGATATGCGGGGTACTAGGTGCCTCCGGTTTCGTTCAGACCCAGAACGGACTTGTAAATGGACTGTGTGTCTGACATTGGATTTTAGTCCGTGTGATTGATCTCTATTAAATATATATCTGTTTGGCGGCGGAGAATTTATTCTCTTGCTTAACGCCCTTCTCTGAGACGTACGAGCTCAGGGGTTATAGATTGATGGATATCAAACGCATGGAGTGAATTGCCTGTGTGGCATGCCTAAGTGGCAATTGATCGAGGCTTCTGTTGAAAAGCAAAGTCTTGTGGTGATGATCAAAGCAAGGCCTTTGTGGCGTAGCTTTGTGTAACGTTTACTTCGCGTGTTTCACACCCGGTATGAACCAAAAACGGGAGACGGACCTCAGGGAGGGCATGCGTTTCCTTCTAGCTAAAAAGTGGCGTCAGTGGTTTTACACGCCCTGACGAGTTTGACTTATGTGGTTGTTGCTGTTGCGAGGCGCCTCGGTTTGATCGGACGATCCGGGTCCGATGGAGTCATTTATTGGCTCATTTACGCCCTAAAGGGCGGGGAAACGTAGTGTTCAGGCATTTTAATCCACATCGGTGGACCGGCCCTGACGATCCAAGGGTCACTCGAGCTCTGATCCTGAGACATGGGCTAGATTGTCTCGAATCGGTTGAGGACTATCTTTTGCCTCGGTTCATAGGTGGAAATCCAATTTCCCAATACGTGACATTTGCAATTTTGATTGTATAACCTATATATGGCGACATAGTGGTATGGGGCATTCATGCCGCCTATGATTGATATTTATGATTTGAAGTTGTTTTATACACTATGCACTGATAATAGTATCAAATGATTTCTTTTAAACGTATCAAGCATTCTTGGCTATTATAAGGTAAAAACCCTATCCCCCGGCTTGCGTTGCATTGTGTGATAGGACCTGGGTCTTATAATAGCTTCATTTTTCTTTATTTAGCATTGCGCTGTTGTTTTATGCACTGGTATTCTTGGGAGGAAACCCGTTCCGTGTTATACGGCGTGGTCCCTTGATTTACCTAGCTTTAAAAATAAAGATTAACTGTTTTAGTTCTCACACCAGTCCCATGACTGACCTGGAGTTTATTGTTTTAACCTAAACTCTGGGTGCCCCTATTTTGACACGGGCAGCTAGTAGTTTTGGTTTTGCAGATTTATATTCACAGGATCCTGGTTTACAGCTGGAATGATATCCGGAAAGCTTTGTATCCGTATATCTCTTCTAGTTGTGTATTGTATTATTTTCCGCTGCGATGTATTTAAATGTAATTTAAATCTCTGATATTTCTGTGTAATATTCATTTATACTCTGTTTATTATTGTAATCTGATGCATTGTTGTAATATGCAATGAAATGTTCTTCTGTATGTGTCCTGTTGTGGCTTGTTCTCGAACTATCCGACACTTTCCTTTACGAGGAAGTTACGGGTTTTCACAGTTGGTATCAGAGCTTTGGTTTACAAAGCAGAGAACAAGGCACATTAGAATCATACGAAAGAATTCATCAGAAACTGGATTAGTAATATCCAACGAGAATGACTCGTTAGAGATAGGATCAGTAGTATCCTAGAACGAGTGTGAAGAGTATATTTTTAAAATGAAAACAAATTTTGTTTTGAAAATTTAAATCAACTATTCGTATGTGATAATTTATTTATATTGATTTTGGACAATTCAGTATATAAAGAATTTGCATATACGCCTTGCAAACGTATATTCAAAGTTTTAATATATTGGATAGATATAGCATCACACTCTAGTCGCCCGAAGATGATATTGATGATAGCGATCGCATCATCAACATTTATGTTCGAGTTTCGAAGGTGTGATTTTCTATATATTTCCATTAGGCTGGTGTGAGAACCAAAACTTATATAGCTAGAATACATTGTTGTGATTTGACATCAAAAAATCTGATTTTTGACTATGTATCAAAGTTATCAATTTGAAAAGCTAATCAACTAATTGATTGATGTTTGTGTTGTTTGTTTATTTGTTTGCTAATTTTTAGCCATTTAGCCTAATTGAATCAAATATTGAACTGTACTGAAAATTGGTCGCATTTGCTTGCATATACCTATACTTACATTGAACAGGTCATAGCAAGGAGGCTAGAGCAGAGAATAAAATTTGTTTGCCCGACAAATAGGTACATGTTTACTACATAATTTACTGTTTTGTTTGGGTGATGATGATTTTATGAGCCTATTGGCTAGCCGCTTGGCTTTTTCTTTTTCTTGTTGAGATCTGAAGGACCGGGGAAGCTATTTGAAATTTCCCCGATGCTCCCGGTGCAGGGGAGGTTATGGCGAAATTTTTCGAAAATTTAGGGTGTTAGCCAAATTTTTGAAATTTTTGAAAATTCTCAGAAACTGAAAAGTTGGAGAATGGAAGCCAGATCGAACGTAGAGTTGATTAATCAAACCACTTTCGACTTTGTTCCTTTTCGGGGACGAAAAGTTTTAAGTGGGGGAGATTGTAACAACCCGGAAAATCTGGGCCAGTTTAAAATTTTTATTTTGGCAATTTTAGCGAATTTTGATTATTTAAAATAGATTATTTTAAATAAAATCAACGAGAAATTTATTTTGAATAGAATTCAAACGTATATATTATATACGTCGTCGTTAGAATATAAATATTTATATATAATTATAAATAGAATTGAAAATGGCGCGGTAGTTCGATAATTCGATTTCAAACTTCAATGGAATGTACCGGGTGCAAATCAATCCGGATTTTAGTGAAACCAAAAACATTAGGATCCATTTGTGAATATCTTTCCAACGAATCCGACAAATCAAGATTTCATAGCGGGAATCAAAAGATATGTCCAGTTGAAAATTCTGAATAGTCGCTATGGAATTCAGGCCCTTAAAAATAGACATTTTGCAAACGACCTCGGATTTCGATGAAACCACTTTTGTTGGATCCGTGATGTCAAATTATTGCTAGATTCCAAATTTCATAATTTTCTGAATCAATATGTGAGCGTGGCATAGGAAAACGCGTTTGACCAGTTTCAGTTGATTTTAATCGACTGGAAATTGGCCATTTTTCCAACCGTCTCAGAATTCGACGAAATAAGTTTTGTTAGGACCGTATCGTCAATACGAAGCTAGAAAATATTTTTCTGGAATTTTTCGAATCAGTTTGTGGCCCCGGCAAATTAAAATGTACGTTCAAATTTGAAAATTAAATGTTTTATACTTTAATTTGAAGAATAACTGACAATAACAGTCAAAATGGCCAGTGAAACATATTCCATTGTGTCCGAAACGGGGGTAATTAGCTAGGGGCGACAGTCGTTGAGTTTGATTTGGAACTCGGATCAATAAACATCTAATAATGGAATTAAATAAAAAGACGAAGGGTATAAAAGGATTAGAAAAAACCCTAGTTTCATTTCAACTTTACCAGGCCGCCGTCTTCATCCAACATAAGGCGGAAACCCGCTTCAAACAAAATCGACCTGGATCTTGAAATCCCGGCCTCCATCCACGAAGATCATCGGCGGAAATTGAAGAACCCCCCCCCCCCCCCCCCTCGATCATCTCATCCAACGGCGGAATTGACCTGGAGTTGCTTAGGTCGCTCAATACACCCTCTCCAGGGTCCGCCGCGTCGTTGAGGATGGAGCCTCCATCTGCAGTTCGAGCTGGGTGTGGGGCACATCGCCGGAGAGCTAGCGCGAAGGCCTTCAACGTGGCAGCCCCTGATTGGACCCTCGGCGATCCTGGTGGCGGAAAACTGCAACCCTAGGAGGGAAGCATCGTCGAACAGCGGTCTTCAGTGTTTTCAGAAGAGAAAGGTGCTTTTTAATATATATTTATAAATATACATTAAATATACATTAATTGGAGAATAAAAATCAAAAATTTATTATTTGGATACTGTTATAAAAAAAATCTGAAATTTTATTTGATAAATAATATGGTTCTATAATATCACTTTGATTTTAGAAATAATATACCATTGATTTTAAAATATAAGTAGAATTAATTTTAAAATATAATTAGAATATGGTTCTATAAATAACATTGTTTTATTTAATATGATCTTGCAATGAAAAAAAATATGATTTATATATATGCAATAGCAACATAAAAATATAATCTTTTATATTATAGGAGTATAAAAATATAATTTTTATAACGAAGTAAATATAAAAATGTGATTTTTATAGAGGTGAATGGAAAAGCGGAATCTTTATAATAGGATTTTTATATATTGAATAGCGAAGTAAAAATTCGATTTTTACATATGTAGTGGCTATAGCAACGAAGTTGACAAAGATGCGATAGCGATGAAGATTTCTATCAAAAGAAGAGTCAAGATGTTTGGATAGCTATTGGTGAGAACTTCTCACCTTTCGATTTAAATTTTCTAGTTATATATATATACTAGGATGCAGACGGTGCTTAGTAGCACCCGACACAATCGTCCACAGACCATGGACTTGTTTGTTTGGTTGCATAGATTAGTTAGATTATTTGATTGAAATTGAATGGTTTGGTGAAATGAATGGATTTGATTGATGTGTGAATGGCGTGGGCCTTCACTAGACCGGGGATAAGGCTAGGCCTCGTCCCGTTTCTAGTATCGTGCCGTTATGCCGCCGAAATTTTCTAAAATATGTTAGAAAAATAAAATTATCATTTTTATTGTGGAAATGAACTGGATAAAAATTCATATGTTGAAATAAAATATTTTATCGTTAAAAATATATTTTTTAACGTGAAGTGAATAAAATATTCATTTACAAACCCGACGGTTTGTTTATGTACACCTAGTTGAAGGACATTGATTGGGTCGATAAATTTTACATATCGCCCAACTGCACGAATAAAAATCTGTGTTTGATTGTTTGAAACCCCACACGGGTGTTGGGATGAAATTTGAAGTTCACTCATCCTGATTGATTAAATATGTCGATCGATTGATTGACAGGCTGTTATAAGCGTTAGATATCTATATTTGATGCTTATACAATGTAGTGCACTTTGGTTGATGGTTGATTATTTTTCAATGCTATTATATGTGTGTAATGTATGAAAATCCATATAATTAACATTATATGGTGATTGATTGGGCCTCATTCCAATTTAGAAAATAAAGAATAATATAAAATAAAGGTTCATGTGTTGACAGTACTCATCCATTGAGATTGGTCATGTGTTGAACGAAATATTTTAGTAATAAAATTTACATCTTTATCAATATAAAATAAAGGTTCATGTGTTGACAGTACTCATCCATTGAGATTGGTCATGTGTTGAACGAAATATTTTGATAATAACAACTATTTTGAAAAAGAAATATTTGAAATAGAATATTTGAAAATAGAAATTTATGAAGCTGTGTTGATTAGATTGACGCCATTTTGACGTGAACGATATTTATATCGATTTTATTCTTTTTGAAATAAATTGAATTGAAAACGATTTCGAAATGAATTGAATTGAAAACGAATTCAAATTGAATTGAAAGCGAATTGAAATGAATTCAAATTGAATTGAAATTTGAATTGAATAGAAATGAATTTTAAAACGAATTTATAAGGAAGAATTCAATTTTGATTTGAATTGAAAAGGAAGTTGAAATTGCTTTTGAAACGAATTTAAAACTATTCATATAATTCATTTTAAATAGAAATCGACGAAATATATATAATATATATATATTATATATATAATGGCCTGAATAGAACGCGCCGCGCCGCGGCAGTTCGTGAATTTCGACCATTTATTTCAAACGGACATTACGGGAGATCCGACCGTCGGATTCTCCTAAAACCGGAACCGTTGGGTTCGTATCGAAAAGAGCTTTCTAACGAATATTAGAAATTTGAAATCTAGCGGTTGGATTTGGAGATACGTCCAAATCAAATTCGAAAAAGGTCGCTGTAAGTGCAGTTCGATGGCCATTGATGGAAATCGACTGTACGGGCCTTGATAAAATTATTAAAAATAGTAATAATTTGTGTAAAATCATAAGAAATGATTTAGAAAGAATTGGGATGAAAAACTCCATATTTGAAAAGATAAAAATAGATTTTTATCGAAGTAAACTAGTTTTGAACTAGAATTGTAATTCTATTTATTTTTAAATAAATAAATTGAATTTGAAAAGGGTTTTAAAAATAACCATAATTTCCAATGATTGCATTGGAGTGGATTTGAATCGAAATTGTCTTCGGAATATTTCGATGTTGGAATTCGGGATTATACAGATGTTGTTATGGAAATTTGAAAGATATATATATTTATATCGTTATTTCCAATACGACATTTGTTAATTGTAGAATTTGATATTGAATATAAGCCGGGATATTTTCTATTCAGAGCCTTGTATTTAATATCAAATGTGATTTGGGTTTGTCGTGAATGGTGTCTTCATTAACACTGTTCTTGAACCCAGTTGAGAAAAGATTAAATCTTTTTATTTAGATTTAATGAAGTGTACCAATTAAATGATATTTAATTGGAATTGAATTGATATTGATTTTTGGGTTTATCGTGAACAGTGTTTTAAATAACACTCGTTCTTTAACCCGATAATTAATGAATGTGATTTTGGGTTTATCGTGAACTGTGTTTTTAAATGACACGGATTCTTTAACCCAGTTAACGATTAAAACTAAGTGGAGTTTTAATGAATCTTTAATTAGATTGAAATGATCGAGAATGGAGTATCACCAGTTTTGCTCCAGGCGATAGTTAAATCTTTAATTAGATTTGAACGTGAAAGGGTAATTGAATTTACCGATAACACCGTGGTGTTAGATATGAAGTACTACCAGTTTTACTTCATGGGATGAATAGGTTGGGATTGGGAAATTAAAACAAATGATTACTTCGGTAAGGTTCGCTAATCCCGACTAGTTTTGAATTGATATTCAAAAATAGATTAAAGAATAAATTCAAGAAATTTATCTTGGATAAAATTAATGGGAACCTTTCCCTATGAATGTGAAATTTAGAAACTAACTGTCGGTTAGCCAAGCAGAAGGTTTTCTAGATATTGATCTGATGTTGGTTTCGGCCTTCGGGGTTAATATTTGGGGAATTATTCTCTTGATTAATTTACGGTTAGTGACTGATGAATTGGAATGAGGCGTATGTTGTATTTGTGTAACACTTATTTAAAATATACGCGAGTTATTCGGAAAGACCGGGTTTATCCCATTCTGAATAACTGATACGACGATAAGTCGAAGATGAAGACGGTGGTCGAAGACCAGAAGTCTTCGCGTCGTTTGGGTAATTACTGATGATCTTGATTGGGCTGTACACCCAAGAAGATGGAAATAGTTGGTGATCGTCCAGACGTACTTGGAGATCGATGGATATGCGGGGTACTAGGTGCCTCCGGTTTCGTTCAGACCCAGAACGGACTTGTAAATGGACTGTGTGTCTGACATTGGATTTTAGTCCGTGTGATTGATCTCTATTAAATATATATCTGTTTGGCGGCGGAGAATTTATTCTCTTGCTTAACGCCCTTCTCTGAGACGTACGAGCTCAGGGGTTATAGATTGATGGATATCAAACGCATGGAGTGAATTGCCTGTGTGGCATGCCTAAGTGGCAATTGATCGAGGCTTCTGTTGAAAAGCAAAGTCTTGTGGTGATGATCAAAGCAAGGCCTTTGTGGCGTAGCTTTATGTAACGTTTACTTCGCGTGTTTCACACCCGGTATGAACCAAAAACGGGAGACGGACCTCAGGGAGGGCATGCGTTTCCTTCTAGCTAAGAAGTGGCGTCAGTGGTTTTACACGCCCTGACGAGTTTGACTTATGTGGTTGTTGCTGTTGCGAGGCGCCTCGGTTTGATCGGACGATCCGGGTCCGATGGAGTCATTTATTGGCTCATTTACTCCCCAAAGGGCGGGGAAACGTAGTGTTCAGGCATTTTAATCCACATCGGTGGACCGGCCCTGACGATCCAAGGGTCACTCGAGCTCTGATCCTGAGACATGGGCTAGATTGTCTCGAATCGGTTGAGGACTATCTTTTGCCTCGGTTCATAGGTGGAAATCCAATTTCCCAATACGTGACATTTGCGATTTTGATTGTATAACCTATATATGGCGACATAGTGGTATGGGGCATTCATACCGCCTATGATTGATATTTATGATTTGAAGTTGTTTTATACACTATGCACTGATAATAGTATCAAATGATTTCTTTTAAACGTATCAAGCATTCTTGGCTATTATAAGGTAAAAACCCTATCCCCCGGCTTGCGTTGCATTGTGTGATAGGACCTGGGTCTTATAATAGCTTCATTTTTCTTTATTTAGCATTGCGCTGTTGTTTTATGCACTGGTATTCTTGGGAGGAAACCCGTTCCGTGTTATACGGCGTGGTCCCTTGATTTACCTAGCTTTAAAAATAAAGATTAACTGTTTTAGTTCTCACACCAGTCCCATGACTGACCTGGAGTTTATTGTTTTAACCTAAACTCTGGGTGCCCCTATTTTGACACGGGCAGCTAGTAGTTTTGGTTTTGCAGATTTATATTCACAGGATCCTGGTTTACAGCTGGAATGATATCCGGAAAGCTTTGTATCCGTATATCTCTTCTAGTTGTGTATTGTATTATTTTCCGCTGCGATGTATTTAAATGTAATTTAAATCTCTGATATTTCTGTGTAATATTCATTTATACTCTGTTTATTATTGTAATCTGATGCATTGTTGTAATATGCAATGAAATGTTCTTCTGTATGTGTCCTGTTGTGGCTTGTTCTCGAACTATCCGACACTTTCCTTTACGGGGAAGTTACGGGTTTTCACAGTCGGCATATCATTATATCCTTTCCACCTGTTATCAATTCCGCGGATACAAGGGTCATCCCAATCAAATTCCAATCTGCTTTTATCCACAACACAACCATTCGCTTATATCCAAGCCAAATATCATTTCAACTCGAGTTTCTTCTTGATTCTCAACTCTTAACTTGATTATCACATTACACTTCAAATTTGAATCTCACAATCCAATTTGTCTTGATATCATTCTAATTCAATCTCAGTTACCACTTTACTGGCTTTACTTCAATTCAAATCTGCTTTCACAAATTTCTGTTAAATTTGTTTTTAATTCAAACAGTCTTTCCCTGGGAGTTTTTAAACAGTTTACTCTTTTCAAAAATCAAATTTTCCTTTTTGAAATTCAACACAACTTGTCTTTCCCAAAACAAATTCAAAACAGTATCTCTGGTAGTAATTCGTCACTTACAACTCGAAAATGAATACTGATGATGCAGCTATCATCATCAGAATCTATTTTCCAGCGATCGAAGTGAGTTCAATACTATATATCGAAGTGAGTTCAATACTATATAACCATTTCTAAACATTTCCACTTTGAAATTCATTTCAAAATATAATTCACACTGCTTGTAAAACAATTTAAAATCTCCCAGGATCTTAAATTTTCCTTATTTTTAATCCAAATCCATTTACAAACACTTATCCAATTTTCTAGAATTTTAATTCAATTTCTGGTTTAAATTTCAGATTTAACTCATCTGATTTCACGTATTTCACTTATATGAATTCTGATTGGTTATTTGCATAACCATTTAATGTATAATCTTACTCGATTATAATAACAACCAATATACCCACTATATTATAATTTTGATATATATATATCTTCTCTATATCAAGATATACCTTGGGGAAACTTAATTTAATTTACCCTCTTTTCAAAACATATCGTGTCGACCCATCGTATTCGAGTGTTTATAAACTCCTACTGATACAGTGGATCAAACTGATCGACCAGAACCCATAAACGACTCAACCAATAAATCTCCACAATATAAAACCACTTTATATCAATTTACAAATACGCTCTCTCGTATATATACACTTGACTCAATATAGGGTATTACAAACCCTATCACTACTAAGTCACGCCACAGAGCCAAGGTAATTCACTAAACCTTAAGCTCTGATACCAACTGTAATGACTCGAAAATCCGGTCCAATTTGAGCTAACCAAAAACACAAGTCCAACCCCAAATTAAACTGGAAATCAGGAAACTAATAGAAAGAAAGTAGAGGGTGAGGAAAGATAAGATAGAAACTTAGAATAGAAGAAGAAGAAGAACACAACATCAGAGTAACACGAACCTCACAGAGGAACGAATAACATATAATAGATAACATATCCTTGAAATAAAATCAGTATATGTACACAATAACATTATCAGAGTACAACACTTACAACACAGTGGAAATAACTATAGCTATATGGTCCTGAAGCCTCCTGCACCAGCTCTTCAAGTATCTGTAAATCTCGACTACTTGACTGCCCGTACAAAATTGGGCACCCAAGAGTTTAGGGAAAACAAAACAAAATATACTCCGGGTCAGTCATGGGACTGGTATGAGTAAAATAGTTTAAAACAGTTTTGAACAAGTAAACGATATCTAATAAGACCATGCCGTATAACGGAACGGGTTTTTCCCTTATGAGAATCCAAAATATCTTTATATCAAAACCCTTTTGATATTATAATAATGTCTAGCAATCACAATATAATAATCATCTAGCAGAAACGCTTTCATCTCACGTTCTACATATATAGTATACAATCAAAACCGCAAACACGTATTGGGTAATGGATTTCCAACTATGACAAGGTATGGAACCACCTTTCGCTAGTGTACCTCTAGAAAGGAATACACTGGGTTCAACAAGAACATCTTGCAAACCGGCCACACATGACCAACCACTCATTTTGCTTAAGTGTATCGAATGTATATCACCAACGGTTGGGATCAGCAACCGTTTCCCGAATGGGACAGTATCGACAATAGATTTTTAGAAATAAATGAAACTCTAGATCAGGTGATTATACACCCTAATAGGTGCGACCTACATAGCCATGATGCCTGCCCGATTTCTGTCATTTACCGGTTGATGAGGCTTGAGGTTACGCTTTATCATCACATCAGATTCACTTCGAATGCCAAATTGTCAGATCCATCGAAAATCACTAATTGACGTCTACAACAGTACATTACGTGTTAGCTAAAGAAATTTCCTTCTCCGCTTCCACTCTTGGTACGGTTGAAGAAATCAATGTATGTGACCTTTCTGGAAATACTCTGTCAGACATTCATCCATACAAGTCATCCAGGAACAGGATGAACTGAAGGCACTATTCAGTACATCCATCTTAGGCATTGTTATCTAAGACTTATATAATAGCCCTTGCACTTTACTCCGTCTTCAATTATCTTTGGCATATATGATTCGCAACGCTTATGCCAATACAGAGTGTTTCTTTGGATAATAATCCAACCGGTCTCTCCACATGAACAACGTTAAAATGGTCAAAACTTTGATAGTCTGAGATTTAACCATCAAAGAAAAACAGGTGTGCAAACAACGATATTATTTCCAGGAGGAAATTATATCGATCAATCATCATTCAACATTTATCTCTTTATTTCATTAATTTACTTATCTCCTGTTTCCATATATTCTAAATTCTTATTTTCTATTATCAGAAAACATTTCTGATTCTCGTTTGGAAAACATTTCCAAATCTTCTTTACTTGGATTTAAATAGATGTTTAAATCAACATCGCGACGACAACTCAAACCACTATACTTATTTACTAAATTCACTTAACCACTTTCACTCTCGAACCTTAACCATTTCTAAATTAAAGACGAAGTCAATCAAGTTGGGGTATAACTACCTCTCAGACCTTAACTGAACAACATTTCAAATCTCGAAATAGGGTAAGTTCATCTTTTAACTCTTTAACACTTCCTGACGTTACTTCCAGAGATAATTTACGAGTCCAACTCCTTTAATTCTATTCGAATAACTATATTTGATTAACTCCTTTGACTTAAATCGATTTACTCCATCGAATAACTAAATTCGATAACCCCTTCGAATAACTAAATTCGATAACTCCTTCGAATAACTAAATTTGATAACTCCTTTCGAATAAACTATATTCGATAACTCACTTCGATTAAACTAATCGATAACTCTTTTTGATAAATCTATAATCGATAACTCCTTTTATTTAACTCTATTCGAATAAACTAACTGTAACGGCCCGGGAAAATTCGATGCTCGAATTTTCAACAACAATACTTAATCCCGTATTACTTGTCAAAAATCCAAGTATCGAACCCCAAACTGTTAATAGAAAGAGGTTAGAGGATGAGAAATAGGAAGAAAGAAATTTAGAATAGAAGAAAGAAGAAGAACACATCAGAATCTCACAGCGGAACGAGTAAATATAATATAACAAATTTCTTTGAAAAGAAGACTGTATATATACATACAATTTATCAGAGTAAACATACATCAATCACAGCGGAAATACTTGTATAACTAATGGTGAACCCTCTTATTTCCAACTCTGAAACTTGTAGCGGAACCTAACCTGTAAATATGCTTGGTCTGACCCGAGCACATTTGATTTAAAACAAAAACACACCGGGTCAGTCTGGAATACTTTCAGTAATAAATTCACAGCACACACAACTTGTTTAACTTTTGAAAATCCTTTCTGAAATACAAGGATAATAGTAAGACCAGTCCACACATAAACACGGACGGTTTTTACCTTACTATAACCCAAAACGTTTTTGAAATCAATATCTTTTTCTGATATTATCATAGTGTCTAAATACAAGTAAATATCAATTTAGAGGAACGCTTGCATCTCACGCTCCCCATATATAGTATACAAACCAAAACCGCGGGCGCTTATTGGATATTGGATTCCAACTTGACAAGGTATGGGTCCACCTTCCGAACGTGTATCTCTAGAGGCGAATACACTGGGTTCAACAAGAACGTCTTGCAACCCGGCCCACACATGACCGACCACTCATTTCGCTTGAGTGTATCGAATGTATATCACCGACGGTTGGGCTCAAACCACCGTCTCCCGAAAAGGGACAGCATCGATAGATTAAAGAAGAAAAAGGAATTTCTCTAGATAGGTGATTATACACCCTAATGGGAGCGACCCACATAGTCATGCTGCCTGCCCGATTTTTGTCATTTCCCGGTTGATGAGGCTTGAGGCTACGCTTTGCCATCACATCAGATTCACTTCGAATGCCACATTGTCAGATCCATCAAAATCACTTAATTGACGTCTACAACAATACATTATGTGTTAGCTAAAGAAGTTTCCTTCTCTGCTTCCACTCTTGGTACGGTTGAAGAAATCAATGTACGTGACCTTTCTGGAAATACTCTGTCAGACATCCATCCATATAAGTCACCCAGGAACAGGATGAACCGAAGGCACTCTCCTACTGCATCCAATATAGGAATCACCCCATGGATCAGTAGCGAAAAGTCCTTGCAACCCGAAGATTTAAATTACGACAGATCCACAAGTCATCATAACTCTGGTAGCTACCAGAGAAATTTAACGAGTAGTTCTTCCGCTCATGAAGATCAACGGTCTTCTATGCTCCATCTCGACTATCTTCTGATATATTCAACGTTACGTATTTGCTGGTCGGAATGGTTTTCGAATATAAATTCGATCCCGGTCTTTCCGTTCCAACAATCGATAAAAGGCCAAACTTTGATAGTCGGTGATTTAACTATCAAATCATAACAGTGTATCTCAGTGGACTGGCAGCTCAGGTCCTTTATATGAAATATCTCATAAAACCAATTTATCGATTTCTTATAATCGACTTCATAACTTTATCTTAACAAAACTCTTATGGGTTTCGTTACTTGAAAACATTACTCGCTACTCGCTTTAGAACAACATATTTACCAAGCTCTTTCCCATTTCCTTTGTTTGGAAATATTGCCATATTTTATAAATCAGTTTTTATTTCCTCTTTGGTCGTTAACATCGTATAATTACCTCAAAACCCTTTTTACTTTCTCTTTGATTTGAAATAATGGTTATAGTTCAATAAATCCACTTTCCCTTTTCCTTTATTATTTCCATATCGTTATATCCTTATTTAATCAACGACAAATATTTAATTACCAAAATCTCTTTCTTATTACGATTAAACCACTTCGCTTAATTTCGTTCCCGGGTGAACGCTTGTTTTAAAATCCTTGTTTTGGGTAAAACCCCCTTTTCATACTCGTTTATACGATTTGAATTAGATTCAATCTCCTTCGATGCTAATCCATTTTTAAAGGTTTGTTTTAAATAAATGATAAATTCCATTTATCGCAAAACATCTCGATAATCACTTCTCTATACATTACAAACAAATATCATCTCTCGATAATAGCAGAGCCGTTCAAGTTGAGGTATTCCAATTACCTCTCAGACCTTGATCGACAACGTTCTTATCTCACGATAGATAAAAGCTTATAATTTAAAACCAATGTCGAAACATCTCAATAATCCAATATGTTATTCCCATTTCCATTTATCTTGGTTTTATAAATCATTTTCTTTCATTTGAAAACCCACTTTTCATATTAATTTCTTTTTCTTAATTGAGAAAAACTCTGATTGGAATGTACGCCTTAGGTTGCACCCATATTTACAAATCTTGTTTATACGATTTCGAAATAAATTCAAATCCCTTTCATACTAATCTATCCATAACTTATATTTATTTTAAAGGAAATTTCAAGTCTTTTAAATGTCAATCCCGTTGATTTGATCAATTTAAAACAAATTGACACAATCGTCAAATTCCAACTTTAAACGGTTGATTTTCGCCAACCGTACATATCAGTTAACCATTAACTGATTTACGTTATCATTTCTTCCTTAAATAACTTAATTAATTTAAAACATCGGTTAATTGTTGTATAAAACAATTATTCTCTTTCACTAACCCATCGGCTAGTTTCTGACCTCTGTTTGTACAACTGCGTAGAAATTCACTATATAAACTTTTAATCATCGCATTTCTAAAACATGATTTTAAATTATAAATATAATTATAAAACTTCTTATTTATTTTAAAATAAAATAAAATAACCTCAAAAATTTAATTTAGTTATAAAATAAATTTTATAACATGAAACTGCGTCTGTTCGCCTGACGGCAAAACGATGTTTTGGAAACAATAGATTTAAACCCTCACTGCCAACCACTGTCGACCGACTAAAAATCACATCAACGGTCACATCAATTCAACAATCAACAGGTTTTGATATCAATTGGGGTTCAAACAGTTATGTGCAACCAGTATAAAAATAAACAACACACACAAGTTATTTTGAGGAATCCGGTGGGATCCCTCCAACCTGTCCTTCTCTGCATCACAGATTTGTTATAACACTATAATTTAAACAAATTAACGATAATAATTTAACTAATAGCAATCAGTTAATCAACAACAAGCAACCAATGCAGCCAATCAAACAGTATATGGATTTATCACATCATGGTAGTCCAGAAAAGTGTGAGAATTAACTCACCATTTGTTTCGACCGATGTTTCAAGATGTTTCATTTAATTTTAAACAATCGTTTAAAATTAAATAAAATTCTTGATAGATCCGAATTCATCCACAATAGCATGACAGCTAGTCTTCGCTGATACGGTTCATCGCCACCAGTTTTCGATTCATTCTGATAACACATGTAAGTGTTATTAACGTTTTATTCATACTGTTTAATTAAACAAATTAAAATCTTAATTATAATTAAACAAACTAAGTATTTTAAACTAAATTAAGCCAAACGTTTCCATTTCTTACCATCCAACATCCAGAAATGCTCCATCGAACATCGGTACACACGTCCAAGCTCATAAATTGATCATGGCTCACCATCCCTTTCTATTCTTCTTCTTGCCTTAACAATCTCCTGCACCTTTGTTTCTTCCCTCTACCGCCATGCATCCTTTCCAACTAACGTTCTGTTCCCCTCCACTTCCATACGTTACATCCCCTCCATACACAATACCTGATGCCACATTTCCTCCCAAGTCCACCATGCAACCGTCCCCAATATACACGCCAAAACCAACTCCCATGCATGCCAAAACGTGCTGCTACCCCCCACTTCCTCCTTACCTTGCCCATGCTCCCCTGAAACTCCCACCTACATCACCACTACAAACCACGGTATCACCATTTCAACCAACGGCTTCAGCTCGGGATTACTTTAAACAATATTTTATTTTTTATTTTTCTTCTTTCGCAAAATTCCTTTTTCTTCCTGTACATTTTCTTCCACGCTACAGCTTGCTGCCACAAGCTCTCCACTATTTCTATGCGTTCCTTCCCACCAAACCCCCATATTTACACTCCCTTTACGCATGCAAAAATATCCCAATTTTCCTTTGAAGTTGCCATCCACGCATGACCCAACCCAACGTCTACTTCCCACTGGTTTTTACTTTCCTTTTCTTTTGTTAAATATCCCTCTTTTTTTTTTGCTAAAGTATTAAAAAGAAGGAGTATGAATATATGCGAAGAGAGGTTGGATCCAGCAAACTGAGGAAGATTGGTGTCAATTTATAGGAGAAGGGTTCCTTGGCACGCAAGGATTAGCTCGTAGGACTGCAGACCCCTTTCATAGCCCGCTTCGAATTTTCATTTCGTTCATTTAAACCGAGTTGACAAGATGAAGATGGTGATGGCAATATGTAGCATGTGTATTCTGAAAATAGCTAGCTGAGTGTACAGCAATTAGGCTGAAGGCTATGAAAGTACGTAGGTATAGCATGTGCATTTTTCAGTAGATGGAAATGATGCAGCGTTGGGTACAAATGGTAGGCATACGGAAATTAAAATAGAGGCTGCAGCTCCTTATTTTAGGTTTTCATGGTTAGTTCATAGAGTAGGCTGTATTTTTTTCAAGGAGAAAGTAGCTGGAAGATCATTGTGTTTTCGTTTCATTACACATATACGTGAGGTCCCATCGCTTCAACAGGGATAGCACATGGAATTGTACTTTAGGTCGTATAGTTCAGTAGTATAAGTACATACTACAATTGGTTCCTATATTATTTCATTTGGAGCCAAGTCTCGCCATAATTTAACATGCAAATGGATCAATCAAAGGGTCCACGGTTGCTATCAATATTCCAGAAACGTGTGATGTAACAATGGTTATTTAAAGAAGCAGGGGATGTGTAGCGCGGAAGTTGCATTTCCTAACGACTCTTCTCAATAGTCATTCAAATGGTCAGGGGACGTCTTGGTATAGTGTTAGGCATGAAAATGTGATAGCTAGAATGGCTTGAAAGGAAATGTTAGCGTAGGTTTGCATATATATTTATGAGCGTAGGTAATATTTCCATTGTTGAACTATATATTTATTTATCTATTTTCTTTTTAAATTATAGCGTACGGTGTTATCTAAGATGTCGTTCGTGTCCGAGCCGTTACGGACAGAGATGAGCATACGGTCGTGTCGAGCGATGTGTCACGATCCCAAAAATATAATAATATCGGTAGGTTAACTTATATTGTGAAACCCCGAAATACTGATACAGGGTGCAAAATACTTTAAATAAAAAGCTGCATTTTTAATTTATTAAAAATTACAGTAAAATTCTAAAAATTAAAATATAACTATGTCTCAAAAGAACCTTGTCTAAATTCAAACCCAGTATGCGGTTATTTTGAATAAACAGTTACGGTCGATGAACGATTCTATAGCGACTATTTGCAAAATTGATTTGGACATATCTTACAATATATACGATGAAATCTCGATTTTTCTCTTCCATTAGAAAAATATTATCCAACAGATTCGAACGTTTCTTGTTTCGAGGAAATCCGATTTATTTTGGGCCCTGTACAGCCATTTAAAATTCAAAACGCCAAAACGCAAACTGCCGCGCCGCTACAGCTCGTTATTTAATTAAATTATAACCATATATACTACGTCGTCGTCAACTAGCCGGAATCGTCGATATAACTCAATATAAACCAATATCAACTCAATTCAAACCGTTTGTTCACTCTATACCGCCCACTCAACATTTTCTGACCGGTTTGGAATTAAAATATTATTTTATTATTTATTTAAATAATATATTCAAAAGAAAATCGTTAAATTCAATATTTAAATCAAATCCAACATTTAAATAATAAAATAAAATAAATAATTACCAGAAAAAAATGCGGGTCGTTACACTAATATTTGATTAGCTCATTTTAACTCTATTCGAATAACTATTATTCGATTAACACAAATTCTATTAACTCTATTTAATTAACCCTATCGATTTAACTCTAACTGGTTAACTCTAATTGGTTGACCCTAATTGATTTACCCTACTAGTTAACTCTAACTCATTTACTCCCTTCGATTAACTTTAATCGAATAACTAATATTCGATTAACTGATTTGAATTAACTCCTTTTATTTATCCCTTTCTATTTGTTTACTTAACAAATAACTATTCCCTTCTCAATTCTATTTACTTAACAAATAAATATTTCTTTTACCTTTCCTATTTATTTAACAAATAAATATTTCCTTTTAACTTTATCTATTTATTAACAAATAAATATTCCTTTTTCTTTTCTATTTATTCCCTAAATAAATAAATAATCCTATTTAATCTATTTGTAACTGTTTTACAAATATCTCGTTTTAAATCCTATTTGTAAATGTTTTACAAATATTTTCTTTTTATCTCTATTCTATTTGCAAATGGTTTACAAATATTTCTCTTTCTATTTGTTTGACAAATATTTTCCTTTATATTTGTTGTACAAATATATTTCCCTTTATATTTGGTTTTCAAATATATTTCCCTTTACGTTTGGTTTTTACAAATATCTTCCTTTATATTTGGTATACAAATATATTTCCTATATATTTGGTTTGCAAATATATTTCCTATGTCTTTGGTTTACCAATATATTTCCTTTATCTTTGGTTTACAAATATATTTCCTATTTATAAATATTCAAATTTATAAATATTTCTTCAATTCTATTTAATGAATAAATAATTTCTTTTATTCTATTTATTTAACAAATAAATATTTTCTTTTTAACTTTATTTATTTTATAAATAAATATCTCCTTTTAAATCTTTCTATTTATTCCCTAAATAAATAAATAATCCCATTTATTTATTTCTAAATAAATATTTCTTTTTATAAAATCCTTCGATTATATAAATTCCTTCTTTTATAAAGTCCTTTGATTTTATAAATCTATTCCCTTTATAAAACCCTTTTCGTTTCATAAATCTTTTCCCTTTTATAAAATCCTTTGATTTTATTTCTCTTATAAAATTATTTGATTTTATTTCTATATCCCATTTATAAAATCCTTTGATTTTATAAATATTTTCTTTTCAAATATACTTTTGAAAATTCCCTTTTAACATTCCAGTATTTTCCAGGGTATTTAAAATACCAATTAACCCCGATCGATATCGTTCAAACACACATAAACAACCACAGATTTATATCACATCATATATTACAATATATGAAAAAAAGTAAAATAAATGTTGAGGAATCCAGTTGGATTCCTCCGACTTGTTTCCCTGCATCACATATGTTACACAATATAATCAACATCACTTTCAGTTCAATATGAAATAATTTGTTAACAGAATCCATATTTGATTTACGTTATATATATATATATATATATATATATATATATATATATATAACTTCCACTAACAGACTAGCAGTTCAATCAAACAGTCAACACATAGTCAATCAGCCAATATTTAATAGTTCTAAAAATACAACATGAAATTATAAATTGTTCAGAGTTAGTGAGATTTACTCACATTGGTAGTTCATCGTTAAAGAACGATAAACTGTTTGTTTGATTTGAATCAAACAATTTATTTCGCCGTAAATTCAAACTAGCCCCAATCCACTTCCAGTCAGTTCCATTAGGTAGCCACCGTCCATACGATCCTGTCGGATCTTGTTTCGCTGAATTTCGATAATGTATGAACAAGTTATACCATTTACAAATTATACGATCATTTAAATCGAATTAAAATTTGGATTTTAAAATAATGGGCTTTACTCTTTTCCCTCCGGCCCACTACCACACTTGAGAACCCGACCCACTCTGTCATTCTCTCTTCTCCAAATAGAACTCGCGATGGCTGCTCCATCGTCTCCAGCCATTTTTGTCACTTCCCAGGCTCAAATATCCAACGTCTCTCCACTAAATATCAAACCAATATCACTGTAATCTTCGTCATTGAATCCTCTCTTTCCTCACCCCCTTCATGAGAAACTCGCACCTTTCCTCCCAAACCCGTCGACACTACTTCCTTTACGCAACACAGTAGATGATCGACATCTTTATCCACAGTTAACCCTCAGACTTTGCAAACACAAGCCCCTCACTCTCCTCAATCCCATTATGAACTTCGTTTCACAAATCGAAGTATAAAATCCTCACTAAACCCAACCCTAGTTTCGCTAATCGCGTTGCTGGAAAAATCAGCGAACACAAACGGTTTCGAACACCCCAAAACTGATACGCGCTTGAAGTACAAGTCCATAGAAGATCAATAAACTTGGTTTTAGAATTTTAGACATTTTATTTGGATTATAGGATTTTCCTACTTTTGAAATTTTCTTGCTGTGATGGTTTTTATACGGTATGTATATGTTTGTTTGGGTTGGTAGCACTTGTGGCTGAAATGAAATGTTGCGTGGCCTCCATATTGTCCAAGAATTAGATTAGGATATTTTTATATTTTATTTTTATATTTTATTTTATCGATTTTCTCCTTGTATCTGCCTTCTAAAAATCCCAGTGATTACATACGATACCCAAAAATCACCAAACTGGACATGCACCTTCAGTTTGACATTTCGATCCCAACGAAACTGGTTTCGTCGAATTCCAACTCCGTTTACTCACACAGAGTATTTTTAACCATTGAAATACTGACTGTTTTTCACTCTAAAAATCCGTACGGCCACATACTGACTTCAAAAATCACGGAAATTGAAATCTAGCAAAAATTTAATATTGTGGATCCAACAAAATTGGTTTCATCAAATTCCGACTTCGTTTGCAAAAGTGGCTATTTTTAAAGCATTGAATGACCCATTTAAATATATAAATATAATTAAATTAAATACAAATAAATTTATATTATCGTATATACTCACAGTGGAATACCATACAACTCTACTGGGATTTATAGCTTGATATTTCAAATCCCGATTAAATCGATATTCGATTTAAAATGAAATTCCTTTTTTTTTAAATATAAATAATTCCTTTATATATTATAAAGGAATTCCACAGCGACTTTTCTAAAATTTGATTTGGACGTAAATCAAAATCTACACGACGAAATCCCGATTTTTCTCTTCCACTAGAAAGATATACTTCACCAGCTCCACACGTTTCTTGTTTCACAGAAATCCGGCTTAAAACGAATCATGTACATTCAGTTGAAGTTCAAATCGCCAAATTACGAATTGCAGCGCCATTTCAAGCTCGATTTTAATAATAATATAATTATACTTTCAAACTGTCGTTCAAATAATATATTCGTTATTTTAATCAAATTCTAAACTGAATTAAATATCACAGATGATCCAGTTCACACCATATCGCCATTTCAGCCAATTCTGATTATTCAGAATTATATATATTATATAATTTATTATTTTAATTAAATATTCACCATTATTTAATTCCACGACCATTAAATTCACTATATCACTATTTATATAATTAAATAAATTAATTATAATACCTCTGCAAATGCGAGTCATTACAACATTGTTTGAAAAGCATAAACAATCGCAAACTGAATTATGTAAAGTAGCGGCAGAGATGTTCGTTGTTCCATGCCCTTAAGAGTTCAGCTCCGTCGACAGTGGCGAGCCTGAAAGTTCCATCGCTGAGCTTTCGCTGTATGGAGTACGGGTCTTCCCAGCGAGGCGCGAGGCCTGTTGGTGGGGGGAAACCCGCTTTATAACGAGGTCACCGATGTTGAGGTCCTTATGGTGGACCCTGGAATTGAAGTATTGGGCTACTTGCTGTCACTAGGCGGCGTCTCTGATATCGTCCTCGTTCCTCTTTTCTTCCAACAAGTCGAGTGATCCTAGAAGTAAGTCTTGATTCGTCCTTGGATTGAAGTACGTGACTCGATGGGATTGAAGCTTGAGTTCAATGGGAATGACAACTTCAGATCTGTATGCGAGGGCGAATGGAGTATGACAGGTTGCTGTCTTGTGGGTGGTGTTGTAAGCCCGTAGAGCTAGAGGAAGTTCATCTGCCGACAAGCCCCCAACATTTTTCCAGACGCTTCTTGATGATGGATTTGATGTCCTTGTTGACCGCTTCGACTTTCCCATTGGCTTGAGGATGAGCCACCGCTGAGAATCTTTTATCGATGTCGTGACGCTGACGGAAGGCTTTGAACTCGGTGCTCTCAAATTGAGTGTCGCTGTCGGAGATGATAGCCTGGGGCACCCCATAGCGAGTAATGATGTTGCGGACAACAAAGTTGATCATCTTCTTCGCGGTAATGGAGGCGAGAGCTTCAGCTTCTGCCAACTTGGTGAAATAATCCACTGCAACGACGGCGGAACGTGCCCCGCCTCTAGACATTGGAAGGGTTCTGATGATAATGATTCCCCACATGGCGAATGGCCAGGGGCTGACCATTTGGGACAATTCGGTAGGTGGGGCTCTTGGAATCTTGGAGAAGCGTTGGCATTTATCGCACTTGCAAGCGTAGTTCATGGCGTCTTGATCAAGCATGGGCCAGTAATAACCATGTCTGAGAATCTTTCTAGCTAGGGTTTGCCCCCCAGTGTGGTCGCCGCATTCGCCTTCATGCACACTACTTAGTACTCGAAGGGCGTCGCCGTGGGCTACGCATCGGAGCAAGGGAACAGAAAAACCTCTGCGGTCGAGTACCCCGTCCATAAGGAGGTAACAGACCTACTGGCGAGTGAGCGAGCGCCTTTCCTTGTAATGCTTTGGTAGGGTCCCGTGTTGCAGGTAATTTTTGATCGGTGTCATCCAGGACTCGGGCTCGAGTACGGTGCCCATCATCGTCTCGTCTTGCCCTTGCTTGATGCTAAGAGAGTTGAGGATCTCAACCAGGGTGATCCCGTTAAGTTGCGGATCCTCGGAGCTTGCAATTTTGGCGAGGGAATCTACCTTTTCATTTTGCTCGCGCGAGACATAGGTGATGGTGAAGTGCTCGAGGTGGGAGACTAGTCCCCGAACCCGGGCCAGATATTGGGCGAGCCGTCCCTCTTTCGCTTGATACTCTCCCAGCACTTGTCAGACGATAAGCTGTGAATCGGAGAAGATGTGGACGACCTCTAGCTTGAGTTCGATCGCTATTCTAAGCCCGGCGATCAAGGCCTCATTTTCCGTGTAACGACCCAGGTTTTCGCAATCCTGGTTATCGACACAAGCTCAATGTCGACTATCCAAGCATCGGAAATACCGGATAGTTAATGAAAGAAGTTAAAGGGTATGGATATATAAGATAGAAAACTAGAATAGAAGAAGAAGAACATACAATATCAGAGTAAACACGAATCTCACAGCAAAACAAATAAACCGTAGTATACAACATAACTTGGAAATACAAATCTGTCATTTGAGTATAACACTTACATCACAGCGGAAATAAATAATAGCTATATAATCCTGAAGCCTCCTGCTCTAGCTCTCCAAGTATATCTGTAAAAACCTAACTACTTGACTGCCCGTACAAAATTGGGCACCCAAGAGTTTAGGGAAAACAAAATAATCTCTGGGTCAGTCATGGAACTGGTATGAGTAAAACCATTTAAAATAGTTTGAGCAATTAAACGATATCTCATAAGACCATGCCGTATAACGGAACGGGTTTTTTCCTAATGAGAATCCAAAATACTTGGTCCAACAATCAAAAACCTTTTGAAAGGAACGATAATCTTTATATCAAACTCATTTGATATTATAATAATGTCTATCAACCACAATATAATAATCATCTAGCAGAACGCTTTCATCTCACGTTCCATATACATAATATATAATCAAAAACCGCGGGCGCTTAATGGTTAATGAATTCCAACTGGCAAGGTATGGGACGACCTTCCGACAGTGTATCTCTAGAGAGGAATACACCGGGTTCAACAAGAACATCTTGCAACTCAGGCTAAACATGATCGGTCACTCATTTCGCTTGAGTGTACCGGATGTATTATCACCAACGGTTGGGATCAGCACCGTTTTCCCGAATCGGACAGCATCGAAATAGATTATAGAAGTAAAAGGAATTTCTATAGATTAGGTGACAATACACCCTAATTGGCAGCTAACCACTTAGCCATGTGACCTACCCGATTTTATACCATTTCCTGGTTGTAAGGCTTGAGGTCATAACGTACAGATCACACCTTTTTTAACTTGAATGTCACATCGTCATACCCGCCAAAACACAAATTGATTTCTCCAAAAATACAATGGGTAAATAGCTATGAGAAAGGAATTCCTCCGCCACCAAACGTAAGTACGTTTGAAGAGATCAACTTACGTGATCTATTAAATATACTCTGTCAGACATTCTTCCATACAGGTCGCCCTAGGACTGGACAGACCGAAGGCTCTATTCTGTAAACAGGACAGCCCTTGCATAACTCCATCTTCAATTATCTTCATCATATTTGATCGCAACGCTAATGCCATACGGAGTGGTTTTCAGATAACGTATCTGGTCCCGGTCTCTCCGTATTGACAACGGAAATGGTCAAAATCTTCGATAGTCGATGATTTAACTATTAAAGGAAAACATGTGCATAAACGACGGTCGTATCCCCAAATGGAAATCTTACCAATCAATCATCATTTCATTTCCCAATTTCTCATTTATCGTTTCCATATATTCATAAATTCCTTATTTTCTTAAATTAGAAAATATACATTATTAACTTTGGAAAATGTTTCCATTTCTGATTCACGCATCAATATCTTCCCACCTCTATCAGTCTCTAACTGTAAACTAGTAAGAGAACAGCTTCCCAAGCATAAACCCCGAAGGCCGAAACCAACATCAGATCGATACCCAGAAAGCCATTCAACTCAACTAATTTCGAGTCAGTTTCTAATTTCAGTAATTTCATTTAAATTCCTAATTCAAACCCCAAATTCCTTTATAATATTTTGTTTGCAAAATATTTACTTTAATCTAATTTTCCACATAGAATGTGAATAATATTTCTTTATATAATCAAAACAGTTTGATTTCGTATTTAAAAACAATATCTCAAACCCAAATTCTATTTATATTTTTATTTGTATAATTATTCATACAAATCTCCTTTTTATTTCTAACACTTAAATCTCATTTATAATTCCCTTTATATAATTCTATTTATTCTATATAAACCCTTTTATATATTTCTATTTATTTTATATAAATCCTTTATATAATTCTATTCATTTTATATAAATATTTCATTTTCAATATTCACTTTATAAATTTTCTTTTTTCTTTCCAGTATTTCATATGCTATTTAAATACCACATAACATGACCAGTATCATCATAATCAAATCACAGATTATATATCACATCACATATCACAATATATGAAAACAAACAGTATTATAATATTGAGGAATCCAGTTGGATCCCTCCAACCTGTTTCCCTGCATCCACAGATGTTAAACAATATAAATAACAATGATTTCATTTCTATATGAAATATTCTGATAAACAGAATCAATATTTGATTAACGATTTATATATATATCGTTATCTACAATTTCAACCAATAAATCAGCAATTCAACCAAACAATCAACACACAGCAATCAATCATCATTTATCAATACTAAATTATATTTATTAAAATATAAAATGTACAGAGTTAGTGAGATTTAATAACATTGGACGGTTATCATTAAATAACGATAACTGTCGGTTGATTCAGACAGACAATTTATTTCACTATAAATTGTAACGAGCTCCAATTCACTCCCAGTTAGTTCCATTTTGTAGTCGTCGTCCATACAATCCTAACGGATCTTGTTTCATCAGATTCCAATATCTTATGTATAAGATTTTGCATTACAAGTTATTATACAATATTAAATTTAATTTAAACTTAAGTAAATTAAAAAATTTGGGCCTTACTCTTAAATTCTCGGCCCAACCATCATATCCGCATGCACCCAAAAGCTACGGTATCTCCTTCCTCTTTTAAAAATAACGCGAGCTCCAGTTTATTCCAAATGGCCATTTTTGATACTTCTTCCACACATATCTCCATGTCTACACCATTAAAGTTCGAATAAAATCCACCTTAAATCTTCTTTTCATGATCTTTATCTACTAATACCAATTGTGATAAATACGAACTCTTCAATCGAAAGACGTCCGAATAGGAACTCATGACTTCCTGTTCATTCTTGCATTATTACAGTTTGGATCTTCACAAAAGAAATTCCCAGTAAACTCTAAATCTCATCACCAATTTACCAGCTCAACTTCTCTCTCCATCCTCACATATACAAACCAAAATCATCAATCCAACACCCTGCGCCTAACAAACTGTCGCAACACCCCAAATAAGAGCAACAACATCTTAAATTGGTGTTAACTTTCCAGGCAATACGTAAAAGATAAAAACCCGCACCCTTCTTCTTCTTACTGCTTCTCAACCTTGAATGTAATAGGAATCTGATCCCCCTTTATCTCGTTATTGCCGTCACCACCTCGTTTCAGACATCGACAACATCGAAGTCCTTGTTGTATTGGACAATAGCAACCCCAATATACTCTGAACCTAACCAAGTCTTTACATCAGGAACTAACCGCTTCCAGTAAATCGAACTCAACTTCACATATGTAAACGCCGCCGCCATCACGGTGGGGCACCAGAGTTTGATCAATTGACGTTGAGATAAGCGCCCCTCCACCACCTCCACTTCCCCCTTGGTCCTGACCACCATCGATAACCTTAGCTCCTGTGATTTCCCCCCGAACTCAAACCCTAGGTTGAACTGTTGAACACGTACAACAAACCAACGACGATCCAAACCCACGAAATTCATACTAAATGTAGAGGCTCACTTCAGAAGTTTGAATATATATGAATTTGGATTTATAGAATTTGGTTTGCATTTCTAAGAATTTTTTTAAGATGAAGAACATTTGCTGTAGGAAGACAAAACTGACGGCTTGCCATTTGACAAAAGGAAAAAATGAAATTAGGTTTAAAAGGGTTTTCATGTATATATAGGATAGCTATATTATTTTTATAGTCCATTTTTATATTGATTTCTATTGAAGCGTTAGTTCAATTTATCGTTTAAAAATTCATATAATCACATACAAATCCCGTTTTCAGTTAAAATTGACATGTAGTTATGGTTTGACATTACGGACCCAACACAACTGGTTTCGTCGAATTCCTACTTTGTTTGCTCATATAGCGCATTTTTAAAGCTAAATTATTAGCTGTTTTTCACATTAAATTCCAATACGGCCACATACTGACTCCAAAAATCACGAAAATTGAAATCTAACAATAATTTAATATTCCGAATCCAACAAAATTCATTTCGTCGAAAACGGAATTCGTTTGCAAAACTGGCTATTTTTAAAGCTCTAAATAAACCCATTTAAATATTAATATATTTTAAAAAAATTAAATTAAATATTAATAAATAAATATTATCGTATATATATTCACATATAATATTATCCAGCTCCAAAATAAACATATCGGGATTTATAACCCAATATTTCAAAGTTCCCAGTTGTATCGACATTCGATTTATATTAAAAATCCATTTATAATAAAAATAAATTGTTATAAATTATAAACAAATTCCATAGCGACTTTTCGAAAATTTGATTTGGACATAACTCACAATCTATACGACGAAATCTCGATTTTTCTCTTCCATTAGAAAAATATACTTCACCAACTCCGAACGTTTCTTGTTTCACAGAATTCCGACTTAAAATGGACTCTGTATATTCGTTTAAAGTTCGAATCGCCAAATTACGAACTGCCGCGCCATTTCGAGCTCGATTTTAATTATAATATAATTATACATTCAACTGTCGTTTATATAATATATTCGAAAATATAATTCAACTCTAAACCGAATTATATATTATAAATGATTCAATTCACATAATATTGTGAACTTCACTATTTTCGACTATTTTGGAAATTAAACGTATTATTCTATTATTTATATAGATTAAATATTCAATTTATTTTATTAAACAACGATTTAATTCCCTAAATCACTATTTAAATTAATTAATTAATTAATTATTATACCGTAAAAATACGGGCCGTTGCATTCTTCCCCCTTTAAAATAATTTCGTCCTCGAAATTGCTAAGGTAGAAAACAAACTCTATTAACTAGGTTAAAAATTATTCGTCTACTTTCAACTTCAGTTTTAACTGAATTAATTGATTTCAATTAAATTATTAATTTATTCCGAACAACCAACATTTTCAAAAATCCTGAAAATTTTCTAACACCTTAAATTTTCAGAAAATTTCGCCAACACCTCCTTTGTACGGGTCAATCGGTACAACTCGCCTCTCTAGGCCTTCTCCAATCCAAAAGAAAATCAAACAGCCAAGCGGCTTGCCAATTCGGCTTATAAAAATCTCACACCCAGTATAAAATATAAACTTGTACCTTTTTGTCGGGCATATAAACTCTATCACTTCCATCTGCTATCCATTCAGCATATACTAATGTCCTCCAATCTAACTCCAATCATTAGTTCCCAAATCCAATCATTTGCATATAACCAAGCCAAATTTCATTCTTAATCTCAAGTTCCATTCTCGATTCCAAATTCTTAACATATCAATCCAACTCACTTAACCTCGTTAAGTTTCATCCACATATTTCATTACTAATTAATTTTCTTTAATTCGATTCCGGTTTGCTTTCACAAGTATTATTTAACTTGTTTTTAATTCATTAATCTCTCCTTGGGAGTTTTAAACAGTTTACTCTTTTCAAGAATCAAAATATTCATTTAAGAGTATCAAATAACTTGTTTTTTCTCAAAAAAATTCAAAACAAAATCTTTTGGTAGTAATCCTTCACTTAGAAACTCGAAAATGAACACTGATGATGTTGCGCAGTCATCTTCGGAATTTATTTTCCAGCGATCTAAGTGAATTCAATACTATAACCCTTGCAAAACCATTTCTAAACACTTCCATTTTGAAATACATTTCAAAATATCATTCACAATGTTTGTAAAACAATTTAAAATCTCCCAGGATTTTAAAATTCTCATATATTAATTCCAAATCCATTTACAAATGCTTATTCAAATTTTTTAGGGTTTCGATTCCAATTCAGATTTAATTCATTTCGTAACACTTATACAAATTTTGATTGGTTATTTACATAACTATTTCAATTATAATCTTATCTGATTATAATCACAACCAACACATCCAGTATACTATAATATTTCAAATATCTATACTTTGTTTATATCAAAATATAATTTGGGTAAAATTATTTCATTTAACCTCTTTTCAAAATATGCCACGTCGGTTCATCGTATTCACGTGTTTATTAACTCCTACCGATACAGTGGATCAAACTGATCGACCAGAACTCATAAACAACTCAACCAATAAATCTCCACAATATAAAACAATTTTTAAAATCTACAAATACACTCTCTCGTATATATACACTCAACTCAATCTAGGGCATTACTAACTCCATCTCTACCGAGTCATGCCACAGAGCCAAGGTAATCACTTAACCTTCAGCTCTGATACCACTGTAACGACCCGGGTTTTCGTGATCCTGGTTATCGGCATAAGCTTAATGTCGACTATTCAAGCATCGGAAATACCGAATAGTTAATGAAAGAAGTTAGAGGGTGAGGATAGATAAGATAGAAAATTAGAATAAAAGAAGAAGAAGAACATACAATATCGGAGTAAACACGAATCTCATAGAGGAACGAATAAAATGTAGTATACAACACAACTTGGAAATACAAATTTGTCATTTGAGTATAACAATTACATCACAGCAGAAATAAATAATAACTATATAATCCTGAAGCTCCTGCTCTAGCTCTCCAAGTATATCTGTAAAAACCTAACTACTTGATTGCCCGTACAAAATTGGGCACCCAAGAGTTTAGGGAAAACAAAATAAAATCCGGGTCAGTCATGGGACTAGTATGAGTAAAACCATTTAAAACAGTTTGAGCAATTAAACGATATCTCATAAGACCACGCCATATAACGGAATGGGTTTTTCCCTTATGAGAATCCAAAACATTTGGTCCAACATTCAAAAACCTTTTGAAAGGAACGATAATCTTTATATCAAACTCATTTGATATTATAATAATGTCTATCAACCACAATATAATAATCATCTAGCAGAACGCTTTCATCTCACGTTCCACATACATAATATATAATCAAAAACCGCGGGCGCTTATTGGTTAATGAATTCCAACTGGCAAGGTATGGGACCACCTTCTGACCGTGTATCTCTAGAGAGGAATACACCGGGTTCAACAAGAACATCTTGCACCCAGGCTAAACATGACCGGTCACTCATTTCGGTTGAGTGTACCGAATGTGTTATCACCAACGGTTAGGATCAGCAACCATTTTCCCGAAAGAGACAGCAACGAAATAGATTATAGAAGTAAAAGGAATTTCTCTACATCAGGTGACAATACACCTTAATTGGCCGCTAACCACTTAGCCATGCGACCTACCCGATTTTATACCATTTCCTGGTTGTGAGGCTTGAGGTCGTAACGTACAGGTCACACCTTTTTTAACTTTGAATGTCACATTGTCATACCCGCCAAATCGCAAATTGATTTCTCCAAAAATACAATGAGTAAACAGATAAGAGAAACGAATTCCTCCACCACCAAACGTAAGTACGTTTGAAGAGATCAACTTACGCGATCTATTAAATATACTCTATCAGACATTCTTCCATACAGGTCGCCCTAGGACTGGACAGACCGAAGGCTCTATTCTGTAAACAGGACAGCCCTTGCATAACTCCATTTTCAATTATCTTCATCATGTTTGATCGCAACGCTAATGCCATACGGAGTGGTTTTCAGATAACGTATCTGGTCCCGATCTCTCCGTATTGACAACGGAAATGGTCAAAATCTTCGATAGTTGATGATTTAACTATTAAAGGAAAACATGTGCATAAACAACGGTCGTATCCCCAAATCGAAATCTTACCAATCAATCATCATTTCATTTCCCAATTTCTCATTTATCGTTTCCATATATTCATAAATTCCTTATTTTCTTAAATTAGAAAATATACATTATTAACTTTGGAAAATGTTTCCATTTCTGATTCACGCATCAATATCTTCCCACCTCTATCAGTCTCTAACTGTAAACTAGTAAGAGAACAGCTTCCCAAGCATAAACCCCGAAGGCCGAAACCAACATCAGATTGATACCCAGAAAGCCACACAACTCAACTAATTTCCAGTCAGATTCTAATTTCAGTAATTCCATTTAAATTCCTAATTCAAACCCCAAATTCCTTTATAATATTTTATTTGAAAAATATTTACTTTAATCTGATTTTCCACATAGAATGTGAATAATATTTCTTTATATAATCAAAACAGTTTGATTTCGTATTTAAAAACAATATCTCAAACCCAAATTCTATTTATATTTTTATTTATAGAATTATTCATACAAATCTCCTTTTTATTTCTAACACTTAAATCTCATTTATAATTCCTTCTAAATAATACTATTTGTTCTATATTAACCCGTTTATATAATTCTAATTATTTTATATAAATCCTTTTATATAATTCTATTCACTTTATATAATTCTATTTATTTTATATGAATCCCTTTATATAATTCTGTTCAATTTATATAAATATTTCATTTTCAATATTCACATTGAAAATTTCCTTTTTCTTTCCAGTATTTCATATGATATTTAAAATACCACATAACATAACCAGTATCATCATAATCAAATCATAGATTATATATCACATCACATATCACAATATATGAAAACAAACAGTATTATAATATTGAGGAATTCAGTTGGATCCCTCCAACCTGTTTCCTTGCATCCACAGATGTTAAACAATATAAATAACAACGATTTCATTTCTATATGAAATATTCTGATAAACATAATCAATATTTAATTAACGATTTATATATATATGTATGTATGTATGTATGTATGTATATCGTTATCTACAATTTCAACCAACAAATCAGCAATTCAACCAAACAATCAACACACAGCAATCAATCATCATTTATCAATACTAGATAATATTTATAAAAATATAAACCATACAGAGTTATTGAGATTTACTCACATTGGAGGGTTATTATTAAATCATTACAACAAAAATACCATATTGCAACTGTATTACTACAACTGTCCAAAAATCACAGTTGTCATAAAGATTGTTTACAACTTTTTTTCCAGAAAGTTGTAGTAAACTTATTTTCAACAACTTTTTTATTTCGTTTGTTGTAATAGCTACATATTACAACCTTTAGTTTTAACCCGTTGTAATAGATGCGTATTTTTAACAACTCCTTTTTAGTAACTAATATTTAATATTTATATTTTTTTGTTGATTAGTAATTGATATTTAATGTTTTATAAATAATTAATATTTAATAAATAACTAATATTAGTAATTAATATTTCATAAGTATTTATATTTAATATTTAATAAGTAATTAAAATTTAATATTTGATAATCAATATTAGAAATTATAATTAAGTAATAATTAATATTTAGTTAATAAATTAATATTAAATATTTAATTTATAAATAATTCATTATTAAATACTGTAATTAATAAATAATAACAAAATTTTAAAGTAATAATAATTAAGTTATGCCAGTTAAAGTTATAATTTGATATTTAATAGATTAGTTTTCTATAACTTTTCATTTTGCAGATTATAATAAATATCTATTACAAGTGTTTGTTATGACCAGTTATAATAGATACTTATACTTAGGGTCCGTTTGATTTTGAACGGGAAGGGTTATTTGGAAGAGGAATTTGAAAGGGTTATTTGAAGGGGAATTTTTGCGAATGAGGAATGTACTTTTTTTACGAAAGGGGCATTGCAAAAGAGGCATTTTGGAAGGGTTAATGTTTTCGTATTTTGTGTTTATTGTAGGTGTAACAACCCGAATTTCGACAGACCGAATTTTTCAAATTCGATCCATCGAGACCCGAGTTGGGTGCTCTGGTATCCTGCAGAAAAAGACAGAGAAAAAGAAATATGTCAGAACTCGTAAAGCATCTCACAGCGGAAGGAATTAAAATATAATATATTCAAAAATAGCTTTACCTTATATATCATACTGTCTAACCAGTATCCATAGTTATACCATCTCTGCCTTGAACCTAACCTGGAAGTATGTAATGAGGAGGGGGTCAGAACATAAGTTTTGTGTGAGTGGACTTATAATAAACTTCTGTGTAATACTACATATACCGTTCAATTATATTTTCTTGCTTATTAGGTTATTCGTGATATTAGCTCTCTAGGCTATACTCATGTCTCACTAGTAGGTTAACCTAATACAACGTATATGTAGATACCCCCAACTCGTATAATCCTTTTCCATGTATATATACAGCCCCTTGCCGTATGTCGTACGGGCTTCATCATGTAAATATATACTACTTTAGTGTAGTGCCACCATTCTTGAAATCGTTTGGACTGCCGCTCTCGATCTTGCTAGATTCCGTGTATCATCTATATATAATCTAAGGTATACTATCGAGCACTTCTTAGATTCAACCAGGGTTTACGCTACCCAGGGTCATTGGGGTTTATGCTACCTATTGAACGCTTCTCGGATTTAGGGTTTACGCGACCTAGGTCCAACTAGGGATTATGCTACCTATCGAACGATGCCGCTTAGTCTAGAACACACTACCCAGAGTGATAAGTGTTCCTAGACTTGACGTCCCAATCGTATCGTAAATGTGCTAGATATCTAGTTGCACATGTCCTCTATATGTGCGGCCCGAGTCCCGTGGCAGGGCTAATCAAGAAACATGCAACTCGGTCGGGAGCTTTAAGTTATCTGCCGATGCAGATGCTAAGGTCTGTTTTTCCAGTGGCTATGGTCCCACTTGACCTGTAATGACCCGCATTTTTCGACGATATAATAATTAATTTATGTAATTATTTAAATAGAGTTTAAAGGATATAATGGTCGTTAATTAAATTTTAAGGAATATTTAATTAAATATAATAATTAAATAATATATATAATTCTGAAATAATCAGAATTAGCTGAATTGACAATATAATGTGAAGTGGGCAATTCAAAATATATATTTCAGGTTAGAGTTGAATTATATTGACGGATATATTCAATCGACGACAGTTTGAACGTATAATTATATTATAATTAAAATCGAGCTTGAAATGGCGCTGCAGTTCGCGATTTGGCGATTTGAACTTCAACTGAATGTACAAGATTCGTTTTAAGCCGGATTTCTGTGAAACAAGAAATGCGTGGAGCTGGTGGAGTATATCTTTCTAGTGGAAGAGAAAAATCGGGATTTCGTCGTGTAGCTTTTGAGATATGTCCAAATCAAATTTTAGAAAAGTCGCTGTGGAATTCCTTTATAATTTATAAAGGAATTATTTATATTTTTAAAAAAGGAATTTCAATATAAATCGAATATCGGGTTGACCCAGATTTGAAATATCGAGTTATAAATCCCAGTGGAGCTGTATGATATTCTATTGTGAATATATACGATAATATTTATTTTTTAAATATTAAATTTAATTATATTTAAATATATTTATATATTTTAAAGGGTCATCCAGAGCTTTAAAAATAGCCACTTTTGCAAACGAAGTCGGAATTCGACGAAACCAGTTTCGTTGGGACCGTAATGTCGAACTCTAGTAGTATGTCCAGTTTCGTGATTTTTAGGTACCGTATGTGATCGTACGGATTTTTAGAAGGCGAAATGAATATATAAAAATGAGAATATACCGGGAATATTCCTTCTATAAAATATCTAGATGTTATTTCTTCCTATAAATAGCCTAACATTTGCCTAAACCTAATTCAGAAGTCAACACCTCAAAATTTCCGCCGTTCTTCTTTTGTACAGCAAAAAAAACTCATGAGAGAAAATAAATCATAAGAAATCGAATACAAATTCTATAAATCCTAATATTCATAGATAAGAGATGCTCAAGTCCTTCTCTTCAGTTTGATGTAGCGTTTGAAGGGTTCGAACGCAATTGGGTTCGCAGCGTTATACTACAGTAGCTCTGGGGTTTGGATTATTGCAAATTCGAGGCGGCGATTCACGAATTAGATATGGTTTTCGGGTTTAGAATATGATTTAGCACCTTGCATGAAAATTCTGGTGGCTTTCAAAGTAGAGGATGTCGCGCTGTTTCCCTAAATTGTTGTAGGTGGCTCGAAGTCGTACATTGGATTTTTGTTGCGAGCTGGATGCAATGGGTGCGGGGTTGATGAGCGTTGGATGAGGAGAAGTTTGGTGGGGTTAGTTTGTGTTTTAATGGAAAGATGGAGGAGTGTGGTGGGGTTGAAGCTCGACAATGGTGTTCGGTTTAAGTTACTGGAGCATGGAAAAAAATGAGGACGGGGGAGAAGCTGTTGGGAACGGGTCTGAGGTGTTAAGGATGAGTTGGGCTTTGTTTTAGTGGGTGAGGCCCATAAAAGAAAAGAAAATCCAAGTTTTTATTTTTATTTTATTTAAATGTACATTAACTTGTATTCATCATAACTTATTCATACAAAATCGAAATACAGCGAAACAAGATCCAACATGATCGTATGGACGAGAGCTTCACAACGAAGCTGACTGGAAGTGGATTGGAGCTCGTCTGAGTTTACGGCGAATTTAATTGCTTGATTCAAAATCAAATAATAGTTTATTGTTCTTTAACGATGAACTGCCAATGTGAGTAAAACTCACCAACTCTGAACAGTTATATTTTTATAATGTATTTTTAGAACTGTTAATCATCTATTGATTGTTGTGTGTTGGTTGATTGATTGAACTGCTAGTCAGTTAGTGAAAATTATATATATATATATATATATATATGTAATTATATATATATAAACCGTTAAATATTTATATATTGATTCTGCTATCAGAATAATTTATATTGAACTGAAAGTGATGATAATCATATTGTGTAACATCTGTGGATGCAGGGAGACAGGTTGGAGGAATCCGACTGGATTCCTCAACAGTTATTTTATTGTTTTTCATATATTGTTATATGATGTGATATAAAATCTGTGGGCGATTATATGTGCTTGGGCGATATTGAACATCGTGATTTGATATGATTGAATACCATAACATACTGAAATGTTGATAAGGGGATTTTCAAAGTGATATTGAAAATAGAATATTTATAAAATGGGATATTTATAAATAGGAGATATTCAAAAAGGAAATAATTACAAACCATTTTCTTTTTAAATGGAAAGGTCTGTGTGGCGGGTTTGGGGATTTTCCCAATGCTCCCGTTACAAAGGAGGTTATGGCGAATTTTTCAGAGAATTTAAGGAGTTAGAATATTTCAAGAATAAATTTGAAATGGAAATATTTGTAAACCATTTACAAATAGAATTGAAAAGGAAACATTATAAAAAGGAAATCATTTTTAAAGCGTAGAACCGTTATTTAAAAGTAAATCTTTTCAAATGAATAAAACGTTGTTAAAAAGGAAATCTTTATAAAGTGAATAAAGTAAATCGAATATGGTATTCGAAAGGAGTTAAATCGAATATGGTATTCGAAGGGAGTAAATCGAATATGGTATTCGAAAGTTAGTAAAACGAATATGTTATTCGAAAGGGGTTAGTCGAGTCGAGTTAGTTGAATAGAGTTAACTAGTTCAGTAGAGTTAACCAGTTCAGTAGAGTTAACCAGTTCAGTAGAGTTAACCAGTTCAATAGAGTTAACCAGTTGGGTTAAGTAAGTCAAGTTAACCAGTGAGTTAAGCAAGTCAAGTTAACCAGTGAGTTAAGCAAGTCAAGTTAACCAGTGAGTTAAGTAAGTCAAGTTAACCAGTTGAGTTAAGTAAGTCGAGTTAATCAAGTCGAGTTGATCAAGTTAGAGTTACTCAGTTAGAGTTAATCGATTTGAGTTAAAACGAACTAGAGTTAATCAAATATAGTTATTTGAGACAGAGTTAGTCAAACATAGTATTCAAGATAAGTTGCCATCTTATACGACTGCTAGCGTAATTCGCAGGGCTGTAAATAGCCTAAGGCGGTCGGATGTTGCCTAAGGGAATCAGGCGTAACCATTGTGATCGTTGCGATCTAGAGTCAAGCGAATGGAGTTAAATCGAATCTAGTTATTTGATAGGAGTTAATCAAGATGAGTTAAATAAGTTAAGTTAATCGAATCTAGTTATTCGATAGGAGTTAATCAAGATGAGTTAAATAAGTTAAGTTGATCGAATCTAGTCATTCGATAGGAGTTAATCAAGTTAAGTTAAATAAGTTAAGTTAATCGAATCTAGTTATTCGAGAGGAGATTATCGAATATAGTTTATTCGAAGGAGTTATCAATTATTAGTTATTGGAAGTGAGTAGTCGAATATTGGTTATTCGAAGTGAGTTAATCAAATATTGGTTATTCGAAAAGGGGAGTTATCAAATCGAATGGATTAAAGGAGTTAATCGAATATAGTTTATTCGAGTAGAGTTAGAGGAGTTATCGAATATAGTTTATTCGACAGGAGTTAAGTGAATAGTTAGATTAATCGAAGTGAATTAGTTAAGTTAAACTAAGTGAATTAGTTAAGTGAATTGGTTAAGTTAACCAAAGTGAATTTGTCGAGTTAATCAAAGTGATTAGTTCAGTTAATCGAGTAGAATTAGTCAGTCGAGTTAATAAATTGAGTTAGTCAAACCAAGTAAAACCAGTTAGAGTTAATTAATTAAGGTTGACCGGTTAGAGTTGATCGGTTAGAATTAACCAGTTAGAGTTAATCAATCAGAGTTAATCAAATAGAGTTAAGTAAAATTAGAACTGACTAGAGATTAGTAAATTGAATGGTTTTCTAAGTGCCTATCTGATGTTGGTTTCGGCCTTCGGGATTTATACTTAGGGAATTGTTCTCATACTAGTTCACAGTCAGGGACTGATAGTTGGGGAAGAGTAGTGATTTGTAAATAAGCAAATGGAAAACATTTTCCAGTGTTAATAACATATATTTTCTAAACATAGAAAATAAGGCAATGTGAATATATATATATATATATATATATGTTGATGATTTACCGATATAATTTCCATCTGGAAATAATATCGTTGTTTGCACACTTGTTTTTCTTTGATGGTTAAATCACAGACTATAGAAGTTTTGACCATTTTAACGTTGTTAATATGGAGAGACCGGTTGGATTATTATCCAAAGAACCACTCTGTATTGGCATAAGCGTTGCGAATCATATATGCCAAAGATAATTGAAGACGGAGTAAAATGCAAGGGATGTTGTATAAGTCTTAGATAACAGTGACTAAGATGGATATACTGAATAGTGCCTTCGGTTTGTCCAGTCCTAGGACAACTTGTATGGACGAAGGTCTGACAGAGTATATCCAATGGATCGCGTAAGTTGATCTGTTCAAACGTATTCACGTTTGGTGGCAGAGGAATTCGTTTCTCTAAGCTGTATACCCGTGTTATTTTTGGATAAATCAATTTGTGATTCGGCGGGTATGACGATGTGACATTCTAAGTGAATGAGGATGACTTGTGTAGATGGATGTCTGACAGAGTATTTCCAGAAGGTCACGTACATTGATTTCTTCAACCGTACCAAGAGTGGAAGCGGAGAAGGAAACTTCTTTACCTAACACGTAATGTACTGTTGTAGACGTCAATTAGTGATTTTCGATGGATCTGACAATGTGGCATTCGAAGTGAATCTGATGTGATGATAACGCGTAACTTCTAGCCTCATCATCCGTTAAATGAAAGAAATCGGGCAGGCAGCATGGCTAAGTCGGTCGCACCGAAGTAGGGTGTATAATCACCTATCTAGAGAATATTCATTTGTTTCTTAAATCTATCAATGTTGTCCCATATATATACGGGAACCGTTACTGATCCCAACCGTTGGTGATATACATTCGATACACTCAAGCAAAATGAGTGGTCGGTCATGTGTGGTTGAGTTACAAGATGTTCTTGTTGAACTCCAGTGTATTGTTCCTAGAGTACACTGATTGGAAGGTGGTTCCATACCTTGTCATAGTTGGAAATCCATTACCCAATACGTGCTTGCGGTTTTTGATTGTATACTATATATGTAGAACGTGAGATGAAAGCGTTTCTGCTAGATGATTATTATATTGTGGTTAATAGACATTATTGTAATATCAAAAGGTTTTGATATAAAGATATTTTGGATTCTCATAAGGGAAAAACCCGTTCCGTTCTGCGGCGTGGTCTTATGAGATATCGTTTACTTGTTCATATACCTGTTTAAACTGTTTTACTCACACCAGTCCCATGACTGACCCGGAGTTTATTTTGTTGTGTTCCCCCTAAACTCTTGGGTGCCTAAATTTGTACGAGCAGTCAGGTAGTCGGGATTTACAGATATACTTGGAGAGCTTGGAGCAGGAGGTTTCAAGATTTTATAGTTATTGTTTTTCCGCTGTGTTGTAAGTGTTGTACTCTGATAAGTGCTATTGTATACATAACTGTTATTTTTCAAAGTTATGTTATATATTATATGTTATTCGTTCCGCAGTGAGGTTCATGTTACTCTGATGTTGTGTTCTTCTTCTTCTTCTTCTTCTTCTATTCTAAGTTTCTATCTTATCTATCCTCACCCTCTGATTTCTTTCATTAAATACCAGGATTTTTCGATGTTTTGGTTATCGACATCGAGTTTATGTCGATAACCAAAGTCGCTAAAAATCCGGGTCGTTACAGATATACTTGAAGAGCTGGAGCAGGAGGCTTCTGGATCATATAGCTATAGTTTATTTCCGCTGTGTTGTAAGTGTTGTACTCTGATAAGTGCTATTGTATACATAACTGTTATATTTCAAAGTTATGTTATATATATTATATGTTATTCGTTCCGCTGTGAGGTTCGTGTTACTCTGATGTTGTGTTCTTCTTCTTCTTCTATTCTAAGTTTCTATCTTATCTATCCTCACCCTCTAATTTCTTTCATTAATTACCAGGATTTTTCGAAGATTTGATTATCGACATCGAGCTTATGTCGATAACCAAAGTCGCCGAAAATCCGGGTCGTTACAGTTGGTATCAGAGCTTAAGTTAAGAATTACCTTGGCTCTGTGGCGTGACTCGGTAAGTGTAGAACCGAATTGATTAGGGTTAAACAGTTAAAAACAGTTTAAGCGGATTAGGGTTAAACAGTTAAGTAAGGAGTTAAGTAAAAAGAGTTAAATCGATTAGGGTTAAATAAATAGAGTTAATCGAATTTAGTTTATTCGAAGAAAGGTTTTTCGAATCTAGTTATTCGTAAGAGAGATTATCAAATATAATTATTCGAAGGGAGGAGTTATCGAATAGAGATTTATTCGAACGAGAATTTCGTAAGGAAGTGTTAAAAAGTTAAAAGATGAACTTAACCTATTTCGAGATTTGAAATGTTGTTCAGTTAAGGTCTGAGAGGTAGTTATAACCCAACTTGATTGACTTCGTTTTTAATTTAGAAATGGTTAAGGTTCGAGAGTGAAAGTGGTTAAGTGGATTTAGTAATTTAGTATAGTGGGTTGAGTTGTCGTCGCGATGTTGATTTAAACATCTGTTTAAATCCAAGTAAAGAAGATTTGGAAATGTTTTCCAAATAGAATCAGAAACGTAGTCAAATATTGAAATAAGAAAAATATGAATATATATATGATTGATGATTGATTGATAGAATTTCCATCTGGAAATAATATCGTTGCTTGCACACCTGTTTTTCTTCGATAGTTAGCTCACCGACTATCGAAGTTTTTGACCATTTTAACGTTGTTAATATGGAGAGACCGGTTGGATTATTATCCAAAGAACCACTCTGTATTGGCATAAGCGTTGCGAATCATATATGCCAAAGATAATTGAAGACGGAAAATGGAGTAAAACAGTTAAAATTGGACCATTTTAACGTTGGTACCAACTGTAATGACCCGTAAAATCTTTGGTTATCCGATATACGACACATATCGAACATCCAAGGATCGAAAATAACCGAATTGTTAATGAAAGAAGTTAGAGGGTGAGGAAGATAAGGTAGAAACTTAGAATAGAAGAAGAAGAAGAACATCATCATCAGAGTAAACACGAATCTCACAGCGGAACGAATAAAATATGACATAACTTTAATACAAAAATAGTTATGTACAACAATACTTACAACCCAGCGGAAATAATAATAGCTATAACATCCTGAAGCCTCCTGCTCCAAGCTCTTCACCTATCTGTAAAATGAACTAGCGTACCGAGTCACGCCACAGAGCCAAGGTATTTCCAAACCTCGCTCTGATACCAACTATAATTACCAGGATTTTTCGATGTTTTGGTTATCGACATCGAGCTTATGTCGATAACCAAAGTCGCTCAAAATCCGCTTCCCTCAACTAATGAAAGGCACACCTTGAAAAATGAGAACTATACACAGGCCCCCCTATGCCCCACAAACCGATTGGCCAACCTCACCCATAACTAGATAGCAAGTATATGGTCTTTTGGAGTTCTCCGCCTTTCCGTTTTACGTATCTCGACTGAGTCAAGATGGTAGGTAGACGACGAGTTGCTATCACAGGGCCACTTGTCTCGCCGAATCACGCTGGTCCATCCTAGTCTTTAGGTTGCCTTATATTGCAACCAAGGCATACTCTTGGTTCTTCTAACGCAGACCTTAACCTCTATGAGCCCAGGCAGATCATCTGCATTCTCACAGAGGGATACTAAGAGTACCCTCACGTCCCCTTGAAGCTGTGTGCTTCGTAACCCAAGACGTTGGAGCCTTTTTCATGATCAGACGGACGTTCGCTCCTTCTCGTGTTCTACTTGAGTTTCTTGACTAAGGTTTAGTACTTAGTTCTCTTAACTAAGGTTTACCACTTAGTTTCCTGAATCGTTCGTTTTCTTAACTAAGGTTTACTAGTTAGCCCTCTTAACTAAGGTTTACTACTTAGTTCTCTTTCTCGTTACTTAGTTATCTTAACTAAGGTTTATTACTTGGTTCTCTTAACCAAGATTTGATACTTAGTTTCCGTTACTTAGTTCTCTTTTCAACTAAGGTTCGTTACTTAGTTCCTTTTTAACTAAGGTTTTTCAACGAATTCAAACATTACTTAAGTTTTCTTTATCAAACGATAGTGTACGGGTGTTTTCCCACATTTTCAACTTAGATTAACTTATTTCATAGTATAAGTCGTCCCACCCTTCAAGTGTTGTATTATATCTTAAGTCATAATCTTCCCTTGTCCCTAGGACAAGTTTTACATATTTAATTCAAGTTTATAATAGGTAGTTATCATTCCCCCATTAGTGTGTCGTTAATTTTAGGTTTGACTTAACCCTTCCTTTTACTTAACCCGCTACTTAAACTTTACCCAATTCAATTAATTTGTAATGCCATAACGGGTCCCCTTTTGTTAAGCATTATGTACGTATGTCTTAAATGTTGCCCATGTCCCACTTAACCTCTTTTATTATTGTATCCATGTCTTACACATGCTGTACTACGGTTAAGTCCACCTTATTCATGTTTTACTTTACGTATCTTACTATAGTTAAGTCCACATTTACATGTTTTACATGTCTTGTCTTACTATGGTTAAGTCCATATTTACATGTCCTATTTTACATGTCACCCACTTAACCCTCTAACCATACCCATGTCACCCACATGTTTTATTATGGTTAGTATTCCTTAATTCATTCATTATGACGAACGGTGCATGACCTCCCACATTAGACCGAACACTTTGTGGCTGCTGGATTCGCCGGGCGGTTCCGGGCAGTCTTACACCACAAAGCGGGTCTAACCTCGTGTCACCAACCATTACGCCTACAATTCATGCCTTTGACCTCTCACATTAGACGCGGTTCCGGTCAGTCTTACACCACAATTGCGCCTAACCTCGTGTCAAAGGTTCATTAACATCGTATTTCATCCAAATCCCAATTTTCATGTTATGTGCTTCCAATTCAACATATAGTCATGTTTACAATTTTGCCTGTTCCAACTTGTCACTAATTACATATTAATTAGCCTTAATTACAAATTTCCAATTATAGGAAATTTCATCAATTCCATGTAATTCCTACCCAAATATACCAATTTCATATACATATACATATATATATATATATATATATATTCCAATTATCCAAAATATCCAATATTACTCACTTTCATAAAATCAATGTTATCAAATTACATGACGTTCATACCAATTTATTCATATTAAATTATACCAACACCATAGTTAATTAGAATTATTCCCAATTTGCATAAATTTAATATTGCAATATAATTATGTCCATATTCCAAATCATACACAAATCCTTCCAATCCATGTTATGCCCAAACATGTAAATTTCCAATGTCCAATTATACCTAATTTCATATAATCCATATCCAATGACAATTGTGTCAAACTTACTTAAATCCAACATTATAGATTACATTCCTCGACTGTATAAAATAGATTATGCCCAATATATGAGATAACAATTGTTATGCCACAAACCCCAAAATTACGAATTATGTTCTTCGTTCGCATAAAATAAGTTATGCCCCAATATTTTCATATTTCAACCGTACGTATACATAATAAGATTTCATCTAGGTTCGAGAAAACCTAGATCTCAAAAATAAAAAGGGGCAAGAGAATAAAGGAACAATTATTTTAACATAAATTTTTGCATTGAATTTATAACTGGGGAAATGATGAACGATAGTAATACTATTATACAAAATTTTATCATAATTCCACTCACAATGATTTTTCTGCTTTAATCCGTAGACCTTGGATTGATTTTCCTCCTTTTTGTGTTGCATAGCTTGAATTTCAGATCTGGATTTCTTTTATGTTCTTGCGCAATACTTGAATCTCCCCTTTATTTTGTTCGTAGTAATAGAATTCCTCAATCTAATTCTTTTTAAATTTAAGAATAGTTTTGTGAGGAGAGAGGAGAGAAGAAAAGATCAGAGATTTAGTGAGGAAGAAGAAGAATATGAGTTAGAGTAGAGCCATGGCGTTGCCATGAACTTTAGTGAAGATTACAATAGGCCTAGGGGTGTTTATATAGCTGGTCAAGACCTTATCGTACACGCAGCGCTGAGTCAGCATTGAACCTAGTTAAGAAAATAGTCCAGGTTCGCAGATGAATCTAGCCAAATCTTATCGTACATGCAGTGCTAAGTCAGCATTGGGTCCCACAAGCTGTTTTGGCGCAGAAATTTGAATTTCGAATGTTTGAATTGTTTTGGTGTAGAAATTTGATTTTCGAACTTTTGAATTTCTAGAATTTATTTAACTGTTTTATTCACATGAAATATTCTTATATGTATACAATTCCTTTAACGACCATTTTACGTGTATATATATATATATACGCACAACTTTCATTTTATTTTCAAAATTCAAACGATGTTGCACCGTTATTTAATTCTTGCCATATTTCATTTACTATAGCCTTATCTTAAATTTTATCTTTCGTATACATATATTTCTGCATATATATATATATATATATATATATATATATTCTCATGTATATACATATATTTTCTTTATTTCCTTATATGTACGTTCTTATCCTTTCAAATTTGAATTTGTATATGTACATATATTTGCATGTTCAGTTGGCCCTCTTTAAAACAGAGATAAAAATTATGCTGCCGCCGGGGTTCGAACCCCCGACCTCCATGTTACAAATCCAATGCCTTAACCAACTGAGCTACAAAGTCTTTTGTTAATAAGTCTTAGAACAATGATAATTATTGTTCTCTCCTTACTTCTCTTTTTCATGTTAGTTTCAATACTTAAATTAAATCAATGCATGAATCTTTTTCTTTTATTTTTCTTTTAATGTTAATGCATTATGTTTCCAAATCAGTGCATGCAACATATTTACATCGCATGCAACCAATCCTTTCTTTCATATATTAATTAATTTTCATTATACATCACCATATTAATCCTATCTATGGATATATATACATTTTTAATTACATTAAAAATACGGGGTGTTACATTCTCCCACCCTTAAAGAATTTCGTCCCTGAAATTCGATAAGAGTAAAATAGATAATCCCTCGCAACATCCAATAAGTGTTCATCCAATTGTTGCAGCATTGTGCACATGTGCAAAGTGATTTACATCATAGCAAAGCATGTATGCCTAATTTGGATCCACCTTTATGTATGAAAATTTTAAAAACTCTTTCAAATCATGATGCTCACATCCTAAATATACTTGCAGTTCTATATGAATGCAATATTTTTAAAAAATCAAAACATTTTTCACCCAAATTTTCCCATACTCTTACAAAATAAGAGCATAGTTCATCCAATTGTCGCATCCAAAACCCTACCAACCATCATTAAATTCGAAATTTAGAAAAATCTAATTTTCCAAATTCGATTTCTTATGTTATGAAAATGGAAAAATCCACATCCTCCGTTTTCTTTTTTAGTTAGGCTAGTCTTCTTCTTAAGTTTATTTTTCAACCAAGATCTTATGTTTTCAACTCAAACTGTATCCTACACAGCTACAGCTATGGGCCATGCATCTTAGGACTATGCCACGAGTCCACTCAACAGGATCTATAAACTTGCTTGCCCTTCACTACCTAGTAGTCACTACTAGTCCATGTTGTGTATTACTAGCCTATACTTCTCTTTTCAAGCAACAATCCTAGACTCACACGGCTTATGCATTCTACGGGAATTTTCCATTAGTTCAACACTGGCTAATCCTTGACTGTAAATTGGCAAGAAAATAACTCCCTGAGTATCAACCCCGAAGACCAAAATCAACATCAGATTGACACTCAATGAATTACTCAACTCAACCAATCCCCAGTTGGTTCTAATTGCTTTAACTTTATCTCGTTCTTTCTAGGCCTTAATCCTTAACTACTCCATTTTTAAAACATGGTTTGGCCTTCTTTCTTTTTTTATTACATTCTTCTTCCAAAAAGGTAAAACTTTTATTCTTTTCTCAAAAAATTGCTTTTGCCAAACCCAAAAAAACATGTCACCAAATAAAATGCAAAACATTTTCTTCAGATCATGAAACTAGAGTAGACAAGGACAACTAATGGGTTACATTGTTCCTAATGTTAACTTTGGATGCTAAGGTGAAAATATCTACTCTATTCTTACACTTTACCGCTTATTTTGTTCACCCAACAAAATTTCTTTTTAAAACAATAATCAAAATTTATTGTTAACAGAATAGAATTTCTTTTACAAAACGCAACACTTTCTTTTCAATCCTTTCATATATTATAATATGAAAACTAGCAAGCTATATATGCTCTATATTATGCACGTTTTAAATGAGAGAATTTTTTTAAAATCATTGTTTTATACCCCACTTTACTTTCAAAACCCAACATGCACTAAATAATTTTTCAAACATCATAAATTACTTTTAAGATTAAAACTTGAAAAACACCACAAACTCTTTTACAAATTCAAGTTCTTAAAAGTTTATTATTGGGTTAAACTCAAAGTGGGTCTTTCAACTCAACTAGGCTTTCCTAGGCACTTTCCAAACCAATTCTCTCAACTATATATATATATATATATTCCTAATCCATTTTCCACATTTTAACCTTTTTCTAATTTCTAAGGTTTCATTTCTAAACCCACTAATCTGAAATACTAATATTTCAGTTTCCACCCTATGGGATACTTTTCTTTCTTTAGCTCTAAGCCATATTGTACACTTTCCCAACCACCTAATGGTCTCAAAAATTTCTATGTTTATTACTTTTGTGTACAAACTAAATATCCTAACTCTTTTCATACCTAGTGGGCTACTTTATGGATTTAGGTTTATATATAATATATTTATATTTTAGAAAATACAAATACGTTCACTCATTATCTCCCTAAGATCACTAAACCGAAGCTCTGATACCAGATGTAACAACCCGAATTTCGACAGACCGAATTTTTCAAATTCGATCCATCGAGACCCGAGTTGGGTGCTTTGGTATCCTGCAGAAAAAGACAGAGAAAAAGAAATATGTCAGAACTCGTAAAGCATCTCACAGCGGAAGGAATTAAAATATAATATATTCAAAAATAGCTTTACCTTATATATCATACTGTCTAACCAGTATCCATAGTTATACCATCTCTGCCTTGAACCTAACCTGGAAGTATGTAATGAGGAGGGGGTCAGAACATAAGTTCTGTGTGAGTGGACTTATAATAAACTTCTGTGTAATACTACATATACCGTTCAATTATATTTTCTTGCTTATTAGGTTATTCGTGATATTAGCTCTCTAGACTATACTCATGTCTCACTAGTAGGTTAGATACCCCCAACTCGTCTAATCCTTTTCCATGTATATATACAGACCCTTGCCGTATGTCGTACGGGCTTCATCATGTAAATATATACTACTTTAGTGTAGTGCCACCATTCTTGAAATCGTTTGGACTGCCGCTCTCGATCTTGCTAGATTCCGTGTATCATCTATATCTAATCTAAGGTATACTATCGAGCACTTCTTAGATTCAACCAGAGTTTACGCTACCCAGGGTCATTGGGGTTTATGCTACCTATTGAACGCTTCTCGGATTTAGGGTTTACGCGACCTAGGTCCGAATAGGGATTATGCTACCTATCGAACGATGCCCCTTAGTCTAGAACACACTACCCAGAGTGATAAGTGTTCCTAGACTTGACGTCCCAATCGTATCGTAAACGTGCTAGATATCTAGTTGCACATGTCCTCTATATGTGCGGCCCGATTCCCGTGGCAGGGCTAATCAAGAAACATGCAACTCGGTCGGGAGCTTTAAGTTATCTGCCGATGCAGATGCTAAGGTCTGTTTTTCCAGTGGCTATGGTCCCACTTGACCCCTCCCTCAACTAATGAAAGGCACACCTTGAAAAATGAGAACTATACGCAGGCCCCCCTATGCCCCCACAAACCTATTGGCCAACCTCACCCATAACTAGATAGCAAGTATATGGTCTTTTGGAGCTCTCCGCCTTTCCGTTTTACGTATCTCGACTGACTCAAGATGGTGGGTAGACGACGAGTCGCTATCACAGGGCCACATGTCTCGCCGAATCACGTTGGTCCATCCTAGTCTTTATGTTGCCCTATATTGCAACCAAGGCATACTCTTGGTTCTTCTAACGCAGACCTTAACCTCTGTGAGCCCAGGCGGATCATCTGCATTCTCACAGAGAGATACTAAGAGTACCCTCACGTCCCCTTGAAGCTGCGTGCTTTGTAACCCAAGACGTTGGAGCCTTTTTCATGATCAGACGGACGTTCGCTCCTTCTCGTGTTCTACTTGAGTTTCTTGACTAAGGTTTAGTACTTAGTTCTCTTAACTAAGGTTTACCACTTAGTTTCCTGAATCGTTCATTTTCTTAACTAAGGTTTACTACTTAGCCCTCTTAACTAAGGTTTACTACTTAGTTCTCTTTCTCGTTACTTAGTTATCTTAACTAAGGTTTATTACTTGGTTCTCTTAACCAAGGTTTGATACTTAGTTTCTGTTACTTAGTTCTCTTTTCAACTAAGGTTCGTTACTTAGTTCCTTTTTAACTAAGGTTTTTCAACGAATTCAAACATGACTTAAGTTTTCTTTATCAAACGATAGCGTACAGGTGTTTTCCCACATTTTCAACTTAGATTAACTAATTTCACAGTATAAGTCATCCCACCCTTCAAGTGTTGTATTATATCTTAAGTCATAATCTTCCCTTGTCCCTAGGACAAGTTTTACATATTTAATTCAAGTTTATAATAGGTAGTTATCATTCCCCCATTAGTGTGTCGTTAATTTTAGGTTTGACTTAACCCTTCCTTTTACTTAACCCGCTACTTAAACTTTACCCAATTCAATTAATTTGTAATGCCATAACGGGTCCCCTTTGGTTAAGCATTATGTACGTATGTCTTAAATGTTGCCCATGTCCCACTTAACCTCTTTTATTATTGTATCCATGTCTTACACATGTTGTACTATGGTTAAGTCCACCTTATTCATGTTTTACTTTACGTATCTTACTATAGTTAAGTCCATATTTACATGTTTTACATGTCTTGTCTTACTATGGTTAAGTCCATATTTACATGTCCTATTTTACATGTCACCCACTTAACCCTCTAACCATACCCATGTCACCCACATGTCTTATTATGGTTAGTATTCCTTAATTCATTCATTATGACGAACGGTGCATGACCTCCCACATTAGACCGAACACTTTGTGGCAGCTGGATTCGCGGGGCGGTTCCGGGAAGTCTTACACCACAAAGCGGGTCTAACCTCGTGTCACCAACCGTTACGCCTACAATTCATGCCTTTGACCTCTCACATTAGACGTCCAATTGTGTCAGCTGGATTTGTCGGGCGGTTCCGGGCAGTCTTACACCACAATTGCGCCTAACCTCGTGTCAAAGGTTCATTAACATCGTATTTCATCCGAACCCCAATTTTCATGTTATGTGCTTCCAATTCAACATATAGTCATGTTTACAATTTTGCCTATTCCAACTTGTCACTAATTACATATTAATTAGCCTTAATTACAAATTTCCAATTATAGGCAATTTCATCAATTCCATGTAATTCCTACCCAAATATGCCAATTTCATATACATATATATATATATATTCCAATTATCCAAAATATCCAATAATACTCACTTTCATAAAATTAATGTTATCAAATTACATGACGTTCATACCAATTTATTCATATTAAATTATACCAACACCATAGTCAATTAGAATTATTCCCAATTTGCATAAATTTAATATTGCAATATAATTATGTCCATATTCCAAATCATACACAAATCCTTCCAATCCATGTTATGCCCAAACATGTAAATTTCCAATGTCCAATTATACCTAATTTCATATAATCCATATCCAATGACAATTGTGTCTAACTTACTTAAATCCAACATTATAGATTACATTCCTCGAATGTATAAAATAGATTATGCCCAATATATGAGATAACAATTGTTATGCCACAAACCCCAAAATTACGAATTATGTTCTTCGTTCGCATAAAATAAGTTATGCCCCAATATTTTCATATGTCAACCGTACGTATACATAATAAGATTTCATCTAGGTTCGAGAAAACCTAGATCTCAAAAATAAAAAGGGGCAAGAGAATAAAGGAACAATTATTTTAACATAAATTTTTGCATTGAATTTATAACTGGGGAAATGATGAACGATAGTAATACTATTATACAAAATTTTATCATAATTCCACTCACAATGATTTTTGTGCTTTAATCCGTAGACCTTGGATTGATTTTCCTACTTTTTGTGTTGCATAGCTTGAATTTCAGATCTGGATTTCTTTTATGTTCTTGCGCAATACTTGAATCTCCCCTTTATTTTGTTCGTAGTAATAGAATTCCTCAATCTAATTCTTTTTAAATTTAAGAATAATTCCTCAATCGTACACGCAACGCTGAGTCAGCATTGAACCTAGTTAAGAAAATAGTCCAGGTTCGCAGATGAATCTAGCCAAATCTTATCGTACATGCAGTGCTAAGTCAGCATTGGGTCCCACAAGTTGTTTTGGCGCAGAAATTTGAATTTCGAATGTTTGAATTGTTTTGGTGTAGAAATTTGATTTTCGAACTTTTGAATTTCTGGAATTTATTTAACTGTTTTATTCACATGAAATATTCTTATATGTATACAATTCCTTTAACGACCATTTTACGCGTATATATATATACGCACAACTTTCATTTTATTTTCAAAATTCAAACGATGTTGCACCGTTATTTAATTCTTGTCATATTTCATTTACTATAGCCTTATCTTAAATTTTATCTTTCGTATACATATATTTCTACGTATATATATATATATATTCTCATGTATATACGTATATTTTCTTTATTTCCTTATATGTACGTTCTTATCCTTTCAAATTTTGAATTTGTATATGTACATATATTTGCATGTTCAGTTGGCCCTCTTTAAAACAGAGATAAAAATTATGTTGCCGCCGGGGTTCGAACCCCCGACCTCCATGTTACAAATCCAATGCCTTAACCAACTGAGCTACAAAGTCTTTTATTAATAAGTCTTAGAACAATGATAATTATTGTTCTCTCCTTAATTCTCTTTTTCATGTTAGTTTCAATAATTAAATTAAACCAATGCATGAATCTTTTTCTTTTATTTTTCTTTTAATGTTAATGCATTATGTTTGCAAATCAGTGCATGCAACATATTTACATCGCATGCAACCAATCCTTTCTTTCTTTCTTTCATATATTAATTAATTTTCATTACACATCACCATATTAATCCTATCTATGGATATATATACATTTTTAATTACATTAAAAATACGGGGTGTTACAGTAGGTTTATTGAATTAGATACAAATTGGAAAATACGAATTGCAGAATACAAATTGGAGAATACGAATTGCAAAATTTAAATTTCATAATTCAACCACCGTTACAACACAATTGCGGAATACAGAAAAAACTACCACAACACATAAAAACTACATCGATTCATTCCTCAGCTTCTGGACATAATAAAGAATACAACACCTAAGCTCTTCCGGCTTGTCAATCAGAAGTAAAAAAGGGTTGACGTCCCTTCCGTTATCTAACGCTGACAGAATAACCCCCACCTCCCACTCGAGATAATCATCACCATCTTGACGTACGGCCATGCACAAAGCAAGAAGCTCATTTCTGTCCATGGAATGAGGATTTAAGCTATAATTTTCGGATTGTTTGTGGAATGTGGTGTTGATAAGGTAGTGAATTGGAGTGAATATATAGGGGACAGAGAAATGGATCGACTGTTCTGGAAATTTCGTCGCGTCAGATGTGCGTCTGACGCGTCGGACGCGAAAGCCACCTTTTCAACCGTTCGTCTTGAAGGGGCAAAAGTGTGGGCTCTACAGTAGATGCGTCCGACGCGTCAGATGCAAACGCGAACTTTAACTGCCCAGTTCATAAATCAAACGGTACCTTATTCTTGGCAGCTCTCTTTTTTTATGTTGGCTCCAATTCAACATTTCCGTTCAAATTGTAACTTTCCTATGTTGGCTTCAACTCGACATTTCCCTCCAAATTAAAAAATTTTCCGCCCTCCAAATTCATATTTCCCTCTATCCACCGTTGCTTTTACTTCTCTTTTCATTTGTCCGTTCTACTTCCCAGCTCCTCGGTTAAAAACAAACCCTTAAAGTCTACCTGCCAATCAAAACAAATTCCCCAGCTCTCTTATCTATTCGCTCATTTCTTTTCATCTTCATTACTATGCTCAGATCCCCAAAAAAAAGTTTGCCTCTCAATAAAAAAAAATCGACCTTAAAATTTCCACTTCGCAACGTAGAAAAACGCATCGCCTTGGGCCATCATGCTTCGACCGAGGGCTTTTGCTTGAATCGCGTGAGTCTGCTGTCATGCGGTTTTGTTGCGATTTACGTGGTAAAATTTTGGACATGTTGTATCAGTTGGGGTTGAATTTGGTTTTGGTGTGAGGAGATGTTATGAGGAAGTGACACGGTGACAGTTGGATTGTGTGGGCTTAAGGCAAGTTGACTGGTGAATTTGGGTACGATAATCGGGGTTGATGAGGCTGATTTATATTTGCGAATGTTCTCTAGTTGTCGTTGTTTGGCTTTATCTGGTAACATTGTTGCGATGACGGGGAAGGGGACGTCGTGGAGTTCGTAGGTCTCAGTAAGAAGACCGGACTCGTAATTGTAAGGCATGAAAGTGTAACTTGATAGTCAGCGGAGAAGAACGGATGGTGGTTTGGGTAAGCTTCCAACGTCTATCGTATAGCCTGAACGTTCTTGTTTCTGTCATGCCTACAATCCACATAATTCAGTTAATGGTTTATTTCTGCACCCCAAATTTATGCGTGTGCCATTATTGGATCTAAATGCTTATAAAAGCATGGTTTTCATGGATAGCAGCATCTACTTTTTAGTATTCAAGGACCAAAGTAAGCACTCAATGGAATTACCACATTATATTGCAGATGTAATGGTAATGATGAATGCCAATGCTACAACTGAGGCAAAATACAACTAGGAGCAAATATTCATTGGGTAAATATTAAAAATAAATCAATAGTTTTTTTAGTACATTACGACATGTACTCGTACATTTACAGCAGTAAAAACTTAGAGTTATGCAGACCCCTAACTTCGTTCTACTGGAACGAGGCAGAACCAATTAGAATTGGCAAGTGCTGGATTCAACAAAGGTGGTGGTGTTGTACATACGCTTACCTACCGGACCCTTCCTGTTGTTGAGCTACAGAGACATTAGGCAAGTGCTAATGCAATTGCTTGAGCACAACATAATAACTGTCATATATGTACTGCAGGTGTTCCCAGGCTTTGATTTTGGATTTTTCATCTATGAGTTCGAGTGGAACTGGACAGGTATTCGTTCCTTTTCTTAATTAATTTCTTAACTGGTTAACAAAAAAGTAAAATCTAACTCTATTGCTTCTACTGTTGTTGGTGCTTCCTTTTCTTTTTATAATGCTTATGTAGCAGCTTCTTCTAGCACCAATGTATCACAAAATACACAGTTAGATTTTTCTTCCTTATTCGAATTAAATATATTTTTGTTCCAGTTTACTATGAAATTTTTTGTGATTGGTATACAGGCGATTATATGGGATGTTGAAGCATATAAAAACTCAGTGTGTGCAGTGTGTATGTATATTTATATGAAGGTGTGTATGTATATTTATATGGAAGTGTATATGTAATTTAGTGTACTGAGTAATCAGTCTATGGTGAGGAATGTATATGTGATTGACTGTATTATGTAGTAGTGAGTTGTATAATAATGAGGACGGAAAGTTGTACTATTTCAAATATTGAAATAAAATATTTAACTGAATAAAATAATTGTTTGAGTATCAAATTCTATGCAATAACATTTTATTCAATACAAATATTTATTTCTATATGAGATGTAATGTATAATCAAACAAAAATCATATTGTGGTATTCAATAGTCACAACGGTGCATAGCAGTTGTAATAGCTTTTACTACAACGGTGCAAAAAAGTTGTAATAGCTTTTATTACAACAGCGGAAAACAGTTGTAAAATATACATTTTACAACGGTGTTGCAATGGTGCAAAACAGTTGTTAAAGAATTTAGTACATTACAACTTCTTATTAGATGACGGTTACCCCACCGTTGTAAAAAATCTTTTACAACTGTGTTCCACCGTTGTAATATGGTCAATTTGTTGTAGTGAATAACGATAATTGTCGGTTGATTCAGACAGACAATTTATTTCACTATAAATTGTAAGGAGCTCCAATTCACTCCCAACCAGTTCCTTTTGTAGCCGTCGTATATACGATCCTAACGGATCTTGTTTCGTCAGATTCCAATATCTTATGTATAAGATATTGCATTACAAGTTATTATACAATATTAAATTTAATTTAAATTTTTGGGCCTTACTCTTAAATTCTCAGCCCAACCATCATACCCGAACGCAACCAAAAGCTACGGTATCTCCTTCCTCTTTTAAAAATAATGCGAGCTCCAGTTTATTCCAAATGGCCATTTTTTATACTTCTTGCACACATGTCTCCACGTCTACACCATTAAAGTTCGAATAAAATCCACCTTAAATCTTATTTTTAGGATCTTTATCTACTAAAACCAATTGTGATAAATCCGAACTTTTCAATCGAAAGACGTCCAAACAGGAACCCGTGACTTCTTGTTAATTCTTGCGTTATTACTGCTTCGGTCTTCACAAAAGAAATTCCTAGTAAACTCTAAATCTCATCACCAATTTACCAGCTCAACTTCTCTCTCCATCTTCCCATATACAAACCAAAATCATCAATCCAACACCCTGCGCCTAACAAACTGTCACAACACCCTAAATAAGAACAACAACATCTTAAATTGGTGTTAACTTTCCAGGCAATACGTAAAAGATAAAAACCTACACCCTTCTTCTTCTTACTGCTTCTCAACGTTAAATGTAATAGGAAACCGATCCCCCTTTATCTCATTATTGTTGTCACCACCTCGTTTCAGACAACGACCAACATTGAAGTCCGTGTTGTACTAGACAATAGCGACCCAATATACTCTGAAACCAACCAAGTCTTTACATTAGGAACTAACCGCTTCCAGCCAAACGAACTCAACTTCACATCTGTAAACGCCGCCGCCATCACAGTGGGACACCGGAGTTTGATCGATCGACGCTGAGATGAGCGCCCCTCCACCGCCTCCACTTCCCCTTGGTCCTGACCCCCATCGATAACCTTAGCTCCTATGATTTCCCCCTGAATTCAAACCCTCTATCGAACTGTTGAACACGTACAGCAAACCAATGACGATCGAAACCCACGAAATTCATACCAAATGTAGAGGATCACTTCAGGAGTTTGAATATATATGAATTTGGATTTATAGAATTTTTTTTGCATTTCTAAGAAATTTTTTAAGATAAAGAACTTTTCCGGTCGGAAGACAAAACCGACGGCTTGCCATTTGACCAAAGGAAAAAAATGAAATTAGGTTTAAGAGGGTTTTCAGGTATATATAGGATAGCTAAATTATATTTATATTGATTTCTATTGAAGCGTTTGTTCAATTTATCGTTTAAAAATTCATATAATCACATATGAATCCCGTTTTCAGTGAAAATTGACATGCAGCTATGGTTTGACATTACGGACCCAACGAAACTGGTTTCGTCGAATTCCGACTTCATTTGCTCACACAGCGCATTTTTAAAGACAAATTATTGACTGTTTTTCACATTAAATTCCCGTAAGGCCACATACTGACTCCAAAAATCATGAAAATTGAAATCTAACAATAATTTAATATTCCTGATCCAACAAAATTAGTTTCGTCAAAAACGGAGTTCGTTTGCAAAACTGGCATTTTTAAAGCTCTAAATAAACCCATTTAAATATTAATATATTTAAAAAAATTAAATTAAATGTTAATAAATAAATATTATCGTATATATATTCACATAGAATATTACCCAGCTCCAAAATAAACATATTGGGATTTATAACCCGATATTTCAAAGTTCTCAATTATATCGATATTCGATTTATATTAAAAATCCTGTTATAATATAAATAAATCGTTATAAATTATAAACGAATTCCGTAGCGACTTTTTGAAAATTTGATTTGGACATAACTCACAATCTATACGACGAAATCTCTTGTTTTCTCTTCCATTAGAAAAATATACTTTACTAGCTCCGAACGTTTCTTATTTCACAGAAATCCGACTTAAAGCGGATTCTGTAAATTCGTTTAAAGTTCGAATCGCCAAATTACGAACTGTCATGCCCTTTCGAGCTCGATTTTAATTATAATATAATTATACGTTCAACTATCGTTTATATAATATATTCGATAATATAATTCAACTCTAAACTGATTTTGTAGTATCCCGGATTTTCGGCGACTTTGGTTATCGACGTAAGCACGACGTCGATAACCAAAACATCGAAAAATCCCGGTAATTTATGAAAGAAATTAGAAGGTGAGAATAGATAAGATAGAACTTATAGAATAGAAGAAGAAGAAGAACATCATCATCAGAGTAAACACGAATCTCACAGCGGAACGAATAAAATATAACATAACATATCTTTGAAATAACATCAGTATATGTATATAATAACACTTATCAGAGTACACACTTACAACAACAGCGGAAATAATAATAGCTATAGAATCCTGAAGCCTCCTGCTCCAAGCTCTCCAAGTGTATCTGTAAAATCCTGACTACTTGACTGCCCGTACAAATTTAGGTACCCAAGAGTTTAGGGAAGACAACAAAATAAACTCCGGGTCAGTCATGGGACTGGTATGAGTAAAACAATTTAATACTTGATTTAATAAAGGATATCTCACAAGACCACGCTGCATAACGGAACGGGTTTTTACCTTATGAGAATCCAAACATCTTTGCAAAGCAATATCATTCTGATATTATAATAATGTCTAAGTACAAATAAATATCAATTTAGCAGAAACGCTTGCATCTCACGTTACTACATATATAGTATACAATCTAAATCGCAAGCACGTATTGGATGATTGGATTTCCAACTATGACAAGGTATGGAACCACCTTCCGATCAGTGTACTCTAGGAACGATACACTGGAGTTCAACAAGAACATCTTGCAACTCAGCCACACATGACCGACCACTCATTTCGCTTGAGTGTATCGAATGTACATCACCAACGGTTGGGATCAGCAACTGTTCCCGTATATATATGGGACATCATTGATAGATTTAAGAAACAAATGAATATTCACTAGATAGGTGATTATACACCCTACTTCGGTGCGACCGACTTAGCCATGCTGCCTGCCCGATTTCTGTCATTTACCGGATGTAAGGCTAGAAGCTACGCTTTATCATCACATCAGATTCACTTCGAATGCTGCATTGTCAAATCCATCGAAATCACTAATTGACGTTTTACAACAGTACATTACGTGTCAGCTAAAAGAAGTTTCCTTCTTCGCTTCCACTCTTGGTACGGTTGAAGAAATCAATGTACGTGATCGTCTGGAAATACTCTGTCAGACATCCATCTTCATTCACTTAGAAATGTCACATCGTCATACCCGCCAAATCACAAATTGACTTATCCAAAAATAACACGGGTATACAGCTAAGAGAAACGAATTCCTCCGCCACCAATCGTGAATACGTTTGAACAGATCAACTTACGCGATCCACTGGATATACTCTGTCAGACCTTTGTCCATACAAGTTGTCCTGGGACTGGACAAACCGAAGGCACTATTCTGTAAACAGGATAGCCCTTGCATTTTACTCCGTCTTCAATTATCTTTGGCATATATGATTCACGACGCTTATGCCAATACAGAGTGGTTCTTTGGATAATAATCCAACCGGTCTCTCCATATTAACAACGTTAAAATGGTCAAAACTTCGATAGTCTGTGATTTAACCATCAAAGAAAAACAAGTGTGCAAACAACGATATTATTCCCAGATGGAAGTTATATCGAACAAACATCATTTAACATTAATCTCTTTAGTTCCTTTATTTACTTATCTCCTGTTTCCCTATATTCTAAATTCTTATTTTTTCTTTTATCAGAAAACATTTCTGATTCTCGTTTGGAAAACATTTCCAAAACTCTTTTACGATCAAACCTTACCATTTCTTAGTTAAGAAGGAAGTCACTCAAGTTGGGGTATAATTACCTCTCAGACCTTAACTGAACAACGTTATAACCTCGAAATGGTCAAAGTTTATCTTTTAATCTTTAACAACTTCTTTACGCCTTTCTCGGATTCAATTTTACTAATCCACTTCTATATTTAAAACATTGGTTATAACGATAACGTTATAATCCCTACTTTCGAATTATCTAACTTTAATTATAACTTCTATTCTTATTAGTGAATAATTAACCTAACACTTATTTATTTATAAATAAATAAATCTCTATTTAAACACTGGAAAGTATAAGTACTTCCCCGAATTCGATATAATCGAATTCGCCGATTAGCATTCTTCGAGAAATCTCTATTTGATTAACTCTTCTTCGAATAACCTATATTCGATTTACTCCTTCTCGAATAAACGATATTCAAAAATCTCTCTCTTCGAATAACTAATATTCGATGACTCTTCCCTTTCAAATATCTCATATTTGAAAATATCACTTCGATTAAACTATAATCGATAACTCCCTTCGATGAAACTAACATCGATAACTCCTTTCGATGAAACTAACATCGATTACTCCTTTCGATGAAACTAACATCGATTACTCCTTTCAATGAAACTAACATCGATTTATTTTACTCGATGAACTTAACTCGACTAACTTAACTTGACTCGACTTACTTGGTTCGACCAATTCGATTCGATTAACTAGGCTCGACTAACTTGACTAACTTAACTCGACTTACTTGGTTCGACCAATTCGATTTGATTAACTAGGCTCGAGTAACTTGGTCGAACCACCCGATCAACTCAACTTAATTAACTTAACTTATTTCTCAACTCGATCAACTCGATTAACTCCTATCGAATAACTAATATTTGATTAAACTCCATTCGCTTGACTCTAGATCGCAACAATCACAATGGTTACGCCTGACTCCCTCAGGAAACATCCGACCGCCGTAGGCTATTTACAGCCCTGCGAATTACGCTAGCAGTCGTACAAGATGGCAACTTACCCTGAATACTATGTTTGACTAACTCTGTCTCAAATAACTATATTTGATTAACTCTAGTTCGTTTTAACTCTAATAGATTAACTCTAACTAATTAACTCCAACTGGTTAACTCTAACTGATTAACTCTAACTGGTTAACTCTATTTGACTAACTCGACTTGACTAACCCCTTTCGAATAACATATTAGATTAACTAACTTTCGAATACCATATTCGATTAACTAACTTCGAATACCATATTCGATTAACTCCTTTCGAATGTCTATATTCGATTAACTAACTTCGAATACCATATTCGATTAACTCCTTTCGAATGTCTATATTCGATTTCTCCTTTCGAATACCATATTCGATTAACTCCTTCGAATACCATATTCGATTAACCTACTTCGAATACCATATTCGATTTCTCCTTTTTAACAACGTTTTATTTATTTGAAAAGATTTACTTTTAAATAACGGTTCTACACTTTAAAAATGATTTCCTTTTTATAACGTTTCCTTTTCAATTCTATTTGTAAATGGTTTACAAATATTTCCTTTTCAAATTTATTCTTGAAATATTCTAACTCCATAAATTCCCGGGAAAATGCGCCATAACCTCCTTTGTATCGGGAGCATCGGGAAAATCCCCAAACTCGCCACACATGCCTTTCCATTCAAAAAGAAATGTTTTGAATTTATTTTCCTTTTTAAAATATCTCATATTTATAAATATCCCAATTTATAAATATTCCTTATTTAAAAATATTCCACTTTATAAATATCTCTTATTTATAAATATTCCAATTTATAAATATTTTGTTTTCAATATCACTTTGAAAGTCTCCTTATCAACATCCCGGTATGTCATGGTATTCAATCATATCAAATCACGATGTTCAATATCGTCCATACACACATAATCAACAACAGATTATATATATATCACATCATATAACGCAATATATGAAAAACCATAAAATAACTGTTGAGGAATCCAGTCGGATTCCTCCAACCTGTTTCCCTGCATCACAGATGTTAGACCATAAAATCAACATCACTTTCAGTTCCATATGATATATTCTGTTAAACAGAATCAATATAGAAATTTAACTAACTGACTAGCAGTTCAATCAAACAGTCAACACACAGTCAAACAGACAATTTTAACAGTTCTAACAATACAACATGAAATTATAAACTGTTTTTTTTAGAGTTGGTGAGATTTACTCACATTGAATTCCACTCGGTTGACGGTTCATTTTCAGTTAAATAAACAGTTGTTAATTTTAACTGAAAAATTATGTTGCCTCCATTCCTGTTCGGCTCAGTTCCAACATGTTGAGCTCGTCCCCAGGATTTGCAACGTTATTTGCTTCGTCTGATTCTGTTGTCGTCCAAAAAGTCATTAACTTTTATATATCTACGATTAAATTTTAGATCAATAACTAATCCTCATAATTATAATTATAATTTGCCTTAGTTTAACTAATTACTAGTGTTTAAAAAGTTGGCTGGTCCGACCTGGTTACATGTTTCTTTCCCTTAATTAAGATTTATTTATAACTGATTTAGTTAAACTAATTAGCCCAATTAGAAAAATCTAAATCCTAATTAAACTTTAAATAAATCTCTAATTAACTAATTAAGTAATCACTAACAATAAACTAAACAACTTAATTAAACTTAATCAATAGACTAATTAACAAATAAATTGTTAATTAAGTTCAACCTTACTAATTTAAATTCTTATAACATTAATTAGAAATTAGTTCTAATAAAACCCCTAGTTAACCATGAATTTACCTAAGCATTTATTTAAACCTTAATTAACATATAAATTAAGCAATTTATTTAGCCTAATTACATTGAAAATCACGGCCCAGGCTTTCTGAGACAATTCCCGTATGCTCCTTCCATCGAGCCATCATCGACCTGCTTTGTTTTACCCCCCTTTGACCGCCTGTTTGACCAACGTCACCTCCCACCTCGGCAACCGATAACCAGCGCAACCATCACCTTTTCAATCTCCTTCGAATAAGCCTTCCACCCATCCTTGTTTTATAAAGCTCGAACAACCCCTACAGCTTGCTTCGAAGTAGTTCTACACGCCTGTACACCCTTCAGATCCGCTCCTCCTACCATCGTACCCTTCGTCCTCGATCGCACCAACTCCACCGTCCTCCAGCGACCTCACACCACCTCTGGCCAACCCAAAAGTCCTTCGTTCTAACCAGTAGTTCGAACCCTAATAGCCGCTGAAAACAGACCAGCCCCAAAACTCAAATCGCACAAGAAGAAAGGGGCATCAGATTGAAGAGGAGAATCCAACAAGCTCGAATAAATTTGATTCATGATTTATGGAATTTAATTTCCCTTTCTTTTGATTTTTAAAAAGAGGATTCTCACGTTAAAATGATTCTTGGTGGCGGCCTGTTGTGTTGACCTTGAAATGAGAAAATATAGGGTTTAGTGTGATTAAGGGGGGTATTTATAGGGGTTACATATTACTTTTATATTATTTTTAATCCATCTTTGCTTTCTAAAAATGCGTGTGATCACACACGATACCCAAAAATTACCAAACTGGACATGTAGCTAGAGCTCGACATTACGGTCCCAACGAAACTGGTTTCGTCGAATTTCGACTCCGTATGCTCGCACAGCGTATTTTTAACTGTCAAAATACTAACTGTTTTACACTCTAAAAATCCGTACGGCCACACAGTGACTCTAAAAATCACGAAACTGGAAATCTAACAACTATTTGATATTGCGGATCCAACAAAACTAGTTTCGTCGAATTCTGAGGTCGTTTGCAAAAGTGGCTATTTTTAAAGCTTTGAATGACCCATTTAAATATATAAATATATTTAAATATTATTAAATTAAATATAAATAAATTTATATTATCGTATATATTCACCGAGGAATATCATACTGCTCCAGTATATTTATTTACTCGCTATTCCGAGTCCAGATTGAATCGAATTTCAATTTATATTGAAATTCTCTTTTATAACATATATACAGCGTTACGAATTATAAAGAAATTCCATAGCGACTTTTCTGAAATTTGATTTGGACGTAAATCAAAATCTACACAACGAAATCCCGATTTTTCTCATCCACTAGAAAGATATGCTCCACCAGCTCCACGCGTTTCTTGTTTCATAGAAATCCGACTTAAAACGAACCCTGTACATTCAGTTGAAGTTCAAATCGCCAAATAGCGAACTGCCGCGCCATTTCAAGCTCTATTTAAATTATATTATAAATTATAAATTCAATTGGCTTATATAAATATATTCGTCAATATAATTCAATATAACTGAATTATATATTTTCAACTGTCCAGTTTACACAATACTGTCAATTCCACTATTTCTGACTAATTCAGAAATAAATATATTTTATCCTATTATTTAAATTAATTAAATAATCATTTTTATTTAATTCAGGTCGTCGATATTGCCAAAACGATATTTAAATAATTAAATAATTTAATTATCGGCAGCTAAAAATGCGGGTTACTACAATCTTCCCCCCTTAATAAAATTTCGTCCTCGAAATTGCTAAGCTAGGGGATGACCCTATCTTCTGGGTAAAAATTTATCTGTTTTCCTCTTGTCTGCGGTTTCAACTGAACCAATTAATATCGACTAAAATATTAATTTATTCCGACTAACTAAATTTTCAAAAATTCTGAAAATTTTCTAACACCTTAACTTTTCGAAAAATTTTGCCAGCACCTCCTTTGTACTGGTCAATATCTCAAACTCCAACTCGCCTCTCTGGGCCTTCTTTAACCAAAAAGAAAATCAAACAGCCAAGCGGCTTGCCAAATCGGCTCATAAATTTCAAACTCATATAAAATATAAACTTGTACCTTTTTGTCGGGCACATCAACTCTATCACTTCGATATGCTATCAACTCGGCATATACCAGTGTTATTTCCATCAAATTCCAATCAGTTCATATCCTCAAATCCAAATCGAATTTCATTCGGACCCGAATATCAAATTTCAAATTCTTAACTCATCAACCCAATTCCATAACAGATTATTCTATAATCCAATTCAATTCTATTTAACTTAGTTCAAGTTAATATTTCAATTTATTTCTACTATCTTATTCTATTTAACTTCATTGGTTAAATTTTAAATCCCAGAACTTAAATTCCTGGGTTTCTTTCAAATCAATTTGAAATCATAATTCCAATTCAAAACATTTGAATTTCTAAACCACTTGTTTTCTCAAAACAATTCAAAAACAAAACCTTTGGTAGTAGTCCGTCACTTAGAACTCGAAAATGAACACTGATGATGTCGCGATTCATCATCAGAATCTATTTTCCAGCTATCGAAGTGAGTTCAATAATATATCATTTTCAGTTTGAAAAACGTTTTTAAAATCTCCTAGGAACTTAAAATTTCCTTATTTTAATTCCAATCTGATTTAAATTCAGATTTTTTTTTCATTTTATTTCATATACTATACATATATGAATTCTGATTAGTCATTTACATAACCATTTCACTTCTTATAACTTCATTCGATTATAATAACAACCAACACAACCAATTATACTATGTTAATTTCAAAACATACCATGCCGGTTCATCGTGTTCAAGTGTTTATAAAACTCCTACCGATACAGTGGATCAAACTGATCGACCAGAACCCATAAACAACTCAACCAATGAATCTCCACAATATAAAACCATTTTTATATCGAATAACAAATACGTTCACTCGTATATATACACTCAAACTCAATCTAGGGTATTACTAACCCTATCTCTACCGAGTCACGCCACAGAGCCAAGGTAATTCTTAACTTAAGCTCTGATACCAACTGTAGTAACCCGGATTTTCGGCGACTTTGGTTATCGACGTAAGCACGACGTCGATAACCAAAACATCGAAAAATCCCGGTAATTTATGAAAGAAATTAGAAGGTGAGAATAGATAAGATAGAACTTATAGAATAGAAGAAGAAGAAGAACATCATCATCAGAGTAAACACGAATCTCACAGCGGAACGAATAAAATATAACATAACATATCTTTGAAATAACATCAGTATATGTATATAATAACACTTATCAGAGTACACACTTACAACAACAGCGGAAATAATAATAGCTATAGAATCCTGAAGCCTCCTGCTCCAAGCTCTCCAAGTGTATCTGTAAAATCCCGACTACTTGACTGCCCGTACAAATTTAGGCACCCAAGAGTTTAGGGAAGACATCAAAATAAACTCCGGGTCAGTCATGGGACTGGTATGAGTAAAACAATTTAATACTTGATTTAATAAAGGATATCTCACAAGACCACGCCGCATAACGGAACGGGTTTTTACCTTATGAGAATCCAAACATCTTTGCAAAGCAATATCATTCTGATATTATAATAATGTCTAAGTACAAATAAATATCAATTTAGCAGAAACGCTTGCATCTCACGTTACTACATATATAGTATACAATCTAAATCGCAAGCATGTATTGGATGATTGGATTTCCAACTATGACAAGGTATAGAACCACCTTCCGATCAGTGTACTCTAGGAACGATACACTGGAGTTCAACAAGAACATCTTGCAACTCAGCCACACATGACCGACCGCTCATTTCGCTTGAGTGTATCGAATGTACATCACCAACGGTTGGGATCAGCAATCGTTCCCGTATATATATGGGACAACATTGATAGATTTAAGAAACAAATGAATATTCACTAGATAGGTGATTATACACCCTACTTCGGTGCGACCGACTTAGCCATGCTGCCTGCCCGATTTCTGTCATTTACCGGATGTGAGGCTAGAAGCTACGCTTTATCATCACATCAGATTCACTTCGAATGCTGCATTGTCAAATCCATCGAAATCACTAATTGACGTTTTACAACAGTACATTACGTGTCAGCTAAAAGAAGTTTCCTTCTTCGCTTCCACTCTTGGTACGGTTGAAGAAATCAATGTACGTGATCGTCTGGAAATACTCTGTCAGACATCCATCTTCATTCACTTAGAAATGTCACATCGTCATACCCGCCAAATCACAAATTGACTTATCCAAAAATAACACGGGTATACAGCTAAGAGAAACGAATTCCTCCGCCACCAATCGTGAATACGTTTGAACAGATCAACTTACGCGATCCACTGGATATACTCTGTCAGACCTTTGTCCATACAAGTTGTCCTGGGACTGGACAAACCGAAGGCACTATTCTGTAAACAGGATAGCCCTTGCATTTTACTCCGTCTTCAATTATCTTTGGCATATATGATTCGCGACGCTTATGCCAATACAGAGTGGTTCTTTGGATAATAATCCAACCGGTCTCTCCATATTAACAACGTTAAAATGGTCAAAACTTCGATAGTCTGTGATTTAACCATCAAAGAAAAACAAGTGTGCAAACAACGATATTATTCCCAGATGGAAGTTATATCGAACAAACATCATTTAACATTAATCTCTTTAGTTCCTTTATTTACTTATCTCCTGTTTCCCTATATTCTAAATTCTTATTTTTTCTTTTATCAGAAAACATTTCTGATTCTCGTTTGGAAAACATTTCCAAAACTCTTTTACGATCAAACCTTACCATTTCTTAGTTAAGAAGGAAGTCACTCAAGTTGGGGTATAATTACCTCTCAGACCTTAACTGAACAACGTTATAACCTCGAAATGGTCAAAGTTTATCTTTTAATCTTTAACAACTTCTTTACGCCTTTCTCGGATTCAATTTTACTAATCCACTTCTATATTTAAAACATTGGTTATAACGATAACGTTATAATCCCTACTTTCGAATTATCTAACTTTAATTATAACTTCTATTCTTATTAGTGAATAATTAACCTAACACTTATTTATTTATAAATAAATAAATCTCTATTTAAACACTGGAAAGTATAAGTACTTCCCCGAATTCGATATAATCGAATTCGCCGATTAGCTTTCTTCGAGAAATCTCTATTTGATTAACTCTTCTTCGAATAACCTATATTCGATTTACTCCTTCTCGAATAAACGATATTCAAAAATCTCTCTCTTCGAATAACTAATATTCGATGACTCTTCCCTTTCAAATATATCATATTTGAAAATCTCACTTCGATTAAACTATAATCGATAACTCCCTTCGATGAAACTAACATCGATAACTCCTTCCGATGAAACTAACATCGATTACTCCTTTCGATGAAACTAACATCGATTACTCCTTTCGATGAAACTAACATCGATTTATTTAACTCGATGAACTTAACTCGACTAACTTAACTTGACTCGACTAACTCGACTTACTTGGTTCGACCAATTCGATTCGATTAACTAGGCTCGACTAACTTGACTAACTTAACTCGACTTACTTGGTTCGACCAATTCGATTTGATTAACTAGGCTCGAGTAACTTGGTCGAACCACCCGATCAACTCAACTTAATTAACTTAACTTATTTCTCAACTCGATCAACTCGATTAACTCCTATCGAATATCTAATATTTGATTAAACTCCATTCGCTTGACTCTAGATCGCAACAATCACAATGGTTACGCCTGACTCCCTCAGGAAACATCCGACCGCCGTAGGCTATTTACAGCCCTGCGAATTACGCTAGCAGTCGTACAAGATGGCAACTTACCCTGAATACTATGTTTGACTAACTCTATCTCAAATAACTATATTTGATTAACTCTAGTTCGTTTTAACTCTAATCGATTAACTCTAACTAATTAACTCCAACTGGTTAACTCTAACTGATTAACTCTAACTGGTTAACTCTATTTGACTAACTCGACTTGACTAACCCCTTTCGAATAACATATTAGATTAACTAACTTTCGAATACCATATTCGATTAACTAACTTCGAATACCATATTCGATTAACTCCTTTCGAATGTCTATATTCGATTAACTAACTTCGAATACCATATTCGATTAACTCCTTTCGAATGTCTATATTCGATTTCTCCTTTCGAATACCATATTCGATTAACTCCTTCGAATACCATATTCGATTAACCTACTTCGAATACCATATTCGATTTCTCCTTTTTAACAACGTTTTATTTATTTGAAAAGATTTACTTTTAAATAACGGTTCTACACTTTAAAAATGATTTCCTTTTTATAACGTTTCCTTTTCAATTCTATTTGTAAATGGTTTACAAATATTTCCTTTTCCAATTTATTCTTGAAATATTCTAACTCCTTAAATTCCCGGGAAAATGCGCCATAACCTCCTTTGTATCGGGAGCATCGGGAAAATCCCCAAACTCGCCACACATGCCTTTCCATTCAAAAGGAAATGTTTTGAATTTATTTTCCTTTTTAAAATATCTCCTATTTATAAATATCCCAATTTATAAATATTCCTTATTTAAAAATATTCCACTTTATAAATATCTCTTATTTATAAATATTCCAATTTATAAATATTTTGTTTTCAATATCACTTTGAAAGTCTCCTTATCAACATCCCGGTATGTCATGGTATTCAATCATATCAAATCACGATGTTCAATATCGTCCATACACACATAATCAACAACAGATTATATATATATATATATCACATCATATAACGCAATATATGAAAAACCATAAAATAACTGTTGAGGAATCCAGTCGGATTCCTCCAACCTGTTTCCCTGCATCACAGATGTTAGACCATAAAATCAACATCACTTTCAGTTCCATATGATATATTCTGTTAAACAGAATCAATATAGAAATTTAACTAACTGACTAGCAGTTCAATCAAACAGTCAACACACAGTCAAACAGACAATTTTAACAGTTCTAACAATACAACATGAAATTATAAACTGTTTTTTTTAGAGTTGGTGAGATTTACTCACATTGAATTCCACTCGGTTGACGGTTCATTTTCAGTTAAATAAACAGTTGTTAATTTTAACTGAAAAATTCTATTGCCTCCATTCCTGTTCGGCTCAGTTCCAACATGTTGAGCTCGTCCCCAGGATTTGCAACGTTATTTGCTTCGTCTGATTCTGTTGTCGTCCAAAAAGTCATTAACGTTTATATATCTACGATTAAATTTTAGATCAGTAACTAATCCTCATAATTATAATTATAATTTGCCTTAGTTTAACTAATTACTAGTGTTTAAAAAGTTGGCTGGTCCGACCTGGTTACATGTTTCTTTCCCTTAATTAACATTTATTTATAACTGATTTAATTAAACTAATTAGCCCAACTAGAAAAATCTAAATCCTAATTAAACTTTAAATAAATCTCTAATTAACTAATTAAGTAATCACTAACAATAAACTAAACAACTTAATTAAACTTAATCAATAGACTAATTAACAAATAAATTGTTAATTAAGTTCAACCTTACTAATTTAAATTCTTATAACATTAATTAGAAATTAGTTCTAATAAAACCCCTAGTTAACCATGAATTTACCTAAGCATTTATTTAAACCTTAATTAACATATAAATTAAGCAATTTATTTAGCCTAATTACATTGAAAATCACGGCCCAGGCTTTCTGAGACAATTCCCGTATGCTCCTTCCATCGAGCCATCATCGACCTGCTTTGTTTTACCCCCCTTTGACCGCCTGTTTGACCAACGTCACCTCCCACCTCGGCAACCGATAACCAGCGCAACCATCACCTTTTCAATCTCCTTCGAATAAGCCTTCCACCCATCCTTGTTTTATAAAGCTCGAACAACCCCTACAGCTTGCGTCGAAGTAGTTCTACACGCCTGTACACCCTTCAGATCCGCTCCTCCTACCATCGTACCCTTCGTCCTCAATCGCACCAACTCCACCGTCCTCCAGCGACCTCACACCACCTCTAGCCAACCCAAAAGTCCTTCGTTCTAACCAGTAGTTCGAACCCTAATAGCCGCTGAAAACAGACCAGCCCCAAAACTCAAATCGCACAAGAAGAAAGGGGCATCAGATTGAAGAGGAGAATCCAACAAGCTCGAATAAATTTGATTCATGATTTATGGAATTTAATTTCCCTTTCTTTTGATTTTTAAAAAGAGGATTCTCACGTTAAAATGATTCTTGGTGGCGGCCTGTTGTGTTGACCTTGAAATGAGAAAATATAGGGTTTAGTGTGATTAAGGGGGGTATTTATAGGGGTTACATATTACTTTTATATTATTTTTAATCCATCTTTGCTTTCTAAAATTGCGTGTGATCACACACGATACCCAAAAATTACCAAACTGGACATGTAGCTAGAGCTCGACATTACGGTCCCAACGAAACTGGTTTCGTCGAATTTCGACTCCGTATGCTCGCACAGCGTATTTTTAACTGTCAAAATACTAACTGTTTTACACTCTAAAAATCCGTACGGCCACACAGTGACTCTAAAAATCACGAAACTGGAAATCTAACAACTAATCCAACAAAACTAGTTTCGTCGAATTCTGAGGTCATTTGCAAAAGTGGCTATTTTTAAAGCTTTGAATGACCCATTTAAATATATAAATATATTTAAATATTATTAAATTAAATATAAATAAATTTATATTATCGTATATATTCACCGAGGAATATCATACTGCTCCAGTATATTTATTTACTCGCTATTCCGAGTCCAGATTGAATCGAATTTCAATTTATATTGAAATTCTCTTTTATAACATATATACAGCGTTACGAATTATAAAGAAATTCCATAGCGACTTTTCTGAAATTTGATTTGGACGTAAATCAAAATCTACACGACGAAATCCCGATTTTTCTCATCCACTAGAAAGATATGCTCCACCAGCTCCACGCGTTTCTTGTTTCATAGAAATCCGACTTAAAACGAACCCTGTACATTCAGTTGAAGTTCAAATCGCCAAATAGCGAACTGCCGCGCCATTTCAAGCTCTATTTAAATTATATTATAAATTATAAATTCAATTGGCTTATATAAATATATTCGTCAATATAATTCAATATAACTGAATTATATATTTTCAACTGTCCAGTTTACACAATACTGTCAATTCCACTATTTCTGACTAATTCAGAAATAAATATATTTTATCCTATTATTTAAATTAATTAAATAATCATTTTTATTTAATTCAGGTCGTCGATATCGCCAAAACGATATTTAAATAATTAAATAATTTAATTATCGACAGCTAAAAATGCGGGTTACTACAGATTTATATATTATAAATGATCCAATTCACACAATATTATGAATTCCACTATTTCCGACAATTTCGGATATTGAATGTATTATTATATTATTTATATTAATTAGATATTCAATATTATTTAATTAAACAATGATTTAATTCCCTAAATCTCTATTTAAATAATTAAATAAATTAATTATTATACCGTAAAAATACGGGTCGTTACATTCCGCGTCATTATTAGTTGCAGGGAAATTTATCCTTAACGCGTAATACATCGGGCGTTCCTCAGGGGTGATGAGCACGACTCTGGCCCCGGAGCAATTTCTGTTAGAGGAGCCATCTACGAACAATTTCCACTGGGCGTCGGGAGCCCCAACATTCTCTATGGGAGCCTCCTCGGGGGCTGTGAATTCCACGATGAAATCTGCTAGAGCTTGGCCGAGAATGGCTCGTTGGGGGATGAAGGTTATCTCGAACTGGCTCAGCTCTATGCTCCACTTAGTAATCGTCCTGACGCCTTGGCTCGCTGTAGGACAGGTCGCAGTGGATGGTCAGTGAAAACTTTTATGGGATGAGACTGGAAGTGTAACAACCCGAATTTTAATAACGTGTTATAATCAAGAATCAAGGCAGAATTAAATTTTAAAATCTGAATCAAGAGAAACGGGCTGTGCCATTGCGTTTGTCTCGGAAAAATACGCGAAATAGAGTCCGAGTTTTCGAAAAACGGAGTCCGTATGACCAAGTTATGGCCCAACGAAGTTTCAGAAAATTCCAAGTTCGAAAAACAATTCAAAATTCAAATCTGGAGCCGAAAAGACTGGGCGGGAAAATTTCCCGCCCAGCACCCAAGTCGACATGGGTGTCGACTTGGGTGTCGACACACCCAAGGTGGTGTCGACTTGGGTGTCGACACACCCAAGGTGGTGTCGACTTGCAAGTCGACACCCCTGTCAACCTGGGTGGTCGAGCCCAGGCCACCTGGGTGCGCCTGCTTGTGTCTCTGGTCCTGTTCTGGAAGCTTCTGACGGATTTTAAAGGTTCAGATCTATCCTAGGGTTAATCTAAGGGCCTAAACTACTCCTAATCTCTATAAAAACACCCTAGGACCTAACCTAAATCACTAAAAATCAATCCTACAACTAAGTGCTGCCAAAATCTATCTTGATCATGGCCTCCGTCTCCAACTCCAAGGACTTATGCATTCAAATCAGGTTCAAATCAAAAGGTGCAAGCTTCCTACATCAAATCAAGGAGGGATCAACGTTTCTATTTTCATGACGATTCTTCAACAAAGGAGCCACCTTTCTTCGTCAAGACGATGCATAATCCTTCCCTAAGCCTCGCTATGTAAGTTCTAGCTACTTGTAGATTCTAACGGTGGTTCTAATGTGACATGGAATAAAATGCGATGAAACATAAGTATGCTAGCCTATGTGAACCTAATTTTGCTTCTTTTCTATGATCTATGACCTTGGGCTAAGTTTTAGCGACTTAATCATGCCACTCATGTTATGTTCAACCTAGTTTAGCTTGCAAGTTTGAATCTTTATCTATGGAATGTTAGCATGAACCTTTGGGAACCATTTGACTTGTGAAACATTGGCAAAGACTTGACTTTGGGGCTTATGCATGTAAATGAACCCAAACCCCTTATGTTATCATGCATGCTTGTGGCCAAATTCTCTTATGATATTATGCATGTTTGTGGCCAAATTCCCTTATGATACTATGCATGTTTGTGGCCAAATTCCCTTATGATACTATGCATGTTTGTGGCCAAATTCCCTTATGATACTATGCATGATTGTGGCCAAATTCCCTTATGATACTATGCATGTTTGTGGCCAAATTCTCTTATGATGCTATGCATATTTTGAGGTCAAACCCCTTATGATACCATGCATGTTTATGGCCAATCCCTTTTTGACATCGTGCATGTTTTGAGGCCAATATGTAGCATAGTACCCTTACTATGTTGACTCGCTTTTACTTGGGTTGGAAACACGATTTGGGGTAGGTTAGACGTGCGTGATTATGACATGATAATTTGACATGGGATTTCATGAAAATATGACACTTATGATACACCTAAATGTGGGCATGACATGTGGGGTAAACATGGGACTTGAAACTAGACACGTGTGGGTTGTAAGTGTAATATGACACTAGACCAAACATGAAAGTGGCCAACTCGAGGTTGGGTTGAGTTTGTAGCATAAATCTACCCGGACCCGCCCGGCTTAACTAGTGGCTACAAACAATAGGATCCAATGTGAGAAGTTGGTCATGTCGCACTTAAGACCCGAGGTTAGACTAGGTTGTGGTGTAAAACTACCCGGACCCGCCCGGCTTAACTAGTAACCACAACAAGGTCTAATGTGAGAGGTTGAGAGTGCATTAATTAAATTAATGCCACATGATAAGATTAAGTAAATTTGACTAATGACACTTAACCGATATGACACGAATGGGTAGGTTAAGTGGGACCGGACTTGATTTCTTAATGACACTTAACCATACAAGACAATTAGGGGATGGGGTTAAGTAATTTACACTTAACTAATCCGACTTGGTAATTAGATGGGGTTAAGTAATTTACACTTAACTAATCCGACTTGGTAATTAGATGGGGTTAAGTAACTTAGATTAACTAATCTAAACACGGTAATTAGATGGGGTTAAGTAACCTATACTTAACTAATCTGAACACGGTAATTCGATGGGGTTAAGTTAAACACTTAACCAATCTAAACTTGGTAATTCAATGAGGTTAAGTAACCAATACTTAACCAACGTAACATGATAATTTAATGGGGTTAAGTAACTTATAATTAACCAATTATACATGATGATTTGATGAGGTTAAGTAACCTATACTTAACCAATCTAACATGCGGACCTGATAGGGTTAAGTCACAAGACCTTTTGAATATACTTAACCATTGTAATACGATTAGTAGATGAGGTTAAGCTAACCCATACTTAACCAATCCGACTCGATGATCTGATGGGATTAAGATAATCTATGCTTAATCAATCTAACACGATAATCTGATAAGGTTAAGACAAACAAATACTTAACCAATTTGACTTGATAGAGTTAAGTCATGCGCTTCTTGGTATACTTAACCAACTTGTAGGGCTAAGCCTTGAACTTAAATACTTAGCCAATCTTGACATGATTCGTAGGCGGGTTAAGTCATGAACCTGAATAACAGCACTTAACCCAATAGACAAAACCCTAGTTAGAGGGACTAGGTAGAAAATCATAGTTAATCAAGGGTAACGGGGAAAAGAAGCTAAGTGGTAAACCTTAGTTAAGAATAACTAAGTAATAATTCTTAGCCAAGGACATGGGACTAGTTCATAAATAGATACGGTAAGTCATCGCTTAGTATACGAGGAGGGGCAACTTATCCGATTTGGATAAAGGCTCCAACGAACTGGGTGATGAAGCGGTAGCTTCGGGGGACGTGAGGGTACTCTTGGTATCCCTCTGTGAGGTGGCAGATGGTCCATGAAACCCGGCGTCACAGAGGTTAAGGTCTGCGGTAGAAGAGCCAAGAGTATGCCTTGGTTGCTATGCGAGCGACCTAAAGACTGGGATGGATTAGCGTGGAGTCGACGATATTTGTTTTTGCCCTGGATAGCACGTCGCCGACTACCTACCATCTTTAGTCAATCGTGTACGTACGGAAAGGCAGAGAACTCCCAACAGACCATATACTTGCTATCGAGTTATGGGTGAGGTTGGCTAATAGGTAAGTGGGGCATAGTGGGGTCGGGATGTAGTTCTCATACATGATTTTTCTTGGATTGCCTTTCAGTAGTTGAGGGAGGGGTCACGTGGGACCATAGCCACGGATACAAAAACAGACCTTGATATCTGCATCAGCAGACGACTTAAAGTTCCCGACCGAGTTCCGTATTTCTCGATTTGCCCTGGCATGGGACTCGGATGGCACATTGAGATACATGTGCGTCTAGACATGGAAAACGATTCACGATATATACGTGGGATAAAGGGCGTGGTTGACGGGTGGCATAATCCCTAGTGGCCCTAGGTGGCTTGAACCCAAACCGAGACACGGAAACGTTCATTAGGTAGCATAATCCCTAGTGGTCCTAGGTGGCATAAATCCTAAGTGAACACACGATAGTTCATGGTAAGAAAACATAACAAGATCAAGGGAAGCAGTCCAAAACAACCTCAAGGATAAAATGGTACTACGTTGAGGTGGTATAGATTTACATGGGAAAGCCCGTACGGCCTACGGCAAAGGACTGAACTTATACATGGAAAGAAACATACGAGTTGGGAAAAACCTACATATGCTATATATTAGGTTGACATGGACCATTACATGACATTGGGCAAGGGACATTCATAGTTAAAACATGACGCGGGTTGGGATACTAGTACGAGAGGTGTAGAGCAAATATACATGATAGATACTGTGGGTTGTCATACATGATAGATACCTTGTGATAGTATACTTGATAGAAACCTGATGATGTGATACCTTGATTTATCTTGACACCATAGTTTATCATGATACAGTAGTTCATCCAGTTATCTTGGTTTAGCTTATCTATCTTGTCGTCATCCTTATGTTTACTTTCAGTTTATGCATGTCATGTTACCTTTACCTGTTTTTATACTGGAAGTAGATAGGACTTACCAGTCTTTATGACTAACCCCGTTTTGTTTCGCCTCTTTATCTTCCGTTTCCCCCCCCCCCCCCCAAGGTTTCAGGGAGGAAACACTGTTATCTAGTTTGGACTTCTTCTGCTTGAAGGTCATCACGCATGGCTTGGACTTTTCTTGGCTATGGCTACTTTACTGTTTTACTTGGGGAATAATTTATGAAATGGTTTTATGCTTCTTTACTATTGCAAGACAGGTTTTGATGTATTCTGATGTAAAAGGCTTTAGACCTTATTTTATAAGGTAATGAAATTTGTTTTACTTCCGCTGTTTTATATATGTTCTGTCTTGTAATATTTCTGTGTATGTTTACCTCGATAATGCTTCACCAAGCCTAGTGCATTCCCTTTGTGAGTGACCCTAGCGGAGGTGGGGTGTTACATGAAGTATAGCCAGAGCTTTCTAGAGGAAATCAATAAGCAGAATGCCAGTTTTTCTAGCTTCAGGTAATTCTTCTCTTCCCCCGTTAGCAGCTTGCTAATAGAGTAGACGAGCCATTTAGTGGGATCTTCGAGGCGCATTAGTGCCGAGCTGATTGCCTGCGCAGAAACAGCCATGTAAATATAAGTCCTCATGGTATATAGGCTTAGAAAGGATATATGGTCGCTCTAAGTGATCTAGAATTTCCTTGAATGCGGAGATGCATTCATGTGTCCACTCAAAATTGCGCTTCCCTTTTCGGAGTAAATCGAAGAAGGGGGGGATGCACTTGTCGGAGGCCTTAGAGATGAATCGACTTAAAGCGGCAGCCTTCCTGTTCAGACTTTGGATATCCCTGATGTTCTTGGGGACTCGGATGGCCCCAATAGCTTGGATTTTTCCTGGGTTGTCTTCGATGCCCCGAGAGTTGACAATGAAACCCAAGAATTTTCCAGAAGCAACCCCGAAGGAGCACTTCAAGGGGTTGAGTTTCATGTCATACTGGTGGAGGACATCAAACATTTCGGAGAGGTCGTGGATGTGATCGCATGATATTTTAGATTTCACCAGCATATCATCCACATACACCTCCATGGACTTTCCAATTAAAATTTTAATGAGTCGATTAATCATTCGTTGATAAGTGGCGCCCGCATTCTTGAGGCCGAAGGGCATAACACGGTAGCAGTAGAGCCCAAGGTCGGTTATGAAAGAGGTATGATCTTGGTCGCAGAGACTCATTGGTATGTGGTTGTAGCCTGAGTAGGCTTCCATGAAAGATAGCAGTTGGTACCCGGCGGTTGAGTCGACTAATCGAACGATCTTCGGGAGCGGGAAACTATCCATGGGGCATGCCTTGTTTAGATCAGAGAAGTTGATGCATGTCCGCCATTTACCATTGGCTTTTTTAACTAGAACTGGATTGGAAACCCATTCAGGATAGTTGGCTTCGCGGATGAAGTTATTGTTGAGCAGGCGGTCCACCTCTTCTTCGAGTGCTTTGGGCCTCGCAGGCCCCAAGAAGCGGCGCTTCTGTTTAACTAGAGGCATTCTAGGATTTAAGCAAAGGGAAAGGCAAGCAATCGCGGGGTCGATACCCATCATGTCGGACTGAGTCCATGCGAACACATCCAGATTGGCTTTTAAGAAGAAAATAAGATCTTCTTTGATTGCTGGGTGGAGCTATGACCCTACCTTTAACACCCTTGTTAGGTCCTCGAGGTTGATGGGAATGAGCATTGTGGATTCGACCAGAGTAGACCTCTCATACTCGGGCTCTTCGTCCTTCCGTGGGTCGAGGTCATCGGAAAGATGGCAGTGGCGCCTGAGCCAGGGCCCAGACGCCGCTGATTGCTATGCTGAGTCGTTCTTGGCGCAAGAAGGCGCGGGCACAGCTTTGCCTTTGTCCTTATTGCACACGTTCTTCCGTTCTATTGCGTAGCTTTCCCTGGCGCTTACTTGATCGCGCTTAATGGTTCCAATCCTATTTTCCATTGGGAATTTCGTTAGGAGAGACCATGGTGCTATGTAAACCCGGAATTTGGTGAGAAAGGGGCGCCCTAGGAAAGCGTTGTAGGGGGAGTCGATGTCTATAACCATGAAAGTAAGAATTCGGACTTGGCTTCGGTCCCCCTCGCCAGTTCCACGGGTAGGTCAATCATCCCGACGGGGGAACTAGAGGCCCCATTGAAGTCATGAATCGCAGCATGACATGGCTTCAAATAATTCATTTCCAACTTCATCTGGTCATAGGCAGCCTTAAAGATGATGTTGACCGAGCTCCCTGAGTTGATTAGGACCTTTGGAACAGAAGCGGCACCGATCTGGGAAGTGATGACTAGTGGATCGGTGGTCGGGATATCCACTCCTGTCGATTCTCTTTCTCGGAATATAATATCATCCTACATGTTTTTTTGCAGCTTGGCCAAGGAGCGAAGCAGGCTTCATAAGTAGCATACTTTATGGAGCCCACATACTCCTCCATTTTTCGAAAGCTGTCGTGTGTGGGGTAAGGTCCACCACATATGGTGTTGATCACGATTCCTCGTCTTGGGTTAGATGGTCCCGGAGCTGCCTTAGTGGCTGCTTGTGGAGCGGGCGCTGAAGGTTGCAAGTTTGTTTCGGGGGGAAAGGGCTCTTGGACATATTGCTCGAGCCGCTTCTCACTAATAATTTTCTCAATTGCATCCCTAAGTTGGCGGCATTCGTTGGTGTCGTGCCCGTACACGTCGTGGTATCGATAGTACCTCACGGTGTTCTTCTCGCGGTTAGTTGATTCTCTGACGCGCGGCTTCTTGTACGGCAAAGTGTTGCATGTTTCCAAGTAGATTGTCTCTATGTCTTCATTCAATGGAGTGTAGGTCTCAAAAGCTTGGCGAGGGCCGGGCTTTCTCGATTCGGCTGGGGCTTGCCCGTTATTTCGTCCATCTGGCCTGCTATTGTTTGGTTTCTGCCTATAGGGACCTGCCCCCTGTTTTGGTCGAAGGGCTCCCCGCCTCGCCTACCTCTGAAGTTGTTATTGGCGGTATCCGCTTGGGGATCATTGGGACGACTTATGGCGGAGAGCTGGTTCCGCCTTGCCTCTTCTTGGCACAAGTATTGATCTTCCTTCTCATAGAAGGCATCGAGGCTTTTTGGTTGTTTCCAATCGATCCAGGCCCCGAAATCTGAATTTGGGAGGACACTTTTCGCTAGTTGTAAGAGTATGGTGCGAGGTCTGGATCCTCGACCTCGGCGAGAGCTGTGTTGAACCGGGAAAGGTAACTCCTAAGCGACTCGGCGGGCCCCTGGTATAGGTTGGATAAAGTGAGGGCATTCTTCGAAGTTGGGATATGCACCCTGAACTACTTGACCAACTCCGTTGCTAGTTGCCCGAAGTTGTTAATGGAATTAAGAGGGAGGCGAGAGAATCAAAGTAACGCGGTATAGGATAGGAAGACCGGGAAGCATTTGCATTTGGCCGGATCGTCACCCCTGCTCGAGTCCATTTGCCATTCATAGCAATTCAAGAAGGCACAAAGATCAGTGGTACCATCGTAGAGTGGCATTTATGGCATGCTAAAGCGCCTCAGCCACTCGGCTTCATTTACTCTTCTCGTGAAGGGGTTACGCCTAATATGGGCTTCCCATAAGCCGTGTACGCCCCCTCGCATTTCCCTTATGACCCTTCGTATCATGTTGGGAAGGTAAGTTGGATGGGGATCCACCATCGGGATCCACAGATTTTGATGTGGCTCTGGAGTCCTGTTGTGAGGTTGTCTTCTATGATAGATGTCCAGATCGTCTTCCTCCATGCCCTCGAAATTTATGATTGGGTCTTGGTGTGGATGGTGAGGTGGAGAGGGGTTATCGGAATCCTGTTCTGGGGGAGCGCAGGCCATTGGAACAGCTGGCTTATCACCCTGATTATCAACCATTGGGTTGTGTCGAGGAAGAGGTTGGTTTGTAGGACCTGGTCCGTCAGTGATGACCAAGCGAGAGCGGACTCGATGTTATGCCCCCTCGCTATATGTGATTGTAGTTCGGTCACCGTTGTAGTTTCCATTGCCGTTGGCATGACCATTACTGTTATCGAGGGTGTTGGTACGAACGTCGACGTTGTTGATGAGGCTGAACCTTCTCCTTTGGTGTGGTCCCCTTGAATCGGAAGAGGAGGTTTCCGAGGCGGTTGGTCGGGGTCCAGCATTGTTCCGAGTTAGTTGAAGTTGGGCGACAACGCGTTGACTTTTTTGAAGTTGTCGCATAAGGTCGATGTTATTCCTTAGTGTTTGGTTGAGCTCGATCGCGGTGTTCTCATATCTTTCATTAAGCGCGCGAATTTGAGCTTGCGTGACGGGCGCTTTGGGGTCCACAATAGGAGGGGCAGTTTCATTAGTGGCCGGGACGTCTATCGGTTGAGGTTGCTGGGATGTACCGGCCTTGGTTGCGGCTGAAGTGTCGACCATTGCGTTCTTTGACTTCTTTACCATCGTAAGCAAACTCGACAACAGGTTGAGCAAGGAACCTTAAGCTCGTCGAAGTCGAGGTGATAATGTGGAAGAAAGACGCAAATCTTGAGTTCGATTCTCAGTGAAAGCACCAAATGTTGATGGTAAAAAAATGTCGTAAACACCAAATATTCTTATTACTAGGAATAGTTAATTTGGTCGCAAGACTAAGTAAGAGAAAGCGGTAAATGACACGAGAATTTGTAGTGGTTCGGATGGATTAGGCCTACGTCCACTTTGGAAGGATGTTGAAATTTTATTAATCACTCAAGAATTACAAGGTAGAGCCATGCTCATTACATTCACTTTTATAATTGCCATATGCTAGGTATTTGGGAAAAAGAATATTTAATTCTCCTTATTCCTCAAATAAATAGGGTCTAGTAAGCTCTAGGAAGGTCTCAAGTGAAGAAAATCCAACCCCTTTGAATTGTGAGGCCATGGGCTATTTATAGGAGTGGGGGTAGGTAGGAGTAGGTAGAAATAGGAGACCACTAGCAAAATTTCGAACCCACCACCTGTACACCTCGAAATTTCGAACACGGACATGGGTGCGAAATTTTGCACCTGCTGGGTTCGAAATCCCGAACCCAGGCGTGGGTGCGAAATTTTGTACCCGCCTGGTTCGAGATTTCGAACCCAGGCATGGGTACGAAATTTCGCACCCGCAGGGTTCGAGATCTCAAACCCAGGCATGGGTGTGAATTTCGCGTCCTGCCCTGTGCGAAGTCTCTCTGAGGGGAGCGATGATCCCGGAATCGGGCGCTTGAGGCTCGTAATTCCTACGAGGTCCGAGGCCTTGGTTCGCGGATGTCTTTTGAATGTTGTGAGGTTGCGAGCAACGCAGTTCTCTCCCGATCCTATCTCCTTTGCTCCTGAGCGTCCCATTTTGGCCTCAACTTCACGCGGTACGTTGAGTTGAGCGTGTCTAATGCACTCTTGGGAACCGGCAAAAAAATCGGTTAACTGTGCTATTTAAGCATCCAAACACACAATAATCTATCGTAGAATATTCAATACATCATATATCAGTACATATGCAAACAAGCAATATAAATGTTGAGGAATCCAGTTGGACATGTTCAACCTGTTTTCTTGTAGATGTTAGTCAACACAAATAATACCAATTCCGCATCAAGACGCCTATCGCAGTATAAAGGGTCATCCGCTATTATGCGGGGCGCGTAGCACTACAAAAAAACATTAAACAAAAGACTGAAAAATTCAATCTTAAGTTAGGTAATTTAGTCTTTAAGTAAGTTCTAAAGACAGATTAAAGATTGAAATATCAGTCTTTGATTCTTAAGTCCCAAAAATATTTTGAAACTGACGTGTCGATCTTAAAATGTAAAGACTGAAAATTTAGTTTCAAAAACATTAAAATCTTAATTGCTAAGACTGAAATGTGGTATGTAGTCGGTCTCAAATTTTGCAATTTTTATATTGAATAATGTAGAATTATAACAAAATGCATTTAATTCCATTTATACTATTGTATTTCGGATTTTATATATATGTATGTATATATATATATATATATATATGCACACGTAAATATAAACGCAAACATATACATATGAAAATATACGATATATGAATATTATACAAACAATACAGAACTTGCAGTGCTTACACTAGTTATCATGACATAGTTTGTTGAATTCATAATGCAAAATATTACACAATACTGTGATGAGTATGTCGTATAACCTATTATATGAAAAAAAAACAAATTACCTCATTCTCCCTCTCTATCTACTTCTTCTACCATAATCATCATACAAGCCACTCTTGGAAACGGGATCAATTCTTCTGTACCCAACTCTGGTGTTCCCGTGTGCCCGACAAATCACCACCACACATCAACCACATATATTATTAATAATCTAATGAACGAGTCCTACAATCAACTCAAAACAATTAGATTTTGTGCAAATCAATGGATAAGATTGATCCGGCACATGGGAACACCGGAGTTGGGTACAGAAGAATTCATCCCCTTCGAAACAACATACTCACATTACAGCCAAAAGTAATAATAAAAAAAAAAGGGTAAAACGAACAATGCAAATTAACATCAGATCCAATAATTCTAACATCAATTTTGTTGGAATATGCACTTCCACTCCCTGTGTCTTTCCACAACATCTTCAACTCTTCTGCTAGGTTTCTCAAATCTTCCCAAATATACTCAAGTCAGTGTCCAAATACTTGTATACAATTTGCTTCCTACTTGTTTCGACCCTTATTTCCGATAACAATGGTAAAATTTTATCAATACGAACTTGGAGATCTCGACAGCTGGGAACTTCCACCTTCTACAAAATCCAACCTCTAATCCTCTTGGTCTTCGAATCACCACTTCAAGAAAGGTGGCTCCCTCGGTAAGTTCCTGCATTTTTCAGATCTGCACTATATTTTGCAGATAATAAATGTTTAATGGCTTGATTTATACTGTAGTGTTCCCATACACAAGGAGCCAGAAACTGAATTAGATAGAATTGTAAATATTTATGAAGGGTGGAGAGTTGAATTATGTTTGAAGGAGTAAGTGAAATGGAGGTCGAACATGAAGGAGGAGGTAGAGATACTGCTTTTCGTATTTGCTAAGGAGGGGATTTAATGCGAGAAAGTGTTTTTGTAGTGGGACTAAAGTGGTGGAATGGAACGTGGCTTTGACTTTGCGGAAATTTGCAGATATAATGTCATTTTCTATAAATTAATTGATTATTTAAGGTTGTAGAAAATGTCATTAAAGAAAAGTGGATCCCTAATCAATTTTAAATGATGTGGATCTCCATTTATGCCTTTTAGATCCATAATGAAATGAAATCTATACCATCAAATGGTTTCTGAAAGCAATAAAAATTTAAGATAAAAACAAAGACAGTTTCGAAGAAATTTTAATGAATTCAAACTAAATAAAGACAATATTTCAGTCTTTATTTTTCAGAATCAAAGACTGAATATTTTGGTCACTGATCAGTTATTAAATAAAGACAAAACAATTTTAGTCTTTAGATTTCAGTTTCTAATAGTAATCTTTTTTTATAGTGTATAGGGTCTCATTCGCTAAAATGTGCTGAAATATCCAACTACCAAACCTATATCTACTATATATATATATATATATATGAGGGTTCTGCTACACCTCTTATATTGCACGTGAACTCTCCCCCTTAATCTCCACCACTCATTCTCTCACTTCCCACTAACAAATAATATTGAAATAGGAAGAGAGAGAATGAGTGGAGAAATTGGTGGTAGAGATTAAGGGAGAAAGTTCACGTGCAATATAAGAGGTGTAGCGGAACCCTCATGCAGTAACAATTGATAATCTAATCAATCCATCCAAACAACCAACAAACAACATATAAACATTTTATACTAAAATAAAATACGTTTGTAAAAATTATAAATGAGCCAGAGGTAGTAAGTTTACTCACATTGAAATTAATCGTCAAAATAATGATTAGTTTCGATTAAATTAAACAGGTGTTTAATTTAATTAAAAAGTTCAGTTGGCTCCAAGCTAGTTCAATCTAATTCCATCGCGAAGTATTCGTCACCATGATCCTAACACAATATCATATAAAAGAAGTATAGCTATTGCAAAATTTATTCGAATTAAACGTCATAAACAAGATTATTTAATCACCTTAACCTCCTTCAAAATCTTCTTCCCCCTTACTAATTCATGAACGCAGCATCCAGTATCACGTCATGCACTATTACTAGCGATATGGAGCTAGACTTTTCCATTCAACAAACGAACTTCACCAGCATCCCTCTTTTCACAAACCCGACCTCCTGGAACCCTCAGCTCCTCCTACGCCTCCTCCCCTTCGATTGTGACCTGGTGTACTTCACGTAGCTACAGCGAAAACAGCGAACCATTTTGCCATCGAAACTTCTAAAAATTCATAATCGAATCTTCCCAATCCCATGATCCCAAATCCGTAATCGAAACCACAAATCACTCACTCCCTTGCCACCTAGATGGAGACCTAGCTCGACTGCCTATTTCGAACATTAGCAAAATTCGATTGCACCCTTATTTAAATACACAGAACCGAAGCTTGCGATGATACGAGGCTAACGGATCAAGTTCCATTTGATTTCGCGGAGAATTTTATTCTATATAATTTTTTTGAAGAAGGGCTTTTACTGAAAGGTGGCGACTTCATTTCTTTGTTGACTAAAGAAGAAGAATGGAAGAAATAGGTTAGGTTAGGATGTTATATAGGGAAGATATTTTCAATATAATATTCGACTATATTCACGTTTAATTTCCGTTTGAACGTTTTTAATTCGTGCGATCGCATACAAAATCCGACCGCGATGAAATTTGAAGTCCTACAACAGTTTAATATTCTGGACCCAATGAAACTTGTTTAATCGAATTCTGAGACCATATGCAAAAGCAGCACTATTTTGACTTCAAACCATTAATTGATACAAATTTATTTTACGGACGCTCGCATAATGGCTCCGATTGACACGAAACTTGAAATCTAGCAATAATTAACCATTATGGATTTTATAAGATTGGTTTCATTGCAATTCGAGGTCATTTGAAAAATGGTTTGTTTTATATATCAAATTAAATCGATAAAATATAAACTAATTTAAAAATAATCAAACTCACTGAAAATAAATTATTATCATCGCACTAATTCAAATCAAAATTATATTAATCCTTAGAATCTTTTCGATTATTTTTAACTTAGAATTCAATTATTTTTCGTTTCTATATTACGATAATTCAATATATTCGAAATTAAATCATATTCCGTTTATTAAATCGATAAATTTCATATTAAAATCCATCTATATTTCCAATTCAACATTTAAAATAAATTTAAATGTTCAAAATTAAACGGTTAGAAATTCGGGTCATTACATAAAACTAACTGTAGCTTATCTAATCAGCTACTCTTATTACTCCAAAGTTATCTTTCTTTATAAAGTGATATTTTTGGTGATTACACAAAATATGTTCTTTTGAATATTGTTATTATTTTTCAGACTTGCACAAATTCAAAAACAGGTATTTAATATTTTATTAAAACCTGAGATGTTGAATTTCTCTAAAGACTTTAATACTTACTCTCAATGTCAATACATGTTTTTTATAACAAAACATCATTTATTTAGAGGTTATTCCAAAATATTACAATAAGGATTCAGATGCTTCTTTTCAATGTTAACTAAATCTTTAAAATAAGAGAAGAGACATTTTTTTCGTTTTAAACACTTTATGCACTATTTGAATGTTAACCATTCACACTTTCAAAACGGTCAATAATAACTTTTTTAATAGCTAATAAAATAATTGTTCATTCTATTCTAGAAAATAAAATCTCAATTAATATCCAAGATTGAATTACGTGGAAATTAAGTTATGAAAAGGTCTAATGACATTTATTGCTAATTTTTTCAAAATATGTTATTACTTCACACAATAACACTTTTGAGACATTACTCAAGGTTCCTGTACCTTTTAATAATAAACCTTAATAACTTCTTTACCAAACGTTCCAAATAATGCCCCATTTTTAAAATTATAACATTTATCAAATGTTTATAAGTTCTTAAATTAAGAGCAAAATAACCTCACTTATTTTAATGCGTGTTTTTTATCTGTATTCTGAATGTCAGCCTTTAATGTCCTTCAAAACGACAATTTTTTTGGGGTAAATGCTTGTTTTATTTGAAAATAATACTTTAATAATTTAACATTAAATTAAATAGTAGTTAAGCCTTTTAACACATTCATTTCTATATTCTCAAATTATAATGTTATTTCCAAAATATGTTTTAAAACATTAATTCGAGACGACTATGTTTATTTTAGAAATACAGTCTAAAACCTTTACAGTTCTACATGTATACTCTTACTAAAATTTTCACATTAATGTACATTTGCATTTCCTTGACTATACATGTATGATTTATCAAAAATACGACTATTCATTTATTTGCACAATAAGGGTGCTACATCAATTTAATTTAATGGTTGTAATTTGTTATAAATTACCGAATTAATTGTCGGTGTAGTAATTTACCATTTATTCTACTTCTAGTACAATTACTTCCACTAATACTCCTATATTATAAGAGAATTTTACAATTTCAAATTCTGTCCAAATTGTGGTCAGTAAAAATTTTCTCCACTCTCTTTCAAATGAGTATATTTATTATGACATTTATCCTACTAACTTTTATATGTCTTTTTTTATTGAACGTCAAATTTATTATCATAACACATATAGGATTTTTCAGAAAAAAATCTTTTCAAATTCATTTCAATCTTAAAAGCTTGTCATATCAAGGCAATGACAATTAAACTTGTTATTATAATTGTTTACTGCTTGACACTTACATTTCTGTCTTTTAAAGCTCAAAAATAAAAACGTTTACTATTATTTTTTAATTAAAGAATTTATCTTCTTCCTTCCCTAAAATTTTAATTTATAGTATGCCAGACAGGAGAAACAACAAACTTTTCAAATTCCTCAAAAGCATTTATTTTCCCAGAAACCATATTTCGAATTTTCTTTTCTATATGGAATTATTATGCAACTTTAGCCTATAAATGAAAAGTTAAAAATTCTTATTTTCAAAATAATTTAATTGTATGTCAAGAATCAATTTATAGGTTTCTTACCAACTTTTGATCTTTTTTTCAATCCTTTTGACAAACTATTTTATGGAAATCTATTTCTTTTATTAAATTCTCTCTTTTGTGTTCCTATATTTCAATTCTTGACATTCCTAATTGTTGTCATTATAAATGTCCTTTATGTCATTTTATCCATTAAACAACGCTCATTCTTACATACATTTAACTAAAAATCAAATGTTTATACTTACGCATAAATGACTACATCCTTAATATTTTCCAATTTCAATATCCTTCCTTTTATTGACCATTTAGTGCTCCAAATTCAAAATTCTATATATACTAATACAGAAGTTTTATTCCATTTAAGAAAAGGTATTCTTCCACTTTTCCTAAAACATTCACACCTTTATGCTATGAACATTAATTTGCCATATTCCAAATTCTTACTACTTGTTTCTCTCTTATCTTTTCCATGAATGATGATTAAATCACAAATTTATTCCTAATAATTGCCTATTAAATTAGGGAGATTCATTCCTTTTTGCTTCTGCAACTTTTTGGTTCTTACATCCCTTAGTTTCTTATAGGCTTCTAAGTTGATACGGGAACTACTGAATTACTACATAGCAACTAGAGACTTCGTAGAAATCAAGGCTAGTCCTTTCTTAGAAGGACTACAGATAATATTTTCTAATGATAGTGTACTTTAAATAAGTAAATATACTTATATATATAATAAAACTTTCGAAAAATCCTTTTTCAAAATAACAAGTACGACTCATTACGTGTATTTTCCTCGTAATCAGGCAACCTACGCTCTGATACCAAATGTAACAACCCGTCCGGAATGGACCTAAATTTTGGGTCAGTCGAAACTTAGAGCCATTCTAAGCGGATCATTGATTCCTGTAAGTAAATGGTATAACAGATATAATAGAGCATACTAAAACAAAATCAGAATCTCACACAGGGGAAAGGATAAAATATAATAACTTAAAATGTATGTACCTTTAACTAAAACTATCATAAATGTCGATTACAACGAGTCTCAAACAATTATAGGTACATAAATAATAATTAACCCAATATAATAATACTGTCATAAATGATGACAAATAGTTATTGTGACACCCTACATCCATTAATGTCACTCTTTAACAGAATGCATTAAGTTCCATGAAGCGTTATAGGTAAACAGAAACATAAACATCACAAGACAGATATAAAATAATAGCGGAAATTTAAAACTTTATTTTCCAACAGAAAACATCATGGTCCAAAATCCAGTTACAATATCAGTTTAAAATAATGAAAACAAAATACATCAAATAAAAGTATCTGCCTTGTACTAAAATCATCAGAGTACAGTAATATAAAACCATAGTCCCCAAAATGAGCCATATTAGAGTAAATAAATAGTCTAAGCGGTACATCTAAGCAATATCCCAAATCCAAGCTGAAACAGGAGAGATAGAGAATCCTAATCAAGCTTGAGCGTTCCCACCCTGAGAACCCGGGGGGAGGAAGAGAGAAAAGGAAACAAAACGGGTCAAGCATAAATTTTGGCTAGTTCAGTTACTTTTTGCATATAAATAAGTAAAAGCATAATGATAGGCATAAAAACTGAATGAGAGACAACAGTATCATATGATAGGTATAACAGACTGAACATGATAAGCAGGATGAGCTGAACAGATTACGATTCTCAAATACTTTTCTCTGCACCAATACTGATATGAATGATCCCACAGAAACATAATGGTAGACTTAGGTGTACTTCTAGTAACATGTTTTACCCCCAAATAGTAACAACAGGTACCCCAACATAAATAATGGGTGTTTCCCCAATCATAAATAACGGGTGTTACCCCAACTACATATAATGGGCACCTAAATAGGCAGGAGTAGATGTACCCTAATTACTACCCCCAATCGATCGGCTCCATATCCTGTAAATACTATGTGTCGGCCCCATAATAGGATGTATCACTTCATAAAGTGGCAACCCCCATATAGACATAGTCGTATCTACTGGTGTTATAGCGTCGTATTATCCCAGAGCAATCCGTAACCATGCATATACATGACTTCGTCAGAACACGCTATAAGAACACCTCTTCCCATATTAACTGCTTATAATCAGCTCAGTAAGCGTTCCCCAACCCATACCTAGTTCGGGGGTCCCCCTATGATATCTGTATCGGTTACTGATCGATACAGATCCCATGCAACGGATGACACAAGCCACCCACTTAGGCTTGTATCCCCAACTACTAGGATTTTGATAGGTTATGCCTAAGAGTAACAAGCCCGCATAACCCCAACATATAAAATAGGTTAAGTTTATCGGGTTCATATAAGCCTCCACTGATTTAACATATTTACTTAACCCCCACAGATTCAAATAGGTTTACTTAACCTCTACACAATTTAACATGTTCATATAACCCTCACAGTTTCATTACATGTTCCGCTTAATCCATTAATTAAGCCTACAAATTTACATGCCCCAACCCTCATGTCATAATTCACAGTATTAGATATGCTACAAATTATAGTCATATATCACTGTATAGGCTATGCCCCAAAATCCCAGCCATGATTTATAGTACAAGATATGCCCCAATTTAAATTTCCCATCCATTCCCAATTTAGTGCGTTCATTCGCATATTTTAGCGATAGCCTAGGCTCGAAGGTGGCCTGGCTATAAAAATAAAAAGGGAAAGAGGGAGATAAGAGAACACAAAATAGGCATAATAACATAATAGATATGCGATAACAAATGTAAGCATATCAGAAATAGGCATATAAGAACTGAATGGTAGATTTGGTGTACATGTAATGGCAGATCTGTTTAGGTATGAATCATATTCTTAACATGCATAGGTTTAGATCTAGATTTATAGACATGTCAGGATTACTTGTTAAATGTTTATATCTAAAAATAACATGAACTGACAGAGACTGGATCTAAAAAACAAAGAATAATAAGCAGATCTTGCAGAAGAAATTCTTGTATGCGTATAAGCTGTTGTTGAAGAAGAAATATGCTAATTCAATCCATGCAGGGGCAACATCTTGTTCTCCATTATTTTTTATGTGTAAAACAATAGAAATAAGGTCCTATATATAGCCTATACCCAGCAAATCTCATTCAGAAACGTGTCCAGGTGCAGAAATGAACCTGGATGGATCTCGGGTGGATCGACCCCGGGGGTCGCCCCTAGGGTCGACACCCCCTTGAGTGGGTTTACCCATGGGCCGACCCCCAACGGGACAGAATACCCTACTTAATTCCTAATATTTGATTAAGTATTCTTTAGTTTATCATTATAGTGTTCTTATTAAAATTACAAGGTGTTACATTCTCCTCTACTTAAAGGATTTCATCCCCGTAATTTCCAAGTTAAGAAGAATATATATCTTAACATCCATCAACCATATACTCATCCACCAATCACAGGCATCCATTGTCCTTAAAGATTTCTAATGCATATATGAACATATGCAAAGGTGTGTGTATATGTCCCTATACTAATGCGAAAGATCAGGCGGTCTACTGATTCTGTCGACCTCCTTAACGCAATGTAAGTTAGTGCCATAAATCCAACATGTATGCAGTTAGTCCTAGTACATCATGTAAATGCTATATGTGTGCACAATCAACCGTCCAAATGCATCATCCATATGATGATACATCCATTTCCATCCATAAAAAGAAAAAACATGCATGCACACGCATCCATATACAGTATGAGAGTGATTGAGCCGATCTAGTGTCGTGTGTGTGTATATGCATCCACAAGCAACCATAGCAACACTCGCATCCATCAAACATAACATGTCTCAAACACATGTTTACACCCACCCATTGGTTTTCTATCTAAAGGTCGAAGATTCAATCGATAGGATACATATGAATAACAGAAGCAAGTATTTATAAAAATGTGACACCCCACATCCGTTAATGTCACTCTTTATCAGAATGCATTAAGTTCCATGAAGCGTTATAGGTAAACAGAAACATAAAAAGACAGATACGAAATAGCAGCGGAATTTAAAACTTTATTTTTAAAACAGAAAACATCGTGCTCCAAAATGCAGTTACAACATAAGTCTGAAATACAGAAACCCATTATATCAAATTAAAAATATCTGCCTTATACTAAAATCTTCAGAGTACAGTAATATAAAATCATAGTCCACAAAAAGAGCCTTATCAGTGATGACAAATAGTCAAAGCGGTACATCCGAGCAACTCTAAGCAGAAACAGAGGAAAGAGTCCTAATCAAGCCTGAGTTTCCCACCCTGAGAACCTGGGGGACAAGGAAGAGAGAAAAGTAGAAAAAACGGGTTAGACATAAAGTCTGGCGAGTCTAGTGACTTTTAGCATATAAATAAGTAAAAGCATCATGACAGGCATATAAACTAGATGAGAGAGACAGCAGTATCATAAGACAAGTATAACAGACTGAGCAGGATAAGCACAATGAACATAATAGAATAGATTACGCTTCCCAAATACTTTTCTCTGCACCAATATTAGTACAACAGAAATACAGTGATCCCAACTGAAACATAATGGTAGATTTAGGTGTACTTCTACTGATGGGTTTTACGCTCAAACGATAATAACAGGCAGCCTAACATAAATAACGGGTGTTACCCCAAACGATAATGACGGGCAGGACTAGATGTACCCTAATTACAACCCAATCGATTGGCTCCCTATCCCGTAAATACACTGCGTCGGTCCTACATTAGGATTTATCACTTCCTAAAGTGGCAACCCCCATATAGACACAGCCATATCTACTGGTGCTATAGCGTCCTATTTTCCCGAGAACGCGGATTCATGCACGCACATGACTCCATTGGAACGCGCTATCTGACACCTCTACCCATATGGACCTCTTATAATCAGCTCAGTAAGCATGCCCTGACCCCTCCCTACCTAGTTCAGGGTCCATCTTTGGATACCAGTATGGGTTACTGACTGATACGGGTCCCACACAACGGATTATACAAGCGATCCCCTAGGCTTGCATCCCCACTATTAGGATTTTGACCGGTTATGCCTAACAGATTAATAAGCATGCATAACCTTAACATATAAAACAGGTTAAGTTTGTTGGGTTCGTATAACCCCCCACAGATTAACAGGTTTACCTAACCCCCCGTTGATTCAAACAAGTTTACTTAACCCTTATACAATTTGACAGGTTCATATAACCTCATAGATTTAAATATGTTAAGTAGTACAGTTTCATTACATGTTTTGCTTAATCTATTAATTAAGCCTACGGGTTTTCATGCCCCTACCCTCAAGTCATAAATCATCATATAGGATATTCCCCAAATTAAAGTCTTAGATCACAGTATAGGTTATTCCCCCAAACCCCGACCACGTTTTATAATACAAGTTATGCCCCAATTTATCATTCCCAACTATTCCCAATTTCGTTCGTTTGCATGTTTCAGCAATTGGCCTAGGCTCAAAGGTAGCCTGGCTATAAAAATAAAAACGGAAAGTGGGAGAGAATAGAACAGAAATAGGCATAATAACAGAATAGGCATAATAGAAATAGGCATGTAAGGACGGAACAGTAGATCAGGTGTACATGTAATGGCAGATCCGCTTAGTTATGATTCAGGTTATTAACAGGTATAGGTTTAGATCTAAACTTATAAACATGTCATGATTACTTATTAAATGTTAATATCTAAAAGTAACATAAACTCACAAAGACTGGATCTAAAGAACAGAGAAAAGAATATTGATGTTGTAGCAGAGATTCTTGAATACGTATAAGTCATTATTGCAGAAGAATATGCTAATTCAATCCAAGATGGGGCAGCATCAAGGTGTCTCCATTGTTTTGGGTGAATAAAACAATAGAAATGTTGTCCTACTTATAGCCTACCGCCAACGCAACTCGTTCAGGAATGCGTCCAGATGCAGGGTAGGAATCTGCCCCGGACCTGGGGTGGGTCGACCCCGGGGTCAACCCTAGGGTTGACACCACCTTGTGTGCGGTGCAGATCGACCCCCAATGGGCAAGAATCCTGCTTCGATTTCCTGCTCTGATTTTCAAATTATTTTGAATTCTAAACTTGGTTTGTTTATATACAATTCTCTTATACGCATACAAACTTCTAAGCTTAATAACTTCCTCATACGATGTTTGTTTTACGCAAACATGAAGTCTACTTTAAGCAAAATTCTGAGATGAACGCAATCGTACAGTCCGTTTTACTTAATTCCTAAATATTTAATTACGTATTCTTTAGTTTATCATTATAGTATTCTTTAAAATTATGGGGTGTTAAATTCTCCCCTACTTAAAGGGTTTCGTCCCCGTAATCTCCAAGTTAAGAAGTATGTATATCCTACCATCCATAAACCATCTACTCATCCACCAATCATAGGCATCCATTGTCTTTAAAAGATTTCTAATGTTTATATGAACATATGCAATGTTGTGTGTGTATATCTCTATGCTATTGCGAAAAACCAGGCAGTCTACTGATTCAGTTGACCTCCTTAATGTAATGTATGTTAGTGCCATGAATCCAATATGTATGCAAATAATCCTAATGTATCATGTAAACTCTAAATGTGTACACAATCATCCATACGAATGCAACATCCATATGATGACATACTCATTTCCATCCATAAAAAGTAGAAAAAAATGCATACTCATCCATATGCAGTATGAGAGTGATTGAGCTGATCTAGTGCCTAATGCATGTGTATATGCATTAACAAGCGACCACTAGCAAAACATTTGCATCCACTTGCATCCATCAAACATAACATGTCTCAAACACATGTTTACATCCATTAATTCCCTACCTATAGGCCGAAGATTCGATCGATAGGATATACTTAAATGATAGAAGCAAATATAAAATGAAGCTTGGAAAAAGAAGTTAAAAACATACCCTTGAAAAGGAAAGGGTGTTGAGCGCGAATCTTTTCTTCAGTTTCCCAAGTTGCAACTTTGTTATCTTCTCCCCATTGAACTTTCATCAACTTGACCTCTCAGTTGCATAGCTTCTTAACCTCTGATCCAAGAATATGGGTAGGAACTCGTCTAACTGTCGCCTCCCGTTCTATCTCTACTTCCTCAAGCATAATCGGCTCAACTACCTCTGTTGTATCGTGTAGACACTACTACAAATGAGAAACGTGGAATACATCATGAATACCCGTCAATCTCTCTGGTAGCTTCAACCTATAGGCCATTTGGCCAATCCTTTCTGTTATGGGAACTGGCCTTATAAACCTTGGTGCCAATTTCCCTATAGATCCAAAGAGAACCACATTTCTCAAAGGTGATACCTTGATGAAAACCATGTCTCCCACCTCAAACTCAATATCATTCCTTCTCTTATCTCGCAGGACTTCTGCCCGTCCTGAGCTGTCTTCATGCGCCTGCAGATAAGATCAATCTTCTCTGAAATTATTTAATCATCTTAGGTCCAAGTAGAAGACTATCTGTAGATTCCCACCAATTAGTCGGTGATCTACAAGGTCGACCGTACAATGCCTCGAAGGGTGCCATGCCAATACTAACTTAATCGTTGGTGTTATAGACGAACTCTACAAAAGGAAGATGCTCCTCCCATGCTCCTCCGAAGTCTAGGATACATAGTCTTAAAAGATCCTTAAGAACTCTATTCACCCTCTCCGTCTGCCCATCGGTACCCAATGCCTCCATCAAGCTCCTCCAAAACTCACTAGTGAATATGGGGTCACGATCACTCACTATACTGGAAGGTGCTCCATGTAAACGGACTACCTCACGAACATAAACTGATGCCAACCATGTTGTCATTCTCTTACCCTTAACAGGAATGAAATGAGCGCTCTTAGTAAGCATGTCAACTATAACCCAAATAATGGTGTTGCCTGTCCTCAGTCTACGAAAATCATCAATGAAATCCATAGAGACGCTCTCCCACTTCCACTGTGGGACCTCCAAAGGATGAAGTAAACCGTCGGGCTTCCTTTGCTCAACTTTGACTTGCTGGAAAATCAAACATCGAGAAACAAACTCCGCTACATCTTTCTTCGCCAGCCCAAAAGAAAACCCTCTTCATATCTCTATACATCTTATCACCGCCTGGATGGATAGTCATCCTAGAATGATAGGCTTCCTCAAGGACTGTCTTCAACAGACTTCCAAATCGGGGAACACAAAGCCTTCCATATCGACACAACCACCCTCTATCGTCCATGGAATATCTACCGAGGTTACTAGAAGTCTCCCCTCTACTGAGCCTATCCAAGATGTCTGCTATCTATGGGTCTACTTGCTGCGAAATTCCTATCTGATCCATAAGAGTAGGTCGCACCTCTAAGGATGCCAACAAACCAGGTATAAGATCCACAAATGGCCTAAAATAAAAGGCCGATATGTACTTCAAGCTCTGCCTCTCTATGAATAGTGGACTCAAAGTCATCCTCCACCTACTCAACACATCTGCCACCACATTACCCTTACCAAGGGTATAAGAAATCTCAAAATCATTGGATGCTAGGAACTCCATCCATCTCTGTTACATCAAATTGAGATCCTTCGGCGAGAACAAATATTTGAGAGATTTATGATTGGTATACAAATCAAACTTCTCTCCAAGTAGATAATGACGCCAAGTCTTAAGCACGAATACTATGGCAGACAACTCTAAATCATGGGTAGGGTAGTTCTTCTCATGAATTCTTAACTGTCTACCACTGTAACATACTACCCTTCCCTTTGGCATCAAAATGGCACCAAGCCCTGTGCCACATGCATCAGTGTATACTATGAACCCCTTATTCCCGTCTGGCAAAGTCAAGACTTGTCAGAACCCTCTTCAATCGCTGAAAAGCATCCTCACTGTCAATATCCCAAGAAAAGGTTAAATTCTTCTTCGTTAATCTGGTGAGTGGGGCTGATATCTTTGCGAAGTCCTTAACGAACTTCCTATAATAGCCTACTAAATCGAGAAAACTCATCACCTCCATTGCATTCTTTGGAATCTTCCAATCTTGAACTGCAACTACTTTCAAGGGATCCACTGCTATCCCATCCTTAGAGACCACAATCCCTAGAAATCTCACTTCCTTTCTCCAAAAATGACATTTGGAGAATTTTGCCATAAGCTGGTGCACTTGGAGAGTCTTCAAAACCTCCCTTAAATGCAGGGCATGCTCTTATTCGCTCTTCGAGAAGATCAGAATGTCATCCACAAAGACCACAACAAACTTATTCAGAAACTCTCGAAACACTCTACTCATCAGGTCCACAAAATAGGCGGGTGCATTCGTCAACCCAAAAGGCATGACGAGCCACTCGAAGAAACCATCTGGAGTTCTAAAAGTGGTCCTGTCTATACTGTCCTTGGCCACCCTCAACTGATGAAACCCTGAGGCCAAGTATAACTGGGAGAAAACAAATGCACCAATAAGTTGGTCAAACAGATCATCTATCCTCGGAAGTGGGTGTCTATTCTTCTTGGTGAGCTTATTCATCTCCCTGTAATCCATGCATAAGCAAAGCGAGCCATCCACCTTAGTTGCAAATATGACTGGAGCACCCCCATTCAAATATGCTTCGCCTAATAAATCCCTTCTCAGGTAGCTCCCCTACTTGCTTGTTGAGTTCCCTCTACTCCCTAGAAGCCATGTGGCGCATAGGCAATGCGATTGGCTTTGCATTGTCCACCAAGTATATCCGGAAATCGATCTCGCACCTTGGAGGTAAGCCCCTAACCTCCTTATAAATATCTGAATACTCACAGACTACTAGTACAGATCGTAAAACATTGACAGAAGCATTAAGTGATTCTAGGAAACTAAGCATGACAGACCCCTTAGGGTCATAAGAAATCTTGAGAGTCCTCCCATGGCAAGTCAAAAGTCTAACGACCCTCCTCTCACAGTCTAGAAAGATACCATACATGGCTAGCCAATCCATCCCTAGAATCAAACCATAACCCATGAAATCAAGCACATATGCATCGCACTCAAACTCGATGCCCAACACAGATATCCTCAAACCTCGACAAATCATAGACAAATGAGTCGTGCCCCCAATGGGGTTTGAGATAACAACGGGATCCAAAACCATACTAGTACTAAGGTGCAGAGACTCAACCACAGAATCAGATATAAAATAATGCGAAGCGCTAGAATCAAAAAGTGTTCTAACAGGATGATTGGAAAGAGAAATCAAACCTTCAACAGAAACTTTCCTACCTCTGTCCGGTACACTGGCCACAAGAGCATGCACCTGCCCTTTAGAAGATCCTGCCCTTTGGCTCTGTCCTTGCTTCTTCGGACACTCCTTAGTATAGTGTCTGACCTCACCATAGTGGAAACAAGCATTCTTCCTTTTTCTGCAATCTTTGCTCAAATGACTCATGCGTCCACAACTATGACATTTTCTCTTGTCTTGAGCTTTGTCGTTCTTTCCACCCTCATTTTGTTGTTGTTATTCTCTCTTAGGCCACACTTTCTTGTTTTATGTCTCATCAATCTTAGCCTCTTTCTTTTCGCCTTTATCTTCTTCATGCATCAATGACATATCAACGAGTTTCTTGAAAGTTGCCCCCATCGGAATATGAGATATAGCCAACACATGAAGGGGTTCATTCAATCCTCTTGCAAATCTCAAAACTTTCTTGTATGGGGCATTCAGCAGCTCCAAACCAAACCTCGCCAATTGATTGAACTAAACGACATACTCTTTGACAAACATACCTCCTTGCTTAAGTGCCAAAAACCTCTCCATCTGCATACTCTCTTCTGCCTGAGAGAGAAAATTCATCTTGAACCTCTAACGAATATCAGCCTAAGTATCTACTGGACGCCCTGCTTGTGTCACCTCCTACCAGAATGAAGCCTCATCTTTCAGCTGTCATGCGGCCAACTGAGTCTTCCTACGGTCATCAACCTCGAAAATCCCAAACAAGTCTTCTGTCTCTTTAAGCCAGTTCCAAGCTTCCACAAAGCTTTCAGTTCCGCGGAATGGTTTTCTGTCCATAGCACATAAGTCCTTGCATATCTTAGAGAAATTATCCACTTGCGGAGGAGGAGGAACATCAACTGCAGTTGGGGGAGGGTCGTTTGCTTGGCCTCCGGTAGGTGCCGTAACCTCGAGATATCTATGGAACCAAGCCGTTATCTGACGCCCTCGGGAATATTCGGTCCCCCGAACATGCTGAAAGAAAGGAAAAAGGGATTCAATAGAGAATCGGAAGATAATTCATATGAAATTGGGAATATGTTTTTCAAAAACAGATTTTCTTTTGAACCAGCTTTCTTTTTTAAAGCCTTTTGAAAACAATTTTCAAAACCTTTGTATCTGATCTTGTAACTTCAGCTCTGATACCAAATGTGACACCCTACGTCCGTTAATGTCACTCTTTATCAGAATGCATTAAGTTCCGTGAAGCGTTATAGGTAAACAGAAACAAAAACATCACAACACAGATATAAAATAGCAACAAAATTTAAAACTTCATTTTTCAAACAGAAAACATCGTGGTCCAAAATCTAGTTACAACATAAGTCTGAAATAAAGAAAACCATTATATCGAATTAAAAATATCAGCCTTGTACTAAAATCATCAGAGTACAGTAATATAAAATCATAGTCCCCGAAAAGAGCCGTATCAGAGTTGATAAATAGTCAAAGCGGTACATCCAAGCAGAAATAGAAGAGATAATCCTAATCAAGCCTGAGTATTCCCACCTTGAGAATCTGGAGGGGAAAAGGAAGAGAGAGAAAAGGAAACAAAATGGGTTAGACATAAAGTCTGGCGAGTCCAGTGACTTTTAGCATATAAATAAGTAAAAGCATTATGACAGGCATATAAACTGGATGAGAGAGATAACAGTATCATGAGACATGTATAACAGACTGAGCAGGATAAGTAGAATGAACATAACAGAATAGATTACACTTCCCAAATACTTTTCTCTACACCAATACTAGTATAACAGAAATAGAGTGATCCCAACTGAAACATAATAGTAGACTTAGGTGTACTTCTAGTGACGGGTTTTACCCCCAAATGATAATAACAGGCATCCCAATAGAAATAATAAGTGTTACCCCAAACGATAATGACGGACACCTAAACAGGCAGGACTAGACGTACCCTAATTACTACCTCAATCGATCGGCTCCTTATCCCGTAAATACCTTGTGTCGGCCCCATAGTAGGATGTATCACTTCCTAAAGTGACAACCCCCAGATAGACAACCATATCTACTAGTGCTATAACATCTTATTTTCCCGAGCAAGCGAATCCATCACGCACATGATTCCATTGGAACGCGCTATCAGACACCTCCACCTATATGGACCTCTTATAATCAGCTCAGTAAGCGTGCCCTGACCTCTACCTAGTTTGGGTTCCCCTTTGGATACCAGTATGGGTTATTGACTGATATGGGTCCCACACGACAGATGATACAAGCCTTACTAGGATTTTGACAGATTATGCCTAACAGATTAACAAGCCCGCATAACCCAAATATATAACACAGGTTAAGTTTTTCCGGTTCGTATAACCCTCCAAAGATTTAATAGATTTACTTAAGTGAATATATGTCTCACGTCCCTAAAACATTTCATAATATAACTCACGTCCTTGTCATGTTTAACTTTCAAACCCAGTCCCTAATTTCCCACTTCCACCTGCTGTGTTGAACACTTCTGCCTTTTTCAATTTTCTGCCAAAATTTTTGGCACTACCAAATAAAAAAAATTCTAAAATTTGGAAATATTCTCGGAAGTTCACGCAAAAAAAAGTTGCATACATATATGCAACTTTTGCCAATAGTTGCATGCATGTATGCACCTATTGCATACATTGTTTTCTACTGAAAATCTGGACCTAAACTTGCATACATGTGCAACTATTTGGAATACTTGCGCACATGTATGCAAGTATTTCATGCAGAAATTTGAAGTAATACTTATGCATGGAAATTTCTGCACACTTGTATGCCAAAATTACGCAATACATGCATAGATGTATGTAAAAAAAAAATCAAACACAGATGCATGAGTTGAAAACATGCACAGATATATGCAAGAAAATACATATATGTGGATAATATTATGCATTTAACTGCATTTTCGTTGTTTTTTCTGTTTTTTTGGTTTTTGATGCCTTGTTTGATGTTTTTTGGATCTGATTTTTTTAGCGTTTACGTGTTTTATTTAAATAAGAATTTATGTGATTTTTTCATATATATTTTTTATTGAATTTTCGAAAAATAGGGACTAACTTTACAATAAGTTTATGACCGGATGTGAGCCTAATTTTAAAACTTAATAGGGACTGTGCCAAACAGACCCTTTACTTAACCCCCCATTGATTCAAACAAGTTTACTTAACCCTTACACAATTTGGCAGGTTCATTTAGCCCCTACAGATTTAAACGAGTTAAGTATTACAGTTTCATTACATGTTTTTCTTAATCTATTTTAATTAAGCCTACCGGTTTTCATGCCCCTACCCTCAAGTCATAAATCATCATATAGGATATACCCCAAATTAAAGTCTTAGATCACAGTATAGGTTATGCCCTCAAACTCCAGTCATGTTTTATAATACAAGTTATGCCTCAATTTATCATTCCAACCATTCCCAATTTCATTCGTTCGCATATTTCAGCTATGGGACTAGGTTCGAAGGTAGCCTGGCTATAAAAATAAAAAGGTGAATAGAACAGAAATAGGCATAATAACAGAATAGGCATAATAGAAATAGGCATGTAAGTACTGAACAGTAGATCAGGTGTACATGTAGTGGTAGATCCGTTTAGTTATGATTCAGGTTATTAACAGATATAGGTTTAGATCCAAACTTATAAACATGTAAGGATTACTTATTAAATGTTTATATCTAAACGTAATATGAACTCACAGAGACTGGATCTGAATAACAGAGAAAAGAATGTTGATGTTGTAGCAGAGATTCTTGAATACGTATAAGTCATTGTTGCAGAAGATTAGGCTAATTCAATCCATGTCGGGGCAGCATATCGGTGTGTCCATTGTTTTGGGTGAATAAAACAATAGAAATATTGTCCTATTTACAGCCTACCACCAACTAATCTCGTTTAGAAACACATCCAGGTGTAGGGTAGAAATCTGCCCTGGATCTGGGGTGGGTCGACCCCGGGGTCAACCCTATGGTCGACACCCTTTTGTGTGGGTCGACTCCCAACGGGCCAGAATCTCATTTCGATTTCCCGCTCTGATTTTTGAATTATTTTGAATTCTGAACTTGATTTGTTTATATATAATTCTATTATATGCATACAAACTTGTAAGCTTAATAACTTCCTCACACGATGTCTGTTTTACGCAAACACGGAGTCTATCTTAAGAAGAATTCCGAGATGAACGCAATAGTGCAATGCGTTTTACTTAATTCCTAAATATTTAATTACATATTCTTTTGTTTATCATTAAATTATTCTTTAACATTATGGGGTGTTACAAAAACATGGAAAAAGAAGTTAAGAACATACCCTTGAAAAGAAAAGGGTACGAAGCGCGAATCTTGTCTTCGGTCTCCCAAATTGCATCCTCGCGGTCTTCTCCCTACTTAACTTCCATCAACTTGACCTCTCGGTTGTGAAGCTTCTTAACCTCTAATCCAAGAATATGGGTAAGAACTCGTCTAACTGTTGCCTCCCATTCCACCTCTACTTCCTCAAGCATACTCGACTCAACTACCTTTGCGGTATCATGTAGACACTTCTGCAAATGAGAAATGTGGAAAACATCATGAACACCCGCAAACCTTTCTGGTAGCTTCACTCTGTAGGCCATTTGACCTATCCTTTCCACTATGGTAAACGGCCCTACAAACCTTGGCGCTAGTTTCCCTACAGATCCGAAGCGAACCACATTCCTCAGAGGTGATACATTGATGAAAACCATGTATCCCACCTCAAACTCAATATCGGTTCTTCTCATATCCGCGTATGACTTCTGCATGTCCTGACTTGCCTTCATGCTTCTGCAGATAAGATTAATCTTATCGGAGGTTTCCCTAATCATCTAGGTCTAAGTAGAAGCCTATCTGTAGACACCTACCAACAAGTCGGTGATCTACAAGGTCGTCTGTACAATGCTTCGAAGGGTGCCATGCCAATACTAGTCTGATAACTGTTGTTGTAGGAGAACTCAACCAATGGAAGATGCTCCTCCCAAGTCCCTCCGAAGTCTAGGATACACTGTCTCATAAGAACCTCCAAAACTATATTCACCCTCTCAGTCTGCCCATCGGTCTGAGGGTGATATGTGGCGCTCGAACATAGCTGTGTACCCAATGCCTCTTGCAGGCTCTTCCAGAACTCGCTAGTGAAGATAGGGTCACGATCACTCACCATGCTAGAAGGTATTCCATGTAGGCAGACTATCTCACAAAGATAAACTAATGCTAATCATGCAGTTATTCGCTTACTCTTCAGAGGACTGAAATGAGCACTCTTAGTAAGCCTGCCAACTATAACCCAAATACTGGTGTTGTCTTTCTTTGATCTAGGCAAACCATCAATGAAATCCATAGATACGCTCTTACACTTCCTCTGTGGGACCTCCAAAGGATGAAGTAAACCGTCGGGCTTCCTTTTCTTAGCTTTAACTTGCTGGCAAACTAAACATCGAGAGACAAACTCTGATACACCTTTCTTCATCCCAGCCCAAAAGAAAACCCTCTTTATATCTCTATACATGGTATCACCGCATGGGTGGATAGTCATCCTAGAATGATGGGCTTCCTCAAGGACTGTCTGCAACGGACTCTCAGCTCGGGGAACACAGAGCCTTCCATCTCATTGCAACCACCCTTTGTCATCCGTGAAATATCTATTGAGGTGACTAGATATCTCCCCCTACAGAGCCTATCCAAGATGTCTGCTATATTTGGGTCCTCTCGCTGTGTAGTTCCTATCTGATCCATAAGAGAAGGCCACACCTCTAAGGATGGCAACAAACCAGGTATAAGATCCGTAGATGGCCTAAAATCAAAGGTCGATATGTACTCCAAGCTTCATCCCTCCACAAATAGTGGACTCAAAGTCATCCTCTGCCTACTCAACGCGTCCGCCACCACATTACGCTTGCCCATGGTATAAGCAATCTCAAAATCATAGGGCGCTAGGAACTCCATCCATCTCTGCTGTCTCAGATTGAGATCCCTCTACGAGAACAGATACTTGAGAGATTTATGATCGGTATACAACTCAAACTTCTTTCCAAGTAGATAATGTCGCTAAGTCTTAAGCGCGAATACTATAGCAGCCAACTCCAAATCATGGGTAGGGTAGTTCTTCTCGTGAACTCGCAACTGTCTACCACTGTAACATACTACCCTTCCCTCTTACATCAAGACGGCACCGAGCTCTATACCACATGCATCAGTGTATATTGTGAACACTTTGTTCCCATCAAGAAAACTCAAAACTGGGGCTGTTGTCAGTGCCCTCTTCAATTGCTGGAAAGCATCCCCACAGTCAATATCCCAAGAAAAGGCCATATTCTTCTTCGTCGGTCTGGTGAGTGTGGCTGACATCTTCATGAAGTCCTTAGTAAACTTCCTATAATAGCCCGCTAAACAAAGAAAACTTTTCACCTCTATTGCATTCTTTGGAATCTTCCGATCTTGAATTACAACCACTTTCGTGGAATCCACTGCTATCCCATCCTTGGAAACCACATGCCCTAAAAATATTACTTCCTTTCTCCAAAAATGACATTTGGAGAATTTCGCCTTAAGCTGGTGCGCTCGGAGAGTCTATAGAACCTCCCCTAAATGTTGGGCATGCTCTTCCTTGTTGTTCGAGAAGATTAGAATGTCATCCACAAAGACCATAACGAACTTATTGAGAAATTCCCGGAACACCCTACTCATCAAATCCACAAAATACGCGGATGCATTTGTCAACCCAAAAGGCATGACTAACCACTCGGAGAAACCATCAGGAGTTGTGAATGCGGTCTTGTCTATACTGTCTTCGGCCACCCTCAACTGATGAAAACCCGTGGCTAAGTCTAACTGAGAGAAAATATATGCACCAACAAGATGGTCAAACAGATCATCTATCTTCAGAAGTGGGTGCCCATTCTTCTTAGTGAGTTTATTCAACTCTCTGTAATCCACGTATAAGCGAAGCTAGCCATCCGCCTTAGTTGCAAAGACGACTGGAGCACCCCATTCAGATATGCTTCGCCTAATAAGCCTATTCTCAAGTAGCTCCCCTACTTGATTGCTGAGCTCCCTCCTTTCCCTAGGAGCCATGTGGCGCACATGCAATGCGACTAGCTTCGCATTGTCCACCAAGTATATTCGGAAATCAATCTTGCACCATGGAGGTAAGCCCCTAACCTCCTCAAAAACATCCGGATACTCACAGACTACCTGTACAGATAGAAAATCATCAACATATGCATCAAGTTATTCTAGGAAACTAAGCATGACAAATCCCTTTGGGTCACAAGAAATCTCGAGAGTCCTCCCTTGGCACGTCAATATTCTAATGACCCTCCTCTCATAGTCTAGAATGGCACCATGCATGGCTAGACAATGCATCCCTAGAATCAAACCATAGCCGATAAAACCAAGCATATATGCGTCGCATTCAAACTTGACGCCCAACACTGATATCCTCAAATCATAGAAAAATGAGTCGTGCCTCCAATGGGGTTTGAGACAATAATGGGATCCGAAACCATACTAGCACTAAGGTGTAGAGACTCAACCACAGAATCAGATATAAAAGAATGTGAAACACTAGAATAAAAAAGAGTCCTAACAGAATGATTGGAAAGAGAAATCAAACCTTCAACATAAACTTTCCTACCTCTGTCTGGTACACTGGCCATGAGAGCATTCACCTTCCCTCCAAAAGATCCTGCCCTTTGGCGTTGTCCTTGCATCTTCGGTCAATCCCTAGAAAAGTGTCTGACCTCACCACAGTAAAAACAAGCATTCTTCTTTTTTCTGCAATTTTTGAACAAATGAACCACGCGTCCACAACCATGACATTTCCTCTTGTCTTGAGTTTTGTCATTCTTTCCACCCTTCTTTTGTTGTTGCTGCTCTTTCTTGGGCCACAATTTCTTGTTTTGTGCCTCATCAGTCTTAGCTTCTTTCTTTTCACCTTTGTCTTCTTCATGCATCAATGCAATATCAACTAGCTTCTCGAAAGCTGCCCTCATCGGAATATGAGACAAAGCCAACCCATGGTGGGGTTCATTCAATCCTCTTGCAAATCTCAAAGCTTTCTTGTGCAGGGCATTCACTTGCTCCAAGCCTAACCTCGCCAACTGATTGAATTTATTGACATACTCTTTGACAGATAGGCTTCCTTGCTTAAGTGCCAAAAACCTTTCCATTTGCATACTCCCTTTTTCCTGAGAAAGAAACTTCATCTTGAATCTCTGTCGGAAATCATCCCAAGTCTCAACTGGACGCCCTGCTTGCATCACTTCCCACCAGAACAAAGCCTCATCCTTAAGCTGCCAAATGACCAACTGAATCTTCCTACGGTCGTCAACCTCAAAAATCCCAAACATATCCTCTGCCTCCTTATGTCGATACCAAGACTTTGATTAATGCCAACAAAAGAAGTTGCAATGGAATTCATGTCATAGAGATAAGATACACACACACACGATGAGTCGTGTTAGAATTATGTTAAAATCTATCCTCAAGTATAACACGAATATACAAAACAAAGAAAATATATATATTTATAAGGCTTTAAAAAGGCAGAAATATACAAAAACAGCTCTACCAGTCGATTGGTCAGAGAATTTTTGTATATAACTGCTACTTTCGAAAAGTTTTTATCTAAACGATTTAAAGTCTAAATTCAACAAGTCAACTGATGATTTTTAATCAGTCGAATGATTCGACCCAGAAACCTTTTTTATGAAGAGTCATCTTCTTTCATGAAGAGATTTCTCTTCAATAATCAAGGGAAGTGGAAACAACTTTTTACAGAAACTCTTCATAAAGAATTGCTACCTTTCTATCAGTATATATACTCTTCATTTATGATTTCCAAATCACCGAATCATTCTATTTCTTATCTAATTTCTGAATTGAATTTCTACACTCTTGCAATACAAAATCTTTCCCAAATTCCAATATTTGTTGAATCCTTGAATTGATTTAATATCACTTGATTCAACAAGAAATTTTCTACCTAAAATCTTCGCATTTAAATCATATAATCGAGGATAAGATTATAGGAAGGGTGTACTTAAACTGTTTACTATCCGTATTGATTCAAGAACACAAAGCAGAAGTCAAAACGCTTGTAATTGTATAGTTGCTCAGGCGAGAGGTATCCTTGTTGGGGCTCGGGTGTACAGACCTATTCCTCCGGGTTAAGAAAGGGCGTGATAGTGAATTCCTAAGAGGAGCTTCGGGACTGGACGTAGGGCGGGAAGTCTGAACCAGTATAAAATTCCTGGTGTCGTTTCTTATTGCATTTAATTTTGATATATTTCTATTGCTAAGCTTTTACCTGTGTAACTATTGTATATTAGCTAGTTAGTATATCATCTATATTTCCACTATATCCATATAGATCCTGCTTAAGTCGTAAACATCGACTTTTCAACGGGTATCAGAGCATGGCCATCATTTAACCATAAAATCGTTATATAATATTTAGACAATATGGATAATAACACTAGTACTAGCAATAACACCGGATACTCTGAAGGCCAATCCACTGCTAGACCACCCTTTTTCAATGGCATGAACTATAGTTATTGGGCTACACGAATGAGGATATACATGCAAGCAAATAGTTTTGATGCATGGAATATCACACAAAAAGAGTACACTCAACCTATTGCACTATTTAATGAATGGTCCACATCGGAAAAGCAGAGACTAATGCCAATTCTAGCGCTATGAACATGTTGCATTGTGCTTTAGATAGAAACGGGTTTAACCGGATTTGTATGCGCAACACAGCATATGAAATCTGGAGAACACTGAAAATTACTCATGAAGGTACTAACAAGGTTAAACAAAGCAAAATATCTATGCTTAAGAATCAGTTTCAAAATTTTAAGATGAATGAAAATGAATCCATAAATGATATGTATTCATGTTTTCAAAATATTTATCACTCTTTGTTAGGATTAGGAGAAAAGTTTTTCGATTTTGATATAGTGTCAAAAAATGTGAACTCCTTAACTAACGAATGGGAGAGAAAAGTATTAGCAATCGAAGAAGCTAATGATCTCTCTGCCATGAAATCAGAAGAGTTGATCGGTAATCTAATGTCTTATGAAGTAAATTTGCAGGCAAAGAAAGCACAGGTATAGGATAAGAAGAATATTGCTTCCATGCTGAGAAAGAAGATTCCGATTCAGACGAAGAAGATATTGCTTTCGTAGCAAAAAAATTAGAAAATTTCTAAAATACAGAAAAGGCCAAAGCAAAAATGTGAACAAGATTTCATCAAAAGAGCCTGACCCTGCACTGGTAGAATGCTTTAATTGTCATAAGACTAGACACTATCAAAAGAATTGTCCAGAATTGAAGAAAACCACAAAAAGGAAAAATAAAAGAGACGAGCATTTTCAGTCACTTGGGACAACTCGGATTCATCTTCTGAAAGTTACAGCGACAGTGAAAGTGAGCAAGCAAATATGTGCTTCATGGCTAAGGATAATGATGTAAGTGATTTTACTCTTGATGAATTAGTAGAAATTAATACTGAAATCTTAGAGTCTAGGAAAATGTTTAAACGAAAGTTTAAACAAGCTAACGAAGATAAAAAGAAAGCAGAATTTGAGAGAGATCATTTAAAAGATGAGAAAGAAAATTTAGAAAATGAAATTAGAAAATTACAAGAATCTCTTTCAGTAGCAAATTCTCAGATATCTATGTTGAATCAAGAAATTGAGACTCAAAAGAATAAAAACGATTTATTAACTTTTGAGAATCATGATTTAAATGATAAACTTAAAATTATAGAATTAGAAAATTCTAGTTTAAAAATTAAGTTAGAAAGCATTTCTAAAAACGTTAATAATTTTAACAAAGGAAGAGAGAATTTATCTAAAATACTAGAAAACTCTCAACTAGTTTTGCGTAAGAAAGGACTAGGATATGATAAAAAAAATAAAAAGGAAATCCAGTTCTAAAATTAAACTAGAAATTTCTAGTAGCAAATTAAATATTTCTACTGAGAAAAAATACTCGGGAAATATTAGTATATGGATTCCTAAAACAAATAATGTTCTCATTAGGAATAAATATATTAAAAACTTTTTAGATTTCGTTCATTATAATGATAATTATTTTTTCAAAAGGGATCCTGAACCCACTTTGGTTTGGCTTCCAAAGACTTAGCCCTTAGGACCCTAACAGAGGAAGTGGATACAATTTTAAATTATAATCTTTTGCAGGTACCACAAAAATTTATGACAATGATGAGCTAAAACTAAAAGGAGGACTTTTACACTCATTCTTCTCTATAAGTTATTTTTTAGACTTCAAAAAAAAACTCATCTCTACATAGTTCTTTAATAATAGTTGTTGCTTATTTAAATAGACATACTATTTTTAGTATTTTTCTCTAATGTACAGACCATTTATTAAACATATAATACCAATTTGTTTAGCAAAATTTATTTTCAAAGGAACTGTTAATATTAGTCTTGCCATTCATTTGATATACTATATTTAGTATATACGCTTGTATAAATTCTAGAGAAAAAGTGTTTTGTTTAAAAACTAATAAAGAAACGATAACCAAAAACCTTCGTATATTATGTCAAAGAAAGAAAAATCCCCATCAACACCAACCAAAACTTCAGACGAAACTTCATCCGATTCAATTAATATCATCACATCTCCTACTCAAAACAACGAACCAACTCCTTCTAGAAGCAAGACTTAAAAGAATGGATAAGAAAATGGACAAAAAGTTTGACAAAATTAAGGATTTTCTTAGAAGGATGTGGAAATCAATCACTTGCACTCTAGTAAACACTGGTCATGTGACGGATTCGGAGAAACAACCCATGTCTCCTCTCAATTGGACCTCTTCTGAAAGTACCGAATCCGATTACTTTTGGCTCAGTAGTGCGATATGTATGTTATTTGCTTTAGTATCTTTTTATTTCAAACTTGGTATTTATGCTTTTGGTTGTGTAATAATTTATGGTAGGAACCTCTATGTTTTTTTGGTTGTGTTGAACATTATGGTTGCTTAAAATGATTATGTTTTTTTAGCATCAATTTGTTAATGTCTTAATTTCTTTTTAATCGATGACAAAGGGGGAGAAATGCATCTCTCTTATGATTTGATTCCATGCTATATGTGCTATAACTTTTTATGATTCCATGCTACTTGAATATATGTTTGTTGCAGGAATCAAATGGTAAGTTTATAAATTTATGAACTAACAAATGTATTAAAGAAATTCAGGGGGAGCTAAACATTCAGGGGGAGAATTCAGAATTGTTGTCATCATTCAGAAAGGGGAGAATGTTGATACCAAGATTTTGATTAATGCCAACAAAAGAAGTTGCAATGGAATTCATGTCATAGAGATAAGATTATATATATATACACACACACACACACACGATGAGTCGTGTTAGAATTATGTTAAAATATATCCTCAAGTATAATACGAATATACAAAACAAAGAGAATACATACATATATATACATATATATTTATAAGGCTTTAAAAAGCCAGAAATATAAAAAACAGCTATACCAGTCGACTGGTCAGATAATTTTTGTATATAACGACTAGTTTTGAAAAGTTTTTATCTAAACGATTTAAAGTCTAAATTCAACCAATCAACTGATGATTTTTAATCAGTCGGCCGATTCGACCCACAAACCTTTTTTATGAAGAGTCATCTTCTTTTATGAAGAGATTTCTCTTCAATAATCAAGGGAAATAGACACAACTTTTTACGGAAACTCTTCATAAAGAATTGCTACCTTTCTATAATTATATATACACTTCATTTATGATTTCCAAATCACCGAATCATTCTATTTCTTATCTAATTTCTGAATTGCATTTCTACACTCTTGCAATACAAAAGCTTTCCCAAATTCAAATACTTGTTGAATCCTTGAATTGATTTAATATCACTTGATTCAACAAGCAATTTTCTTCCTTAAATCTTCGCATTCAAATCATATACTCGAGGATAAGATTATAGGAAGGGTGTACTTAAAATGTTGACTGTCCATGTTAATTCAAGAACACAAAGTAGAAGTCAAAACACTTGTAATTATTGAAGTCCTGTATAGCTGCTCAGGCGAGAGGCATCCTTGTTGGGGCTCGGGGGTACTGACCTATTCCTCTGGGTTAAGAGAGGGCATGATAGTGAATTCCGAAGAGGAGCTTCGGGACTGGACGTAGGGCGGGAAGTCCGAACCAGTATAAAATTCCTAGTGTCGTTTCTTATTACATTTACTTTTGATGTATATCTATTACTAAGCGTTTACCTGTGTAACTATTGTATATTATCTAGTTAGTATATCATCTATATTTCCGCTATATCCATATAGATCCTGCTCAAGTCATACACATTGACTTTTCAATTTAAGCCAATTTCTTACTTCTAAAAAGATCTCAGTTCCTCGGAAAGGCTTTCCTCCCATAACACATAAATCCTTGCATATCTTGGAGATTTTATCCTCTCGCGGAGGAGGGGGAACAACGGCTACTGCTGAGGGAGGGGAGTTTGCTTGGCCTCCGTCAGATGTCGTAACCTCGAGATATTACAGAATCAAGCCTGTATCTGAACGACCTCGGGAATATTCAATTCCCCAGACATGCTGAAAAGAAAAGGAAAAGGGATTCAAAGAGAGAATCGAAAGATATTTCATATGGCTTTGGGGAATATGTTTTTCAAAAATAGACTTTCCTTTGAAAATACTTTCTATTTGAAACCTTTTGAAAACAATTTTCAAAACCTTTTATCTGATTTTGTAACCTTCCGCTCTAATACCAAATGTGACACCACACGTCCATTAATGTCACTCTTTAACAGAATGAATTAAGTTCCGTGAAGCGTTATAGGTAAACAGAAACATAAACATCACAAGACAGATATAAAATAGCAGCGGAAATTTAAAACTTTATTTTCCAACAGAAAACATCGTGGTCCAAAATCCAGTTATAACATCGGTCTGAAATATTGAAAACGAACTACATCAAATAAAAGTATTTGCCTTGTACTAAAATTATTAAAGTACAGTAATAGAAAACCATAGTCCCCAAAAAGAGTCATATCAGAGTAGACAAATAATCAAAGCGTTATATCTAAGCAATATCCAAAATCCAAGCTGAAATAGGAGAGAGAAAATCCTAATCAAGCCTAAGCATTCCCATACCTAAGAACCTAGGGGGAAAGGAAGAGAGAGAAAAGCAAACAAAATGGGTCAGACTAAAGTCTGGCGAGTCCAGTTACTTTTAGCATGTAAATAAGTAAAAGCATCATGACAGGCATAAAAACTGAATGAGTGACAGCAATATTATATGATAGGTATAACAGACTGAACAGGATAAGCAGGATGAACTGAACAGACTTTGCTTCTCAAATGCTTTTCTCTGCACCAATACTAGCATAACAAATATAAATGATCCCACAGAAACATAATGGTAGACTTAAGTGTACTTCTAGTAAACGGGTTTACCCCAAATAGTAATAACAGGTACCCCAACATAAATAACGGGTGTTACCCTAACTATATATAACCAGTGTTACCCCAACCATAAATCACTGGTGTTACCCCAACCATAAATAATTGGCACCTAAACAGGCAGGAGTAGATGTACGTTAATCACTACCCCCAATCGATCGGCTCTCTATCCCATAAATACCCTGTGTCGGCCCTATAGTAGGATGTATCACTTCCTATAGTGGCAGCCCCCATATAGACACAGCCATATCTACTGGTGTTATGGCATCTTATTATCCCTAAGCAATCTGGAACCATTCACGCACATGACTCTGTCGGAATGCGCTATCATAATACTTCTTCCCATATTAACCTCTTATAATAACTCAGTAAGCGTTCCCCGACCCCTACCTAGTTTTGGGTCCCCTTATAATACCTGTATGGGTTACTGACTAATATGGGTAACACACAACAGATGACATAAGACAACCCCTTAGACTTGTATCCCCAACTGCTAGGATTTCGACAGGTTATGCCTAACAGTTTAACAAGCCCGCATAACCCCAACATATAAAACAGGTTAAGTTTATCTGGTTCGTATAACCCCCCAATGATTCAACATATTTACTTAACCCCATAGATTCAAACAGGTTTACTTAACCCCTACATGATTTAACAGGTTCATATAACCCCCACAGATTCAAACAGGTTAAGTATTACAGTTTCATTGCATGTTTCGCTTAATCTATTGATTAAGCCTATATGTTTACATGCCCCAACCCTCATGTCATAATTCACAGTATTAGATATGCCCTAAATTATAGTCATATATCATAGTATTGGCTATGCCCCCAAATCCCAGTTATGATTTATAATACAAGATATGACCCAAATTGACTTTCCCAACCATTCCCAATTTCGTTTGTTCTTTCGCATATTTCAGCGATAGGCCTAGGCTCGATGGAAGCCTGGCTATAAAAATAAAAAGGGAAAGAGGGAGAGAAGAGAACAGAAAATAGGCATAATAACATAATATGCATACAATAACAGAAGTAGGCATGTCATAAATAGGCATATAAGAACTGAATGGTAGATCTGGTGTACATGTAATGGCAGATCTGTTTAGGTATGAATAATGATTCAAAACAAACATAGGTTTAGATCCAGATTTATAGACATATCATGATTACTTGTTAAATGTTTATATCTAAAAATAACATGAACTCATAGAGACTGGATCTAAGGAACAGAGAAAACTAAGCAGATCTTGCAGAAGAAATTCTTGTATGCATGTAAGTTGTTGTTGAAGAAGAAGTTGGCTAACTCAATCCAAGCAGGGGAAGCACCTCGCTCCATTACTTTTTATGTGTAAAACAATAGAAACGAGGTCTAATATATAGCCTACCATCAACGGATCTCATTTAGAAACGAGTCTAGGTTCAGAAATGAACCTGGATGGATCTGCGGTGGGACCCCAGGGGTCGACCCTAGGGTCGACACCCCCTTGAATGGGTCGACCCATAGGTCAACCAGAATCCTACTTCAATTTCCCGCTTTGGTTTTTTGAAATATTTTGAATTCTGAACTTGATTTGTTTATATATATTTCTCTTATGTGTATATAAACTTCTAGGCTTAATAACTTCTTCATACGATGTCCGTTTTACTTAAACTCGGAGTATATCTTAAGCATGATTCCGAGACGAACGCAACGGTGCAGTCTGTTTTACTTAATTCTTAATATTTGATTAAGTATTGTTTAGTTTATCATTATAGTGTTCTTATTGAAATTACGGGGTGTTACAGTTATGGATCTTCCATCGTAAGGCTCCATCATCACTGATCCAAGCATTGCCACCTACTTTCCTGTTTAATATTAAGAGTGGAGAGGTCAGAACAAAAAGTTCTGGTGAATGAAAATTACGTAAGTTTTTAGGAATAACTACCTCTTATATTTGGCAGTATAAATTCTTCACGATATGTCTACGCAAACAAACTACACACAATTAAACATATAAGACGAATATTCTAACAGTCACTTAAGGCCTATATGTAAATCTAATGGCAGACGTGCATATAGTCACTTAATACCCCCACATGGTAATCTAAGAGCGGACATTCTTATGGTCATTTAATACCCCCATGAAGTACTTTAGGGGTGGACATTCTTACTGTCATTTAATACCCCCACGAGATGGCTATTCCTAGCCACGTAAGGCCATTTGCTAATTTATTAAGGTTCAACATCCCTACGGACACTTGATACCCTATAGAAGATCCCAGCTACTTAAGACCTCGTCTCCAACATGTACATCATAAATAATAACTCTTCTTATAGGTTGAGAAATAGTAACGACCACTTACTACTGGGATAAGGTCAGGAACATTGCTTCATTTAAGAAAATCCTCCTGGCAGACCGCCTTGTTACTATCTAGCTGTCCCTATGGGTGAACTCCTAGTTACCTAGACGGTGGTTCCTTCAGGTCATTTATATATAATTCATCCCTAGGTCAGCCCTCACTAGCCCCTTTAGAGTAAGGAATACCCAATGACCATTTAAGACCTTTATAAGGGCGGACCCAATGACTTTAGCCTTTCTAAAGAATAAACATTAGAAGAGGCCTAATGTTCTAACCACTTAGTACCCACCTTCTCAAGCCAGGCCTCTGCCTCACACACGAATACATATACACACACGCGCGCGCGCTTGACATCTCACATTAAAACCGACTACTTGTAGATGCTGGATTTGCCGGGTGGTTCCGGGCAGACTTCTACTACAAGTAAGTCTTAACCTCACATCTCAGCGTAATAATTATAATGCCCCAAGGCACTTAGACCTGTCACGTTAACCACGCTTACTTGTAGATGCTAGATATGTCGGCCGGTTACGGGAAGGCTTCTACTACAAGTAATGGTTAACCTCATGTCTATGTGTCACTATTTATAATTTAAGTCATTAACCCACAAATATACGTACAAATTCCTATGAGGGCATTCTAATTCTATTTCCTAACCTAAATGTATTTATTATGCATATATATTATGTTAATTATGTTGTACATATATAGGTAATGTAACTGCCCAAATTTTTAATCATTTAGTTAAATATTTAAATTTGATTTTAGATGGTTATTTGGAGATTAATAACTCTAATTCAATGATTTGGAATATTATAATAATATAAATAATAGAATAATAAATTTATTCTGAAATATTTGAGAATATGTAGGATTTGTGTTTTATATGATATGGCAATGTAAAAGAATTTAATATTGTTTGGTTTAGAATTATATTGATGGTTTCATTTATTAAATAACGTTTAAACATATAATTTATAATTTTAATTATAAAACTAGCTGCAGTAGCACAGTGGTTCATAATATAACATTTTGAATTTTAATTGGACATGCATGATCCAATATAAGTCTGATTTCTTTGAAAAAAGAAATGTCTAAATTTATTGGATTATAATTTTCTAATGAAGCAGGAAAAATCAAGTTTTTATATTGTAGATTTTGTTTTATGTCCAAATCAAATTTTCGAATAGTCGCTATAGAATTCGTTTATAAAGTTTATTTATATACAAATAAAGGATTTTTATTTTATTGAATATCGATTTAGCTTGAAACTCAACTCGAAGTATTTTATTATTGTATGTTTCGGATTTTGTTTAAATTGGTGGTCGCGTGCGAATTATAAACGACGAGTGTTGTATGCCAAAAATATTGCTAGTCGCTTTCGTAAAATATCGTTCGTCGCCTTCAAATAAAAATAATCAATCACAATGAATTTAAAACATCTATTTCCTCACACATGCCCGTTGTTTAAATCACATGTGTTTGCCAATTTTCACTAATCCAAACTGAGAACAAATGTGGGCGATTTTTTGAAGCCATGTGTGTGTGCTAAAATCTCTGGTTTCTTCTCTTATTTAAATGCACATGGTCTTCATCCTTTTTCCACTAGCATTAGCCTCATTCCTTTGCTTTCCTTGCTTTCCTTCCATCAAGCAAACAAAACAATTTGTTTTTTTTCAAAAAAAAATTGATATAAAACCAAATCAAAATTTATTAAAAAGGGGCCAACCCCTATTACTCCTACCAACCAAAATCTACACCCTAGTAAGAAAAATCCCTGAAAAGAAAGAAAAAATTCGACTAATTAAAATTGTCTGTACTTCGTTCGACGGTGTTCTACTGAGACGACCCGAAATCCCGTTCTCACGGAAACAAGGGTTATCTTTGGAATATAACACAGAAACAGATTATAGCAGAACAGAATTAAATAAATACACCAGAATGAACAATAGAATATACTGGATAAAAGTAATCATCAGAGTTACACAGTATACAGGATCTTACTTAGTACAAATACAGTTCAGCTATACATAAATGTCTACAGCGGAAATAAACAAAATATGTACAATAGGAGCTGAACAGCATAAAATGAAATAAATGATAGAATCCATCTTCAGCTCCAGCTATCCAGAAAAAAGAACCAGCTAAACCTGAATACAAGGCTGCCCGTGTAGAAAAAGGGGCACCCGAGTTTGAGAGTGAAACAAACTACGAGTCAGTCATGGGACTGGTATGAGAAATCTACTCAACACATATATAATATGGCAAATCACAGGACCACGCCACTTTCGTGGAACGGGTTTACTCCTTGGGATTGCCAGTGCTTTAAAACAAATCTTTCTTTTAAACATCGCTATGCTTTTTATAAAAATGAAGCCATTATAAGACTCAGTTCCCATCACACAATGCAACGCAAACCGGAGGATAGAGTTTTACCTTATAACGGCCAAAATATGCTTGATACGAATAAAACAAAGGCATTTGATATTATTGCTAGTGTCAATATGTTTTGAAAATAATTTCAAATCATAACTATCAATCATAGACGGCATGGGTACCATATATCATGTCGCCATATATATATACAATCAAAACCGCACGATGTCGTACTTGGAAATTGGATTTCCGTCATGAACCAAGGCAAAAGATAGTCCTTACCGAATTCGAGACTGCCTAGCCCGAGTCTCAGGCAAGCGCGCAGGCAAGCCTTGGATCGTCAGGGCCGGTCCACACGGAGTGGATTAAAATGCCTGAGCACTACGTTTCGCCGCCCTTTGGGGCGTAAGCGAGCCAACGAATGACTCCATCGGACCCGGATCGTCCGATCTAACCGAGGCGCCTCGCAACAGCAACAACCACATAAGTCAAACTCGTCAGGGCGTGTAAAACCACTGACGCCACTTTTAGCTAGGAGGAAACGTAGGCCCTCCCTGAGGTCCTTTCTCCCGTTTCTGGTTCATACCGGGGTGTGAGGCTCGCGATTTCACGTTATACACAAAGCTACGCCACACAGGCGGTGCTTTGATCGTCACCACAAGACTTTGCTTTTCAACAGAAGCCCTGATCGTTTGCCACTTAGGTATGCCACACTAGCAATTCATGCCATGCGACTGATGTCCATCGATATACAACCTCTGAGCTCGTGCGTCACAGAGAAGGGCGTTAAGCAAAAGAATAAATTCTCCGCCGCCAAACAGATGTATATTTAACAGAAATCAATCAACACAGAATAAACTCCAATGTCAGACACACAGTCCATTTACAAGTCCGTTCTGGGTCTGAACGAAACCGGAGGCACTAAATACCTCGCAAACCCTTCGATCACCACGTACGTCTGGACGATCACCACTCATTATCCATATTTCGGGATGCCTCCCAATCAGGACCTCGGTTACCATCCAAACGAGGTGAAGATCTCCGGTCTTCGACCGTCGTCTTCATCTTCGAATTTCAATCGTCGGTCGATTATTTGAAATGAGAATTTACTCAGCCTTTTCAAATAATTCACGCATATTTAGAATTTCAAATCAATTTATTTCAATGGTTGAATTATTCGACAACACCAATATTGTTCTTTAATGTAATTTTCACACCAAACACATTCAACCATCAAAAGTCACATAAATCAAGCAAATTCAGTTTATTTCCATTCCATATCGCTTATGGTATTTTATAACTATTTATCGCTATTTTTATCTATCTTAAAATAGCTGATTTATTCAAAACGACGCTTCGGGCCATAAAGCGGCCGTGGCGCTGTTTTTCTTCAGATTTGATTTACACATATCTGAGCATCTAACCGTTGGATCTTCACAAAATTTACATCATTAGAAAGGTATTTTCAAAACGAATCCAACGGTTCCAGTTTCAGGAAAATCCGACGGTCGGATCTCCTGGTACAATCGTTTGAAGTTTCGATTTCAAAATACGAACTGCAGCGTCGTTATTCGATTAAATATATAATTATATTTATATATATATAAATATAATCGCTTCTGGCGCTGTTTTTCTTCAGATTTGAATTAAACATTCCAGACAATCCAACCGTTGGATTTTTACAAGGTTGGTGCCGTTGGGAAGATATTTCCAAGGCGAACCCGACGGTTGAGGTTTCGGGACAATCCAATGGTCGGATTCCCCGTACTAGTTGTTTGAAATCATGGTTTCAAAATACGAACTGCACGGCTTCGTTTCGTTTTAATTTTATTTATATTTATATATTTATATAAATATAGTTCATTCAATGATTTCCATATCGTCTTCACTTCAAATATTTTTCTAACACCTTAAAATTTTGGAAAATTTCGCCATAACCTCCCCTGCACCGGGAGCATCGGGAAATCGCAAATAGCTTTCCCGGTCCTTCTAATCTCAAAAAGAAAAAGAAAAAGCCAAGCGGCTAGCCAACAGGCTCATAAAATCATCACCCAAACAAAACAGTAAATGTGTACCTATTTGTCGGGCACAAAATTTTATTCCTCTTCTCTAGCCCCTTCGCTATAACCTGTTCAATGAATATGCATGTACATATATATACAGTTCTTATCATTTATCATTTTCTATTCAACTTCATATTTGATTTCTATTTGGTTTAAAAACACCATTCATTCTAATGTTACATAAATAGGCGCAATTCATTTCATTAGCTAATTAATGAATATTTCAACTCATATATGTTTATTTTGAACAAGTGGCTATTTTTAACACTTCACATTTCAATGATTTATGCATACAATAAAAATGTGATTTTTATTGTAAAACAATTCATTTCAAAACACTATCTTTCTATATATTTCATGCTGGTGATAAAAATGGGTTTTTTATCATAAAACAATTTCTTTTAAAACGAGTTTATTTTACACAGTTCATATAGTCGATAAAAGGTGATTTTTATTATCAAACAATTTATTTCAAAATATGAATACCATTCAACACATGAATTTCTAATCAACGAATGAATATCAATTCAACACATGAATGTTTTCTATAGTTTCTATATATAGATAAAAATGCGATTTTTATTATCAAACAATTTATTTCAAAATATGAATACCATTCAACACATGAATTTCTAATCAACGAATGAATATCAATTCAACACATGAATGTTTTCTATAGTTTCTATATATAGATAAAAATGTGATTTTTATTATCAAACAATTTATTTCAAAATATGAATACCATTCAACACATGAATTTCTAATCAACGAATGAATATCAATTCAACACATGAATGTTTTCTATAGTTTCTATATATAGATAAAAATGTGATTTTTATTATCAAACAATTTATTTCAAAATATGAATACCATTCAACACATGAATTTCTAATCAACGAATGAATATCAATTCAACACATGAATGTTTTCTATAGTTTTTATATATAGATAAAAATGTGATTTTTATTATCAAACAATTTATTTCAAAATATGAATATCATTCAACACATGAATTTTCTAATCAACGAATGAATATCAATTCAACACGTGAATGTTTTCTATAGTTTCTATATATAGATAAAATGTGATTTTTATTATCAAACAATTTATTTCAAAATATGAATACCATTCAACACATGAATTTCTAATCAACGAATGAATATCAATTCAACACATGAATGTTTTCTATAGTTTCTATATATAGATAAAAATGTGATTTTTATTATCAAACAATTTATTTCAAAATATGAATACCATTCAACACATGAATTTCTAATCAACGAATGAATACCAATTCAACACATGAATGTTTTCTATAGTTTTTATATATAGATAAAAATGTGATTTTTATTATCAAACAATTTATTTCAAAATATGAATATCATTCAACACATGAATTTTCTAATCAACGAATGAATATCAATTCAACACATGAATGTTTTCTATAGTTTCTATATATAGATAAAAATGTGATTTTTATTATCAAACAATTTATTTCAAAATATGAATACCATTCAACACATGAATTTCTAATCAACGAATGAATATCAATTCAACACATGAATGTTTTCTATAGTTTCTATATATAGATAAAAATGTGATTTTTATTATCAAACAATTTATTTCAAAATATGAATACCATTCAACACATGGATTTCTAATCAACGAATGAATATCAATTCAACACATGAATGTTTTCTATAGTTTCTATATATAGATAAAAATGCGATTTTTTATTATCAAACAATTTATTTCAAAATATGAATACCATTCAACACATGAATTTCTAATCAACGAATGAATATCAATTGAACACATGAATATTTTCTATAGTTTCTATATATAGATAAAAATGTGATTTTTATTATCAAACAATTTATTTCAAAATATGAATACCATTCAACACATGAATTTCTAATCAACGAATGAATATCAATTCAACACATGAATGTTTTCTATAGTTTCTATATATAGATAAAAATGCGATTTTTTTATTATCAAACAATTTATTTCAAAATATGAATACCATTCAACACATGAATTTCTAATCAACGAATGAATATCAATTCAACACATGAATGTTTTCTATACAAGGAATAAATATAGTTTAAGCAGATGAAAATAATTCAAACATACGAATTTTATTCAAAATTTCGGCAGCATAACGGCAGGGTAGTTAAAACCGGGACCGTCCCTAGTACGGCTCCTCGCTCTACCTTAAAACCTCGCGGTTTTTGACAATGGGGATCATGCATCTAGTTCGCACGCAGGCGGCATGTATATATTTATTTCATTTCCACAAAACTAATCCTATGTGGTTTCAACCAAATATTTCTCAACCACAAACGGGTATTTTTCAACCAATATCAATCACAAACAATCCCAAACAACCATTCGCTATCAATCAATTATCACAACAATTTCAACCAATAAATATCGTCCATGGTTTGTGGACGAGGGGCGTAGATATATATATATATATATATTATATAGCAATTCACTTTTATTTCAACACATATATATATAGCAAAAGAAATTGAAAAGTGAGAAATTCTCACACATTTATAATTTTTAAATCAGAAATCTCACCAATAGCTATCCAACTACGACTCTTCCTTAGAGAAATCTTCGCCAATCTCGCCTTTTGTCGCTTCGTTGCCCGTATTCTCTACATATGTAAAAATCGAATTTTTACTATGTTATTCAATATATAAAAATCGAATTTTGACTTCGCTATTCAATATATAAAAATCGAATTTTTACTATGCTATTCAATATATAAAAATCGAATTTTTACTTCGTTATTCCATATATAAAAATCGAATTTTTATTATGCTATTCAATATATAAAAATCGAATTTCAATAATATAGATTCCGCCTTTTCAAAAATAAAGATTATATTTTTTATATTCCTATGATGTAAAGATTATATTTTTATTACTTTAAAAATATAAAAATCATATCTTACTTCTTCTACTTAATAAAAATTCCGTCTTTTCTATTTTAAAAATATGATCTTTTCTATTCTAAAAATCTGATCTTTTCTATTTTAAAAATATGATCTTTTCTATTCTAAAAATCTGATCTTTTCTATTCTAAAGTCCTAATCTTTTTCCTATCCTAAAGTTTAAATCTTTTTCTATTCTAAAGTTTAAATCTTTTTCTATTTAAAATCTAAATCTTTTTCTTTTTACATCTTAAAATAAAATCAGTTTTTAAAACCTTTTCAAAATCAGTTTTAAAACCTTTCAAAAGAAATCAGTTTAAACCCTTTAAAAAAAATCAGTATTCTTATACTTTTAAAAATCAGTATTTTATACTTTTAAAAATCAGTATTTTATACTTTTAAAACGAAATTTTCAGAAGTAAAATAGAAATAAAATAAAACAAAATACTTACTGTAACCTGCGAAAGGGGGGGTCGACAGGGTCGGCGGCGAGAGGAGGAGCGGGCGGCTTCAGTGTCTCGAACGGTGGGGGCCTCGCGAATTGGGGCGTCGTCTTCGTCGGAGCTCGTGCGATCTGGGGGGGCTTCGGGGGTTGCGCCACTGGGAGGAGGAAGGCTGGACGGAGGGGGGGCGGCGATGTCTTCGTCGGCGGCGTTCGCTTGAGGGGGGCGGTCGATAGTTTTTAGGGTTTTTTTTTTCTTTTATTTTCGTTTGAAATTGAAATGAACGGGGGGGCCAGAACGAAGGATAAAGGGAGGGAATTAAAAATATATTTTTTTTTATTTAATTTTGCAAAAAGTTGACTTTTACATACGACCTCGAAACGAGGCCTACCGCCTGTCGCCCATAGCGTTTTACCCCCATCCCGAACACAATGAGATATGCATCGCAAGCTGATTTGATCGTTACAATCAGTTTCCGTTGAATTTACATTTAAATCACTATATTGAATTCTAAACGTACATTTCAAATTACCGGGGCCACATACTAACTAGAAAAATTCCAGAAAAATATTTTCTAGCTTCGTATTGACGATACAGTCCTAACAAAACTAGTTTCGTCGAATTCTGAGACCGTTTGAAAAATGGCCAATTTCCAGTCGATTAAAATCAATGGAAACTGGTCAAATGCGTTTTCCTTTGCCACGCTCACATATTGATTCGAAAAATTATGAAATTTGAAACCTAACAATAACTTGACACTGCGGATCCAACAAAAGTGGTTTCGTCGAAATCCGAGGTCATTTGCAAAATGTCCATTTTTAAGGGCCTGAATTCCATAGCAACTATTCAGAATTTTCAACTGGACATATCTTTTGATTCCCGCTATCAAATTTCGATTGGTCGGATTCGTTAGAAAGATATCATCAAACAGATCCTAATGTTTTTGGTTTCACTAAAATCCGGATTGTTTTGCACCCGGTATATTCAATTGAAGTTTGAAATCGAATTATCGAACTACCGCGCTATTTTCAATTCTATATATAAATATAATTAATTATATTCGTTTTCAAATGTCGATTCAAACTCAGTTTTCATCGCCATTATTTAAAATATTTATTTTAAATATTTAAAATCCATTATTTTAGCCAATTTAAAAATTTTAAATTGGTTCAGATTTTCTGGGTCGTTACAATCTCCCCCACTTAAAACTTTTCGTCCCCGAAAAGGAACAAAGTCGAAAAGTGGTTTGATAAACCTACAATCCCACAATACAACAACCAATTTGTTTTTAACCTTTCTAAAATATTCTGATCAAATCCTATATTCCTTCAAAAATCATTCTGAGTATAGAATAAATAGTGCACATCCATAGGAAGAAAATTGCAATAGAATAGAGAATTAAATGGTAATGCAAAGTAGGGTAAATGTACCTTGCACCAGAGTCAATCAGAGATATCTACTCGGCATCTAGGATAAGCTTTGAATGCTCTCCTCAGTTTCCCAAGTACAATCTCGCGGATCTCCACTCCATTGCACTTTGACTAAGTGAACCTTCTTGTTTCTCAGCTCTTTGGTTTCTTTGCCGATGATCTTTAGCGGCTCTCGCCTCACAGCTAATTCTGGAGTAATTTCAATATCCTGCTGAGCTGCTTCTTCCACGATCAAGTCTGGATCATGAACGTGCTTTCGAAGTTGAGATATATGAAATACATCATGCACTCCAGGCAACCAGTCAGGCAGTTTGACCCTATAAGCGAGAGTCCCAATCCGTTCCAGAATAGGAAACGGACCAATGAATTTGGGTGCCAACTTTCCTGTTTTACCGAACCGGATAACTCCTCTCATCGGCGATACTTTCAAATATACATAGTCGCTAACTTCAAAGGATATATCTCTTCTTCTTCTATCGGCATAGCTCTTTTGTCGGCTTTGAGCGGCGAGTAATCGCTTTTTAATAAAATCGACTTTGTCGGCAGCTTCTCGAATCATATCGGGACCCAACACAAGTCTATTTCCTGGCTCGACCCAACAAGCAGGAGATCGGCACGGTCTACCGTACAATGCTTCGAATGGCGACATTGTCAGACTCGCCTGGTAGCTGTTGTTATAAGAGAATTCAGCCAAATGCAGATGGTCTTCCCATGATCCACCGAAATCTAGAACACAAGCCCGCAATAGATCTTCTAAAATGCGATTCACCCTCTCAGTCTGACCGTCTGTCTGAGGATGATAAGCGGTGCTCAAGTTCAACTTCGTTCCCAGCTCGACTTGAAATGCTTCCCAGAATTTGCTAGTGAATATCGTATCTCTATCACTTACTATACTGAGCGGCACTCCATGTAGTCTAACTATTTCCCTGAAGTATATCTGCGCCAAACTCTGAGCGGTTCTATTTGATCTGACAGGTATGAAATGGGCGGTCTTCGTGAAACGATCTACGATCACCCAAATACTGTCATTTCCTTTTCTGGTCCTGGGCAAACCATCAATGAAATCCATAGAAATATGTTCCCACTTCCAGCCAGGAACTTCTAGCGGTTGTAATAATCCAGCCAATTTCTGCTGGTCACTCTTGACTAGCTGGCAAGTAGGGCATCGGCTAACATATAAGGAAATGTCCCTTTTCATCGACTTCCACCAGAAAGTGCGTTTGATGTCATTATACATTTTGCTTACTCCCGGATGGATACTGAGTTTTGATTTGTGGCATTCATCCAGAACTTCTTTTCGAAGCTCAGGAATGTTAGGGACACAGATTCGACCTTTGAGCCTTAAAATCCCATCTTTGTCTACTTGAAAACTCGAGGGTTCGCCTTGTTGAATTATCCCTCTGATCTTCTGAATGAAGTGATCATCCTCCTGAAGAGCAGATATCTTATCTAGCAATGAAGTCGTGATAATAAAGCTGGCGATCATTACATTCTTCCGGCTTAATGCATCAGCCACGACATTGGCTTTTCCTGGAGTATATATAATTTCAAAGTCATATGCTGTAAGAAACTCCAGCCAACGTTGCTGCCTCAAATTCAAGTCCTTCTGAGTGAACAGATATTTTAGCGATTGGTGATCTGTAAACAGTTCAAATCTCTCACCCAGAAGATAGTGTCTCCAGATTTTCAAAGCGAATGCTATAGCCAATAACTCAAGATCATGAGTTACGTAGTTCTTCTCGTGCGGCTTCAGTTGACGGCTAGCATAAGCAATCACTTGGCCTCTTTGCATTAACACTGCGCCAAGGCCTTCTCTAGAAGCATCAGTCCACACTTTTAAATCTTGGTTGCCATCGATAATGGTTAACACTGGAGCAGTTGTTAGTCTTAACTTTAGCTCTTCGAAAGCCTCCTCACTTTCTGGAGTCCATTTGAATTTAGAATGCTTCTTTGTAAGCTTTGTTAAATGACCAGATATCTTCGAAAAGTTTTTAACGAACTTCCGGTAATAGCTAGCCAATCCGAGAAAACTGCGGACTTCAGTGGGAGTACTAGGCTGTTTCCAGTTCTGAATAGCTGTGATTTTACTTGGATCCACAGCAATTCCTTCTTTCGATACGACGTGGCCCAGAAATTTTACTTCATCTTGCCAGAAGATACATTTGGAAAATTTGGCTTTCAATACATTCCTTCTGAGGATTTCTAGAACCTGTTCCAAATGTTTTTCATGTTCGGCTTTCGATTTAGAGAAGATTAGAATATCGTCAATGAAAACCAGAACAAATTTATTCAAAACTCCTCTAAATACTCTGTTCATCAGATCGACGAAGTAAGCTGGAGCGTTACATAAGCCGAACGGCATTACTAACCACTCGTAGAATAAGTCGGGGCCTCTGAACGCTGTCATTGGAACACACTCTTCGGCAATTCGAAGTTGATGGAATCCTGTAGCTAGGTCCATTCGTGAGAATACTTGTGCTCCATTTAATCGATCCAACAAATCATCTATTCGCGGCAATGGATATTTGTTCTTTATTGTCTGTTTGTTCAGATCTCGATAATCCACACATAGACGTAGAGTACCGTCAGATTTTGGGACAAATACCACTGCTGCACCCCAATCAGAGAAACTAGGCCTGATCAGACCTTTCCATACTAGCTGTCTTGTTTGATTGTCTAATTCCTCCTTCTCTTTCAAGGACATTCTTCGAATAGCGTGAACTACCGGCCTTGCATTGGGAATTAAAGCAATCTTGAAATCTATTTCTCTCTGCGGAGGTAAGCGAACAACTTCTTCGAACACGTCCGCATAGTTCTTGACGACAGGAATATCTTTGATGAGGTCGGGAATATTCTCTGTGACTTCAGGAACATTTTCACTTTGGGCTGGAGAAACATTTAGAGCTGCCCAGAAGTCTTTTCTATTAGCATTCTGACCCTCACAGGGAATGGTTATATAATCACCTGATTTAATCTTCGCCTTTACGACTCTGTCGGCGCATTTAACTTCAGCTTCATATTTGGTCAACCAGTCTAACCCCAAGATAAGATCAAACTCTTTAAAATTCATGACGGCTGCGATGGTAGGAAACCGATAACGAGAGAAAGAAACCGGCACTCCACAAACCCAACTTAGATCAATGGAACCCCCAACCGGATTCTGGACAGTCATTGGTTCCTTGAGCTTTTTCAAATTCAAATCCAGTTTCTTAGCTGCATCTTTGGCAATGAAACTTCGTGACGCGCCTGTGTCAAACAGTACTTTGACTGGAATGTTTTTGACAGTAAGCGTGCCTTCTAAAACATCGGGCCTTTCTTGATTAGCTGAGGGCTCAGAAGTTTCTGCTATTTCATTTATATGTACTGCCTCAGGTTTTCTGAATAGCGGGCAGTTTTTCGCAATATGACCGGCCTGGTGGCACTTATGACATCCCCTTTTCTCTTGTAGCCTCCCACCGGATTTAGACCCATCCTTAACTTGTTTCTTTAGAGACCTACAACTTATCGAGAGATGTCCTTGTCTATTGCAGTTACTGCATATGGCAGTCGTGACAGGTTCTTTTTCAGATCTAGCCCTTTTTCGATTTACTTTAGGCTCTTTACTGACCTCAGACCTCGTACTAACTTCAGGAATATCAGTTTCCGACTCCTCTTTGTCACTACAACAAACTTCTTCTTCGTCGCATAACATTCCTTTCTTATGGAGATCTTCATACTGATAGGCCATATATATCATTTCAGAAAAAGGAAGCTTCACATGCCCCAATACCTTATTCTGGTATTTCCTTTGAAGCCCGTGAATAAATCTCATATTTTTCCTCTTCGGATTTTGAATTAGATGAGGAGCAAAGTGAGCAAGTTCGTTGAATTTCTTATGATATTCGGGAATGGTCATGTCACCTTGTATTAGATAAGAAAATTCATACATAATCTCTCGGTTGCTTCGGGAGGAGTAAATCTTTCTAGGAAAATCACTTTAAATCTGTCCCAGGTGATATCACCTTCTGGATTATCTTTGATGATTGTTTCCCACCAGATTAAAGCTTCTTCTTTGAGCGCCCAAGATGCTACTAACCGTTTCTGGTCATCTCTTAGCTGGATATGCTCAATGATTCTTTCGACAGAACTCATCCAAGCTTGAGTTTGAATAATAGATTCATTGCCCGAGAATTGGGCTCCACCCAGATTTCGATATCTCTTAAATAGAGCCTCTAGATCGGGTTCTGTATTCCTTCTGTTTCTGGCACTCATTTTTCTAGTACTTCTGCAATTAGCAGATCAAGTGTCAGGTCACAGAAAAGATAGTTTAAAATATAGAAACACATACTTCAATGTAAATGTGTCTATCGAGGTGTAATTTCATTCTGCTTTACTCATACTAGGATATTGCTGATCCTATCTGTATCGAGTTACCCGTCCTAGAACACTACTGGTTCTATTTCTGACGAGTTCGTTCAAATGTTATATTCCAGAACTAAGCTTAACCAAAGCTCTGATACCACGTTGAGACGACCCGAAATCCCGTTCTCACGGAAACAAGGGTTATCTTTGGAATATAACACAGAAACAGATTATAGCAGAACAGAATTAAATAAATACACCAGAATGAACAATAGAATATACTGGATAAAAGTAATCATCAGAGTTATACAGTATACAGGATCTTACTTAGTACAAATACAGTTCAGCTATACATAAATGTCTACAGCGGAAATAAACAAAATATGTACAATAGGAGCTGAACAGTATAAAAAGAAATAAATGATAGAATCCATCTTTAGCTCCAGCTATCCAGAAAAAAGAACCAGCTAAACCTGAATACAAGGCTGCCCGTGTAGAAAAAGGGGCACCCGAGTTTGAGAGTGAAACAAACTACGAGTCAGTCATGGGACTGGTATGAGAAATCTACTCAACACATATATAATATGGCAAATCACAGGACCACGCCACTTTCGTGGAACGGGTTTACTCCTTGGGATTGCCAGTGCTTTAAAACAAATCTTTCTTTTAAACATCGCTATGCTTTTTATAAAAATGAAGCCATTATAAGACTCAGTTCCCATCACACAATGCAACGCAAACCGAAGGATAGAGTTTTACCTTATAACGGCCAAAATATGCTTGATACGAATAAAACAAAGGCATTTGATATTATTGCTAGTGTCAATATGTTTTGAAAACAATTTCAAATCATAACTATCAATCATAGACGGCATGGGTACCATATATCATGTCGCCATATATATATACAATCAAAACCGCACGATGTCGTACTTGGAAATTGGATTTCCGTCATGAACCAAGGCAAAAGATAGTCCTTACCGAATTCGAGACTGCCTAGCCCGAGTCTCAGGCAAGCGCGCAGGCAAGCCTTGGATCGTCAGGGCCGGTCCACACGGAGTGGATTAAAATGCCTGAGCACTACGTTTCGCCGCCCTTTGGGGCGTAAGCGAGCCAACGAATGACTCCATCGGACCCGGATCGTCCGATCTAACCGAGGCGCCTCGCAACAGCAACAACCACATAAGTCAAACTCGTCAGGGCGTGTAAAACCACTGACGCCACTTTTAGCTAGGAGGAAACGTAGGCCCTCCCTGAGGTCCTTTCTCCCGTTTCTGGTTCATATCGGGGTGTGAGGCTCGCGATTTCACGTTATACACAAAGCTACGCCACACAGGCGGTGCTTTGATCGTCACCACAAGACTTTGCTTTTCAACAGAAGCCCTGATCGTTTGCCACTTAGATATGCCACACTAGCAATTCATGCCATGCGACTGATGTCCATCGATATACAACCTCTGAGCTCGTGCGTCACAGAGAAGGGCGTTAAGCAAAAGAATAAATTCTCCGCCGCCAAACAGATGTATATTTAACAGAAATCAATCAACACAGAATAAACTCCAATGTCAGACACACAGTCCATTTACAAGTCCGTTCTGGGTCTGAACGAAACCGGAAGCACTAAATACCTCGCAAACCCTTCGATCACCACGTACGTCTGGACGATCACCACTCATTATCCATATTTCGGGATGCCTCCCAATCAGGACCTCGGTTACCATCCAAACGAGGTGAAGATCTCCGGTCTTCGACCGTCGTCTTCATCTTCGAATTTCAATCGTCGATCGATTATTTGAAATGAGAATTAACTCGGCCTTTTCAAATAATTCACGCATATTTAGAATTTCAAATCAATTTAGTTCAATGGTTGAATTATTCGACAACACCAATATTGTTCTTTAATGTAATTTTCACACCAAACACATTCAACCATCAAAAGTCACATAAATCAAGCAAATTCAGTTTATTTCCATTCCATATCGCTTATGGTATTTTATAACTATTTATCGCTATTTTTATCTATCTTAAAATAGCTAATTTATTCAAAACGACGCTAAGCGGTCGTGGCGCTGTTTTTCTTCAGATTTGATTTACACATATCTGAGCATCTAACCGTTGGATCTTCACAAAATTTACATCATCAGAAAGGTCTTTTCAAAACGAATCCAACGGTTCCAGTTTCGGGAAAATCCGACGGTCGGATCTCCCGGTACAATCGTTTGAAGTTTCGATTTCAAAATACGAACTGCAGCGTCGTTATTCGATTAAATGTATAATTATATTTATATATATATAAATATAATCGCTTCTGGCGCTGTTTTTCTTCAGATTTGAATTAAACATTCCAGACAATCCAACCGTTGGATTTTTACAAGGTTGGTACCGTTGGGAAGATATTTCCAAGGCGAACCCGACGGTTGAGGTTTCGGGAAAATCCAATGGTCGGATTCCCCGTACTAGTTGTTTGAAATCATGGTTTCAAAATACGAACTGCACGGCTTCGTTTCGTTTTAATTTTATTTATATTTATATATTTATATAAATATAGTTCATTCAATGATTTCCATATCGTCTTCACTTCAAATATTTTTCTAACACCTTAAAATTTTGGAAAATTTCGCCATAACCTCCCCTGCACCGGGAGCATCGGGAAATCGCAAATAGCTTTCCCGATCCTTCTAATCTCAAAAAGAAAAAGAAAAAGCCAACAGGCTCATAAAATCATCACCCAAACAAAATAGTAAATGTGTACCTATTTGTCGGGCACAAAATTTTATTCCTCTTCTCTAGCCCCTTCGCTATAACCTGTTCAATGAATATGCATGTACATATATATACAGTTATTATCATTTATCATTTTCTATTCAACTTCATATTTGATTTCTATTTGGTTTAAAAACACTATTCATTCTAATGTTACATAAATAGGCGCAAATCATTTCATTAGCTAATTAATGAATATTTCAACTCATATATGTTTATTTTGAACAAGTGGCTATTTTTAACACTTCACATTTCAACGATTTATGCATACAATAAAAATGTGATTTTTATTGTAAAACAATTCATTTCAAAACACTATCTTTCTATATATTTCATGCTGGTGATAAAAATGGGATTTTTATCATAAAACAATTTCTTTTAAAACGAGTTTATTTTACACAGTTCATATAGTCGATAAAAGGTGATTTTTATTATCAAACAATTTATTTCAAAATATGAATACCATTCAACACATGAATTTCGAATCAACGAATGAATATCAATTCAACACATGAATGTTTTCTATAGTTTCTATATATAGATAAAAATGTGATTTTTATTATCAAACAATTTATTTCAAAATATGAATACCATTCAACACATGAATTTCTAATCAACGAATGAATATCAATTCAACACATGAATGTTTTCTATAGTTTCTATATATAGATAAAAATGTGATTTTTATTATCAAACAATTTATTTCAAAATATGAATACCATTCAACACATGAATTTCTAATCAACGAATGAATATCAATTCAACACATGAATGTTTTCTATAGTTTCTATATATAGATAAAAATGTGATTTTTATTATCAAACAATTTATTTCAAAATATGAATACCATTCAACACATGAATTTCTAATCAACGAATGAATATCAATTCAACACATGAATGTTTTCTATAGTTTTTATATATAGATAAAAATGTGATTTTTATTATCAAACAATTTATTTCAAAATATGAATATCATTCAACACATGAATTTTCTAATCAACGAATGAATATCAATTCAACACATGAATGTTTTCTATAGTTTCTATATATAGATAAAAATGTGATTTTTATTATCAAACAATTTATTTCAAAATATGAATACCATTCAACACATGAATTTCTAATCAACGAATGAATATCAATTCAACACATGAATGTTTTCTATAGTTTCTATATATAGATAAAAATGTGATTTTTATTATCAAACAATTTATTTCAAAATATGAATACCATTCAACACATGAATTTCTAATCAACGAATGAATATCAATTCAACACATGAATGTTTTCTATAGTTTTTATATATAGATAAAAATGTGATTTTTATTATCAAACAATTTATTTCAAAATATGAATAACATTCAACACATGAATTTTCTAATCAACGATTGAATATCAATTCAACACATGAATGTTTTCTATAGTTTCTATATATAGATAAAAATGTGATTTTTATTATCAAACAATTTATTTCAAAATATGAATACCATTCAACACATGAATTTCTAATCAACGAATGAATATCAATTCAACACATGAATGTTTTCTATAGTTTCTATATATAGATAAAAATGTGATTTTTATTATCAAACAATTTATTTCAAAATATGAATACCATTCAACACATGAATTTCTAATCAACGAATGAATATCAATTCAACACATGAATGTTTTCTATAGTTTCTATATATAGATAAAAATGCGATTTTTTATTATCAAACAATTTATTTCAAAATATGAATACCATTCAACACCTGAATTTCTAATCAACGAATGAATATCAATTCAACACATGAATGTTTTCTATAGTTTCTATATATAGATAAAAATGTGATTTTTATTATCAAACAATTTATTTCAAAATATGAATACCATTCAACACATGAATTTCTAATCAACGAATGAATATCAATTCAACACATGAATGTTTTCTATAGTTTCTATATATAGATAAAAATGCGATTTTTTTTATTATCAAACAATTTATTTCAAAATATGAATACCATTCAACACATGAATTTCTAATCAACGAATGAATATCAATTCAACACGTGAATGTTTTCTATACAAGGAATAAATATAGTTTAAGCAGATGAAAATAATTCAAACATACGAATATTATTCAAAATTTCGGCAGCATAACGGCAGGGTAGTTAAAACCCGGACCGTCCCTAGTACGGCTCCTCGCTCTACCTTAAAACCTCGCGGTTTTTGACAATGGGGATCATGCATCTAGTTCGCACGCAGGCGGCATGTATATATTTATCTCATTTCCACAAAACTAATCCTATGTGGTTTCAACCAAATATTTCTCAACCACAAACGAGTATTTTTCAACCAATATCAATCACAAACAATCCCAAACAACCATTCGCTATCAATCAATTTTCACAACAATTTCAACCAATAAATATCGTCCATGGTTTGTGGACGAGGGGCGTAGATATATATATATATATATATATTATATAGCAATTCACTTTTATTTCAACACATATATATATATAGCAAAAGAAATTGAAAAGTGAGAAATTCTCACACATTTATAATTTTTAAATCAGAAATCTCACCAATAGCTATCCAACTACGACTCTTCCTTAGAGAAATCTTCGCCAATCTCGCCTTTTGTCGCTTCGTTGCCCGTATTCTCTACATATGTAAAAATCGAATTTTTACTATGTTATTCAATATATAAAAATCGAATTTTGACTTCGCTATTCAATATATAAAAATCGAATTTTTACTATGCTATTCAATATATAAAAATCGAATTTTTACTTCGTTATTCCATATATAAAAATCGAATTTTTATTATGCTATTCAATATATAAAAATCGAATTTCAATAATATAGATTCCGCCTTTTCAAAAATAAAGATTATATTTTTTATATTCCTATGATGTAAAGATTATATTTTTATTACTTTAAAAATATAAAAATCATATCTTACTTCTTCTACTTAATAAAAATTCCGTCTTTTCTATTTTAAAAATATGATCTTTTCTATTCTAAAAATCTGATCTTTTCTATTTTAAAAATATGATCTTTTCTATTCTAAAAATCTGATCTTTTCTATTCTAAAGTCCTAATCTTTTTCCTATCCTAAAGTTTAAATCTTTTTCTATTCTAAAGTTTAAATCTTTTTCTATTTAAAATCTAAATCTTTTTCTTTTTACATCTTAAAATAAAATCAGTTTTTAAAACCTTTTCAAAATCAGTTTTAAAACCTTTCAAAAGAAATCAGTTTAAACCCTTTAAAAAAAATCAGTATTCTTATACTTTTAAAAATCAGTATTTTATACTTTTAAAAATCAGTATTTTATACTTTTAAAACGAAATTTTCAGAAGTAAAATAGAAATAAAATAAAACAAAATACTTACTGTAACCTGCGAAAGGGGGGGGGGGTCGACAGGGTCGGCGGCGAGAGGAGGAGCAGGCGGCTTCAGTGTCTCGAACGGTGGGGGCCTCGCGAATTGGGGCGTCGTCTTCGTCAGAGCTCGTGCGATCTGGGGGGGCTTCGGGGGTTGCGCCACTGGGAGGAGGAAGGCTGGACGGAGGGGGGCGGCGATGTCTTCGTCGGCGGCGTTCGCTTGAGGGGGGCGGTCGATAGTTTTTAGGGTTTTTTTTTTTCTTTTATTTTTGTTTGAAATTGAAATGAACGGGGTGGGGGCCAGAACGAAGGATAAAGGGAGGGAATTAAAAATATATTTTTTTTATTTAATTTTGCAAAAAGTTGACTTTTACATACGACCTCGAAACGAAACTAGTTTCGTCGAATTGACGATACGGTCCTAACAAAACTAGTTTCGTCGAATTCTGAGACCGTTTGAAAAATGGCCAATTTCCAGTCGATTAAAATCAACGGAAACTGGTCAAACGCGTTTTCCTTTGCCACGCTCACATATTGATTCGAAAAATTATGAAATTTGAAACCTAATAATAACTTGACACTGCGGATCCAACAAAAGTGGTTTCGTCGAAATCCGAGGTCATTTGCAAAATGTCCATTTTTAAGGGCCTGAATTCCATAGCAACTATTCAGAATTTTCAACTGGACATATCTTTTGATTCCCGCTATCAAATTTCGATTGGTCGGATTCGTTAGAAAGATATCCTCAAACAGATCCTAATGTTTTTGGTTTCACTAAAATCCGGATTGTTTTGCACCCGGTATATTCAATTGAAGTTTGAAATCGAATTATCGAACTACCGCGCTATTTTCAATTCTATATATAAATATAATTAATTATATTCGTTTTCAAATGTCGATTCAAACTCAGTTTTCATCGCCATTATTTAAAATATTTATTTTAAATATTTAAAATCCATTATTTTAGCCAATTTAAAAAATTTAAATTGGTTCAGATTTTCTGGGTCGTTACATCTACAAATGAAAATATCTGGCACATGCAATGCCTGGCACTGACGAAAACTAGCCTTTATAAATACATACAGTTCCTTCGTTTTCTTCTTAACTCAAAACCACGAAACAATAAAATATTGAAGTCTTTGGAAAGAATGAGAAAGAAAGTCATATGCCTTCATTCTTTCCACCCAGCATAAATTAACACCTTCGAAACAGATAAAGGAAAAGCTGAACCCGTCATTCATATGCAATTTGTAAATTCTCCGTTTTCCCAGATTAACAGTTTTGAAGGCACATGTTTCTCCTAAGTTTGATGCGATGGAGACTAGAAGAATTCGTTAGTGTACATCGTTGAGGCTGGGGCTAACTCAAGTTCAAATTGTAGGAAACAAGAAAGGAGCACGAGTTTGTCACTGGAATCAAGGTGGAAAGGTACATGCGGGGACGCCAGAGTAAGGGTCTCCGATCAAGGGAGGCAAGATGTAATGTCTGTAGAGTCTACAGGGAAGCCGATCTATAGTGGCCGGAATTTGATTGGAAGTGTGGCATGGTTATGGGGTCATTGTAGGAGGAAGGAGAAATCAGATTGGGTGGCGTTAGGGTCGAAGACGGAGTGAGAGAAGGCGCAATAGGTGGCGGGTCCTGGTGGGTACGTCTCCAGTGGTCGAGGGTTGGCTCGGCAATGGGATATTTGAAGGTGGTGTGTGGTTTATATGTCTGGAACAAAGGAAATTTGATAACGAAGAAGTAATCGGCCTTAACTCTTAATCGAATGAAGTAATTAGTTATAATAGTTGATTAAGGAAATTATTTAGTTAAATCACATTCTTATATGGGTTATTGTTTCAAACGAATTGATGATCGAATAGGAAGAAGGGTTGTAAGCGGCCTATAATAATTGGTAAAGGAAAATTCAATCGGCCTGGACACTGATTTATAACAGTAATTAATTTGATTATATTTTAATTAAGGAAAATTATTAGTTTAATTAAATCGTGAATACTAAACCATTAATAACTTCTAGATGTGTTATCGAAATTATGTGAAATAAGGTTTGTTGGAATCGCGCTGAAGAATAGTACACTGTTGGGCAAGTTCGGGATGGATTGGAGCTATTCAGAATTTCGTTTGATTTTAAATGCCTGTTTAAAATTAAAATTAATAGCGCTGGAATTGTCAGTTGTAAATAAAATGGTTAGTTAATTCTCACACTTTTCTGAACTACAATGATGTGTTAAATTCATATCACCATAATTTAAAATTAATAATATAAATTGGATGTTAGGATGCCTTGGATGATATTGATTGTTGTTGACATCTATATTAGTGTCATATTGGATGATTTATTTTAAAATATCAATTTCATATGTAGTTATTATATAATATAATGATCTGAGATGCAGGGAAAGATAGGTTGGAGGAATCCGACTGGATTCCTCAAATATATTGTATATTGTTGTTTTCCCATATTATCCAAATATGAACTGTTTACCCCCAAACAACGTATATTCTGATTGAATAGTGATGGTGGATTATATATTGAACGTTAAATTGAAATTCAACGTTGGTATGATGTTTTTAATCAATAGATGGTATTGATTAAGTTATTGGCCGCAATTGATTTAAAACCCTATTTTTAGACGTTAATTCGGAGTTAGGCGAACTGACGTAATTTAATTTATAAAATCTATTTTTATAACTAAAGTGAAGTTTAAATTTTATTTTATTTAAAATAGAAGTTTTAAAATAGTTGTATAATCTAATGGAAATTGTTTAACGAATATTTATATTAATGTCATAATATTTCTTATCTTTTTATTTAACTACGTTAAAATGATTATTGGATTATTAATGATTAATATTGTTTAATGGAGTGATTAATAATCTATGTCTAATTACTAATGAGGTAAACTATTTTACTTTAGTTAGTAATGAAACTCATTATTAATTTAATTAATAATAATATTGAAAGTAATTTGCTTCCTAGATGGAAGTCAGTTAAGAAGTGTAACACCCCATAATTTTAACAACACTATAGATGATAAACTAAATAATACTTAATTAAATATTCAAAATTAAGTGAAACAGATTGCGACATTGCGTTCGTCCCGAAATTCTGGTCAAAATAGCCACCTGGTTTCCGTAAAACAGACATCGTATGAAGAAGTTATTAAGGTCTGAAGTTTGTATATGCATAAGATATATACATAACCAAGTCAAAACCATTCAAAATGATTCAAAATCAGAAGCGGAAAGTCTAGGATGGAAATGGATCCGTTGGGGGTCGACATACCCTAGGGGTGTCGTCCCATGGGTCTACACCATAAGGGGGGTGTCGACACCCATGTCGACAACCCCCAAATCCGGGCGAAATACATTTATGTGTATGTGGACTGAATTCTTGGCCAGATTCCTTGGCTTTAGGCTATAAATAGGACCCCATTTCTTGTTTTTACACACCAAAAATAATGGAGAACTAGATGCCGCCTCTACCTAGATTAAAATAGCCTATTTTTCTTCAATAATCAAGTCAATCAAGATTCAGAAATCTGTGATTCAACATCTGCAATTATTACTCTATTTCTTAGATCCATTCTCTGTGAGTCTATGTTATTTTTAGATATAAATATTTAAAAGTTAATCTTGACATGATATGAATTGGATCCAATCCTATGACTAATTGAATCATATCAGATCTGCCATAGCCTGAGTATCTAAGTTATTTTGACATGACTATGAATTAGATCTAAGCCCATGCCTATTTATCATGTCAGATCTGCCATTATTTGTACATCTAATTCACTGGTTAGATCTCATCGTGCCTGTTTATGATCATGACACCATGCTTAATCAAAACTATTATCACATGTTCATCAGATATGTTCATTTATGCCTATCTTGTCATTATGCCCAATTTTGTCACTATATGTTTTTTAATTGCTATGCCAATTCCTACCATTGTACGTCAATCTTGCTATTATGTTTATTTCTGTTCTCTTCCCTTCTTCTTTTGCCTTTTTATTTTATAGCCAGGCTACCTTCGAGCCTAGGCACACCACTGAAATATGCGAACGCATGAAATTGGGAACAATGGGAAAACGTTAGAATTGGGGCATAACTGTATTGGGAAATTTGGGCATAACTTGAACTAAATACATGAATATGTTTTAAGGCATATATCAGATTGTGATTTAGATCCAAATTTAGGGCATATGGTAGATGATAAATATGACCTGGAAAAGGGGCATGAAAACCTATAATGAAATAGGGATAATTGTTAAAGAATGAAATGCCTAGAATTACAATAATTAAAAACTGTAACCGCGCTTAGACACGAGGTTAGATTACACTTGTGGCAGAAATTTGCCCGGACCCACCCGGCATATCCAGCGACCACAAGTGGTGAATATAATGTGAGGGGTCTAAGTGCATAAACACGTAATGGGCTAAGACACAAGGATAAGTCCGACTTGTGGAAGAAGTCTACCCGGACCCGCCCGCATATCCAGCATCCACAAGTTATAGGCTTAATGTGGGAGGTCTAACACATCATAATCGTAAATGAATAAATGGTAATGAACTTGAATACTAAACCTGATTTAATCTATAGGGATTACATGAACATGTTAACTTTAGTAGGGGTTAAGTAAACTTGCTTGAAATAGTGGAGGGGTTAAGTATATCTTGAGGTGGTGGGTAATATGTATATATATCGGCCCACAAACTTAACCTGTGGGGTTATGCAATCTTTTTACACTCGTATGACATAACCTTTGGAAATCCTAGCAGTGGGGATGCAAACGTAGGGGGAAGCTTGTATCATCTTGCGTGTGGGACCCGTTTCAGTCAGTAATCCATATATAGGTATCAAACGAGTACTCCGAACAAAGCCGGAGTCGGGGTACGCTTATTGGGCTGATTGTAAGAGATCCAAAAGAAGGGACCATGTCCGACGGCGTGTTCCGTCGGCTCATATGCATGCATGGGTCCACCTGTTTGGGAAGATAAGACGTTGTGACATAGGTAGATATGGTTGTGCACATCCTGGAAATGAAGGGTTGCCACTTTAGGAAGTGACACATCCTGCTGTGGGACCAGCACATGGTATCTACCGAGTAGGAAGCCGATCGATTGGGGTAGTAATTACGATACATCTAGACTCTGGTATGTTTAGGATCCTGTTATTATCCTTAGGGGTAACTTCGGTATGTTCAGTTGGGCTACCTGTTATTGTATGGGGTAAAACCTCTCACTAAAAGTACGTCTAAGTCTACCATCTTATACTTGTTAGGGATCATCTTGTTCTAGTGATACTAGTATTGGTGCAGAGAAAGAGAAAAGTATTAGAGAAGCGCTAAACATATATGTTGCGGGAGGGTGGATATTAGTTCCGGGCAAAAGAAAGACCCAGAGAATTAACCAACATGTTAACTAATTGATTACAATAATTTGGATCGGATTTTGCAGTTTTTTTCTTTTACAGTACCTCGACGTGACATGAGCATGAAAGAGATTCAAAAATAATTTTTTTATAAAGGCTAAAAATGAATCACTTATTTTGGCTTAGTTTATCCTGTTTACCTTGTCATCCCTGCCTTATATGTTGTTATCTCTCTTATCCAGTTTATATGTCTATCATGATACTTTTACTTATTTATATGCTAAAAGTAACTGGACTCGCCATACTTTATGTCTGACCTATTTTGTTTCCTCTTCTTTCTCTTCCGTCCTCCCCCCTCCCCCGCGGTTCTCAGGGTGGGAATACTCAAGCTTGATCAGGATTTTGCTTTCATCCTGCTTGGAGCTGCTTAGATATACTGCTTGATTTCGTACCTTCTCTACTATGGCTATGCTTTTGGGGATTATGCTCTTTTCACGTTTATTGTACTCTGATGATTTTAGTACAAGACAGAAATTTTAAGTTGATGTACTGGGTTTTATTTATTTCAGACTCATGATGTAACTATGTTTTGAACCACGGTGTTTTCTACATAATAAAGTTTTAAATTATGTTGTTATTTTATATCTGTCATGTAATATTTCTGCTTCTGTTTACCTATAACGCTTCACGAAACTTAATGCATTCTCTTAATGAGTGACATTAGCGGATGTGGGGTGTCACACTTGGTATCAGAGCTGTAGGTTACCAGATCGGATAAAAGATTTTGAAAATTGTTTTCGAAAAGGTTTTTAATGAAAGCATTTTCAAAGGAAAATTCTGTTTTGAAAAACATATTCCCCAAAGCCATATGTAATATCTTTCGATTCTCTATTTGAATCCCCTTCCTTTTCTTTTCAGCATGTATGGAGAACCTAATATTCCTAAGGGCGTTACTATACCAGGCTTGTTCCGTGGGTATCTAGAGGCCATGGCTCCTGCTAGTGGTCAAGCATATGTTCGTCTCCTAGCTGCACCCGCTATTCCTCATCCTCCTCCTCTGCGAGTAGATAATTTCTCTAAGGTCTGCAAAGAATTTTGTGCTATGGGTGGAAATCCATTCCGAGGAACTGAAACTTTCGCAGAAGCAAGGAATTGGCTTAAAGAGATGGAGGACTTGTTTGAAGTTTTCGAAGTTGACAATCGTAGGAAGATTCAGTTGGCCGCTTGGCTGCTGAAAGATGAGGCTTCATTCTGGTGGGAAGTGACGCAAGCAGGGCGTCCAGTGGAGACTTAGGATGATTTTAGGTAGAGATTTGAAATGAATTTTCTTTCTCAAGCTAAGAAAAGTATGCAAATGGAAAGGTTACTGTCACTCAAGCAAGGAGCCATGACTGTTAAAGAGCATAACAAGTTCAACCAACTGGCGAGGTTTGGTTTGGAGCTAGTAGATACCCCGCATTAGAAAGCTTTGTGGTTTACTAGAGGAATGAATGAACCCCTCCATGGGTTAGCTATGTCTCATATTCCGATGGGAGCAACTTTGGAAAGGCTCATTGATATGGCATTGATGCATGAGGAAGATAAAGGTGAAAAGAAAGAAGCTAAGGTTGAGGAAACACAAAACAAGAAAGTATGGCCCAAGAAAGAACAGCAACAATAACAAAAGAAGGGAGGAAAGGATGGCAAGGCTAGAGATAAGAGGAAGTGCTATAATTGCAGACGCAAGGGTCACTTGATCAAGGACTGCAAAAGAAGGAAGAATGCTTGTTTCAATCGTGGAGAAGTCGGACACTTTTCTAAGGAGTGCCCAAAGAAGCAAGGACAAGGTCAAAGGGCAGGATCTTCTGGAGGGCAAGTGCATGCTCTCGTGACCAGTCCTCTTGATAGAGGTAGGAAAGTTTCCATTGAAGATTTGATTTCTATTTCCAATCATCTAGTTAGAACTCTTTTTGATTTCTGGCACTTTGCATTCTTTTATATTTGATTCTGCGGTTGAGTCTCTACACCTTAGTACTAGTATGGTTTTGGATCCCATTATTGTCTCTAACCCCATTGGTGGTACGACTCATATATCTATGATTTGTCGGGGTTTGAGAATATCTGTGTGGGGCGTCGAGTTTGAGTGCAATGCATATTGCTTCGTTTCATGGGCTATGGTTTGATTCTAGGGATGGATTGGCTAGCCATGTATGGTGCCATTACGGACTGTAAGAGGAGGGTCGTTAAACTTTTGACTTGACGTGGGAGGACGCTCGAGATTTCTTGTGACCTAAAAGGGTATGTCATGCTTAGTTTCCTAGAGTCACTTGATGCATCTATAGATGATCTGCGATTGGTACCAGTAGTTCGTGAGTATCCCGATATTTTTGATGAGGTTCGGGGCTTACCTCCGAGGCGCGAGATCGACTTCCGTATATACTTGGTGGACATTTCAAAGCCAGTTGCATTGCCTATGAGCCATAAGGCTCCAAGAGAAAGAAGGGAGCGCAGCAAGCAAGTAAGGGAGCTACTTTAGAAAGGGTTTATTAGGCGAACCATATCTGAACGGGGTGCTAAAGTAGTATTCGCAAGTAAGGCGGATGGTTCGCTTCGCTTATGTGTAGATTATAGAGAGTTGAATTAGCTCACTTAGAAGAATAGGCACCCACTGCCGAGGATAGATGATCTGTTTGACCAGCTTATTGGTGCATCTGTTTTCTCTCAGTTAGACTTGGCCATGGGGTTTCATCAGTCAAGGGTGGCCAAGGACAGTATAGACAAGATCACTTTTAGAAATCCAGACGGTTTCTTTGAGTAGCTCGTCATGCCTTTTGGGTTGACGAATGCACTCGCCTATTTTGTTGATCTGATGAGTAGGGTGTTCCGGGAGTTTCTAAATAAGTTTGTTGTGGTCTTCGTTGATGATATCTTGATTATCTCGAAGTGCGAGGAAGAGCATGCCCAACATTTAAGGGAGGTTTTGAAAACTCTCTGTGCGCATCAGCTTAAGGTGAAGTTCTCCAAATGTCATTTTTGGAGAAAAGAAGTGAGATTTCTAGGGCATGTGGTTTCTAAAGAAGGGATAGCAGTAGATCCCGCAGAGGTAGTTGTAGTTCAAGATTGGCAGATCCCAAAGAATGCAACAGAGGTGAAAAGTTTTCTGGAGTTAGTAGGCTATTATAGGAAGTTTATTAAGGAATTCGCAAAGATATCAGCCCTATTCACCAAACTAACAAAGAAAAATCTAACATTTTCTTAGGATGTAGATCGTGACGATGCTTTCCAACGATTTAAGAGGGCTCTGACAACAGCCCCAGTCTTGACGTTGCCCGATGGGAACAAAGTGTTCACAGTATACACTGATGCATGTGGTACATGGCTTGGTGCGGTTCTAATGCAAGAGGGAAGGGTAGTGTGTTATAGAGGTAGACAACAAAGAGTTCATGAGAAAAACTACCCTACCCATGACTTGGAGCTAGCTTCCATAATATTCGTGCTTAAGACGTGGTGCCATTATCTACTTGGAGAGAAGTTCGAGTTGTACACCGATCATAAATCTCTCAAGTACTTGTTCTCGCAGAAGGATCTTAATTTAAGGCAACAAAAGTGGATGGAGTTCCTAGCATCTTATGACTTTGAGATCGCCTATACCCCTGGAAAGGGTAATGTGGTGGCAAACGCATTGAGTAGGCAGAGGATGGCCTTAAGTCCTCTGTTTGTGGAAAGGAAAAGCTTGAAGTTTATATCGACTTTTGATTTTAGACCCTCTACTAAGTTTATACCTGGTTTATTGGCATCACAGATGTGCGACCAACTCTTATGGATCAGATAGGAGCTTCCCAGCGAGAGGATCCACAGATTTCAGACATCTTAGATAGGCTCAGTAGAGGGGAGACTTCTAGTCATCCCAGTAGATATTCCACATATGATAGAGGGTGGTTGCGACGAGATGAAAGGCTTTGTGTTCCCCGAGTTGGGAGTCTGTTAAAGACAATCCTAAAAGAAGCCAATCATTCTAAGATGACTATTCATCCAGGAGGTGATAAGATGTATAGAGATATGAAGAGGGTTTTCTTTTAGGCTGGAATGAAGAAAGATGTGGTAGAGTTTGTTTCTCAATGTTTGATTTGCTAGCAAGTAAAGGTTGAGCAAAAGAAACCCGGTGGTTACTTCATCCTTTGGAGATCCCACAGTGGAATTGGGAGAGCGTCTGTATGGATTTCATTGATGGTTTGCCTACATCGAGGAAAGGCAACACTAGCGTTTGGGTTATAGTATACAAACTTACTAGGAGCGCTCATTTCATTCCAGTTAAGAGTAAGAGGATGGCAGCATGGTTGGCAGTAATTTACGTTCATGAGATAGTCCGTCTTTATGGAGTACCTTCCAGTATCGTATGTGATTGTGACCCCATTTTCACTAGTGAATTTTGGAGGAGTTTGCAAGAAGCATTAGGTACACAGTTGTGTTTGAGCACCGCTTATCATCCTCAGACCGATGGACAACAAAAAGGTTGAATAGAGTCCTTGAGGATCTTTTAAGACTGTGTATCGTAGACTTCTGAGGGATTTGGGAGGAGCACCTTCCATTAGTAGAGTTCGCCTACAACAACAGTCATCAAGTTAGCATTGGCATGGCACCCTTCGAAGCATTGTATGGGCGGCCCTTTAGATCACCCACTTGTTGGTGGGAATCTACAGAAAAACTTCTACTTGGGCCGGATATGGTTATAGAAACTTCAGAAAAGATTGACATTATCTGCAAACGCATGAAGACAGCTCAAGACAGGAAAAAGTCCTATGCAGATAAAAGAAGGACTGACATTGAGTTTGAGGTGGGAGACATGGTTTTCATCAAGGTATCACCATTAAGGAATGCTGTTCGCTTTGGAGCTATAGGGAAATTGGCACCAAGATTTGTAGAGCCATTTCCCATAATAGAAAGGATTGGCCAAATGGCCTATAGAATAAAGCTACCAGAGAGGTTGTCCGGCGTTCATGATGTTTTTCGCATTTCTCATTTACGGAAGTGTTTGCATGATACCGTAGAAGTAGTTGAGCCGAGTATGCTTGAGGAAGTAAAGATGGAACAAAAGGCGACAGTTAGATGAGTTCCAACCCATATTCTTGGATCAGATGTTAAGAAGCTATGCAATAGAGAAGTCAAGTTGATGAAATTTCAGTGGGGAGATAACCAAGAGCATGCACCTTGGGATACCGAAGACAAGATTCGCGCCTCGTACCCTTTTCTTTTCAAGGATATGGTCTTAACTTCCTTTCCAAAACTTTTATTCATGCTTGTTTCTATCATTTAAGTATATTCTATCGATCAAATCTTCGACCTTAGGTAGGAATCTCATCAATGTAAACATGTGTTTGAGACATGTTATGGTTGATGGATGCAAGTGTTTGCTAGTGGTTGCTCGTGGATGCATGTACACACACATTAGGCACTAGATTGGCTCAATCACTCTCATATTGTATATGGATGTGTGTGCATTTTTCTTCTTTTTTATGGATGAAAGTGAGTATATCATCATATGGATGTTGCATTTGGACGAATGATTGTGCACACATATAGAACTTACATGTTATAATAGGATTATTTGCATACATGTTGGATTCATGGTACTAACATACATTGCATTAAGGAGGTCGACTGAATCAGTAGACCCCCTGATCTTTTGCATTAGTATAAGGACATATACACACACCTTTTCATATGTTCATATAAGCATTAGTAATATTTTAAGGACAATGGATACATGTGATTGATGGATGAGTAGATGTGTGTTGGATGTTAGGATACACATTCTTCTTAATTTGGAGATTTCGGGGACGAAATCGTTTAAGTAGGGGAGAATGTAACACCCCGTAATTTTAACCACACTAAAGATGATAAACTAAAGAATACTTGATTAAAAATTCATAATTAGGTGAAATGGACTGCGCCATTGCGCTCATCTCGAAATTCTGGTCAAAATAGACACCTGCTTTTCGTGAAACGGACATCGTATGAAGAAGTTATTATGGTCTGAAGTTTTTATATGCATAAGATATACACACACACACACACACACACACACACACACATAACCAAGTCAAAACCGTTCAAAATAATTCAAAATCAGAAGCGGGAAGTCTGGGAGGGAAATGGGCCCGTTGGGGTCAACGTACCTTAGGGGTGTCCACTTATGGGTTGACACCACAAGGGAGATGTCGACACCCGCTAGATCCGGGCGAAATACATTTTGCGTATGTGGACTGAATTCTTGGCTAGATTCGTTGGCTTTATGATATAAATAGGACCCCATTTTTCTTGTTTTTGCACACCAAAAACAATGGAGAACTAGATGTCGCCTCTGCCTAGATTAAAATAACCTATTCTTCTTCAATAATCAAGTCATTCAAGGTTTAGAGATTTGTGCTTCAATAACTGCAATTATTCCTCTGTTTCTTAGATCCATTCTCTGTGAGTCTACGTTATTTTTATATATGAATACTTAAAAGTTAATCTTGACATGATATGAATTGGATCTAAGCCTGTAACTAATTGAATCATATCAAATCTGTCACAACTTGAGTATTTAAGTTATTCTGACATGATCATAAATTGGATCTAAGCATATGCCTATTTATCATGTCAGCTCTACCATTATTGTAAATCTAATTCACTGATTAGATCTCATCATGCTTGTTTATGATCATGACACTATGCCAAGTCAGTTCTATTATCACATGTTCATCAAATCTGTTCCTTTTTGCTTACCTTGTCATTATGCCCAATTTTGTCACTATATTATTGTTAGTTGCTATACCTATTTCTGCCATAATATGTCAATCTTGCTATTATGTTTATTTCTATTCTCCTACCTTCTTCTTTTCCCTTTTTATTTTATAGCCAGGCTACCTTCGAGCCTAGGCACACCACTGAAATATGCGAACGCATGAAATTGGGAACGAGGGGGAAACGTTTAATTGAGGCATAACTTATATTGGAAAATTTGGGCATAACTTGAATTAAATACATGAATATAGATTTAGGGCATAAATCACATTGTGATTTAGATCTAAATTTGGGGCATATGGTACATGATAAATATGACTTGGAAAAGGGGCATGGAATCCTATAATGAAATAGGGGTAATTGTTAAAGAATGAAATGCCTAGAATTACAGTAATTAGAAACTATAACCGCGCTTTAACACGAGGTTAGATTACACTTTTTGGTAGAAGTCTGCCCTGACCCGCCCGACATATCCAGCGACCACAAGTGGTGAATCTAATATGAGGGGTCTAAGTTCATAAACACGTAATGGGCTATGACACGAGGTTAAGTCCGACTTGTGGAAGAAGTCTGTCCGGACCCGTCCGACATATCCAGCATCCACATGTTGTAGGCTTAATGTGGGAGGTCTAGCACATCATAACCATAAACGAATAAATGGTAATGAACTTGAATACTTAACCTGGTTGAATCCATAGGGATTACATGAACATGTTAACTTGAGTAGGGGTTAAGTAAACTTGCTTGAAATAGTGGGAGGGTTAAGTATATCTTAGGGTGTTGGGTAATATGTATATATATAGGCCCACAAACTTAACATGTGGGGTTATGCAATCTTTTTACCATAACCTGTGGAAATCCGAGTAATAGGGATGCAAGTGTGGAGGAAGCTCGTATCATCTTTTGTGTTGGACCTGTTTCAGTCAATAACACATATATAGGTATCGAACTAGTACACTGAACTACATCGGAGTCGGGGCACGCTTACTGGGCCGACTGTAAGAGATCCAAAAGAAGGGACGGTGTATGACGGTGTCTGACGGCGCATTCCATCGGGCTCATGTGCGTGCATGGGTCCGCCTGCTCGGGAAGATAAGATGTTGTGACATTAGTAGATATAGTCGCACAAATCCTAGAAATGAAGGTTTTCCACTTTAGGAAGTGATACATCCTACTGTGGGGCCAGCACAGGACAGAGTAGGGAGCCGATCAATTGGTGTAGTAATTAGGGTACATCTAGACTTTGGTATGTTTAGGAGCCTGTTATTATCCTTAGGGGTAACTCCGGTATGTTCAGTTGGGCTGCCTGTTATTGTATGGGGGTAAAACCTCTCACTAGAAGTACGCCTAAGTCTACCATCTTATCTTGTTGGGGATAGGGGTGTAAATGGGTCGGAACGGACGGAGGTGTGTCCAAGTTATGTCCTATAAGAATTCGGACGGACACGGACCAGACATCATGTAGCCTCGGACCGAGCCGGACAACGGACTTTCCTGTCCGATATAGCCTTGGATAATAGAAAAACATCGAACATTTTAGATCGGACTGAACACTAGTGTGTCCAAGCTCTGTCCTATAAGAGAATCAGACGGACACGGACCGGACACCTTATAGCTTCGAACCGAGCCGGATAACGGACTGTCCTGTCCGATATACAGCTCTAGTTGAGGATCATCTTGTTCTAGTGATACTAGTATTGGTGCAGAGAAAGAGAAAAGTATTAGAGAAGCGTTAAACATATACGTTCTATTCAGTTTATCCTGTTTACCATGCCATCCCTACCTTATATGATGTTATCTCTCTTATCCAGTTTATATGCCTATCGTGATACTTTTACTTATTCATATACAAAAAGTAACTGGACTCGCCAGACTTTATGTCTGACCTATTTTGTTTCCTCTTCTTTCTCTTCCGTTTACCCCAGGTTCCCAGAGTGGAGATACTCAAGCTTGATCAGGATTCTGCTTTCATCCTGCTTGGAGCTGCTTAGATGTACTGCTTGATTTCGTACCTTTCCTACTATGGCTATGCTTTTGGGGATTATGCACTTTTCATGTTTATTATACTCTGATGATTTTAGTATAAGACGGAAATTTTAAGTTGATGTACTGGGTTTTATGTATTTCAGACTCATAATGTAACTATGTTTTGAACCACGATGTTTTCTACTTAATAAAGTTTTAAATTCCGCTGTTATTTTATATCTATCTTGTAATATTTCTGTTTCCGTTTACCTATAACGCTTCATGAAACTTAATGCATTCTCTTAATGAGTGACATTAATGACGTGGGGGTGTCATAAGAAGTAAATCCAAGTTTTGCGTAAACGAAGTTTGACTAAAGTGATGATTGTGAAATAAGCTTAAGTAAACACATTTTAAATTGGAGCAGTAATTTGCAATAGTAAGAAGCTTGGTTGAATTTTTATAAAGGACTTACTAAACGGATTTTGAAACAAATCCAAGCGTTAATGAATTATATTTAAGTGAGAATAAGTGTGCCAAATGCAAGGAATGGTATTAAAACCCATATTTTGAAATAAATTAGTAAATGGAAATGATAGGTTTTGTGTTTCAAGCTTTTATATATTTCAAGATAAGAACGTTGTCGATCAAGGTCTGGGAGGTAAATAAAACACCCCAACTTGAATGACTTCGCTATTATCAAGGGATGATATTAGTTTGTAACGGTAAAGGTGTTGAGATTTATTTAAGAGAATATTGCAACATTTCTACAAGATTTCGAACGTAATTGAAACTAATTGTTTTAAAGGAAAAGGATGCGTCAATAAACATTTATGACTCAAGTTCGAAGCGTGAATATATTTATACCTTGGAACTAAATATATATATATATATATATGTATATATATTCATGGTGATTTTTCCGAAGTAAATGAAATAAAGGAATTCGTGAATATAGTGATGTTTTCAAAGTGAAGTAATGAAGTGAAGTTTGGAAATAAAGATATATAATTGTTTACAACGTAACGAAAACAATGGGATTTAAAATAAGATTATGAAATCAATTTCTAAGTATCGATGAAATAGTTTTAAATAAATGAATCTAGGTGAAAGGATCGGTCTGCTAATATACTTGACCGTACTGTGTGAACTGATAGTTAAAAACCCGACTATCAATGAATTGTTGTCATTGGTTGTTTCAAAGAAACCGGGATGGGAATTAGACCCAAAACCACTTCGAATCAACGTTGCGTACAAAACTAACCTGCAACAAATGGAGATGGAGCAATTAAAGACCGTAGATCTTCATAAAACAGAAGAACTACTTATAATCTCGGCTTTGCACCCCGAGATAAACTGTGGTTCTATCGTGATTGGAATATATGGATTGCAAGGACTTCTCGCTACTGATCTATGAGGTGATTTCTAGGATGCAGTAGGAGGGCGCCTTCGGTTCATCCTATTCCTGGATGACTTGTATGAACGAATGTCTAACAGAGTATTTTCTAAGGGTCACGTACATTGATTTTTAAAATATACCAAATTTAGGGGCGGAGAAATTGTCGTTCTTAACACCCAGAGTACATTTATAGACGTCAATTAGTGATTTGATAGATCTGACAATGTGGCATTCAAAGTAAATGATGATGTGATGTTCTGAAAAGTCAAACATGACCTCAAGCCTCACAACCGGGAAATGACAAAAATCGGGCAGGCAGCATGGCTAGGTGAGTCATTCCCAAGCAGGGTAAATTGTCATCGATCTAGAGAAAGTTCATTTTTGTTCTTGTTTCACTTCTTTACCTCCAGGGAACAGTTATGTTGCTAGCAACCGTTGTTGACAATATATTCGATACACTTAAGCTAAATGAGGGGTTGGTCATGTGTGGCCGGGTTGCAAGAGTTCTTGTTGAACCCCAGTGTATCGCCTCTAGAGTACACCGATCGGAAGGTGGTCCCATACCTTGTCATAGTTGGAATCCATTCTCCAATAAGCACCCACGAGTTTTGATTATATAATGAATATGTACAGACTGAGATGCAAGAGTTCTGTTAGATGGTTATTTATTTGTGATTTAATAGACACTATTATAATATCATTGGATTTTGATATATCAAAAATGTTTTGGGTTATAGTAAGGCAAAAATCATCTGTGTTTATATGTGGGTTGGCCTTACTATTATCTTTTCTTTCAAAAGGGTTTTATAAAGTTAAGCAAGTTGTTTTCCGTATGAATTTATCACCGAAAGTATTCCAGACTGATCCGAGGGAATTTTTATTTGCTTCAAATATGCACGGGTTAGACCGAGTATATTATCAGATCAGGTTTCGCTTGGAGCTTCAGAAGAGGAGCTAAAGTCGAGACGTATTGCCATATTTGCTGGTATTATTTTATTCCGTTGTGTGTTGTATTGAAATGTATGTATACTCTGATGTTGTAATATACAGTTTTTGTATAAAGCAATTGATATTATACTTTATTCATTTCGCTGTGCGATTCTGATGATCTTCTTATTCTTCTATTCTTATATTTCTTTCTTCTCTCGCCCTCTAATTTCTTTCTCGTAACCATCTGCTTTTCTGTGCGATTTAAGTTGACATGGGTTGTTAGATGTTGGCTTAAACTATACGGAAAAAGTGGGTGGTTACAGGTGGTATCAGAGCTAAAGGTTTAGGAATAACCTTGGCTCTGTGGCATAACTCAATAGAGATGTGGTTAGTAATACCCTAGATTGAGTTTGAATATATGTATATATGAGAGTGCATATTTGTAATTTGATATAAAATTATTTTTGGAGCAAGTATGTGGCTATGCGAAATAAATTGTGAATTAATCGGTCATTTGAGCCCGAAATAAAGCTTTTTGAGCAAATGGACTCGGAATTCGATGAATTTTTTATTAAGACAGTATCGTCAAAACATAGTTATGTCTCAATATTCATCACCAACGGAGTTTATGTTTGATCAGGGCATCGATAACTGTCGATTGGAGACAACGATAACTAAAGAAATAATAAAATAACATAAACCCTCCACTATATAATATCTCAATCTCCCACAAACCCTATTTCCTCTCCTCCAAACCGAAAATGGCAGCAACCCTCTACGCCTCTAAATACATTTTGTGAAAAAGCCCCTAAATTTTGAAAAAATTATTTCTTCCAAACACTTAGGAATTAGAGAAAACTTTCTACATGAAAGTTGTAGAGCATGATGATTAATAGCTACTGTAAAAATTTGGTGGTGATCGGGTTTGTGGTTTGGTTGGGATTTTCTCGAAGTGCAGCGGCCTAACTTTCGGATTTTGGAATTTTGGGGGAGAACGATCGAGAATTAGAGGTTGGCACCCAAAGGAAAGTTGTAGAGAGGGAGCAGGGCTACAAGTTTACTTTAGAGTGCTTCGCCTGAAAGTGGTCGGAAAGTTGACATGAACGGAAAATAGGCGGTTTTCAGCCCAAGTAGCGGATTTTTAGTTTTTCGAGGTGATAGGGGCATTTTTAGCCAAAGTGCCTAATGGGAAAGTTGCTCGGAATGTCGAGACGAGTCAGATATCCAAATTTTGTGGTATTTGGAGGTCGAATGTGGCTTGTAGAGCAAAAAATGTGATTTAGAGAAAGCGGTGAAATTACGGCGAACGGTGACAAAATAGGGCCCGGGGCTGGAGGCATGGGACCTCGGTAGTGGCGTGGTGCTGACAACGGTGGGCGGCGGTGCTCTGGAGCAGCATGGTGGCAGCGGCGTGCTCGAAAGAGGAGGTTGCAAATTGGAGAAGAATGTTGATTTTTATAAACATTTAATTCATGTATTCCAAGTTCATACGTTAATATCTTTTGCTACGAACTCATAATTGCGCGAAACTAGATCTGTTGCGATCGTAAAGTCGAGAATTTCGCAACAAAACTAATTTTATCAAATTTGGAGCTAGTTGCAAATTTGGGTTAAATTAAACCCGTGTTTAATTTAAATCAAAAGCGATTGTTATTATAATGATCAAAAATCACGGTGAGAACTCTCTCACTTAAACTATTTTTTAAAGTTATTATAGCTGTGATTGAATATATATACTGAATGCCTGTGATTGCAATATTTGTTTGATGATTGATGGATGTTTACAGTTTTAATGTTGTCGTTATTAAACTGTGATTATAAGTGTTGATAAATAAAACAATTATATTATGAATTATTATGGGATGACAATTTACCCACCCATCTCCCAAATAATAGATAAGTTCACATGGATTGTGATGTAAACCCCACACGGGTATTGGGACGATAATTTTACACATTGCCCAAATGTACAACTAATATCTATTTGTTGATTGACGACCCAAGCGATATTTAATTATTTAATGCTTATATGGTTGTAAATGCACTATGGATGTGAATTGAATGTTTAATAGTTGTTTATAGCTATTGTTTAATACATGCGATGTATGTAATCCATATAAATAAAACTATATGGTAATTGATTGAGTCACATTCCAATTCGGAAATAATGAATATTTTAAAGGGTCCGTTCGGCATAGGTCTCTGTTAAGGTTTTAAATTAGGCTCATGTCTGGTCCAAAAATTATTGCAAAATAGGTCCCTATTTTTTAAAAATTCATTAAAAAAAATTAAAACGAATAAAAAAATCACAAAAATTCATTATTAAATAAAACACGCATACGCCAAAAAATTCAGGTGTTAAAACAATCGAAAACCACATCAAAACCCAAAAATACACAAAAACAGCGAAATAACAGTTTTTTGCATCAAAAAATGCACTATTCGTAAATAGTTGCATACATTCATGCTTATATTTCAGCGTTGCATCCAACTGCAGTATAAATGCATACATGTATGCAGCTAAACAGAAATATACGCATCCTTTTATGCATATATTCAAATTTGGGTTGTTTTTTTTCAAGCATTCACAGTTTTCAGGCATTATTGCACACATTTATGCTCTTGTACTCAATATATGCATGCATTCATGCGCATATTCAGAAGCCGTCGTCCTTTTAAATTTGTCGCACACATCCATGCATATATATAGAATAGTTGCATTCATGTATGCAACTTTTCGTAACACATGAATCTCAGTTCAACTTTGTATGCATACATGTATGCAGTTATTTAGTAATAGTTGCATGCAAGTATGCGTATATTCACCCAGATTTTCAATAGAAAATGCTGAAATAATATATGCATACATGTATGCTACTATTGGTAATAGTTGCACAGATGTATGCAACTTTTTTTTGTTTTTTCCGTGGACTCCTGTGAATATTTCTTATTTTTTGATTTTTTTTTTTAGTGAGTGGCGCATTTTTTTGGGGTCAAAACACGTAAAAGGCGGAAGTGGTAGGAGAAGAAGGCGGAAGTGAGCCAAAAATTAGAGCGGTAGCTCAAAATAGGGATCAGATTTGTATTTAAAGTTTGGGTGGACATGCGCTATATTTTGAAATGTTTTAGGAATATGAGCCTAATTTTCACTATTTTAAATATAATATTCAGTGAAGAATCAAAATATGGTTTTGAGGTCCGATTTTAGATAGACACAAAATATTAAAGTTTGGTTTCGATGTCCGATTTTGGATGGACACAAAAATATTAAAGTATGGTTTTGATGTCCGATTTTGGATGGACACAAAAATATTAAAGTTTGATTTTGATGTTAAATTTTGGATGGATACAAAAAGGGCTTATATTTAAAATGATTAAAAATAGAGAAAAATTTATGTTAAATCATAATAAAAGATTTGGAAAGATTTTTAGATGAAATATTCATTTTGTAAAGATAAAAGATATTTTTATCTGAATAAGTTGTTTATCAACTTGAGTAGAGAACTGGAAGTAATTATATGTTTTTAATATAACCAGAATTTCCAATATATGAATTGGAATGGAAATAATCTTCGGAATATTTAAATATTGGATTCTGTGATTATACGGATATCGTTGAGGAATTTGGAAGGTATAAATATCATTATTTCCAATACGATATCTGTTGGTTTCAAAATTTGATATTGAATATAAATCAATATGATTTGTATTCAGAGCCTTGTATTTAATATCAAATTGGATTTTGGGTTTGACGTGAGTGGTATCTTTAATAGTACTATTCTTAAAACCCAGTTGAGAAAGGAATAAATCTTTTAATTAAGATTAATGAAGTTTTCCAATTAATAAACTCAATTGGAATTGAATGAAAGTTGATTTTTGGCTTAATGTGAATGATATTTTAAATGACATTAGGTTTTAAACCCAATTAATGGTGAAGTTATGATTTAGAATTTATAAATCTTTTAATTCAGATTTAATGAAATTTTTCCAAAGTAAAGTTTTCCAATTTAATATATTAAATTGGAATTGAATGGACTTCGATTTAATAATCGAGATGAGCTTCTGTAATGTAACACCCCACCTCCGCTAGGGTCACTCACAAAGGGAATGCACTAGTTTTGGTGGAGTATTATCTAGGTAAACATACACAGAGATATCACAAGGCAGAACATAAATAAAGCAGCGATAGAAATTAAAAACCCAATTTTTATTACTTTCAAGAAAAGAGTCAAAACCTCATATATCCAAGGTACAAATTATTCCATTACATCAAGTTCTAGATAAAGAAGCATAAACTTAAGATAACAAAAGTAAATTATTCTCCAAACATAGCAGAAGTGCAGCCATAGCATAGCTCAAGACCAAACCGTACATGAGCTGACAGAAAGCAAGCTAAATCCAAGCTAAGAGCTAGTGGTTCCTCCCTGAGAACCTGGGGGGAAAACGAAAGAAAAATAGGCGAAAGAAAAAGGGTCAGTCATAAAGACTGGTAAGTCCTAGTGACTTTCAGTATAAAAACTAGTAAAGTTAACAAGACATGAGTAAACGGAAAGTAAACATAGGGATGATAATAAGTCTGGCAAGATAACTATGATAACAAGATAAATCAAGTCTAGCATCGCATATACAAGATTCGCTGCACCAACTGTACTAGTGTTCTAACCCATGTCAAGTATTAATCATGAAACGATCCCTTGGCCCAATATCATGAAGTGACCCATTACGGGGTCCTACGGTACGATCTACTAATCGATCGGCTCCCTACAAGTTCTAGCTCGTCAAGTGTCTGTGTCATACGGCCCAATCACGAAATGTAGTCACCTGTGCTAGGTCCACCCTAGGGTGTATCAAGCCTTAGAGTGTCAACCACCGACACGAATCAAGCACGCACAGTGTAAACCTACGGGTGCCCAATGCCTGCTTTTTCAACTCCGGACTACGTGCATGACCATAGTCCGCCTGAACCTACAATGGCGCACCTACTCAGCCGTCGTTCTGGTCGCTTACAATTAGCCCAGTAATCGTGCCCCACCCTGCCTAGTCCCAGGGTATCGTGATACATCTAAGTGGATTACTGCTGAAAAGGACCGCGTAACTAGGGTTTCTAATGGGTTAAGTGTTGTCATTCAAATTCGTGACTTAACCTTATCCAAATCATGTATCAAGTTGATTAAGTGTGTTCAAGCGGTTCATGACTTAACCCTGTCAAATCATCGTGTCAAATTGGTTAAGTATATTCAAGTGGTTCATGACTTAACCCTATCATGTGGCATTAATTCATTAATGCACCCCAACCTCTCACATTAGACTAATCGTTGTGGTCACTGGATTTGCCGGGCGGTTCCGGGCAGATTTACACCACAACATAGTCTAACCTCGGGTTTTACGTGCGATATGACCAACTACCCACATTGGATCTTATTGTTTGCAGTCACTGGATTCGCCGGGCGGTTCCTGGCAGATTTACACTGCAAACTCAACCCAACCTCGAGTTGGCCATTTTCAAATTCATTCTAAGTGTCATGTACAGATTCAAGTTTCGAGTCTAAATTCATGTCAAGTTTTCATGTCATGTTTCATGTCAAATCGTGTCAAGTTCATGTCCATATCCAGGTTCAAGTTATAAGAATGTTCACGTTTCAAGTTTTCAGGTTTGCCTAAACTACCCAAATCGTATTCCCATCGCACGTGAATTCGAATCGATACAAACAAATCTAATTAGGGAATAACATAGAAAGAACGGGCATAAGGTGGCAAAAGTGATTATAAGTCAAGCATGGTATAACTTGAGGTAAATTACTACAACAATACTGGCATATAGAATAGTGGTCTCAAATATCTAACTTAGCAAAATAGGGTGATAGTCATGGTAATAGTTGACATAAGATAATAACCCCAAACTTGTGAATAACAACTAATTCAACATCACAGGCATGTTAACATCATGGACATGAAGGGTTTAGGTTTACAACATGTTTAGGCCCCAAATCAGTTTCATATAAATATTACCACAAGTCATGATTCAAGATGAATAGATCCAAGGTGAACAAATAGTGGATCCAAAATACTAGATTCAAAATGAACAATGATAGGTCCAAGATATACAATGATAGGTCCAAGATATACAATGATAGGTCCAAGATGATTGTCATACTTATGTTCAATTTCAATTTACAACATCTCCATATTAAGTTTAAAGTTTAGATCTAAAAGTAACTGGGGCTTACAGATCGTGGTTTGAGAATTAGAAAACAAAGAGGTGATGTTGAATCTCGAGTCTAACAGAAATTCCCCAAACAGCAATACTCTATGCGTAGCCTTGTTGGATAAGAAGCAATTCCTTTTTCTCTAACTTTTCAACCAGAGTTTTAGCAGCATAAGAACAGAGAGAATTTGTGTAGAGAGACTAGAGTTATGGGTTGTTTATATAGGGTCAGGCCAACGAATCTAGACAGAAATCGGACTAGAAACATCAGAGTGAATTCTGACTCAAAAATGGGCTCGGCAACCAGGTCGACACCCAGGACGACTCTATGGTCGACCTGGTCCTGGGCAGGTCGACTCTATGGTCGACCCCCAGGTTGACCTGGTCCTGGGCAGGAAATTTCCCGCCCATTCCGTTCTGGGGTTTAAATTCAAAATTTGAATTCGAATTCTGAGCTGTTTTGAACTTGAAAATTTCTGAAAACTTCGAAGGGTCATAACTTGGTCATACGGACTCCGATTTTCCAAAACTCGGACTCGTTTCCAAGCAGAATTTCGAGACGAACGTAATGGCGTAACCCATTTCCCTTGATTCTTATTTTAAAAATTAATTCTGCTTTGATTTATGGTTATTACACGTTATTAAAATATGGGTTGTTACATTCTCCCCTCCTTAAAGGATTTCGTCCCCGAAATCTCTAAGTTAGAAAGAATATATCCTACCATCCAATCATCCATCTACTCAAAGCATCATCCACAGGCAACCATTGCCCTTAAAAGATTTCTAGTGCTGTATGAACATATGAAGAAAGTGTGTGTATATGTACTTATCTAATGCAAAAGATCAGGCGGTTACTGATTCAGTAGACCTCCTTAATGCAAAATATGTTAGTGTAATGAATCCTACATGTATGCAAAAATTCCTAACATACTTTATAATCTCTACATGAATGCACAAACATTCATTCATATGCAACATCCAAGTGATAGCATAACAAGTTCCATCCATGTACAAGTATAAGCACTCATGCATATGCAACATGAAAATGTGACTGAGCCGATCTAGTGCCTAATGTGTGTCATGCATCCACTAGCAATCACTTGCAAACACTTGCAACCATTTGCAAACATCAACCATAACATGTTTCAATCACATGTTTACATCCATATGGTTCTACCTAAGATTCTCAAGATAAGATCAAGAAGATAACAAGATAAACGTAGGTAGTAAAAGCATGATACAAAAAGGTTTTCAAGTTTATAGGAAAAAGAGATCGAGAATGTACCCTAAAAAAGAAATGGGTAAAGCGCGTATCTTCTCTTCGGTTTCCCAAGTTGCGTCTTCTTGGTCTTCACTCCACTGAACTTTAACTAGCTTGACTTCTCGATTCCTTAGCTTCTTGACCTCCGTTCCTAAGATACGAATCGGAACTCGCCTCAATGTTGCTTATTTTTCCACTTCTACGCCTTCAAGGATACTTGGCTCAACCACTTCGGCTGATTCATGTAAGCACTTTCGGAGATGCGAGACATGAAAGACATTGTGTACTCTGGCCAGCCTCTTGGGTAATTCTACCTTATAGGTCATCCGCCCAACCCTCTCAGTGATAGGGAACGATCCTACGAACCTTGGTGCTAGCTTTCCAACTGCTCCAAAACGAACTACATTGCGTAAAGGAGAAACTTTTATAAAGACCATGTCTCCGACTTCGAACTCTAGGTCTGTCCTTCTCTTGTCCGCATAAGATTTCTGTCTATCTTGGGCCGTTTTCATCCGTCTTCGTATCAACTCAACCTTCTCAGAAGTGTCCCTTATCATGTCGGGACCAAGTATAAGCCTGTCTGTGGTCTCCCACCAACAAGTTGGTGACTTGCACGGTCTTCCATACATGGCTTCGAACGGTGCCATTCCGATGCTAGCTTGGTAACTATTATTATATGCAAACTCCACGAGAGGAAGATGGTCTTCCCAAGTACCACCAAAGTCAAGAATGCATAGTCTCAAAAGATCCTCTAGTACCCTATTTACCCTTCCGGTTTGTCCATCCGTCTGCGGGTGATAGGTCGTGCTTAAGCTCAGTCGTGTATCCATTGCTTCTTGCAGACTATTCCAAAACTAGCTAGTGAAAATCGGGTCACGATCACTAACTATATTAGAAGGAACCCCGTGCAATCGTACTACCTCTCGTAGGTAAATAGACGCTAGCCATGATGCGGTCCTCTTGCTTTTCACCGGAATGAAGTGAGCACTTTTCGTGAGTCTATCAACTATGACTCATATGCTAGTATTTCCCTTCCTTGACCTAGGCAGTCCATCCACGAAATCCATCGAGATACTCTCTCATTTCCATTGCGGAACCTCCAAAGGATGTAATAGCCCACCGGGCTTCTTCGACTCGGCCTTTACTTGTTGGCACACCATGCACTTTGAAACGAACTCTGCCACGTCCTTTTTCATTCCAGCTCAAAAGAATATGCGTTTCATATCTTTGTACATCTTATCCCCTCCGGGATGTATAGTCATCTTCGAGTGGTGCGCCTCTTCGAGAACTTTCCTTACTAAGTCTCCCACTTGTGGGACACACAGCCTTCCATCACACCTTAGCCATCCCTTGTCATCTATGGCATACCTACCGAGGTGACTTGACGTCTCACCACTAATCAGCTTGTCCATGATTTCCACTATCTGTGGGTCTTCCTTCTGTGAAGTCCCTACTTGATCTAGAAGTGTAGGTCTTAACTCAAGAGATGCTAACGTAACAGTCAATGACTCAACAGCAGGTGTAAAATCAAAGGTTGCTATAAACTCTAGACTTTTCCTTTCAACAAACAAGGGGCTCAGAGTCAACCTTTTCCTACTTAGCGCATCTGCCACCACGTTACCCTTGCCAGGGGTATAAGCTATATCGAAGTCATATGATGCCAAGAATTCCATCCACCGCTGTTGTCTCAGATTCAAATCTTTCTGCGAGAAGAGTACTTAAGCGATTTGTGGTCGGTATACAGCTCGAACCTCTCCCCAAGAAGATAATGGCGCCAAGATTTAAGTGCAAAAACGATCGCCGCCAACTCCAAGTCATGTGTGCGATAGTTCTTCTCATGAACTTTAAGATGTCTACCCCCATAGCATATCACTTTCCCTTGTTGCATTAGGACTGCGCCTAATCCCGTGCCACATGCATCTGTGTACACGGTAAACATCTTACCTCCATCGGGTAATGCCAAAACTGGAGCTGTGGTGAGGGCTCTCTTAAGCCTCTGAAAAGCAATCTCACATTCTATGTCCCATGCAAACACTAGGTTTTTCTTTGTTAACCTAGTAAGAGGGGCTGAAATCTTAGCGAAGTCCTTAATGAACTTCCTATAGTAGCCTGCTAAACCGAGAAAGCTTCTCACCTCCGTTGCGTTCTTAGGAATTTTCCAGTCTTGCACCGCAACTACCTTTGCGGGGTCCACGGCTATGCCTTTCTTAGAAACTACTTATCCAAGAAACCGAACTTCCTTCCTCCAAAAATGGCATTTGGAGAACTTAGCCTTTAACTGGTGTGCTCTAAGCGTATCCATGACTTCCTTGAGATGTCTAGCATGCTCTTCTTCATCCTTTGAGAAGATCAGAATATCGTCCACGAAAACCACTACAAACTTGTTAAGGAACTCCCGAAACACCCTACTCATCAAATCTACAAAATACGCGGGTGCATTCGTTAACCCAAATGGCATGACGAGCCATTCGAAGAACCCATTTGGAGTCCTAAACGCAGTTTTTTCAATGCTATCCTCAGCCACTCTAAGCTGATGGAATCCTGTGGCTAGATCGAGTTGAGAGAAAACAGATGCTCCCACAAGCTGGTCAAACAAATCGCCGATTCTTGGTAGTGGGTGCCTATTTTTCTTAGTTAGCTTGTTTAACTCACGATAATCTACGCATAGACGAAGCGAACCATCCACCTTAGTAGCGAATACCACCGGAGCACCCCATTCAGAAATGCTTCGTCTTATGAAATTTTTCTCAAGCAACTCCTTAACTTGTTTACCGAGCTCTCTTCTTTCTCGCGGGGCCATATGCCTAACGGGCAATGAAACTAGCTTGGCATTATCAACAAGATAAATTCGGAAGTCTATCTCGCGTTTAGGAGGTAACCCCCTCACCTCATCAAAGACATCTGGATATTCTCGGACCACTCTTACAGATTGCAAATTGTCGATGGACGAGTCAAGAGATTCAAGATAACACAACATGACCGGACCCTTAGGGTTACAAGAAATTTCAAGGGTATTACCAAGGCGAGTCATGAGCCTCACTACCCTTCGTTCACAATCAAGAATGGCTCCATAATTAGACAGCCAATCCATACCTAGGATCAAACCGTGTCCCATAAATCCGAGAACATAAGTATTACACGTGAATTCTACGCTTAAGATAGAGATCCTCAAATCCACGCATATCATAGATAAATGAGCGGAGCCCCCAATTGGATTTGAAACACTAACGGGATCCTCAACTAGACTAGTACTTAGGTGCAGATTTTCAACAATATCAGAAGAAATAAAAGTATGCGATGCGCCAGAGTCAAATAAGGTTCGAACAGGAAAGTCAGAAATGTAAACAAGGCTTTCTACAAAAATATTACTACCTCGGTCAAGAGCTGGAGTGGTGTTGAGAGCATGCAACTGCCCTCCAGAAGGTCCTGCTCCCTGGGTCTGCCCTTGCCCCTGTCCTTGCTTCTTAGGGAAATCCTTGCTGATGTGTCCAGTATCTCCACAATGAAAGCATTCACCCAACTTTCTCTTCTTCTTTCTACAGTCTTTAGCTAGATGTCCCATAATACCACAAAAGTTACACTTCCTTGTCTCACGTGCCTTGTTATTATTGTTGTTGTTGCCCTTGTTATTCTTGTTGCCTCCCTTCTTGAAGTCAACTTTCTTATTCTGAGTCTCATTAGGCTTAACCTCCTTCTTGCTATTCTTGTCTTCCACATGAAGTAGAGCCATATCCACCAAGCTTTCAAAGGTCGCCCCCATGGGTATATGAGTTATGGCCAAACTGTGTAGTGGCTCGTTTAATCCTCGAGCAAAGCGTACAGCCTTTTTCTGGGCCATGTTGACCAAGTCCAAACCGAACCGAGCAAGCTGATTAAACTTATTCACGTACTCCCTAACAGACATGTCCCCTTGCTTGAGTGCTGGGAACCTCTCCATATGAAGGTTCTCTTCTGCTGACGATAAGAATTTAAGCCCAAACCTCTCTCTAAAGTCTGCCCAAGTCTCAACTGGCCTGGTAGCGTTGGTGACTTCCCACCAAAATGCAGCTTCCTCTTTCAACAACCATGCTGCCAACTGAACTTTCCTATGGTCCTCCACAACAAAGATAATAAACAAGTCTTCAGTCTACTTTAGCCAGTTTCGTGCCTCAACAAAGGTTTCAGTTCCAACGAAGTTCTTGTCGCCCATTGCTTTAAAGTCTTTGCATATTTTGGCAAAGGCGGTACCAGAAGGAGGAGGAACCGCGGCCACTGGGGGAGGAGGAGGAGGGATGTCTGCCGGGCCCGCGCCGTTGGCCCTAGCTTCTATGTACCTACGGAACCATCCAGGTACGGGTACTCCCTCAAGAAGGTTAAGATCAGACATGCTGAAAAACGAAAAGAAAGAGATTCAAACGAGGAAACAAAGGAAAGTGCTAATGGCTTTTGGGGAATAGCCTTTTTAAACATAAAACTTTTATTGAAAAATGCTTCTTTACATACGGTTTTGGAAAATAGTTTTAGAAGGTTTTTAAAACTTTTGTCCCGTCTGGTAACCTTCTGCTCTGATACCAAATGTAACACCCCACCTCCGCTAGGGTCACTCACAAAGGGAATGCACTAGTTTTGGTGGAGTATTATCTAGGTAAACATACACAGAGATATCACAAGGCAGAACATAAATAAAGTAGCGGTAGAAATTAAAAACCCAATTTTTATTACTTTTAAGAAAAGAGTCAAAACTTCATATATCCAAGGTACAAATTATTCCATTACATCAAGTTTTAGATAAAGAAGCATAAACTTAAGATAACAAAAGTAAATTATTCCCCAAACATAGCAGAAGTGCAGCCATAGCATAGCTCAAGACCAAACCGTACATGAGCTGACAGAAAGCAAGCTAAATCCAAGCTAAGAGCTAGTGGTTCCTCCCTGAGAACCTGGGGGGAAAAACGAAAGAAAAAGGGTCGGCCATAAAGACTGGTAAGTCCTAATGACTTTCAGTAAAAAAAACTAGTAAAGTTAACAAGACATGAGTAAACGGAAAGTAAACATAGGGATGATAATAAGTCTGGCAAGATAACTAAGATAACAAGATAAATCAAGTCTAGCATCGCATATCCAAGATTCGATGCACCAACTGTACTAGTGTTCTAACCCATGTCAAGTATTAATCATGAAATGATCCCTTGGCCCAATATCATGAAGTGACCCATTACGGGGTCCTACGGTACGATCTACTAATCGATCGGCTCCCTACAAGTTATAGCTCGTCAAATGTCTGTGTCATACGGCCCAATCACGAAATGTAATCACCTGTGCTAGGTCCACCCTAGGGTGTATCAAGCCCTAGGGTGGTAACCACCAACATGAATCAAGCACGCACAGTGTAAACCTACGGGTGCCCAATGCCTGCTTTTTCAACTCCGGACTACGTGCACGACCATAGTCCGCCTGAACCTACAATGGCGCACCTACTCAGCCATCGTTCTGGTCGCTTACAACCAGCCCAGTAATCGTGCCCCACCATGCCTAGTCCCAGGGTATCATGATACATCTAAGTGGGTTACTGCTGAAAAGGACCGCGTAACTAGGGTTTCTAATGGGTTAAGTGTTGTCATTCAAATTCGTGACTTAACCCTATCCAAATCATGTATCAAGTTGGTTAAGTGTGTTCAAGCGGTTCATGACTTAACCCTATCAAATCATCGTGTCAAATTGGTTAAGTATATTCAAGTGGTTCATGACTTAACCCTATCATGTGGCATTAATTCATTAATGCACCCCAACCTCTCACAATAGACTAATTGTTGTGGTCACTGGATTTGTCGGGCGGTTACGGGCAGATTTACACCACAACATAGTCTAACCTCGGGTTTTACGTGCGATATGACCAACTACCCACATTGGATCCTATTGTTTGCAGTCACTGGATTCGCCGGGCGGTTCCGGGTAGATTTACACTGCAAACTCAACCCAACCTCGAGTTGGCCATTTTCAAATTCATTCTAAGTGTCATGTCCAGATTCAAGTTTCGAGTCTAAATTCATGTTAAGTTTTCATGTCGTGTTTCATGTCAAATCGTGTCAAGTTCATGTCCATATCAAGGTTCAAGTTATAACAATATTCACGTTTCAAGTTTTCAGGTTTGCCTAAACTACCAAATCGTATTCCCATCGCACGTGAATTCGAATCGATACAAACAAATCTAATTAGGGAATAACATAGAAAGAACGGGCATGAGGTGGCAAAAGTGATTATAAGTCAAGCATGGTATAACTTGAGGTAAATTACTACAACAATACTGGCATATGGAATAGTGGTCTCAAATATCTAACTTAGCAAAATAGGATGATAGTCATGGTAATAGTTGACATAAGATAATAACCCCAAACTTGTGAATAATAACTAATTCAACATCACAGGCATGTTAACATCATGGACATGAAGGGTTTAGGTTTACAACATGTTTAGGCCCTAAATCAGTTTCATATAAATATTACCACAAGTCAAGATTCAAGATGAATAGATACAAGTTGAACAAATAGTGGATCCAAAATACTAGATTCAAAATGAACAATGATAGGTCCAAGATATACAATGATAGGTCCAAGATATACAATGATAGGTCCAAGATGATTGTCATACTTATGTTCAATTTCAATTTACAACATGTCCATATTAAGTTTAAAGTTTAGATCTAAAAGTAACTGGGACTTACAGATCGTGGTTTGAGAATTAGAAAACAAAGAGGCGATGTTGAATCTCGAGTCTAACAGAAATCCCCCAAACAGCAATACTCTACACGTAGCTTTGTTGGAGAAGAAGCAATTCCTTTTTCTCTAACTTTTCAACCAGAGTTTTAGCAGTATAAGAACAGAGAGAATTTGTGTAGAGAGACTAGAGTTAGGGGCTGTTTATATAGGGTCAGGCCAACGAATCTAGACAGAAATCGGACTAGAAACATCAGAGTGAATTCTGACTCAAAAATGGGCTCGGCAACCAGGTCGACACCCAGGTCGACTCTATGGTCGACCTGGTCCTGGGCAGGTCGACTCTATGGTCGACCCCCAGGTCGACCTGGTCCTGGGCGGGAAATTTCCCGCCCAGTTCGTTCTGGGGTTTGAATTCGAAGTTTGAATTCGAAATTTGAATTCGAATTCTGAGCTGTTTTGAACTTGAAAATTTCTGAAAACTTCGAAGGATCATAACTTGGTCATACGGACTCCGATTTTCGAAAACTCGGACTCGTTTCCAAGTAGAATTTCGAGACGAATGTAATGGCGTAACACGTTTCCCTTGATTCTTATTTTAAAAATTAATTCTGCCTTGATTTATGGTTATTACACGTTATTAAAATACGAGTTGTTACATGTAAAGGAAGACTGTTACTATTTATGGAATTTAAAAGGCTTTATCGTTATTCCGCTTATAGTATTAGTCTGACACGAAAATTTATATCGATTATGACTGATCTGATTTCCGTGAAGATTTGATTTTAATGGAAGATGAGCTTGGGTTTATCGTGAACTGTGTTTTAAATAACATTAGTTCTTTAACTCAGTTAAAGACAGGAATACTTTCCTAAAAGATTGAATAATTATTAAGTAATGATTTTTGAGATTAAAATTAATTGGTGTTTTAGTGAATCTTTAATTAGATTGAAATGTGAATAGGGTAACTAAATTTACGAAATTCGAAAAGTGTTCGAGAAAAGAGGACCACCAGTTTTACTTCATGCAATAGTTAAATCTTTAATTAGATTTGAACGTTAAATGGTAACTAATTTTACCGATAACACAATGGGTGTTAGATATGGAGTATTACCAGTTTTTCTCCATGGGATGCATAGGTTGGGATTGGGATAATAAAATGAATGATTACTTTGCTAAGGCTTGTTAATCCCGACTAGTTTTGTGACGGCCCGCCCCGCACCAGCCTGCATTTCCTCCGAAGGTGCGCTGTACACATGCCCGACTAGCACGGAACGGTCGCCAAAGAAAGGAAAGAAGAGGATGAACTAACAAGGAACCTGCAGAATGTCTCACAGCGCATGGAACAAAATATAATAATAACATAATCTTGACATAAAATAGGCGAGACAGTGCATAAGCTGAAAACTAAACCAACATAGCAGCGGAAATCCAAATACAGCTTATTACAAATTTCCAAATTATTGTCTCTAAAACAAAAGAAAGCTAAAGTAGAAGATGCACTACTAATGCCCAAGTAGTGATCTTCAACAACACAGGGAGAATACTATATGTATCATACGTGGAAGCCTCCTGCTCGTTTCTGAATCAGCTACTCGTGCATACCCAGCTAACCTGTCTCCAGTCTGCTCGTGAGAGCACCCAGAGTAATAAGAAGAGACATAAAACTCTGGGTCAGACAAAAAGTCTGGTATGAGCGATAAGCAGCTAAACAGAACAATAACAGGTATACTAAACCATACCTGAACCTGGACCTGCAACCAAAGAGTTAGCACTACATACCGTACAATACTCTAAGGTGCCACAAAACAAATGATGTATAGATAATGGGGGGTGGGGCGTGCATGTCATAATGATGGCAAACAAGTCAAGCATAGCAACCATCCTCACGTCTCTCACTCCGTGCGTAAAGCATACGATGTCCACCACTGTCAATCACTAGACCCATCGAAGTAGTGACGGAGTTCGACTTGTACAAATACTGCTACTACTACCAAGCTTACCACATGGAGTCATGACCAAATCTTTATAAATGACCCCACTTCATTGGTCTATAGCCTCTTTAGTCATACCTAGGCCACTGTGGCCCTGAATCCGTTCACGTACTCCCTACACATAGTGATTCAAAGTTACAGACATCGACAACCCCTTAGCACACGTCCCGCGGTAAAGCCCAACTCATGAAGCCGACTCATTGGTTCCCAATTGGATTCTGAGTACAAACTTCCCATTTGGACTACCTTTGCATCTCGGGTTATTGGCCTTCTCCGAATCGGTTCTTTACTTCAGTCTATACTTCAAAGTCGGATCATGATTCGCGTCTCGAGTCCAAGCATCTCGGTTCAGATCAGTTGAGTTACCCCCATCGGATCGGGTCGGGGTCCTCATCTTGTGGCGGTTCGGGTCGGTCATCATCACCTCCTGGCGGATCGGGTCGGTCATCATCACCTCCTGGCGGATCGGGTCGGATTCTTCAAGTCCAATTGCCATGCATCGGTTCAGTTTGGAGGTGGCCATGTGGGTCGGGTCGGAGAAAATGCTTCCAAATTTTTAGATCGTCTCGTGGATACACTGCTTGGAGGGCGGTTCGGTTCGGGGCTTCTTCCTCCGATCCGATCCGGATCGGCCAACTCCCTGCAACTTCTTCCAGCGACTGTTCACGCCACTCGACGGCGTTTTCGACTAATCTAACACTTCTAGACAATCAAAAATCATACCATACAGTCATAGCAACATAGCAAACTAACCACAAACATCAAAACAATGAATTAATATGTCAAAACGGATCAAATATACCCAAAAACCCATATTTTCCCTTAAGCATGTTTAGGCAAACTAATGATATGATTAGTAAAACTTAACCAAAACAAACCAAATTTCTAACAGAGGTCTAAAACATTATTTTCGAATTTATAAATATTTTCCAGAATTTATTAGCATATAAATTCGCTAATCTTCACTAATTACCCTTAATTAGCTGTAATTAGTGTCAAAACAATGCTAATCACTCACCTTGGCCACAAATAAAATTTTCAGGACTGAAACCTCGCTGATTTGGGCTAATACTGGTGTCTAATAGCAGCTCTAATACTGGTTTGGTGAAGATCTTTTTTGATTTGATGTAGATTAAGCCAAAACTTGATTAGAAAGTGATTAGATGTTGATTTGGGTGTTGGGGGCCATTGTTAGGGCTTCAAGAATAAAAGTGGCGGCTGAAAAATGAAGATAAGATCGTTCTCTTACTGATTTTAGCCTCCTCATAACCCTAACCCAAAATTCCCCATTGGGCCTAGCTGTTAATCACCCGGTTAAGCCCAATTAAGCTGTTTTTCTCTATTTGAAACTTGTTTCAGCCATATCTCCCAAACGGTGAGTCCGTTTGGCTAATGTGACCACTCTACGGAATTGTAAACCATCATCCGGAGCCAATGGAAGTGGTTCAGGTCAAAATTCCTTTCCAATCAAAAGTTTTATCCAAAACAGTACCAACTAGGGGTAAAATGGTCATTTAAAAATCGGGAAAAATCATGAACATGGGTAATGGCCCCAATAGTCGTCTCCCAAAGTTACATGACTATACGACTCCGTATGTGAAAGAAATGAATATTCTACGATCCTGCGATGCGTAGAATGCGGGTTGTTACATTCTCCCCCCCTAAGAAATTTCGTCCCCGAAATTACTTAACTCAAAACATACTAAGGATCCCGCATGCCTACCAATCATATACAATAATCAAACATGTAAAACAAACAAACAAGCCTATCCTAGCATGCGGAAAGACTAAATTAAAGGTAAAATCTTACTAGGCGAAGAGTTCTAGATACGTCTTCCTAATGCTCTCCTCTGTCTCCCAAGTACAGTCATTCTCATTCTCGCCCCACTGACCTTTGACTAATTTCACTGCCTTCCTTCGAAGCTGCTTCGTATCGTTCCCAACAATACGCATAGGCTTGCGGTTCCCAACCGCCTCGGGTTCAATGTAACGACCCGTATTCTACACATCATAGGATTGTAGAACATTTATTTCTTTCCCATATGAAGTCGTATGGTCATGTAACTTTGGAAAACATCTATTAGAGTCATTTCCCATGTTCACGATTTTTGTCGATTTTTAAATGACCATTTTGCCCTTAGTTGGTACTGTTTTGGCCATAAATTTTGATTGGAAAGGAATTTTGACCTGAAACCACTTCCATTGGATTCGTTTGATGGTTTACCTTTCCGTAGAGTGGTCATAATAGCCAAACGGACTTACCGTTTGGGAGATATGGCTGAAATAAGGTTTGGAGGGTGAAAAACTGCTTAACCGGGCCAAATCGGGTGATTAGTGAGTAGGCCCATGACCCATTTCGGGATTAGGGTTATGGGGAGGCTGAAATGAGATAGAGGATCATTCCATTTCAGTTTTCTAGCCTCCACTTGTCACCAAGGAACCCTAAAAATGGCCTCTTACCTCTAAATCACCTCCAAATCATCTCTTGGTCAAGGATTTGGCTTAGCAACCCCTAATCAAGGAAGATCTACACCAAAGCAACATAGGAGCTGCTGTTTGGCATTGAGATTCACATCAAATCAGAGAATTATTTCAGATCTTAGTTTATTTGTGGCTAAGGTGAGTGATTTGCATAGTTTTGCACTAATTATGGCTAATTAGGGTTGATTAGTGTTAATTAGCGAATTTAAACATGATAAAATTCGGGAAAAATGTTCATAAATTCTTAAATGATGTTTTAGACCTCTGATATGAATTTGGGTTAATTTGGTTAAGTTTTGCTAATCCTATCATTAGTTTCACCTAAACATGCTTAAGGGGAAATATGGGCTTTTGGGTATGTTTGATCCATTTTAACCTATCATGTTGATGTTTTGATGTTTGTGGTTGATTATGCATGTTGCTATGACTGTATGAAATGCTTTGTGATTGATTTCAATAGTTAGAATGGTCGAAAACGTCGTCGAATGGCGTAAACACTTGCTGGAACAGTTTCAGAAAACAGTGCAGGGTTCGGATCGGATATGGGGCTCGGATCGGATATGTTGAACTGGGCAAGGAATTCGATCGGATCGGAACCCAACACTTGGGAAAGATGGCAAAAAGGAAGGCCACGCTAACTGAACTAGGATCGGATCGGATTAGGGAGTACGGATCGGATTAGGGAGTACGGATCGGAGCGGAGACTTTAAGATGGATCGGATAGGGGCATGTGAAGGACGAGGAGACGGATCGGAACGGAGGCACGAGTTGGAGGGGAGATGACACCCGACCCGACCCGAGGTGAAGCACCCGACCCGAACCGACGGAGGACACCGGACCCGAACCGCACCAGGAGAAGACCCGACCCGAACAGATGGAGGATAACCGATCCGAACCGATGGCTTGAGGAGGAACCCGACCCGACCCAGTATTGACCAATAACCCGAGATGCAAAGGTAGTCCAATATGGGAAGTTAGAGCTCAGGATCCAGTTGGGAACCGATGAGTTCACTTCATGGTTGGACTTTGCTGCGGGACGTGTGCTAAGGAGTTGTCGACGTTCATAACTTCGATTCACCACTAAGAATGAATGATGGGCTACTTATCAGTGCAGTAGGGTCATTATGACCTGAGGGGCAAGGTGATGGTAGCAAGACTACGTTATCAGTGCAGTAGGGTCATTATGACCTGAGGGGCAAGGTGATGCGTAGTAAGACTATGAGCCAGTGCAGTGGGGTCATTGCGACTCCATGGGGCAGAGTGGACATAGTAAGGATGAGTAAGGCTATGAGCCAGTGCAGTGGGGTTCTTGTGACTCCATGGGGCAAAGTGGACATAGCAAAGGATTTGTGGCTACGTTATCAGTGCAGTGAAGCCATTTATGACTTCATGGGGGCAAAGTGATCGTAGCAAGGTATGTTGAGTGATCGAAGTGGTGAATATCGTATGCTTTACGCACTGAGTGAGAGATGTGAGGATGGATGCTATGTTTGATTGTTTGCCATCCCTATGACATGCACACCTCCCCCACCTCCGTATCTTTACACCGTTTGATATGGTACCTTAGAGTGTTGTACAGTATGTAGTGCTAACTCTTTGGTTGTAGGTCCAGGTTCAGGTATGTTTTAGTCTACCTGTTATTGTTCACTTTAGATGCTTATCGCTCATACCAGGCTTTATGTCTGACCCAGAGTTTTATGTCTCCTCTTATTACTCTGGGTGCTCACACGAGCAAACTAGAGGCAGGTTAGCTGGTGATGCGCGAGTAGCTGATTCGGAGGCGGGCAGGAGGCTTCCACGTATGATATATATATACACATTCTCCCTGTGTCATTGGTGGTCGCTACTTGGGCATTAGTAGTGTACCTCCTTTATCTTACTTTTGCTTTGAGACAGTTTGAAAGTTGTAATAAGCTGTATTTTGGATTTCCGCTGCTATGATGTTTAGTTCTGATTTTCAGCTTATGCACTGTCTCTCCTGTTTTATGTCAAGTATGTTATTATTATATTTTGTTCTATGCGCTGTGAGACATTCTACAGGTTCTTTGTATGTTCATTTCCTTCTTCCTTTTCCTTCTGACGACCCGTTCCGTGCTAACTGGACATGTGTACAGCGCACCTTTGGAGTAAATGTCGGTTGGTGCGGGGCGGGCCGTCACATTCAACTTCGACATCATCCAAATGATCAGGTGAAATAATCACACCTGGGCCGTGTACGAATTTTCTTAACTGGGAAACATGAAATACGTTGTGAACTCCTGCCATCTTCTCTGGTAATTCAATTTTATATGCCAAATTCCCAATTTGCTCAAGAACTGGGAATGGACCAACAAATCTTGGTGCTAACTTGCCTCTCCTGCCAAATCGTATCACGCTCTTCAACGGAGAAATCTTGACAAACACCAAGTCACCAATGGAGAATTTTAAGTCTCTTCTCCTTTTATCAGCATAACTCTTCTGCCTATCTTGGGCAGCCTTCATTCGTTGTTGAATGATCTTAATCTTGTCCGAGGTTTCTCTTACCACATCTGGTCCAAGCATAAACTTCTCACCAGTTTCTACCGACATGACGATGAGTTGCACGGTCTTCCGTACAAAGCTTCAAACGGAGCCATACCAATACTGGACTGATAGCTATTATTATATGCAAACTCTACTAGAGGAAAATGGTCATCCCATGATCCACCAAAATCCAATACACAGGCTCTTAAGAGATCTTCTAATATACGATTCACCCTCTCTGTTTGACCGTCGGTTTGAGGATGATACGCGGTACTGAGATGTAATTCTGATCCTAACGCCTCTTGTAAGCTCTTCCAAAATCCACTAGTGAACAACGGATCCCGGTCACTCACAATGCCTTTGGGTATTCCATGAAATCTCACTACCCACTTTATATACAGTTCCGCTAACTTAGTTGCCGTCCTGCTTGACTTGACGGGTATAAATCTTGCACTTTTGGTCAATCGGTCCACAATCACCCAAATGCTATCATGGCCCGATCTAGTCCTTGGTAACCCATCAATGAAATCCATTGACACTTGTTCCCATTTCCATTCTGGAATTTCTAATGGTTGTAGCAAACCACTAGGTTTCTTTTGCTCAGCTTTAACTAGCTGGCAATTCATGCATTTGGATATAAACTTCCCAAAGTCTCTTTTCATCCCTTCCCAATAGTAGGTCTGCTTCATGTCTCGATACATTTTGTTACCACCGGGGTGTATAGTCAGTTTTGAGTGATGACAATCTCTAAGAACTTCATCTCTCAATCCATTGACATTGGGTACAACAAGTCTTCCATTCTTTCTAAGTCATCCATCTCGATCAAGCCCATATTTATTCATCTCCTCATCGACACCCATCTCTAACTTGGAGATGATTTCCAATAGGTTAGGATCGTCCCTCTGACTAGAGCTGATCCGCTCAATCAAAGTTGGTCTGATCGTCAAACTTGCTAACATTTCTGGATCCAATTCGCACTTTGGTCTGAAATCATACCCATCGATGTACTCCAGTTGCTTCCATTCAAGAAACATAGTCCCTAAACTGGCATGTCTTCTACTCAATGCATCAGCTACCACATTGCCTTTTCCTGGTGTATATGCGATGTCAAAATCATAGGAAGCCAAGAATTCTAACCATCTTTGCTATCGGAGATTTAGATCCTTCTGAGAGAAAAGATACTTCAATGACTTATGATCTTTAAACAACTCGAATCTTTCTCCCAAGAGATAGTGTCTCCACATCTTCAACGCGAACACGATCGCTACCAATTCCAAATCATGGGCAGGGTATCTTATCTCATGTGGTTTCAGTTGCCGACTTGCATAAGCTACAACCCTACCGCCTTGCATCAATACAGCACCTAGTCCGGTACCACAGGCATCCGTGTATACCGTCATCTCTTCATTCCCCTTAGGAATGACTAACACTGGTGCGCGCGTCAACTTTTCCTTTAGACTCTTGAATGCATTCTCGCACCTTTCGTCCCAGACAAAAGCTTGATTCTTCTTGGTCAACTGAGTCAACGGTGCTGCTATCTTGGAGAAATTTTGGATAAACTTACGATAATATCCAGCTAATCCCAAGAAACTTCTTATGTCTGTTGCATTCTTGGGCGTAGACCAATCTTGTACTGTAGCCACCTTCGCAGGATCCACGGCAATACCATTCTCTGAAACAACATGGCCCAAGAATCTCACTTCCCTCCTCCAGAAGTGACACTTAGAAAACTTTGCTTTAAATTGGTGTTTCCTCAACACCTCCATCACTATCCTCAAATGTCCGTTGTGTTCCTCCTCTGTCCTCGAGTAAACAAAGATGTCATCTACGAACACAAGAACAAACTTATTCAACTGATCTCTGAATACTCGATTCATAAGATCCACAAAGTAGGCTGGTGCATTGGTCAACCCAAATGGCATAACCAACCACTCATAGAATCCAGACGATGTCCTAAATGCCATTTTCGGAACACTCTCATCCGCTACTCGGAGCTGATGAAATCCTGTCGCGAGGTCCAACTGGGAGAACACCCTCGCTCCTTCCAGTTGATCAAACAAATCATCTATCCGCAGTAGAGGATACTTATTCTTCCTCGTCACTTTATTCAACTCGCGGTAGTATACACACAAACGAAGGGAACCATCCGCCTTGGTAGCAAACATAACTGGTGCTCCCCATTCAGAAACACTCCTTCTGATAAATCCCTTCTTCAAAAGATCGCTGACTTGCACCCCGAGCTCTCGCTGCTCCCTTGGTGCCATATGACGAAGTGGCATCACTATAGGTCTGGCATCTTTCACTAAATCAATACGGAACTCAATCTTTCGGTGTGGTAGAAGCCCGGTCACCTCCTCGAAGACATCCGGATACTGGCCAACCACGGGCACATCTGACAACTCATCATGCGGGATGTCGAGGGAATTTATAAAACTAGCCATTACCCCATCACCAGGTAGACTACCAAACACTACCCTCCGCCCATCATCCGCCCTAACTGTCACCAAAAAGCCCTCACAGTCTACCACCACCCTGTATCTTTGGAGCCAATCGACCCCCAATATAATGTCATACCCAGTAAAGCCCAAAACAAAGCAATCACAAACAAACATGCATCCATGACTCGATAAGACCAAATTTAGGCAAATCATACTAAGGCTAGTCGAACTACCAATCGGGTTCGTCACAACCAATGGTATATCGACTATCTCAGGTTCCAGTCCCAACCTATCCACCAGGTCACTAGATATGAAGGAACGGGAAGCTCCGGTATCAAATAAAACTCTAACAGGAACATCATAAACAGAAAGCATACCTTGAATAACGACATTCTTTCCCTTCTCCGCCGCAGTTGGGGCATTCGACGAAGAAGGAATAGCATTAAGGGCATATGCTTTCACCATCTGCTTTTCTTTAGGGGGTTGCGGACACTTGTCCTGGTGATGTCCCATTTGGTCACAGTTGAAGCACTTCCTTTCCGCTGGATTGGCCCGACAATTACTAGCATAATGGCCCTTCTTACCACAGCTGAAGCACTCAACGTCTTGCTTATTCCTTTTCTTCTGGCCATCCTTGGCCTGATTCTGCTTTCTCTTATTCTGAGAACCATTCTTGCCTCCACCGCTTGCTTGCGGCTTTGGCTCCTCTGCAGATGCAACCTCAGTCTTCGGCTTAGGGTAGAGACTTTCTGACCTTAATGCTTTCCCCACAATCAATTCAAACGTCTCATCGATGTGGTTAATAAGCCTTTCCCCCAAGTACTTTTCCAAATCAGTTATGAATTTCTTGTTCTTCTTCTCGGCAATATCAATAAGAGATAACCCATACTTCGACAAAGTGCCGAATTCAGCAATATACTCCGAGACAGCTCTGCCATTCTGCTTGAGCTCCAAGAATTTCTTAAACAGCACTGACTTCTGAGCAGCTGGAATGAACTTCTCGCTAAAGCGAACCTTAAACTGCTCCCAAGTAATCTGATCCTCGGGAGTAGCTGCCTTTATAGCATTCCACCAATTCATTGCCCGCCCTTGCAGCTGACGGGACGCTAGCTTTCTCTTCATCGCATCCTCGATACCCAAATCCTCGAAGATACATTCGCGACTATCCAACCAATCCTGAACATCCGTAGTCGAATCCGTTCCGTGGAACGGCTTCCCACCAAGACTAGTATAATCCTTATTCAGCTTGGCGAAGTCGGCCCTAGGCGCCTGCACTATTGGACCACCACCATTACCACCATTGGGAGCTGTCCTCTGCACATCCCTAAGCATCTCCCTCATGAGGTCAGTAAAAATCATCCTCATGTCAGCAGCATTCCCATTATTGGATCCTCTACCGGCACCTCTTACGTATCGGCTCATCGTTCAATCTATAAAGAGAAACGATTAACCATCTCCATAGTGGTGCTAGTGCAGTGCGACTTTATCCTTAGCTATACTAATAGTATATATATAGCTTTTGAAAACCAAAATAATCACAAATATGCTCTCTCATATACGTACTATCTCTCCCTAGTTGTGAAAACCCGTAACTTCCCCGTAAAGGAAAGTGTCGGATAGTTCGAGAACAAACCACAACAGAACGCATATAAAAGAACATTTCATTGCTTATTACAACAATGCATCAGATTACAAGAATATACAGAGTATAAATGAATATTACACAGAAATATCAGAGATTTAAATTACATTTAAATACATAGCAGCGGAAAATAATACAATACACAACTAGAAAGAGATATACGGATACAAAGCTTTCCGGATATCGTTCCAGCTGTAAACCAGGATCTTGTGAATATAAATCTGCAAAACCAAAACTACTAGCTGCCCGTGTCAAAATAAGGGGCACCCAGAGTTTAGGTTAAAACAATAAACTCCAGGTCAGTCATGTGACTGGTGTGAGAACTAAAAACAGTTATTATTCTTTATTTTTAAAGTTAGGTAAATCAAGGGACCACGCCGTATAACACGGAACGGGTTTCCTCCCAAGAATACCAGTGCATAAAACAACAGCGCAATGCTAAATAAAGAAAATGAAGCTGTTATAAGACCCAAGTCCCATCACACAATGCAACGCAGCCGAGGATAGGGTTTTCCCTTATAACAGCCAAAGAATGCTTGATACGTTTTAAAACAAATCATTTGATACTATTATAAGTGCATAGTGTATAAAACAACTTCAAATCATAAGTATCAATCATAGGCGACATGAGCGTCCCATGCCACTATGTCGCCATATATAGGTTTACAATCAAAACCGCAATGTCGTATTGGAAGTTGGGTTATCATTTATGGTTTGAACCGAGGCTAGGGGCAAGATCCTCACCGATTCGAGACGCTCTAGTCCACCCCTCAGGAACAGCCGCAACTGCCCCTTGGATCGTCAGGGCCGGTCCACCGATGTGGATTATTATGCCTGAACACTACGTTTCCCCGCCCTTTGGGGCGTAAATCTGGCCCGTCAGCCGACCAGAAGCATCGGCCGAAACCGATATCATGAGGCGCCTCGCTTTTCAGCAAGTAATAATAAGTAACATCCACAGGAGTCAAACTCGTCAGCCAGTTCAAGCACTGACGCCACTCCTAACTAGAAAGAAACGCATGTCCTCCCTGAGGTCCGTCTCCCGTTTTTGATTCATACCGGGTGTGATACTCGCGAATCAACGTTACACAAAGCTACGCCACAAAGGCCGTGCTTTGATCATCAACCACAAGACTTTGCTTTTCAACAGAAGCCTTGATCATTTGCCACTTAGGCATGCCACACAGGCAATTCACTCCATGCGATTGATATCCATCAATATATAACCCCTGAGCTCGTACGTCTCAGAGAAGGGCGTTAAGCAAGAGAATAAATTCTCCGCCGCCAAACAGATATATATTTAATAGAGATCAATCGAACGGACTAAAATCCAATGTCAGACACACACAGTCCATTTACAAGTCCGTTCTGGGTCTGAACGAAACCGGAGGCACCTAGTACCCCGCATATCCATCGATCTCCAAGTACGTCTGGACGATCACTAACTGTTTCCATCTTCTTGGGTGTACAGCCCAATCAAGATCATCAGTAATTACCCAAACGACGTGAAGACTTCCGGTCTTCGACCACCGTCTTCATCTTCGACTTATCGTCGTATCAGTTATTCAGAATGGGATAAACCCGGTCTTTCCGAATAACTCGCGTATATTTTAAATAAGTGTTACACAAACACAACATACGCCTCATTCCAATTCATTAGTCACTAACCGTAAATTAATCAAGAGAATAATTCCCCAAATATTAACCCCGAAGGCCGAAACCAACATCAGATCAATATCCAGAAAACCCTTCTACTTGGCTAACCGACAGTTAGTTTCTAAATTTCACATTCATAGGGAAAGGTTCCCATTAATCTTATCCAAGATAAATTCTTTGAATTTATTCTTTATTCTATTTTTGAATCTCAATTCAAACTAGTCGGGATTAGCGAACCTTACCGAAGTAATCATTTATTTTAATTTCCCCGACCCAACCTATTCATCCCATGAAGTAAAACTGGTAATACTTCATATCTAACACCACAGTGTTATCGGTAAATCCAATTACCATCTCACGTTCAAATCTAATTAAAGATTTAACTATCGCCTGGAGCAAAACTGGTGGTACTCCATTTTCGATCTTTTCAATCTAATTAAAGATTCATTAAAACTCCACTTAGTTTTAATCTTTGACTGGGTTAAAGAATCAGTGTCATTTAAAAACACAGTTCACGATAAACCCAAAATCACATTCATTAATTATCGGGTTAAAGAACGAGTGTTGTTTAAAACACTGTTCACGATAAACCCAAAAATCAATATCAATTCAATTCCAATTAAATATTATTTAATTGGTACACTTCATTAAATCTAAATAAAAAGATTTAATCTTTTCTCAACTGGGTTCAAGAACAGTGTTAGTGAAGACACCATTCACGACAAACCCAAATCACATTTGATATTCAATACAAGGCTCTGAATAGAAAATATATCGGCTTATATTCAATATCAAATTCTACGACTAACAAATATCGTATTGGAAATAACGATATAAATATATATCTTTCAAATTTCCATAACAACACCTGTATAGTCACGAATTCCAACATCGAAATATTCCGAAGACAATTTCGATTCAAATCCACTCCAATGCAATCATTGGAAATTTTGGTTATTTTTAAAACCCTTTTCGAATTCAATTTATTTATTTAAAAATAAATAGAATTATATTTCTAGTTCAAAACTAGTTCATTTCGATAAAAATCTATTTTTATCTTTTCAAATATGGAGTTTTTCATCCCAATCCTTTCTAAATCATTTCTTATGATTTTACACAAATTATTACTATTTTTAATAATTTTATCAAGGCCCGTTCAGTCGATTTCCATCAATGGCCATCGAACTGCACTTACAGCGACCTTTTTCAAATTTGATTTGGACGTATCTCCAAATCCAACCGTTAGATTTTGAATTTCTAATATTCATTAGAAAGCTCTTTTCGATACGAACCCAACGGTTCCGGTTTTAGGAGAATCCGACGGTCGGATCTCCCGTAATGTCCGTTTGAAATAAATGGTCGAAATTCACGAACTGCCGCGGCGCGGCGCGTTCTATTCAGGCCATTATATTATATATATAATATATATAATATATATTTCGTCGATTTCTATTTAAAACGAATTATATAAATAGTTTTAAAATTCGTTTCAAAAGCAATTTCAACTTCCATTTCAATTCAAATCAAAATTGAATTCTTCTTTATAAATTCGTTTTAAAATTCATTTCTATTCAATTCAAATTTCAATTCAATTTGAATTCATTTCAATTCGTTTTCAATTCAATTTGAATTCGTTTTCTATTCAATTCATTTCGAAATCGTTTTCAATTTAATTCATTTCGAAATCGTTTTCAATTCAATTCATTTCGAAATCGTTTTAAATTCAATTCATTTCGAAATCGTTTTAAATTCAATTCATTTCGAAATCGTTTTCAATTCAATTCATTTCGAAATCGTTTTAAATTCAATTCATTTCGAAATCGTTTTAAATTCAATTCATTTCGAAATCGTTTTAAATTCAATTCATTTCGAAATCGTTTTCAATTCAATTCATTTCGAAATCGTTTTCAATTCAATTCATTTCGAAATCGTTTTAAATTCAATTCATTTCGAAATCGTTTTAAATTCAATTCATTTCGAAATCGTTTTAAATTCAATTCATTTCGAAATCGTTCACGTCAAAATGGCGTCAATCTAATCAACACGGCTTCATAAATTTCTATTTTCAAATATTCTTACTTCAAATATTTCTTTTTCAAAATAGTTGTTATTATCAAAATATTTCGTTCAACACATGACCAATCTCAATGGATGAGTACTGTCAACACATGAACTTTTATTTTATATCGATAAAGATGTAAATTTTATTACTAAAATATTTCGTTCAACACATGACCAATCTCAATGGATGAGTACTGTCAACACATGAACTTTTATTTTATAATATTCTTTATTTTTCAAATTGGAATGAGGCCCAATCAATTACCATATAAAGTTAATTATATGGATTTTCATGCATTACACACATATAATAGCATTGAAAAATAATCAACCATCAACCAAAGTGCACTACACTGTATAAGCATCAAATATAGATATCTAACGCTTATAACAGCCTGTCAATCAATCGATCGACATATTTAATCAATCAGGATGAGTGAACTTCAAATTTCATCCCAATACCCGTGTGGGGTTTCAAACAATCCAACGCATATTTTATTTGTGCAGTTGGGCGATGTGTAAAATTTATCGACCCAATCCATGTCCTTCAAATAGGTGCACATAAACAACCCGTCGGGTTTGTAAATGAATATTTATTTATTCACATTCACGTTAAAAATTATATTTTTAACGACAAAACATTTTATTCCAACATATGAATTTCTACTCAGTTCATTTATTCAATAAAATGATATTTTTATTTTTCTAACATATTTTAGAAAATTTCGGCGGCATAACGGCACGATACTAGAAACGGGACGAGGCCTAGCCTTATCCCCGGTCTAGTGAAGGCCCACGCCGTTCACACATCAATCAAATCAATTTCATCTCACCAAACAATTCCATTCAAACAAATAATTCAACTAACCTATGCAACCAAACAAACAAGTCCATGGTCTGTGGACGATTGTGTCGGGTGCTACTAAGCACCGTCTGCATCCTAGTATATATATATATATAACTAGAAAAGAAATTGAAAGGTGAGAAGTTCTCACCGAAAGCTATCCAAACATCTTGACTTTTCTTTGATATAAATCTTCTTCGTTCTCGCCTTTTTGTTACCTTCGTTGTCCGCTTTCACTACCTATGTAAAAATCGAGTTTTTACTTCGCTATTCAATATATAAACATCATATTTTTATTTCGAAGTTCAACATATAAAAATCATATTTTTAATTCGAAGTTCAACATATAAAAATCATATTTTTAATTCGAAGTTCAACATATAAAAATCATATTTTTAATTCGAAGTTCAATATATAAAAATCATATTTTTATTTCTACTTTATACATATAACAATCTCGCCTTTCTTGGAATAAAAATATCGTACCTTTCATTGTATATAAAAATCTATAACTTCATTTATATAAAAATCGAATCTTTTTGTTCTAAAAAATCATAACTTTACGCATTTAGAAATCTAAGCTTTCGTATTTACAAATGTAATCTTCTTATGATGAAAAATCCTATTTTTACCTCACTAAAAATCATACCTTTATATAATGAAAATTATATTTCCATGTTTAAAAATCATAACTTCATATTAAAAATCCTATTTTTATGATAACAACATATATTAAAAAAACAATGCATATAATTTAACAATCATATATATATATATATATATATATATTATAAAAATCCTATCTTTGTAATTAAAAACTGAATTAAAAACATCATGTTTTTTTTTTCCTTAAAAAAAACAGATTTTTTTAAAGCTCTCATTTCATATAAAAAGCTGACATTTTTAACTAAACTAAAATGATTAATAAACCAATTATATAATTAACATTAATTAAAGTTAAACCTCTCTGTGTTGTTCCAGGAACCAAGCTCGCCACCAACCCTTGAAAACCACGTCCACCTCAGATGGTCTGAACCCAATCGCCAGTCACCACGAGGTCGGCCTTGGTGCCACCTTCCTCTGCCCCAAACGCCTCCTCGATCGATGCCTCCCTGAGCCCGCTAATCCACGTCGACGGTTGCTGCTTTGGGAATGATTTCTCATTATGCCACGTCACAGTTTCCGATCACACATGGTCAGGCGATGGAGCTCAAGATGCTGAAGGAATTTCCCCTTGAAGATCTAGTTGATTGATCAATGGATTGAAGGATTTAATGGGAGGACGGATTGAATTATCGTCCGCTGGTTTAGAAGAGGGAGGCGGCTTCTTTTTTTTTTTTGAATGGTTGACCACGAGATAATTAGTGGAGGTTGACCTAGGGTTTGACCCCTTTGATTTATATTTTTATTTCGATGTCCAAAAATGTGTGTTTATCGTTACGCACTCTAAATCAAACCCAACGATTATTGCCCCTAGCTAATTACCCCTATTTCGAACACAATGGGATATGTATCGTAAGATGATTCGATCGTTTCGATCAGTTTTCCGTTAAATTTACATTTAAATCACTTTATTGAATTTTAAAACGTACATTTCAAATTACCGGGGTCACATACTAACTAGAAAAATTCTAGAAAAATATTTTCTAGCTTCGTATTTACGATACGGTCCTAATAAAACTAGTTTCGTCGAATTCTGAGGCCATTGGAAAAATGGCCATTTTCCAGTCGATTAAAATCAACTGAAACTGGTCAAACGCGTTTTCCTATGCCACGCTCACATATTGATTCGAAAAATTATGAAATTTGGAATCTAGCAATAGTTTGACACCACGGACCCAACAAAACTGGTTTCGTCGAAATCCGAGGTCATTTGCAAAATGTCCATTTTTAAGGGCCTGAATTCCATAGCGACTATTCAGAATTTTCAACTGGACATATCTTTTAATTCCTGTCATGAAATTTCGATTTTTCGGATTCGTTGGAAAGATATTCACTATTAGATTCCATTATTTTTGGTTTCACTAAAATCCGGATTGTTTTGCACCCGGTACATTCAATTGAAGTTTGAAATCGAATTATCGAACTACCGCGCCATTTTCAATTCTATTTATAATTATATATAAATATTTATATTCTAACGACGACGTATATAATATATACGTTCCAATTATTATTCAAAATAAATTTCACGTCGATATTATTTAAAATAATTCATTTTAAATAATCAAAATTCGCTAAAGTTGCAAAAATAAAAATTTTAAACTGGCCCAGATTTTCCGGGTTATTACAATCTCCCCCACTTAAAACTTTTCGTCCCCGAAAAGGAACAAAGTCGAAAGTGGTTTGATTAATCAACCCTATGTTCGATCTGGCTTCCATTCTCCAACTTTTTAGTTTCTGAGAAATTTCAAATTTTCAAAAATTTGGCTAACACCCTAAATTTTCGAAAAATTTCGCCATAACCTCCCCTGCACCGGGAGCATCGGGGAATTTCAAATAGCTTCCCCGGTCCTTCTGATCTCAAAAAGAAAAAGAAAAAGCCAAGCGGCTAGCCAATAGGCTCATAAAATCATCATCACCCAAACAAAACAGTAAATTATGTAGTAAACATGTACCTATTTGTCGGGCAAACAAATTTTATTCTTCGGCTCTAGCCTCCTTGCTATGACCTGTTCAATGATATACATGTATATGCAAGCAAATGCGACCAATTTTCAATACAATTCAATATTTGGTTCAATTAGGCTAAATGGTTCAAAATCAGCAAACAAATAGGCAAACAACACAAACATCAATCAATTAGTGAATTAGAGTTTCAAATTCATAATTTTGATACATATACAAAAATCATGTTTTTGATGCCAAATCACAACAATAGGCCCTATCTAATTTTTGGTTCTCACACCAGTCAATAGGAAATATATAGAAATCTCACTTTCGTCACTCGAATATAAACACTGATGATGAGGCCTCATCATCTGAATCATCTCCGGGCGACTAGAGTGTTATTCTATATCTATCCAGTATATTAAAATTTCGAATACACGCGGATCAGACGAATATGCAAAATCTATATATACTGGATTGTCCACATCAATATAAATAAATAATCAAATACGAATAAGTGATTTAGATTTTCAAAACAAAAATTGTTTTCATTTGAAAAATATACCCTTCACACTCGTTCTAGGATGCTACTGATCCTATCTCTAACGAGTCATTCCCATTGGATATTACTAATCCGATATCTGATGAATTCTTTCATATGGTTCTAATGTGCCTTGTTCTTTGAGCTTTGTAAACCAAAGCTCTGATACCAACTGTGAAAACCCGTAACTTCCCCGTAAAGGAAAGTGTCGGATAGTTCGAGAACAAACCACAACAGAACGCATATAAAAGAACATTTCATTGCTTATTACAACAATGCATCAGATTACAAGAATATACAGAGTATAAATGAATATTACACAGAAATATCAGAGATTTAAATTACATTTAAATACATAGCAGCGGAAAATAATACAATACACAACTAGAAAGAGATATACGGATACAAAGCTTTCCGGATATCGTTCCAGCTGTAAACCAGGATCCTGTGAATATAAATCTGCAAAACCAAAACTACTAGCTGCCCGTGTCAAAATAAGGGGCACCCAGAGTTTAGGTTAAAACAATAAACTCCAGGTCAGTCATGTGACTGGTGTGAGAACTAAAAACAGTTATTATTCTTTATTTTTAAAGTTAGGTAAATCAAGGGACCACGCCGTATAACACGGAACGGGTTTCCTCCCAAGAATACCAGTGCATAAAACAACAGCGCAATGCTAAATAAAGAAAATGAAGCTGTTATAAGACCCAGGTCCCATCACACAATGCAACGCAGCCGAGGATAGGGTTTTCCCTTATAACAGCCAAAGAATGCTTGATACGTTTTAAAACAAATCATTTGATACTATTATAAGTGCATAGTGTATAAAACAACTTCAAATCATAAGTATCAATCATAGGCGACATGAGCGTCCCATGCCACTATGTCGCCATATATAGGTTTACAATCAAAACCGCAATGTCGTATTGGAAGTTGGGTTATCATTTATGGTATGAACCGAGGCTAGGGGCAAGATCCTCACCGATTCGAGACGCTCTAGTCCGCCCCTCAGGAACAGCCGCAACTGCCCCTTGGATCGTCAGGGCCGGTCCACCGATGTGGATTATTATGCCTGAACACTACGTTTCCCCGCCCTTTGGGGCGTAAATCTGGCCCGTCAGCCGACCAGAAGTATCGGCCGAAACCGATATCACGAGGCGCCTCGCTTTTCAGCAAGTAATAATAAGTAACATCCACAGGAGTCAAACTCGTCAGCCAGTTCAAGCACTGACGCCACTCCTAACTAGAAAGAAACGCATGTCCTCCCTGAGGTCCGTCTCCCGTTTTTGATTCATACCGGGTGTGATACTCGCGAATCAACGTTACACAAAGCTACGCCACAAAGGCCGTGCTTTGATCATCAACCACAAGACTTTGCTTTTCAACAGAAGCCTTGATCATTTGCCACTTAGGCATGCCACACAGGCAATTCACTCCATGCGATTGATATCCATCAATATATAACCCCTGAGCTCGTACGTCTCAGAGAAGGGCGTTAAGCAAGAGAATAAATTCTCCGCCGCCAAACAGATATATATTTAATAGAGATCAATCGAACGGACTAAAATCCAATGTCAGACACACACAGTCCATTTACAAGTCCGTTCTGGGTCTGAACGAAACCGGAGGCACCTAGTACCCCGCATATCCATCGATCTCCAAGTACGTCTGGACGATCACTAACTGTTTCCATCTTCTTGGGTGTACAGCCCAATCAAGATCATCAGTAATTACCCAAACGACGTGAAGACTTCCGGTCTTCGACCACCGTCTTCATCTTCGACTTATCGTCGTATCAGTTATTCAGAATGGGATAAACCCGGTCTTTCCGAATAACTCGCGTATATTTTAAATAAGTGTTACACAAACACAACATACGCCTCATTCCAATTCATTAGTCACTAACCGTAAATTAATTAAGAGAATAATTCCCCAAATATTAACCCCGAAGGCCGAAACCAACATCAGATCAATATCCAGAAAACCCTTCTACTTGGCTAACCGACAGTTAGTTTCTAAATTTCACATTCATAGGGAAAGGTTCCCATTAATCTTATCCAAGATAAATTCTTTGAATTTATTCTTTATTCTATTTTTGAATCTCAATTCAAACTAGTCGGGATTAACGAACCTTACCGAAGTAATCATTTATTTTAATTTCCCCGACCCAACCTATTCATCCCATGAAGTAAAACTGGTAATACTTCATATCTAACACCACAGTGTTATCGGTAAATTCAATTACCATCTCACGTTCAAATCTAATTAAAGATTTAACTATCGCCTGGAGCAAAACTGGTGGTACTCCATTTTCGATCTTTTCAATCTAATTAAAGATTCATTAAAACTCCACTTAGTTTTAATCTTTGACTGGGTTAAAGAATCAGTGTCATTTAAAAACACAGTTCACGATAAACCCAAAATCACATTCATTAATTATCGGGTTAAAGAACGAGTGTTGTTTAAAACACTGTTCACGATAAACCCAAAAATCAATATCAATTCAATTCCAATTAAATATTATTTAATTGGTACACTTCATTAAATCTAAATAAAAAGATTTAATCTTTTCTCAACTGGGTTCAAGAACAGTGTTAGTGAAGACACCATTCACGACAAACCCAAATCACATTTGATATTCAATACAAGGCTCTGAATAGAAAATATATCGGCTTATATTCAATATCAAATTCTACGACTAACAAATATCGTATTGGAAATAACGATATAAATATATATCTTTCAAATTTCCATAACAACACCTGTATAATCACGAATTCCAACATCGAAATATTCCGAAGACAATTTCGATTCAAATCCACTCCAATGCAATCATTGGAAATTTTGGTTATTTTTAAAACCCTTTTCGAATTCAATTTATTTATTTAAAAATAAATAGAATTATATTTCTAGTTCAAAACTAGTTCATTTCGATAAAAATCTATTTTTATCTTTTCAAATATGGAGTTTTTCATCCCAATCCTTTCTAAATCATTTCTTATGATTTTACACAAATTATTACTATTTTTAATAATTTTATCAAGGCCCGTTCAGTCGATTTCCATCAATGGCCATCGAACTGCACTTACAGCGACCTTTTTCAAATTTGATTTGGACGTATCTCCAAATCCAACCGTTAGATTTTGAATTTCTAATATTCATTAGAAAGCTCTTTTCGATACGAACCCAACGGTTCCGGTTTTAGGAGAATCCGACGGTCGGATCTCCCGTAATGTCCGTTTGAAATAAATGGTCGAAATTCACGAACTGCCGCGGCGCGGCGCGTTCTATTCAGGCCATTATATTATATATATAATATATATAATATATATTTCGTCGATTTCTATTTAAAACGAATTATATAAATAGTTTTAAAATTCGTTTCAAAAGCAATTTCAACTTCCATTTCAATTCAAATCAAAATTGAATTCTTCTTTATAAATTCGTTTTAAAATTCATTTCTATTCAATTCAAATTTCAATTCAATTTGAATTCATTTCAATTCGTTTTCAATTCAATTTGAATTCGTTTTCTATTCAATTCATTTCGAAATCGTTTTCAATTTAATTCATTTCGAAATCGTTTTCAATTCAATTCATTTCGAAATCGTTTTAAATTCAATTCATTTCGAAATCGTTTTAAATTCAATTCATTTCGAAATTGTTTTCAATTCAATTCATTTCGAAATCGTTTTCAATTCAATTCATTTCGAAATCGTTTTAAATTCAATTCATTTCGAAATCGTTTTAAATTCAATTCATTTCGAAATCGTTTTAAATTCAATTCATTTCGAAATCGTTTTCAATTCAATTCATTTCGAAATCGTTTTCAATTCAATTCATTTCGAAATCGTTTTAAATTCAATTCATTTCGAAATCGTTTTAAATTCAATTCATTTCGAAATCGTTTTAAATTCAATTCATTTCGAAATCGTTCACGTCAAAATGGCGTCAATCTAATCAACACGGCTTCATAAATTTCTATTTTCAAATATTCTTACTTCAAATATTTCTTTTTCAAAATAGTTGTTATTATCAAAATATTTCGTTCAACACATGACCAATCTCAATGGATGAGTACTGTCAACACATGAACTTTTATTTTATATCGATAAAGATGTAAATTTTATTACTAAAATATTTCGTTCAACACATGACCAATCTCAATGGATGAGTACTGTCAACACATGAACTTTTATTTTATAATATTCTTTATTTTTCAAATTGGAATGAGGCCCAATCAATTACCATATAAAGTTAATTATATGGATTTTCATGCATTACACACATATAATAGCATTGAAAAATAATCAACCATCAACCAAAGTGCACTACACTGTATAAGCATCAAATATAGATATCTAACGCTTATAACAGCCTGTCAATCAATCGATCGACATATTTAATCAATCAGGATGAGTGAACTTCAAATTTCATCCCAACACCCGTGTGGGGTTTCAAACAATCCAACGCATATTTTATTTGTGCAGTTGGGCGATGTGTAAAATTTATCGACCCAATCCATGTCCTTCAAATAGGTGCACATAAACAACCCATCGGGTTTGTAAATGAATATTTATTTATTCACATTCACGTTAAAAATTATATTTTTAACGACAAAACATTTTATTCCAACATATGAATTTCTACTCAGTTCATTTATTCAATAAAATGATATTTTTATTTTTCTAACATATTTTAGAAAATTTCGGCGGCATAACGGCACGATACTAGAAACTGGACGAGGCCTAGCCTTATCCCCGGTCTAGTGAAGGCCCACGCCGTTCACACATCAATCAAATCAATTTCATCTCACCAAACAATTCCATTCAAACAAATAATTCAACTAACCTATGCAACCAAACAAACAAGTCCATGGTCTGTGGACGATTGTGTCGGGTGCTACTAAGCACCGTCTGCATCCTAGTATATATATATATAACTAGAAAAGAAATTGAAAGGTGAGAAGTTCTCACCGAAAGCTATCCAAACATCTTGACTTTTCTTTGATATAAATCTTCTTCGTTCTCGCCTTTTTGTTACCTTCGTTGTCCGCTTTCACTACCTATGTAAAAATCGAGTTTTTACTTCGCTATTCAATATATAAACATCATATTTTTATTTCGAAGTTCAACATATAAAAATCATATTTTTAATTCGAAGTTCAACATATAAAAATCATATTTTTAATTCGAAGTTCAATATATAAAAATCATATTTTTATTTCTACTTTATACATATAACAATCTCGCCTTTCTTGGAATAAAAATATCGTACCTTTCATTGTATATAAAAATCTATAACTTCATTTATATAAAAATCGAATCTTTTTGTTCTAAAAAATCATAACTTTACGCATTTAGAAATCTAAGCTTTCGTATTTACAAATGTAATCTTCTTATGATGAAAAATCCTATTTTTACCTCACTAAAAATCATACCTTTATATAATGAAAATTATATTTCCATGTTTAAAAATCATAACTTCATATTAAAAATCCTATTTTTATGATAACAACATATATTAAAAAAACAATGCATATAATTTAACAATCATATATATATATATATATATATTATAAAAATCCTATCTTTGTAATTAAAAACTGAATTAAAAACATCATGTTTTTTTTTTCCTTAAAAAAAACAGATTTTTTTAAAGCTCTCATTTCATATAAAAAGCTGACATTTTTAACTAAACTAAAATGATTAATAAACCAATTATATAATTAACATTAATTAAAGTTAAACCTCTCTGTGTTGTTCCAGGAACCAAGCTCGCCACCAACCCTTGAAAACCACGTCCACCTCAGATGGTCTGAACCCAATCGCCAGTCACCACGAGGTCGGCCTTGGTGCCACCTTCCTCTGCCCCAAACGCCTCCTCGATCGATGCCTCCCTGAGCCCGCTAATCCACGTCGACGGTTGCTGCTTTGGGAATGATTTCTCATTATGCCACGTCACAGTTTCCGATCACACATGGTCAGGCGATGGAGCTCAAGATGCTGAAGGAATTTCCCCTTGAAGATCTAGTTGATTGATCAATGGATTGAAGGATTTAATGGGAGGACGGATTGAATTATCGTCCGCTGGTTTAGAAGAGGGAGGCGGCTTCTTTTTTTTTTTTTTGAATGGTTGACCACGAGATAATTAGTGGAGGTTGACCTAGGGTTTGACCCCTTTGATTTATATTTTTATTTCGATGTCCAAAAATGTGTGTTTATCGTTACGCACTCTAAATCAAACCCAACGATTATTGCCCCTAGCTAATTACCCCTATTTCGAACACAATGGGATATGTATCGTAAGATGATTCGATCGTTTCGATCAGTTTTCCGTTAAATTTACATTTAAATCACTTTATTGAATTTTAAAACGTACATTTCAAATTACCGGGGTCACATACTAACTAGAAAAATTCTAGAAAAATATTTTCTAGCTTCGTATTTACGATACGGTCCTAATAAAACTAGTTTCGTCGAATTCTGAGGCCGTTGGAAAAATGGCCATTTTCCAGTCGATTAAAATCAACTGAAACTGGTCAAACGCGTTTTCCTATGCCACGCTCACATATTGATTCGAAAAATTATGAAATTTGGAATCTAGCAATAGTTTGACACCACGGACCCAACAAAACTGGTTTCGTCGAAATCCGAGGTCATTTGCAAAATGTCCATTTTTAAGGGCCTGAATTCCATAGCGACTATTCAGAATTTTCAACTGGACATATCTTTTAATTCCTGTCATGAAATTTCGATTTTTCGGATTCGTTGGAAAGATATTCACTATTAGATTCCATTATTTTTGGTTTCACTAAAATCCGGATTGTTTTGCACCCGGTACATTCAATTGAAGTTTGAAATCGAATTATCGAACTACCGCGCCATTTTCAATTCTATTTATAATTATATATAAATATTTATATTCTAACGACGACGTATATAATATATACGTTCCAATTATTATTCAAAATAAATTTCACGTCGATATTATTTAAAATAATTCATTTTAAATAATCAAAATTCGCTAAAGTTGCAAAAATAAAAATTTTAAACTGGCCCAGATTTTCCGGGTTATTACAATCTCCCCCACTTAAAACTTTTCGTCCCCGAAAAGGAACAAAGTCGAAAGTGGTTTGATTAATCAACCCTATGTTCGATTTGGCTTCCATTCTCCAACTTTTTAGTTTCTGAGAAATTTCAAATTTTCAAAAATTTGGCTAACACCCTAAATTTTCGAAAAATTTCGCCATAACCTCCCCTGCACCGGGAGCATCGGGGAATTTCAAATAGCTTCCCCGGTCCTTCTGATCTCAAAAAGAAAAAGAAAAAGCCAAGCGGCTAGCCAATAGGCTCATAAAATCATCATCACCCAAACAAAACAGTAAATTATGTAGTAAACATGTACCTATTTGTCGGGCAAACAAATTTTATTCTTCGGCTCTAGCCTCCTTGCTATGACCTGTTCAATGATATACATGTATATGCAAGCAAATGCGACCAATTTTCAATACAATTCAATATTTGGTTCAATTAGGCTAAATGGTTCAAAATCAGCAAACAAATAGGCAAACAACACAAACATCAATCAATTAGTGAATTAGAGTTTCAAATTCATAATTTTGATACATATACAAAAATCATGTTTTTGATGCCAAATCACAACAATAGGCCCTATCTAATTTTTGGTTCTCACACCAGTCAATAGGAAATATATAGAAATCTCACTTTCGTCACTCGAATATAAACACTGATGATGAGGCCTCATCATCTGAATCATCTCCGGGCGACTAGAGTGTTATTCTATATCTATCCAGTATATTAAAATTTCGAATACACGCGGATCAGACGAATATGCAAAATCTATATATACTGGATTGTCCACATCAATATAAATAAATAATCAAATACGAATAAGTGATTTAGATTTTCAAAACAAAAATTGTTTTCATTTGAAAAATATACCCTTCACACTCGTTCTAGGATGCTACTGATCCTATCTCTAACGAGTCATTCCCATTGGATATTACTAATCCGATATCTGATGAATTCTTTCATATGGTTCTAATGTGCCTTGTTCTTTGAGCTTTGTAAACCAAAGCTCTGATACCAACTGTGAAAACCCGTAACTTCCCCGTAAAGGAAAGTGTCGGATAGTTCGAGAACAAACCACAACAGAACGCATATAAAAGAACATTTCATTGCTTATTACAACAATGCATCAGATTACAAGAATATACAGAGTATAAATGAATATTACACAGAAATATCAGAGATTTAAATTACATTTAAATACATAGCAGCGGAAAATAATACAATACACAACTAGAAAGAGATATACGGATACAAAGCTTTCCGGATATCGTTCCAGCTGTAAACCAGGATCCTGTGAATATAAATCTGCAAAACCAAAACTACTAGCTGCCCGTGTCAAAATAAGGGGCACCCAGAGTTTAGGTTAAAACAATAAACTCCAGGTCAGTCATGTGACTGGTGTGAGAACTAAAAACAGTTATTATTCTTTATTTTTAAAGTTAGGTAAATCAAGGGACCACGCCGTATAACACGGAACGGGTTTCCTCCCAAGAATACCAGTGCATAAAACAACAGCGCAATGCTAAATAAAGAAAATGAAGCTGTTATAAGACCCAGGTCCCATCACACAATGCAACGCAGCCGAGGATAGGGTTTTCCCTTATAACAGCCAAAGAATGCTTGATACGTTTTAAAACAAATCATTTGATACTATTATAAGTGCATAGTGTATAAAACAACTTCAAATCATAAGTATCAATCATAGGCGACATAAGCGTCCCATGCCACTATGTCGCCATATATAGGTTTACAATCAAAACTGCAATGTCGTATTGGAAGTTGGGTTATCATTTATGGTATGAACCGAGGCTAGGGGCAAGATCCTCACCGATTCGAGACGCTCTAGTCCGCCCCTCAGGAACAGCCGCAACTGCCCCTTGGATCGTCAGGGCCGGTCCACCGATGTGGATTATTATGCCTGAACACTACGTTTCCCCGCCCTTTGGGGCGTAAATCTGGCCCGTCAGCCGACCAGAAGCATCGGCCGAAACCGATATCACGAGGCGCCTCGCTTTTCAGCAAGTAATAATAAGTAACATCCACAGGAGTCAAACTCGTCAGCCAGTTCAAGCACTGACGCCACTCCTAACTAGAAAGAAACGCATGTCCTCCCTGAGGTCTGTCTCCCGTTTTTGATTCATACCGGGTGTGATACTCGCGAATCAACGTTACACAAAGCTACGCCACAAAGGCCGTGCTTTGATCATCAACCACAAGACTTTGCTTTTCAACAGAAGCCTTGATCATTTGCCACTTAGGCATGCCACACAGGCAATTCACTCCATGCGATTGATATCCATCAATATATAACCCCTGAGCTCGTACGTCTCAGAGAAGGGCGTTAAGCAAGAGAATAAATTCTCCGCCGCCAAACAGATATATATTTAATAGAGATCAATCGAACGGACTAAAATCCAATGTCAGACACACACAGTCCATTTACAAGTCCGTTCTGGGTCTGAACGAAACCGGAGGCACCTAGTACCCCGCATATCCATCGATCTCCAAGTACGTCTGGACGATCACTAACTGTTTCCATCTTCTTGGGTGTACAGCCCAATCAAGATCATCAGTAATTACCCAAACGACGTGAAGACTTCCGGTCTTCGACCACCGTCTTCATCTTCGACTTATCGTCGTATCAGTTATTCAGAATGGGATAAACCTGGTCTTTCCGAATAACTCGCGTATATTTTAAATAAGTGTTACACAAACACAACATACGCCTCATTCCAATTCATTAGTCACTAACCGTAAATTAATCAAGAGAATAATTCCCCAAATATTAACCCCGAAGGCCGAAACCAACATCAGATCAATATCCAGAAAACCCTTCTACTTGGCTAACCGACAGTTAGTTTCTAAATTTCACATTCATAGGGAAAGGTTCCCATTAATCTTATCCAAGATAAATTCTTTGAATTTATTCTTTATTCTATTTTTGAATCTCAATTCAAACTAGTCGGGATTAGCGAACCTTACCGAAGTAATCATTTATTTTAATTTCCCCGACCCAACCTATTCATCCCATGAAGTAAAACTAGTAATACTTCATATCTAACACCACAGTGTTATCGGTAAATTCAATTACCATCTCACGTTCAAATCTAATTAAAGATTTAACTATCGCCTGGAGCAAAACTGGTGGTACTCCATTTTCGATCTTTTCAATCTAATTAAAGATTCATTAAAACTCCACTTAGTTTTAATCTTTGACTGGGTTAAAGAATCAGTGTCATTTAAAAACACAGTTCACGATAAACCCAAAATCACATTCATTAATTATCGGGTTAAAGAACGAGTGTTGTTTAAAACACTGTTCACGATAAACCCAAAAATCAATATCAATTCAATTCCAATTAAATATTATTTAATTGGTACACTTCATTAAATCTAAATAAAAAGATTTAATCTTTTCTCAACTGGGTTCAAGAACAGTGTTAGTGAAGACACCATTCACGACAAACCCAAATCACATTTGATATTCAATACAAGGCTCTGAATAGAAAATATATCGGCTTATATTCAATATCAAATTCTACGACTAACAAATATCGTATTGGAAATAACGATATAAATATATATCTTTCAAATTTCCATAACAACACCTGTATAATCACGAATTCCAACATCGAAATATTCCGAAGACAATTTCGATTCAAATCCACTCCAATGCAATCATTGGAAATTTTGGTTATTTTTAAAACCCTTTTCGAATTCAATTTATTTATTTAAAAATAAATAGAATTATATTTCTAGTTCAAAACTAGTTCATTTCGATAAAAATCTATTTTTATCTTTTCAAATATGGAGTTTTTCATCCCAATCCTTTCTAAATCATTTCTTATGATTTTACACAAATTATTACTATTTTTAATAATTTTATCAAGGCCCGTTCAGTCGATTTCCATCAATGGCCATCGAACTGCACTTACAGCGACCTTTTTCAAATTTGATTTGGACGTATCTCCAAATCCAACCGTTAGATTTTGAATTTCTAATATTCATTAGAAAGCTCTTTTCGATACGAACCCAACGGTTCCGGTTTTAGGAGAATCCGACGGTCGGATCTCCCGTAATGTCCGTTTGAAATAAATGGTCGAAATTCACGAACTGCCGCGGCGCGGCGCGTTCTATTCAGGCCATTATATTATATATATAATATATATAATATATATTTCGTCGATTTCTATTTAAAACGAATTATATAAATAGTTTTAAAATTCGTTTCAAAAGCAATTTCAACTTCCATTTCAATTCAAATCAAAATTGAATTCTTCTTTATAAATTCGTTTTAAAATTCATTTCTATTCAATTCAAATTTCAATTCAATTTGAATTCATTTCAATTCGTTTTCAATTCAATTTGAATTCGTTTTCTATTCAATTCATTTCGAAATCGTTTTCAATTTAATTCATTTCGAAATCGTTTTCAATTCAATTCATTTCGAAATCGTTTTAAATTCAATTCATTTCGAAATCGTTTTAAATTCAATTCATTTCGAAATTGTTTTCAATTCAATTCATTTCGAAATCGTTTTCAATTCAATTCATTTCGAAATCGTTTTAAATTCAATTCATTTCGAAATCGTTTTAAATTCAATTCATTTCGAAATCGTTTTAAATTCAATTCATTTCGAAATCGTTTTCAATTCAATTCATTTCGAAATCGTTTTCAATTCATTTCGAAATCGTTTTAAATTCAATTCATTTCGAAATCGTTTTAAATTCAATTCATTTCGAAATCGTTTTAAATTCAATTCATTTCGAAATCGTTCACGTCAAAATGGCGTCAATCTAATCAACACGGCTTCATAAATTTCTATTTTCAAATATTCTTACTTCAAATATTTCTTTTTCAAAATAGTTGTTATTATCACAATATTTCGTTCAACACATGACCAATCTCAATGGATGAGTACTGTCAACACATGAACTTTTATTTTATATCGATAAAGATGTAAATTTTATTACTAAAATATTTCGTTCAACACATGTCCAATCTCAATGGATGAGTACTGTCAACACATGAACTTTTATTTTATAATATTCTTTATTTTTCAAATTGGAATGAGGCCCAATCAATTACCATATAAAGTTAATTATATGGATTTTCATGCATTACACACATATAATAGCATTGAAAAATAATCAACCATCAACCAAAGTGCACTACACTGTATAAGCATCAAATATAGATATCTAACGCTTATAACAGCCTGTCAATCAATCGATCGACATATTTAATCAATCAGGATGAGTGAACTTCAAATTTCATCCCAACACCCGTGTGGGGTTTCAAACAATCCAACGCATATTTTATTTGTGCAGTTGGGCGATGTGTAAAATTTATCGACCCAATCCATGTCCTTCAAATAGGTGCACATAAACAACCCGTCGGGTTTGTAAATGAATATTTATTTATTCACATTCACGTTAAAAATTATATTTTTAACGACAAAACATTTTATTCCAACATATGAATTTCTACTCAGTTCATTTATTCAATAAAATGATATTTTTATTTTTCTAACATATTTTAGAAAATTTCGGCGGCATAACGGCACGATACTAGAAACGGGACGAGGCCTAGCCTTATCCCCGGTCTAGTGAAGGCCCACGCCGTTCACACATCAATCAAATCAATTTCATCTCACCAAACAATTCCATTCAAACAAATAATTCAACTAACCTATGCAACCAAACAAACAAGTCCATGATCTGTGGACGATTGTGTCGGGTGCTACTAAGCACCGTCTGCATCCTAGTATATATATATAACTAGAAAAGAAATTGAAAGGTGAGAAGTTCTCACCGAAAGCTATCCAAACATCTTGACTTTTCTTTGATATAAATCTTCTTCGTTCTCGCCTTTTTGTTACCTTCGTTGTCCGCTTTCACTACCTATGTAAAAATCGAGTTTTTACTTCGCTATTCAATATATAAACATCATATTTTTATTTCGAAGTTCAACATATAAAAATCATATTTTTAATTCGAAGTTCAACATATAAAAATCATATTTTTAATTCGAAGTTCAACATATAAAAATTATATTTTTAATTCGAAGTTCAATATATAAAAATCATATTTTTATTTCTACTTTATACATATAACAATCTCGCCTTTCTTGGAATAAAAATATCGTACCTTTCATTGTATATAAAAATCTATAACTTCATTTATATAAAAATCGAATCTTTTTGTTCTAAAAAATCATAACTTTACGCATTTAGAAATCTAAGCTTTCGTATTTACAAATGTAATCTTCTTATGATGAAAAATCCTATTTTTACCTCACTAAAAATCATACCTTTATATAATGAAAATTATATTTCCATGTTTAAAAATCATAACTTCATATTAAAAATCCTATTTTTATGATAACAACATATATTAAAAAAACAATGCATATAATTTAACAATCATATATATATATATATATATATATATTATAAAAATCCTATCTTTGTAATTAAAAACTGAATTAAAAACATCATGTTTTTTTTTCCTTAAAAAAAACAGATTTTTTTAAAGCTCTCATTTCATACAAAAAGCTGACATTTTTAACTAAACTAAAATGATTAATAAACCAATTATATAATTAACATTAATTAAAGTTAAACCTCTCTGTGTTGTTCCAGGAACCAAGCTCCCCACCAACCCTTGAAAACCACGTCCACCTCAGATGGTCTGAACCCAATCGCCAGTCACCACGAGGTCGGCCTTGGTGCCACCTTCCTCTGCCCCAAACGCCTCCTCGATCGATGCCTCCCTGAGCCCGCTAATCCACGTCAACGGTTGCTGCTTTGGGAATGATTTCTCATTATGCCACGTCACAGTTTCCGATCACACATGGTCGGGCGATGGAGCTCAAGATGCTGAAGGAATTTCCCCTTGAAGATCTAGTTGATGGATCAATGGATTGAAGGATTTAATGGGAGGACGGATTGAATTATCGTCCGCTGGTTCAGAAGAGGGAGGCGGCTTCTTTTTTTTTTTTGAATGGTTGACCACGAGATAATTAGTGGAGGTTGACCTAGGGTTTGACCCCTTTGATTTATATTTTTATTTCGATGTCCAAAAATGTGTGTTTATCGTTACGCACTCTAAATCAAACCCAACGATTATTGCCCCTAGCTAATTACCCCTATTTCGAACACAATGGGATATGTATCGTAAGATGATTCGATCGTTTCGATCAGTTTTCCGTTAAATTTACATTTAAATCACTTTATTGAATTTTAAAACGTACATTTCAAATTACCGGGGTCACATACTAACTAGAAAAATTCTAGAAAAATATTTTCTAGCTTCGTATTTACGATACGGTCCTAATAAAACTAGTTTCGTCGAATTCTGAGGCCGTTGGAAAAATGGTCATTTTCCAGTCGATTAAAATCAACTGAAACTGGTCAAACGCGTTTTCCTATGCCACGCTCACATATTGATTCGAAAAATTATGAAATTTGGAATCTAGCAATAGTTTGACACCACGGACCCAACAAAACTGGTTTCGTCAAAATCCGAGGTCATTTGCAAAATGTCCATTTTTAAGGGCCTGAATTCCATAGCGACTATTCAGAATTTTCAACTGGACATATCTTTTAATTCCTGTCATGAAATTTCGATTTTTCGGATTCGTTGGAAAGATATTCACTATTAGATTCCATTATTTTTGGTTTCACTAAAATCCGGATTGTTTTGCACCCGGTACATTCAATTGAAGTTTGAAATCGAATTATCGAACTACCGCGCCATTTTCAATTCTATTTATAATTATATATAAATATTTATATTCTAACGACGACGTATATAATATATACGTTCCAATTATTATTCAAAATAAATTTCACGTCGATATTATTTAAAATAATTCATTTTAAATAATCAAAATTCGCTAAAGTTGCAAAAATAAAAATTTTAAACTGGCCCAGATTTTCTGGGTTATTACACTAGTGTCTTTCCCTAGGTTCAATATGCAACCTAGAGCTCTGATACTAAGTGTGACGGCCCGCCCCGCACCAGCTTGCATTTCCTCCGAAGGTGCGCTGTACACATGCCCGACTAGCACGGAACGGTCGTCAAAGAAAGGAAAGAAGAGGATGAACTAACAAGGAACCTGTAGAATGTCTCACAGTGCATGGAACAAAATATAATAATAACATAATCTTGACATAAAACAGGTGAGACAGTGCATAAGCTGAAAACCAAACCAACATAGCAGTGGAAATCCAAATACAGCTTATTACAACTTTCCAAATTACTATCTCTAAAACAAAAGAAAGCTAAAGTAGAAGATGCACTACTAATGCCCAAGCAGTGATCTTCAACAACACAGGGAGAATACTATATGTATCATACGTGGAATCCTCCTGCTCGTTTCCGAATCAGCTACTTGTGCATATCCAGCTAACCTGTCTCTAGTCTGCTCGTGAGAGCACCCAGAGTAATAAGAAGAGACATAAAACTCTGGGTCAGATAAAAAGTCTGGTATGAGCGATAAGCAGCTAAACAAAACAATAACAGGTATACTAAACCATACCTGGACCTGCAACCAAAGAGTCAGCACTACATACCATACAATACTTTAAGGTGCCACAAAACAAATGGTGTATAGATAACTGGGGTGGGGCGTGCATGTCATAATGATGGCAAACAAGTCAAGCATAGCAACCATCCTCACGTCTCTCACTCCGTGCGTAAAGCATACGATGTCCACCACTATCAATCACTAGACCCATCGAAGTAGTGACGAAGTTCGACTTGTACAACTACTGCTACTACTACCAAGCTTACCACATGGAGTCATGACCAAATCTTTACAAATGACCCCACTTCATTGGTCTATAGCCCCTTTAGTCATACCTAGGCCACTGTGGCCCTGAATCCGTTCACGTACTCCCTACACATAGTGATTCAAAGTTACAAACATCGGCAACTCCTTAGCACACGTCCCGCAGCAAAGCCCAACTCATGAAGCCGACTCATTGGTTCCCAACTGGATCCTGAGTACAAACTTCCCATTTGGACTACCTTTGCATCTCGGGTTATTGGCCTTCTCCGGATTGGTTCTTTACTTCAGTCTATACTTCAAAGTCGGATCGTGATTCGCGTCTCGAGTCCAAGCATCTTGGTTCGGATCGGTTGAGCTACCCCCATCGGATCGGGTCGGGGTCCTCATCTTGTGGCGGTTCGGGTCGGTCATCATCACCTCCTGGCAGAACGGGTCGGTCATCATCACCTCCTGGCGGATCGGGTTGGATTCTTCAAGTCCAATTGCCATGCATCGGTTCGGTTTGGAGGTGGCCATGCGGGTCGGGTCGGAGAAAATGCTTCCAAATTTTCAGATCGTCTCGTGGATACACTGCTTGGAGGGCGGTTTGGTTCGGGGCTCCTTCCTCCGATCCGATCCGGATCGGCCAACTCCCTGCAACTTCTTCCAGCGACTGTTCACGCCACTCGACGACGTTTTCGACTAATCTAACACTTCTAGACAATCACAAATCATACCATACAGGCATAGCAACATAGCAAACTAACCACAAACATCAAAACAATGAATTAATATGTCAAAACGGATCAAATATACCCAAAAACCCATATTTTCCCTTAAGCATGTTTAGGCAAACTAATGATATGATTAGTAAAACTTAACCAAATCAAACCAAATTTCTAACAGAGGTCTAAAACATTATTTTCGAATTTATAAATATTTTTCCAGAATTTATTAGTGTATAAATTCGCTAATCTTCACTAATTACCCTTAATTAGCTGTAATTAGTGTCAAAACAATGCTAATCACTCACCTTGGCCACAAATAAAATTTTCAGAACTGAAACCTCGCTGATTTGGGCTAATACTAGTTTGGTGAAGATCTTCTTTGATTTGATGTAGATTAAGCCAAAACATGATTAGAAAGTGATTAGAAGTTGATTTGGGTGTTGGGGGCCATTGTTAGGGCTTCAAGAATAAAAGTGGCGGCTGAAAAATGAAGATAAGATCGTTCTCTAACTGATTTCAGCCTCTTCATAACCCTAATCCCGAAATTCCCCATTGGGCCTAGCTGTTAATCACCCGGTTAAGCCCAATTAAGCTGTTTTTCACTATCTGAAACTTTTTTCAGCCATATCTCCCAAACGGTGAGTCCGTTTGGCTAATATGACCACTCTACGGGATTGTAAACCATCATCCGGAGCCAATAGAAATGGTTTCAGGTCAAAATTCCTTTCCAATCAAAAGTTATGGCCAAAACAGTACCAACTAGGGGCAAAATGGTCATTTATAAATCGTGGAAAGTCGTGAACATGGGTAATGGCCCCAATAGTCGTCTCCCAAAGTTACATGACCATACGACTCCGTATGTGAAAGAAATAAATATTCTATGATCCTGCAATGCGTAGAATGCGGGTTGTTACAAGTTTGATAAACCTAGATTTGGTTTAAATTGTGAAAAGATATTATAAAATCTTTCGAAACAATTTCCAAGAATATTTGAATAAAAGAATATTCTGGATTGGAATGAGGCATATGATGTGTTTTTATAGCACTTAATTATAAGATTTGCGAGTAATTCGGAAAGATCAGGTTTAACCCATTCTGAATAGCTGATACGACGACTAAAAGTCGAAGATTTGAAGATGGAAGATGGTGGTTGAAGACTAGAGAACTTCACATCGTTTGGATGATTACTGATGCCTTGATTAGGCTGTACACCCAGGACGAGGTAATAAATGGTGATCGTCCAAACGTACTTGGATATCGATCGGATATGCAAGGCCCTCTCTCCTGTATTAGACATATGGGAGAGGAATAAGGTGCCTCCTATTTTGTTCAGACCCAGAACGGACTTGCAAATGGATTGTATAACTAACATTATATTTCACGCTGTATTCGTTGACCTCTGCTATGTATATGTTTGGTGGCGGAGAATTTATTCTCTTGCTTAACACCCTTCTCTGAGATGTACGAGCTTAGAGGTTATATATTCGTGGAAATCAATGGTACGGTATGGATTGACAATGTGGCATGTTGAGTTGCATGGATCAAAGGTTTTGTTGAAAAGTAAGACTTTGTGGTTGATGATCAAAGCACAGCTTTAAGTAGCGTAGCTTTGTGTAGCGTTAATTCGTGTGTTTCACACCTCGGTATGAACCAAAAATGGGATGAGGACCGTAGAGAAATGGACATACGTTGGTTTCTTGCTACGAGTGATGTCATGGCATAGAGCCCAAACATTTTACTTATCTAGATGTTGGATTATGATGGATAGCGAGGTACCTCAGACAAGGTTTTAAATCTCGAATATCAGTCGTGTTTCATCTCGGAGATTTTAGAGACTTGATCTTGTATCGTGGGAGATCTCAGACGAGATGAGTCTAACTTGGGGGTTCGTCTTGGATTTCCATCTCGGGTCTGAAAGTTCATATCAGAACAATCTCGGGATACATGATATGTTAAAAAAACGATATTCTTACAAAATGATTTATATAAATGCTATTAAAAACATAGTAACTTAAACTTGAATTGCAAAATCACTTTATTATTTTTAATTTACTAAAGATCATTCATACTCTAAATCATAATTTGCTTAAAACAGAAACATAACACATGCAAATAGATCAGTGCTTAAAACATATAACCCATGAAAATGAATTATTGTTAGACATAAAACATTAAAAAGATCCAAAACATTAAAAAAATACATCATAATTAAACCATAAAATACATAATTTCTTAGGTAACATATATGTAGAAAAGATGAATTTGAAAATTGTAAGCATTGTAGAACATATATAAACATACAATATGGTCATTTAACATGCAAAATGTAAAATAGCAGGAGATTGTCGTGGCTAGATTTGAGTTTTTTTTATTATTGTTCTGGTTCAGGCACAGATTTAAATCTTAAACAAAAAAAAACAAGATCTCGGACGATATTCCAGTATTTTGTATCGGTCGATATATCTTTCGATATTGTAGTATCTCGGGCGATATATTCGAAAGGAGATTTACAGTGATATTTGTTGTTTTTCTCGGAAGGAGCCTAAAACAAGATCTCGAGCGATATTTTCGAGATTTGAAATAGTGACCTCGGATATGGCCGACTAAAAGGCCTTTGATTGGTCGACGTACTGACTAGATTTTAGGTCCCATAGGATCGGCTAACATATTGTTTATGGTATTACTAATTAGCGATGGCTGACCAACCCTGCCTGGTCCAAAGTAAGATGCGTTCTGTCCATGAGGCATGAGCTAGAATGTCTTGAATTCGGTGGAGGAAGATCCTTACCTTGGTTCATAGATGGAAACCCAATTTTCAATAAGCGATTTTACGGTTTTAGTTGTAAACATTTATGGCGACATAATATTATGGTACCTATGCCAACTATGATTGATACATTAATATTTGAAGTTGATTTCTTCACCATGCACTAGTAATAATAAAAGATAAATTTCACGTATCAAGCATATTCAGCCATTATAAGGTAAAACTCTATCCTCTGGCTTGTGTTGCATTGTGTGATGGGACCTGAGTCTTATAATGGCTTCATATTTCCTTTTTAGCATTGCGTTGTTTGTTTTATGGTATTCTTAAGAGAAAACCCATTCCGTGTTATACAGCGTGGTCCCTAGATTTACCCAACTTTAAATAAAGTTAATAATTATTTTAGTTCTCACATCAGTCCCATGACCGACTCGGAGTTTATTGTTTCCACCTAAACTCTAGGTGCCCATATTTTCCACATAAGCAGCTAGTAGTTTTGTTTTCGCATATATTTCTTTTCACAGGAACCTGGATTATGGCTGGAGCTATATATGGAATGCTTTGTATCCGTGTATTTCTTTCAGTTATGGTAGTTGATGTTTTCCACTGCACATTATATTTATGTATATATAATTCCATTGTTTCGTAATTTAAATCTCTAATATTTTCCGATGTATATTATTTATTTGAACTCTGATATCTTGTACTCAGATGTAAATTTTTGTAATAGCAATTAAATTCTCATGTTTTTGTTCTGATGCGTCGTGTTCTCAAGTCAATCCGCCTTCTTGTTCGGTTTAGGTTGGCCTGTGAGTTCAGGTTGTCTCAATTGGTATCAGAGCTTTGGTTTACAAAGCTTGAGAACAAGACACATTAGAACCGGACGAAAGAATTCATCTGAGATAGGATTAGTAAAATCCTATAAGAATGACTCGTTAGAGATAGGGTTAGTAATACTCTAGAATGAGTTTGAAGAGCGTTGTTTATAAAAACGAATTTAATTTACAAAATTATATCTTATTATATGTATTTGAGTATCTTATTTTAAATTTGGACTATCGAGTATAAGAAGATTTTGAATATACGTTTGATCCATGTGTATTCAAAGTCTTAAATATACTGGGTAGATATAGAATCACACTCTAGTCATCTGGGGATGATTCTGATGATTAAGGCCTCGTCATCAGTATTTATTTTCGAGTTTCGAAAGTGGGATATCTATATGTTTCCAATTGACTGGTATGAGAACCAAAACATAGTTAGAGTTTAATGGTTGTGATTTGGCATTGAAACTATATTTTTGACTATATAAGAGTTATATATTTAAAAAGCTAATCAACTAATTGATTGCTGGTTGTGTTGTGTGATTATCAGTTTAACTAATAAAAATATTGGAATGATAAAACCAATAAAAGAATGAAAGGTAATTTAAGCCAAATCAAATATAAAGTAGAACTGAATTGAAAATTTAGTTCGATTGGATTTATATATACACACACACATACATAACCGCATATACATAATTATTTGTTGATTATGTGACGAGGGCCAGCAAGACCCTAAGGACAAAATAGAACATGGACACTTTATTTTAAATACTTGTGTGTGTATATATATATACATATACATACATACATAAATTGAGCAAGTTATGGATTTATAGTTGAGTAAAGAAATAAATTGCGTGCCCGACAAACAGGTGCAACTTATTAAGTTGGTTGCACAGTTTTATTATTATTATAACTACTGTGAATGATTTGGATGCGCTGTGATGGGTTGCTCTGTGTGAAATTGAACATGCACCATATGATAGTAACCAATAAATTATGGACTACACCGCATAGCATATTACTGAAGATAATAGAGCATATCATATTCCATGCAAGCAATTGGCGCTTATATGACGAGGTTTGAATTACCATATGAGCGAGATGCTTGTATGGCGATGACTGAATTACAGGTTGAACTGAGGACTGATTATGGACTTAATAACTTATAACGGTAAATTACAGGATTTAATAACAAACCCTACACAGGTCTTGAGATGACAAAAATACACACGTTTCTCTTGTTTGAAATACGGCGCGTGGGCATGGGGGAGAAGGGTATGTAAGTCACAATGGGTGTGTACAATTGATTTGTATGCGATATATTGATTTATTGGGTGCCTAATACGACCCAATAAATTTGCTCAGATCAACCCATACAAAGGAGGTTATGGCGAAAATTTTCAGAAATTTAGGATGTTAGCCAAATTTCAGAGAAATTCAGAAGTTCTTAGAAAGTGAAAAGTTAAAGAACTAAAGCTAAAATGAAAGTCGAGTTGGTTAGTTAAACGACTTTCAGCTCCATTTTTTTAGGACGAAAAAGTTTTAAGTGGGGAAGATTGTAACAACCCGGAATTTTGGAACCAATTTAAAATTTATTTTTAATTGATTTTAATGAAAATTAAATATTTTGAATGATTTATTTTGAGAATAAATGACTTAGAATTTGTTTAAATTGAAGTTTGAACATATATATTTATATTAATTATAAAACAAGCCTGTAATGGCGAGGTAGTTTACAAATTTGGATTTGAACTTTAAACTAGTATACATAACGCAAATAAATCGGATTTCAATAAAACAAGAAACGTTAGAATCTATTTAACTATATCTTTCTAACGAATGTGAAAATTTGAGATTTCATATTATGAATTGTAAGTTATGACCAAATTAAAATTTAAAATAGTCGCTATTGAATTAATATTTAATATTATTTAAGCCTTTAAAAATAGTCATTTTGCAAACGATCTCCATTTCTGACGAAATTAATTTTGTTGGATCTGGAACGTCAAATTATTGTATGCTTCAAAATTTCATGTCAATTGGGATTAGTATGTAAGCGTGGTAAATTTAAACGCATATTCAATTTCAGTTTTAAATTTAATAAGCTAGTTAAAAGATCATTTTTCAAACGGTCTCCAAATTCGACGAAATTTGTTTTGTTGGAACCGTATTTGAAAAACATAGCGAGATTTCAAATTTCGTAATTTTGGAGCTAGTATGTGGCCGTGCGAAATAAATTGTGAATCAATCAGTCATTTGAGCCCGAAATAGAGCTTTTTGAGCAAACAGACTCGGAATTCGACGATTTTTTTATTAAGACTGTATCGTCAAAACATAGCTGTGTGTCAATATTCATCGCCAATGGAGTTTATGTGTGATCGGGGCATCGATAAATGTCAATTGGAGACAACGGTAACTAAAGAAATAATAAAACAACATAAACCCTCCACTATATAATATCTCCATCTCCCACAAATCCTATTTCCTCTCCTCCAAACCGAAAATGGCAACACCCTCTACGCCTCTAAATACATTTTGTGAAAAAGGCCCTAAATTTTAAAATAATTATTTCTTCCAAACCGTTAGGAATTAGAGAAACTTTCTACATGAAAGTTGTAGATCATGATGAGTACTGGCTACTGTAAAAATTTGGTGGTGATTGGATTTGTGGTTTGGTTGGGATCTTGCTAGAAGTGCAGCAGCTGAACTTCCGGATTTTGGGATTTTGGTGGAGAACGGTCGAGAATTATAGGTTGGCACCCAAAGGGAAGTTGTAGAAGGGGAGCAGGGCTACAAGTTTGTTATAGAGTGCTTCGCCTGAAAGTGGCCGGAGATGGCCGGAAAGTTGACATGAATGGAAAACAGGCTGTTTTTAGCCTAGGTCACGGATTTTTAGTTTTTCAAGGTGATAAGGGCATTTTCAGCCAAAGTGCATAACGGGAAAGTTGCTCGGAATGTCGAGACGAGTCAAATATCCAAATTTTGTGGCATTTGGAGGTCGGGTGTGGCTTGTAGAGCCAAAAGTGTGATTAAGAGAAAGCGGTGAAATTCCGGTGAACGGTGGTGAAGTGGGGACCGGGGCTGGATGCGTGGGACCTCTATAGTGGCGCGGTGCTGACAGCGGTAGGCGGCGGTGCTCCGGAGCAACGTGGTGGCGGCGGCGAGCTCGAAAGAGGTGGTTGCAATTTGGAGAAGAAGGTTGGTTTATATAAATATTTAATTCATGTATTTAAAGTTCATATGTTAATATCTTTTTGCTACGAACTCAGAATTGCGCGAAACTGGATCCGTTGCGATTGTGAAATCGAGAAGTTTGCAACAAAACTAATTTGATCAAATTTGGAGCTAGTTGCAAATTTGGGTTAAATTAAACCCGCATTTAATTTAACTTAAAAGCGATTGTTAATATAACGATCAAAAATCATGGTGAGAACTCTCTCACTCAAACTATTTTTACAGTTATTATAGCTGTGACTAAATATATATATTGATTGCCTATGATTGCAATATTTGTTTGGTGATTGATGGATGTTTACAGTTTTAATGTTATCATTATTAAACTGTGATTATAAGTGTTGATAAATAAAACATTTATATTATGAATTATTCGGGGATGACAATTTACCCACCCATCTACCAAATAATAGATAAGTTCACATGGATTGTGATGTAAACCCCACACGGGTATTGGGACGATAATTTTACTCATTGCCCAAATGTACAAGTAATACCTATTTGTTGGTTGAAAACGCCACACAAGTACTGGGATGATATTTGATTTACACTAATCCCAAGTGTTTAGACTGGAAGTTAATCGATTAATTGACAGACCGTTATAGGCGTTATTTAATTATTTAATGCTTATATGGTTGTAGATGCACTCCGCATGTGAATTGAATTTTTAGTAGTTGTTTATAGCTTATGTTGAATATATGCGATGTACAGATTCCATATAAATAAAACTATATGGTAATTGATTGAGTCACATTCCAATTCGGAAATAATGAATATTTTAAATATAATATTCAGTGAAGAATCAAAATATGTTTTGATGTCTGATTTTGGATGGACACAAAAATATTAAAGTTTGGTTTTGATGCCCGAGACGGACACAAAAATATTAAAGTATGATTTTGATGTCTTATTTTGGATGGACAAAAAAAATCTTAAAGTCTAGTTTTGATGTCCGATTTTTTTTTTTTTTTGGCAAGGCTGACCGGTTTTTATAGTGATCCGTAACACTATTTTATATAAAAAATAGGAGTACAAGGGGGGATAAGTGATATGCAATACATATCAGCTATAAGCTTCCACAGGGAAGACTAGGAACTACTTTTACATCCCTAAATCACAATAACACATTACATTTTAAATTTCATTTTTTTTATAAAATATCTTTTAAATTACACGGTGTAGAGGTAGCTAGCCATTCTCATGAAGATTTCTCATCGTTTCCTTCTTCTACTCCTAGTGATAGGAGTTTTAGGCCCTGCTTTTTCATTAGAGCTAGCAATCACTGGATTAGTAATGATGTCTGGAGGCCTTTCTTTATAAGCAGCAGGGGGCAAGGTGCGCGTAAGGGTTAGACGATTTTTCTTTGACAGTTGGTGAAATCCGCGTTTTCTTCTTCCCACTAGCAATGGTTCTCTAAAGCACATCCGACGCAGAATCGAGTTGCGCTCTATGTAATTGATCAAAAACTAACCCCGAACAAAAGACATTGAAGTTTTCCATTTTCTTTTTAGTAGCATGGTAGTCTGGCGTGTTGATTTCCTTTAAAGCAAGCTCAGCTTCGAGGCAGTTGGATATAGCCAAAATGTCTGCGTTAATGGTTCAAATGTGTGCTGATCTAGCTGCTTCAATAGCACTAGGCTATGTAATGATTTGCTGCAATTGCTTTTCTACGGATTTAGAGAAAACCTGGTTGCTTGAATTAGTAGTTTCCAATTGACTTGTCATTGCATTGTTTTCTCCAATCGTATTAGCTTCTATTTGCACCGCATTATTAGACACAGCCGCCATAACAACTCCACATTCCCTAACGTTTGCAGTTGGACTCCCAAAAACATTCGACAGAACAGAATCAACTATATCAGTTTGTTCAGCATGAGTTTTATGCTCCAAAGAAGCAACCACATTAGGAGTTACTAGCATTTCTTCACTCTGTCCTCCTAGTTCTTTGTTGCTTACGTTTCCAATGCTCACATTTTCCTCATTACTACCAATATCAACCATGACTTTCCTTCTAGCTAATTCATTCTTTCCAACATTTACTACCATTCCATTCCTTGCTTGAGATGCTTCAGTTTGCCTTATCATAGTAAAGCCATTTGCATTTTCATTGCTCACGTTTCCAACAGCTTTACTAGTTTGTCCCTTTTCATTCGTTACAATATTCAAAATCTCTCCTTCTTCAATTTCATGGCTCAGGTATAAATTGTTGTTGTCTACATTACATGGTAGCAATAGCGAAAAGCTGTTTGAAGTTCCAACTACGTTAGCAACTGGCGGTGACGCGTCGACGAAAACTTACTTTCCTCTGTCTTCACCACTTACTACAAATCTCACTGGTTTCTTCGTCTTAACTACTTTTGTTCAATTGTTGTCTTTGATTGATGTAGCATAGCGAGAGCACTGGAGCACTCTGGTTGATCTAGCATTCCTAATAACTTGAGAAACCGATGTTCTGTTCTCATTTTCTTTACCCATAACCCTTTGTTGTTGTGTTGCTTTATCTTGACTGTTGTTTCCTTTAACTATTTTCTCACAATCCGTAACATTCTGAACTTGGCATTTTTCAGTCGAATGATCGAAAACTTTGCAGTGTAATCATAATTCAAGTTTCCAGAGATAATAAACCTTCACTATTTGAATTGTTCCATCTAAATTTCGTACAGGAAAAGCATCTGGAGAGGAAGAATCCGAGGAAACCTCAACCATGCACTTGGCGAATTCGAGTCTATTTAAGCTTTCCGTATTGGAGTCTATACACAAAAACTTCCCAACTCTGGTAGCCATCCAGCTTATTCCATGCTTCGACAATGCTACAAGCGGGATGTTGAACTTTTTGATCCACACTGGGACCGCTCTCACGTTGTTTGCCACATTACTCGGACTGGGTTCCCATGGTTTAACGATGAAGAGGTTATTGCGTATTATGACTAGGTCTGCCTCGAGCACCCTAATTCGATCAGCCATTGAAGAAAACTAGAATAAAAAGACATTCCCATTCGATTTGAAATATATCATACCTTATGGCCCCAATATTTGTTCAGAAAATTGATTACAATAGTGTAGGGAAGCGGCGAGTCCAGGAAGAAACCAACAAGAACCCGTTCCATTGCTCTTCACTTGCCTGGACTATATCGTCAGTTGGCACCAGATTATCACCCTCGAATTTCAGAACTATGTCTTTGACTGCAAAGGTTCCGGCGTTCTTAGGCTTCGAAGCGAAAAGAGAGGATCATTTTTGCTTTAGGAGAGGATCTGGCGTGAGGTTAGGGTTAGGGTTGGCGATGGATGGAGGTGGATCGGGCGAAGGTGGTATGTGTCTTGGTGGCGGATCTGGAGTCTGTGAGGTATTGAGAGGAGCATCGGTTGGTGTGGAAAGTTTTTGGGGAGGAGAGATGGCTGTCGCCATTTTGAGATTTTTTGGTGTTTGAGACGATTGTTGGTTCTGTTTGATGTCCGATTTTGGATGGACACAAAAATATTAAAGTTTAGTTTTGGTGTTCGATTTTGGGTGGACACAAAAAGGGCCTATTTTTAAAATGATTAAAAATAGAGAAAAATTATATTAAATCATAATAAATGATTTAGAAAGATTTTTGTATGAAATATTCCACTTTTGTAAAGATAAAAGATATTTTTATCTGAATAAGCTATTTATCAAGTTGAGTAGAGAACTGAAAGGAATTATATGGTTTTAATATAACCAGAATTTTCAACGTATGAATTGGAAAGGGTTTGAATGGAAATAATCTTCGGAATATTTCAATATTGGATTCCGTGATTATACGGATATCATTGAGGAATTTGGAAGATATAGATATCGTTATTCCCAATACAATATCTATTGGTTTCAGAATTCACTACGCCATAGATGGCCTATGGCAACCCCAGAGAAGTGACGCAGTAGGTGCCAAAAAGTGTTGCTATAGGCAAAAAATGATCTGTGGAAACACTTTTTTGGGGTTGCCTTTTGCCGCGTTGCCTTAGAGTCAAAGGCAATGCCTTTGCAACTCTATGGCAATATCGGTACAGGTGTTGCCACAGGTGCCAATGCAACAAAAAATACCCTTTCGCAACTGCCAAAAACAGTTGTAATATGTCTAGTATAGCTGGCAATTGTAATAAAGTCAACCTTTTTTACAACTGTTTCTAGCAGTTGTTAAAAATTGTTTTACAACTGCTAAAAGTAATTACACCTCAACTGCTATTGATCAAAGATTACATAATATTATAATAAATATTATTATAACGCGGTATTTTATTCAAATAAATAATTTATTTCAACATTTCAATTGGTACAAATTTTTTGACTCCACTATTGTACATTCACTCGTATATACATACATTCCTCACTACATTGTCACTCGGTTCACTCATATACAAACTCACACATAAAACCATAAACAAGAAAAAATACACGAAAATGATTATATAAACTACTACCTTTATTTTTTTCCTTCTGATGATTTGCTCACAAAGTATGTGCAACTACCTCACGAGCACGTTTTCCTCTTCCATAATGATGTGTATCAAGGCTGCCACCTTATTAGTCCACTCATTGCACATCCAATGTGTTCATCGATTTCATGCTAAATGGCTATGTTTATCCATGCATACCAGTCTGTGTTTCTAATCAGCTAGATGGCTATGATTTCCATGCTTATCAAGTGAAATATGCACAGCTGAAGCACAGATATTGCCAGTGCTATCTGTAAGTGTGTTATACGATCAATTATGCATCCCAACTAAGAAAAAATAAATATCAAGGCACCAGGTAGATACCGTTTACTGCCACTTAAGAAGCTGTGTCGCATGTGTATACTTTGCTTGTCATTTGTACAATACTGTCCATTTTTCTGGTTTGAAGTTACTGATGTATACCTTATCTTACAACAGCTTCTATGAATTTTTTTTTGCAGATTGAAGCTGACCTCAAGTCGGTAAAATCTCCTAGGTCTATATCTTTGTGTTCTTGTAGAGCTCTGTTGTGATGACTTGGTCTAATGTAGAGTCACCTAGAAATTCAAGTCGCTGATGCAAACAAAGATGTAAAAATCTCTTTAGTAGCAGATATACCTGAGATAGTAGAAAACTGGTGTCAAATCTCAATTTTACATAGACTAAGGTTGAATTCAAAATATCAATGTTATCTAATTTCCTTGGAACTGTTTGTCATCCCGACATCATAACATTCATATTTAATTTTTGCTCCTCAAAAAAAAAAAAAAAAAAGAGGGATTCCTTCATTGTTTGATTATTATAATTTATGATAAAGTTTTAATTTATTTCAAAGCATAACAACATATTTTCTACTACCTGGTAATAATACCCAGTTCTAAATTCTTGGTAATAACTATCAATAAAACAGTTATGTGTTCAGGTGGCTTAAGATTCATATAAGGTGATCCAGACATAGAGGAGATAGACATTGAAGCACATTGATACGAAGAAGGAATATTTAAAGCAGAACTTGCATTCAAAGTAATTGCTGAAGCATTAGCAGTTGCCGAAGTATAAGCAGGACTTACCGATGTATTATGACTTAAAGAAGACGAAGACATAGAGGCTACTAAAGATGAACCAGTTGCCGAAGTATTAGCAGATGAAGAAGATGGATCCATCGTCGTGTCATCATGAGAACCCACAAAGTTGCCATTTCTACACTGAACCTCAGCCTCATGTTGTTCTGCACTATTCATACATGTTTCTTGTTGTCCATCCTGATTAACACTAGTATTAGCGTTCCCATTAACAACTGTTGTTTGTTCATTATCATCTCCAATGAGCTCAGTTGCTACTGTATCTCCGCAGCTCCATTTACTTTATCCCGATTACCAATTCACACAAATGATACAATACTAATGACTACATGAACTAAGAACTATTTACCATACAACATAAAAAAGCATTCATAAGATTTCCACTATCGGGTGAAATATTAAGAAGAATATGACAGGTCATATACCTATAAGAGATCATGCAAGCAGGACAGGGATTGCATTATAATTCCATTTCCGGATTCAGCCAGTTCCCATGCAATCCAGCCAATCCATTAAAATACCAAGTTCCTGGATTCTGACACACCAGCCAATCCATTTCCGGTTCCAGCCAGTTCCCATGCAAGCAGGACAGGGATTGCATTATAATTCCATTTCCGATTCACACATAAAGGAAGTATGCTATTTAGATGAGGTTAGTTTGTTGTATGTATATTGAAACAAAAAAGATACTCTACTAAATTTGGACAGCAAACACCACTTTAAACAAGTAGATTCAAACAATAAGAGGAAGAGCAGATAGCAAGAGAGCACATAAAATCAATTAACCAATAAGATATAAGATGCTCACCTTCAGCTTCATAAACTTCGGCTCTCTGTTTGGCTTTATTTGATGATATTATTTCTCCACTCACAAGAGCTGTTCCTTTCTATACATAAAAGTTTATAAATACCTGAACGTAGTATGTCCATTTGGGGTTCAATAACATTTTCAGTGTTATGTAAGAATACCTGAACCAAATATCAATGAATTTAACATCCATTGAATGAACTTGCAATTATCACCGACAATATATAAATGACTAGCTTTAGGTCTTTCACAAGCAGCCCACTATATATCTTTATATATATCATCCTCTTCATTTTAATTCTTACATAGCACTGGAGATATTGCTCAACTGTTTGTGAATTAATCGTATATACCTGAACCAAATATCAAATATAATCCAGTATCATCCCTGAAGGTGTTCAATACCTGAACGTAGACTGTCCAGTAAAATAGCTTAAGCACAGCTTTGAAGCTTGAAACAACAAGTGTTTGTGCATCACAAATGATAATTTTGATGAAGAAGAAGATGAGTAATATTACTGTTTAGAAACATGATCAGATAAGGATGTGATGTAGGTGATCTCATATAAAGTTAAAAATGGAATAACAACCAAGATTGAAGTATTTTTAACTATAAAATGACCATGCCGATTGACATATAATTGAGGTAGATGCACTGTGTTTTGGAGTATAGCTTAGTTTGTAAAATAGGATTGTCTGCACCCCAGAATTAGTTTTAATAAGATTATGGAAATGAAAAATGATTGTTACTCACCTTTCATATAGTATTGACGATGGATAAATATCCATAAGATAGTGTGCCATTATTACTAACTAATATCGTTGAGATTCCATTTCCCCTGTGTAATTATTACATAGTTAACTGCAACTCATAGTACCCTTCTACACATAAAAGCTCATTTACACTGCAAGATTAGGACCGCTATTGGCGGTGCTTAGTACCAAACAATTTTTTTAACAAATCTTGCCTACAAATAAAGCAGTAGGCGCCTCAGAATTAGCCCAAATAAGGTTGATCAAATAAGGCTTCAGAATGAGTAGGAGGATTAAGTCGGTCATAAAATCATTTCAGAACAAAACAATTCATCATTACCCCAACTTCATATGGCTAATTTTTCACCAAGCACGGGTATAATCGAAACAATATAAAAAATTAAAAGCGAAAAATTACCTCAGACAATTTCGAGTCGATCGTTTCCTTCCTCGATAAAATTAACAAGAAGTTTATCCAAATAAAGCAATTGTACATTTGATTTGGAATTAGAGATCGATGATTTTGGAAATTAGGGATCGGTGATTTTTGAAACTAGGGATCTGTAACGACCCAGAAAATCTGAACCAATTTAATTTTTTTTAAATTGGCTAAAATAATGGATTTTAAATATTTAAAATAAATATTTTAAATAAAGGCGATGAAAACTAAGTTTGAATCGACAATTGAAAACGAATATAATTAATTATAATTATAAACAAGGCCTGAAATGGCGTGGCAGTTTCAAAAATTGAATTCAAACTTTGTCGGACTGTACCGGGTGCAAAACAATCCGGATTTTAGTGAAACCAAAAACATTAGGACCTAATTGGTAATATCTTTCTAACGAATCCGACCAATCGAAATTTGATAGCGGGAATCAAAAGATATGTCCAGTTGAAAATTCTGAATAGTTGCTATGGAATTCAGGCCCTTAAAAATGGACATTTTGCAAATGACCTCGGATTTCGACGAAACCACTTTTGTTGGATCCGCAGTGTCAAGTTATTGTTAGGTTTCAAATTTCATAATTTTTCGAATCAATATGTCAGCGTGGCAAAGGAAAACGCGTTTGACCAGTTTCAGTTGATTTTAATCGACTGGAAATTGGCCATTTTTCAAACGGTCTCAGAATTCGACGAAACTAGTTTTGTTAGGACCGTATCGTCAATACGAAGCTAGAAAATATTTTTTGGGAATTTTTCTAGTTAGTATGTGGCCCCGGTAATTTGAAATGTACGTTTAAAATTCAATATAGTGATTTAAATGAAAATTCAACGGAAACTGATTGTAACAATCAAATCAGCTTGCGATACTTATCCCATTGTGTTCGGAATGGGGGTTAAACGCTATGGACGACAGGCGGTGGGCCTCGTTTCGAGGTCGTATGTGAAAGTCAACTTTTTTTTTGAAAAATTAAATAATAAAAATAATTCTAATTCCCTCCTATACCTTGCCCCCCCCCCCCTGTAATTCATTACCGAAGTCCAAATCAGAGAAAAAAAAAGAGAAGAAGGACGGAGCAGCAGCGACGCCACCGCCCTGACGACCGCCGAACCCCCCCCCCACCACGCGCCGATCCCGCTCCTCCCCCTCGCGACGCATCCGCCCCCCCCCCCCCTGAAGCATCGCGACACCAATTCGCGAGCCCCCCGTTCGAGACCCCTCCGCCTCCGCCTGTCCCTCCTCCAACCGCGACCTCCCCGACGCCGCCGAGCTTGGCTGTCACCCCCCCCCCTTCTTCGCAGGTTAAGGTAAATTGTTTTTATTTTATTTTATTTTCATCTGAAAATTTCTGATTTTAATTAGGGTTTCAAACTGATTTTAATTAGGGTTTCAAACTGATTTTAATTAGAAGTTAAAACTGATTTTAAAGAAGTTTAAAACGGATTTTTAAGAAGTTAAAAACTGATTTTTTTTTACAGGTTTAAAAACTGATTTTTAATTTAAACTTTAAAAAGAAAAAAAAAGATTAGAACTTCAAGAAGAAAAGATTTGAACTGGGATAGAAAGATCAGATTTTTAGAATAGAAAAGATCATATTTTTAAAATAGAAAAGACGGAATTTTTATTGAGTAGAAGAAGTAAGATATGATTTTTATATTTTTAAAGTAATAAAAATATAATTTTTACATCATAGGAATATTAAAAATATAATCTTTATTTTTAAAATATGATCTTTATATATTGAATAGCGAAGTCAAAATTCGATTTTTTTATATTGAATAACATAGTAAAAATTCGATTTTTACATATGTAGAGAATACGGGCAACGAAGCGACAAAAGGCGAGAAAGGCGAAGATTTCTCTAAGTGAAGTGTCGTGAAGTTGGATAGCTATTGGTGAGATTTCTGATTTAAAAATATATATATGTGTGAAATGAAAGTGAATTGCTATATATAAATATATATATATATATATATATATACGCCCCTCGTCCACAAACCATGGACGATATTTATTGATTGAAATTGTTGTGAAAATTGATTGATAGCGAATGATTGTTTGGGATTGTTTGTGATTGATATTGGTTGATTGTGGTTGAAAAATACCCATTTGTGGTTGAGAAATATTTGGTTGAAACCACATAGGATTAGTTTGTGGAAATGAAATAAATATATACATGCCGCCTGCGTGCGAACTAGATGCATGATCCCCATTGTCAAAAACCGCGAGGTTTTAAGGTAGAGCGAGGAGTCGTACTAGGGACGGTCCCGGTTTTAACTACCCTGCCGTTATGCTGCCGAAATTTTGAATAATATTCGTATGTTTGAATTATTTTCATCTGCTTAAACTATATTTATTCATTGTATAGAAAACATTCATGTGTTGAATTGATATTCATTCGTTGATTAGAAATTCATGTGTTGAATGGTATTCATATTTTGAAATAAATTGTTTGATAATAAAAATCACATTTTTATCTATATACAGAAACTATAGAAAACATTCATGTGTTGAATTGATATTCATTCGTTGATTAGAAATTCATGTGTTGAATGGTATTCATATTTTGAAATAAATTGTTTGATAATAAAAATCACATTTTTATCTATATACAGAAACTATAGAAAACATTCATGTGTTGAATTGATATTCATTCGTTGATTAGAAATTCATGTGTTGAATGGTATTCATATTTTGAAATAAATTGTTTGATAATAAAAATCACATTTTTATCTATATACAGAAACTATAGAAAACATTCATGTGTTGAATTGATATTCATTCGTTGATTAGAAATTCATGTGTTGAATGGTATTCATATTTTGAAATAAATTGTTTGATAATAAAAATCACATTTTTATCTATATACAGAAACTATAGAAAACATTCATGTGTTGAATTAATATTCATTCGTTGATTAGAAATTCATGTGTTGAATGGTATTCATATTTTGAAATAAATTGTTTGATAATAAAAATCACATTTTTATCTATATACAGAAACTATAGAAAACATTCATGTGTTGAATTGATATTCATTCGTTGATTGGAAATTCATGTGTTGAATGGTATTCATATTTTGAAATAAATTGTTTGATAATAAAAATCACATTTTTATCTATATACAGAAACTATAGAAAACATTCATGTGTTGAATTGATATTCATTCGTTGATTAGAAATTCATGTGTTGAATGGTATTCATATTTTGAAATAAATTGTTTGATAATAAAAATCACATTTTTATCTATATACAGAAACTATAGAAAACATTCATGTGTTGAATTGGTATTCATTCGTTGATTAGAAATTCATGTGTTGAATGGTATTCATATTTTGAAATAAATTGTTTGATAATAAAAATCACATTTTTATCTATATACAGAAACCATAGAAAACATTCATGTGTTGAATTGATATTCATTCGTTGATTAGAAATTCATGTGTTGAATGGTATTCATATTTTGAAATAAATTGTTTGATAATAAAAATCACATTTTTATCTATATACAGAAACTATAGAAAACATTCATGTGTTGAATTGATATTCATTCGTTGATTAGAAATTCATGTGTTGAATGGTATTCATATTTTGAAATAAATTGTTTGATAATAAAAATCACCTTTTATCGACTATATGAACTGTGTAAAATAATCTCGTTTTAAAAGAAATTGTTTTATGATAAAAATCCTATTTTTATCACCTATATGAACTATATAGAAAAATAGTGTTTTGAAATGAATTGTTTTACAATAAAAATCACATTTTTATTGTATGCATAAATCGTTGAAATGTGAAGTGTTAAAAATAGCCACTTGTTCAAAATAAACATATATGAGTTGAAATATTCATTAATTAGCTAATGAAATGATTTGCACCTATTTATGTAACATTAGAATGAATGGTGTTTTTTAAACCAAATAGAAATCAAATATGAAGTTGAATAGAAAATGATAAATGATAAGAACTGTATATATATGTACATGCATATTCATTGAACAGGTTATAGCAAAGGGGCTAGAGGAGAGGAATAAAATTTTGTGCCCGACAAATAGGTACACATTTACTGTTTTGTTTGGGTGATGATTTTATGAGCCTGTTGGCTAGCCGCTTGGCTTTTTCTTTTTCTTTTTGAGATTAGAAGGACCGAGAAAGCTATTTGCAATTTCCCGATGCTCCCGGTGCAGGGGAGGTTATGGCGAAATTTTCCAAAAATTTAAGGCGTTAGCGAAATATTTGAAGTGAAAACGACATTGAAATCATTGAAGAAACTATATTTATATAAATATATAAATATAAATAAAATTAAAACGAAACGAAGCCGTGCAGTTCGTATTTTGAAACCGTGATTTCAAACAACTAGTACGGGGAATCCGACCATTGGATTTTCCCGAAACCACAACCGTCGGGTTCACCTTGGAAAAATCTTTCCAACGACACCAACTTTGTAAAGATCCAACGGTTGGATTGTCTGGAATGTTTAATTCAAATCTGAAGAAAAACAGCGCCAGAAACGATTATATTTATATATATATATATAAATATAATTATATTTAATCGAATAACGACGCTGCAGTTCGTATTTTGAAATCGAAACTTCAAACGATTGTACCGGGAGATCCGACCGTCGGATTTTCCCGAAACTGGAACCGTTGGATTCGTTTTGAAAAGACCTTTCTAATGATGTAAATTTTGTGAAGATCCAACGGTTAGATTTTCAGATATGTGTAAATCAAATCTGAAGAAAAACAGCGCCACGGCCGCTTTATGGCCCGAAGCGTCGTTTTGAATAAATAGGCTATTTTAAAATAAATAAAAATAGCGATAAATCATTATAAAATATCATAAACGATATGGAATGGAAATAGACTGAATTTGCTTGATTTATGTGATATTTGATGGTTGAATGTGTTTGGTGTGAAAATTACATTAAAGAACAAAATTGGTGTTGTCGAATAATTTAACCATTGAAATAAATTGAATTGAAATTCTAAATATACGTGAATTATTTGAGAAGGCCGAGTTAATTCTCATTTCAAATAATTGACCGACGATTGAAAGTCGAAGATGAAGACGACGGTCGAAGACCGGAGATCTTCACCTCGTTTGGATGGTAACCGAGGTCCTGATTGGGAGGCATCCCGAAATATGGATAATGAGTGGTGATCGTCCAGACGTACGTGGTGATCGAAGGGTTTGCGAGGTATTTAGTGCCTCCGGTTTCGTTCAGACCCAGAACGGACTTGTAAATGGACTGTGTGTCTGACATTGGAATTTATTCTGTGTTGATTGATTTCTGTTAAATATACATCTGTTTGGCGGCGGAGAATTTATTCTTTCGCTTAACGCCCTTCTCTGAGACGCACGAGCTCAGAGGTTGTATATCGATGGACATCAGTCGCATGGCATGAAGTGCCGGTGTGGCATGCTAAGATGCAATGATCAGGGCTTCTGTTGAAAAGCAAAGTCTTGTGGTGATAATCAAAGCACCGCCTGTGTGGCGTAGCTTTGTGTATAACGTGAATTCGCGAGCCTCACACCCCGGTATGAACCTAAAACGGGAGAAGGACATCAGGGAGGGCATGCGTTTCTTTCTAGCTAGGGTGGTGTCAGTGACCTACCAGCCCTGACATTTATATGCTTTTCACCTATGTGGTTGTTGCTGTTGCGAGGCGCCTCGGTTTGATCGGACGATCCGGGTCCGATGGAGTCATTCGTTGGCTCGTTTACGCCCAAAGGGCGGAGAAACGTAGTGTTCAGGCATAATAATCCACATCGGTGGACCGGCCCTGACGATCCAAGGGCCCACCTGAGTCTGGGCCTGAGACATGGGCTAGATTGTCTCGAATTCGGTAAGGACTATCTTTTGCCTTGGTTCATGACGGAAATCCAATTTCCAAATACGTGACTATGCGGTTTTGATTGTATACCTATATATATGGCGACATAGTGGTATGCGGCATTAATGCCGTCTATGATTGATAGTTATGATTTGAAATTGTTTTCAAAACATATAAACACTAGTAATAATATCAAATGCCTTTGTTTTATTCGTACCAAGCATATCTTGGCCGTTATAAGGTAAAAACTCTATCCTCCGGTTTGCGTTGCATTGTGTGATGAGAACTGAGTCTTATAACGGCTTCATTTTTATAAAAAGCATAGCGATGTTTAAAAGAAAGATTTGTTTTAAAAGCACTGGCAATCCAATGGAGTAAACCCGTTCCACGAAAGTGGCGTGGTCCTGTGATTGGCCAATTATATACGTGTTGAGTAGATTTCTCATACCAGTCCCATGACTGACTCGTAGTTTGTTTCACTCTCAAACTCGGGTGCCCCTTTTTCAACACGGGCAGCCTTGTATTCAGGTTTAGCTGGTTCTTTCTGGATAGCTGGAGCTGAAGATGGATTCTATCATTTATTTCTTTTTATGCTGTTCAGCTCCTATTGTACATATTTTGTTTATTTCCGCTGTAGACATTTATGTATAGCTGAACTGTATTTGTACTAAGTAAGATCCTGTATACTGTGTAACTCTGATGATTACTTTTATCCAGTATATTCTATTGTTCATTATCTGGTGTATTTATTTAATTCTGTTCTGCTATTATCTGTTTCTGTGTTATATTCCAAAGATAACCCTTGTTTCCGTGAGAACGGGATTTCGGGTCGTCTCAACGTGGTATCAGAGCTTTGGTTAAGCTTAGTTCTGGAATATAACATTTGAACGAACTCGTCAGAAATAGAACCAGTAGTGTTCTAGGACGGGTAACTCTATACAGATAGGATCAGCAATATCCTAGTATGAGTAGCAGAATGAAATTACACCTCGATTGACACATTTACATTCAAGTATTTGTCTCTATATTTTGAAATATCTTTTCTGTTGACCTGACACTTGATCTACCATTTGCAGAAGTACTAGAAAATGAGTGCCAGAGACAGAAGAAGTAATACTGACCCGGATATAGAAGCTCTATTTATGAAGTATAGAAATCTGGGTGGAAAAACCTTTACGCTCGAAGAATCTATTATGAGAACACAAGCTTGGATTCGTTCGGCTGAGAAAATCTTCGAAGCCTTAAAACTGAGGGATGACCAGAAAAGATTACTGGCATCCTGGGCACTCGAAGACGAAGCTTTGTTTTGGTGGGATTCAGTTATTAAAGATAATCCAGAAGGTGATATCACCTGGGATAGATTCAAGGTGACTTTCCTAGAAAGATTTACTCCTCCCGAAGCGACCGAGCGACTATGCGATGAATTTTCCTATCTGATACAAGGGGACATGACCATTCCCGAATATCATAAGAAATTCAATGAACTTTCTCACTTTGCTCCTCATCTAATTGAAAATCCGAAGAGGAAGAATTTGAGATTTATCAATGGGCTTCAAAGGAAATACCAGAATAAAGTATTGGGGCATGTGAAGCTTCCTTTTTCAGAAATGATTTATATGGCTTATCAATAGATAAGAAAGGTATGCTACTGTACGAAGAGGAAGTCAGCTCTAGTAATAAAATTGAGTCTGAAACTGGTCGCCCTGAGGCCAGTACAATGTCTGAAGTCCGTAAGGAGCCCGAAGTAAATCGAAAAAGGGCCAGAACCGAAAAAGAACCAGCAACGACTGCCATAAGAAAGGGCATTTGCAAGGAAAATGCAAATCTTTAAAGAAGCAAAAGAAGGAAGTATCTAAATCTAATAAAAGGGTTCATGAGGACAGAGGATGCCATAAGTGCCACCAGCCGGGTCATATTGCGAAGAATTGCTGGCTGTTAAAAAAGACCAATGTGGTTCAAATAAATGAAATAGCAGAAGCTTCTGAGCCATCGGCTATTCAGGAAAGACCAGATGTTTTAGAAGGCACGCTAACTGTCAAAGACATCCCAGTTAAAGTACTGTTTGACACTGGCGCGTCACGTAGCTTCATTGCCAAGGATGCAGCTAAGAAACTGGATTTGAATTTGAAAAAGCTCAAAGAACCCATGACTGTGCAGAATCCGGTTGGGGGTTCCATTGATCTCAGTTGGATTTGTGGAGTGCCAGTTTCTTTCTCTCGTTATCGGTTTCCTACCATCGCAGCCGTCATGAATTTTAAAGAGTTTGATCTTATCTTGGGGTTAGACTGGTTAATCAAATATGAAGCTGAAGTTAAATGCGCCGATAGAGTCGTAAAGGCGAGGATTAAATCAGGTGCTTATATAACCATTCCCTGTGAAGGTCAGGATACTAATAGAAAAGATTTCTGGTCAGCTCTCGATGTTTCTCCAGCTCAAATAGAAAATATCCCTGAAATCACAGAGAATATTCCTGACCTCATCAAAGACATTCCTGTTGTCAAGAACTATGCGGATGTGTTCAAAGAAGTTGTTCGCTTACCTCCGCAAAGAGAAATAGATTTCAAGATTGCTTTGATTCCCAATGCAAGGCCGGTAGTTCACGCTATTCGAAGAATGTCCTTGAAAGAGAAGGAGGAATTAGACAACCAAACACGACAGCTAGTATGGAAAGGTCTGATCAGGCCTAGTTTCTCTGATTGGGGTGCAGCAGTGGTGTTTGTCCCAAAATCTGATGGTATTCTACGCCTATGTGTGGATTATCGTGATTTGAACAAACAGACAATAAAGAACAAGTATCCATTGCCGCGGATTGATGATTTGTTGGATCGATTAAATGGAGCACAAGTATTCTCACGAATGGACCTAGCTACAGGATTCCATCAACTTCGAATTACCGAAGAGTGTGTTCCAATGACAGCGTTCAGAGGCCCCGACTTATTCTACGAGTGGTTAGTAATGCCGTTCGGCTTATGTAACGCTCCAGCTTACTTCGTCGATCTGATGAACAGAGTGTTCAGAGGGGTTTTGAATAAGTTTGTTCTGGTTTTCATTGACGATATTCTAATCTTCTCTAAATCTAAGGCCGAACATGAGAAGCATCTGGAACAGGTTCTAGAAATCCTCAGAAGGAATGTATTAAAAGCAAAGTTTTCCAAATGTATCTTCTGGCAAGATGAAGTAAAATTTCTGGGCCACGTCGTATCGAAAGAAGGAATCGCGGTGGATCCAAGTAAAATCACAGCCATTCAGAATTGGAAGCAGCCCAGTACTCCCACTGAAGTCCGCAGTTTTCTCGGATTGGCTAGCTATTACCGGAAGTTCGTTAAAGACTTTTCGAAGATATCTGGTCACTTAACGAAGCTTACAAAGAAGCATTCTAAATTCAAATGGACTCAAGAGAGTGAGGAGGCTTTCGAAGAGCTAAAGTTGAGATTAACAACAGCTCCAGTGTTAACCATCATCGATAGCAACCAAGATTTAAAAGTCTGGACTGATGCTTCTAGAGAAGGCCTTGGTGCAGTGTTGATGCAAAGGGGCCAAGTGATTGCTTATGCTAGCCGTCAACTGAAACCGCACAAGAAAAACTATGTAACTCATGATCTTGAGTTATTGGCTATCATATTCTCTTTGAAAATCTGGAGACACTATCTTCTGGGCGAGAGATTTGAGCTGTTTACAGATCATCAGTCATTAAAGTATCTGTTCACTCAGAAAGACCTGAATCTGAGGCAACAGCGTTGGCTGGAGTTTCTTGCAGCATATGACTTTGAAATTATATACACTCCAGGAAAAGCCAATGTCGTGGCTGATGCGTTAAGCAGAAAGAATGTAATGATCGCCAGCTTTATTATCACAACATCCTTGATTGACAAAATATCTATTCTTCAGAAGGAGGATAACTTTATTAAGGATATGATAAAAAGGATTCAGAAAGGCGAACCCTCGTGTTTTCAAATAGATAACGACGAGACCTTGAGGTTAAAAGGAAGGATTTGTGTTCCTGACGTTCCTGAGCTAAAAAGGGAAGTGTTAGACGAGTGTCACAAGTCCAAGCTGAGTATCCATCCTGGTGTGGCCAAAATGTATAACGATCTCAAAAGAACATTCTGGTGGAAGGCTATGAAGAGAGATGTTTCAATATATGTTAGCCGATGCCCTACTTGCCAGCTAGTCAAGAGTGACCAACAGAAATTGGCTGGATTATTACAACCACTGGAAGTTCCTGGATGGAAGTGGGAGCATATCTCCATGGATTTCATTGATGGTCTGCCCCGAACCAGAAAAGGAAATGACAGTATTTGGGTGATCGTAGATCGCTTCACGAAGACCGCCCATTTCATACCTGTCAGATCAAACAGAACTGCTCAGAGTCTGGCGCAGATATACTTCAGGGAAATAGTTAGACTACATGGAGTGCCGCTCAGCATAGTCAGTGATAGAGATACAATATTCACTAGCAAATTCTGGGAGGCATTTCAAGTCGAGCTAGGAACGAAGTTAAACCTAAGCACCGCTTATCATCCTCAGACAGACGGTCAGACTGAGAGGGTGAATCGCATTTTAGAAGATCTATTGCGGGCTTGTGTTATAGATTTCGGTGGATCATGGGAAGACCATCTGCATTTGGCTGAATTCTCTTATAACAACAACTACCAGGCGAGTCTGACAATGTCGCCATTCGAAGCATTGTACGGTAGACCGTGCCGATCTCCTTCTTGTTGGGTCGAGCCTGGAAATAGACTTGTGTTGGGTCCCGATATGATTCGAGAAGCTGCCGACAAAGTCGATTTTATTAAGAAGCGATTACTCGCCGCTCAAAGCCGACAAAAGAGCTATGCCGATAGAAGAAGAAGAGATATATCCTTTGAAGTTGGCGACTATGTATATTTGAAAGTATCGCCGATGAGAGGAGTTATCCGGTTCGGTAAAACTGGAAAGTTGGCACCCAAATTCATTGGTCCGTTTCCTATTCTGGAACGGATTGGGACTCTCGCTTATAGGGTCAAACTGCCTGACTGGTTGCCTGGAGTGCATGATGTATTTCATATATCTCAACTTCGAAAGCACGTTCATGATCCAGACTTGATCGTGGAAGAAGCAGCTCAGCAGGATATTGAAATTACTCCAGAATTAGCTGTGAGGCGAGAGCCGCTAAAGATTATCGGCAAAGAAACCAAAGAGCTGAGGAACAAGAAGGTTCACTTAGTCAAAGTGCAATGGAGTGGAGATCCGTGAGATTGTACTTGGGAAACTAAGGAGAGCATTCAGAAAGCTTATCCCAGATGCCGAGTAGATATCTCTGATTGACTCCGGTGCAAGGTACATTTAACCTACTTTGCACTACCATTCAATTCTCTACTCTATTGTTATTTTCTTTTCATAGATGTGCACTTTTAATTCTATAGTCTGAATGATTTTAAAGGGGTATAGGATTTGATTAGTATATTTTTAAAGGTTAAAAACAATTGGATCGGTTGTTGGGTTGTGTGATTGTAGATTTATCAAACCACTTTCGACTTTGTTCCTTTTCGGGGACGAAAAGTTTTAAGTGGGGGAGATTGTAACGACCCAGAAAATCTGAACCAATTTAAATTTTTTTAAAGTGGCTAAAATAATGGATTTTAAATATTTAAAATAAATATTTTAAATAAAGGCGATGAAAACTAAGTTTGAATCAACAATTGAAAACGAATATAATTAATTATAATTATAAACAAGGCCTGAAATGGCGTGGCAGTTTCAAAAATTGAATTCAAACTTTGTCGGACTGTACCGGGTGCAAAACAATCCGGATTTTAGTGAAACCAAAAACATTAGGACCTAATTGGTAATATCTTTCTAACGAATCCGACCAATCGAAATTTGATAGCGGGAATCAAAAGATATGTCCAGTTGAAAATTCTGAATAGTTGCTATGGAATTCAGGCCCTTAAAAATGGACATTTTGCAAATGACCTCGGATTTCGACGAAACCACTTTTGTTGGATCCGCAGTGTCAAGTTATTGTTAGGTTTCAAATTTCATAATTTTTCGAATCAATATGTGAGCGTGGCAAAGGAAAACGCGTTTGACCAGTTTCAGTTGATTTTAATCGACTGGAAATTGGCCATTTTTCAAACGGTCTCAGAATTCGACGAAACTAGTTTTGTTAGGACCGTATCGTCAATACGAAGCTAGAAAATATTTTTCGGGAATTTTTCTAGTTAGTATGTGGCCCCGGTAATTTGAAATGTACGTTTAAAATTCAATATAGTGATTTAAATGAAAATTCAACGGAAACTGATTGTAACAATCAAATCAGCTTGCGATACATATCCCATTGTGTTCGGAATGGGGGTTAAACGCTATGGACGACAGGCGGTGGGCCTCGTTTCGAGGTCGTATGTGAAAGTCAACTTTTTTTTTTGAAAAATTAAATAATAAAATAATAAAAATAATTTTAATTCCCTCATATACCTTGCCCCCCCTGTAATTCATTACCGAAGTCCAAATCAGAGAAAAAAAAAGAGAAGAAGGACGGAGCAGCAGCGACGCCACCGCCCTGACGACCGCCGAACCCCCCCCCCCACCACGCGCCGATCCCGCTCCTCCCCCTCGCGACACATCCGCCCCCCCTGAAGCATCGCGACACCAATTCGCGAGCCCCCCGTTCGAGACCCCTCCGCCTGTCCCTCCTCCAATCGCGACCTCCCCGACGCCGCCGAGCTTGGCTGTCACCCCCCCCCCCCCCCCTTCTTCGCAGGTTAAGGTAAATTGTTTTTATTTTATTTTATTTTCATCTGAAAATTTCTGATTTTAATTAGGGTTTCAAACTGATTTTAATTAGGGTTTCAAACTGATTTTAATTAGAAGTTAAAACTGATTTTAAAGAAGTTTAAAACTGATTTTTAAGAAGTTAAAATCTGATTTTTTTTACAGGTTTAAAAACTGATTTTTAATTTAAACTTTAAAAAGAAAAAAAAAGATTAGAACTTCAAGAAGAAAAGATTTGAACTGGGATAGAAAGATCAGATTTTTAGAATAGAAAAGATCATATTTTTAAAATAGAAAAGACGGAATTTTTATTGAGTAGAAGAAGTAAGATATGATTTTTATATTTTTAAAGTAATAAAAATATAATTTTTACATCATAGGAATATTAAAAATATAATCTTTATTTTTAAAATATGATCTTTATATATTGAATAGCGAAGTCAAAATTCGATTTTTTTATATTGAATAACATAGTAAAAATTCGATTTTTACATATGTAGAGAATACGGGCAACGAAGCGACAAAAGGCGAGAAAGGCGAAGATTTCTCTAAGTGAAGTGTCGTGAAGTTGGATAGCTATTGGTGAGATTTCTGATTTAAAAATATATATATGTGTGAAATGAAAGTGAATTGCTATATATAAATATATATATATATACGCCCCTCGTCCACAAACCATGGACGATATTTATTGATTGAAATTGTTGTGAAAATTGATTGATAGCGAATGATTGTTTGGGATTGTTTGTGATTGATATTGGTTGATTGTGGTTGAAAAATACCCATTTGTGGTTGAGAAATATTTGGTTGAAACCACATAGGATTAGTTTGTGGAAATGAAATAAATATATACATGCCGCCTGCGTGCGAACTAGATGCATGATCCCCATTGTCAAAAACCGCGAGGTTTTAAGGTAGAGCGAGGAGTCGTACTAGGGACGGTCCCGGTTTTAACTACCCTGCCGTTATGCTGCCGAAATTTTGAATAATATTCGTATGTTTGAATTATTTTCATCTGCTTAAACTATATTTATTCATTGTATAGAAAACATTCATGTGTTGAATTGATATTCATTCGTTGATTAGAAATTCATGTGTTGAATGGTATTCATATTTTGAAATAAATTGTTTGATAATAAAAATCACATTTTTATCTATATACAGAAACTATAGAAAACATTCATGTGTTGAATTGATATTCATTCGTTGATTAGAAATTCATGTGTTGAATGGTATTCATATTTTGAAATAAATTGTTTGATAATAAAAATCACATTTTTATCTATATACAGAAACTATAGAAAACATTCATGTGTTGAATAGATATTCATTCGTTGATTAGAAATTCATGTGTTGAATGTTATTCATATTTTGAAATAAATTGTTTGATAATAAAAATCACATTTTTATCTATATACAGAAACTATAGAAAACATTCATGTGTTGAATTGATATTCATTCATTGATTAGAAATTCATGTGTTGAATGGTATTCATATTTTGAAATAAATTGTTTGATAATAAAAATCACATTTTTATCTATATACAGAAACCATAGAAAACATTCATGTGTTGAATTGATATTCATTCGTTGATTAGAAATTTATGTGTTGAATGGTATTCATATTTTGAAATAAATTGTTTGATAATAAAAATCACATTTTTATCTATATACAGAAACTATAGAAAACATTCATGTGTTGAATTGATATTCATTCGTTGATTAGAAATTCATGTGTTGAATGGTATTCATATTTTGAAATAAATTGTTTGATAATAAAAATCACCTTTTATCGACTATATGAACTGTGTAAAATAATCTCGTTTTAAAAGAAATTGTTTTATGATAAAAATCCTATTTTTATCACCTATATGAACTATATAGAAAATAGTGTTTTGAAATGAATTGTTTTACAATAAAAATCACATTTTTATTGTATGCATAAATCGTTGAAATGTGAAGTGTTAAAAATAGCCACTTGTTCAAAATAAACATATATGAGTTGAAATATTCATTAATTAGCTAATGAAATGATTTGCACCTATTTATGTAACATTAGAATGAATGGTGTTTTTTAAACCAAATAGAAATCAAATATGAAGTTGAATAGAAAATGATAAATGATAAGAACTGTATATATATGTACATGCATATTCATTGAACAGGTTATAGCAAAGGGGCTAGAGGAGAGGAATAAAATTTTGTGCCCGACAAATAGGTACACATTTACTGTTTTGTTTGGGTGATGATTTTATGAGCCTGTTGGCTAGCCGCTTGGCTTTTTCTTTTTCTTTTTGAGATTAGAAGGACCGGGAAAGCTATTTGCAATTTCCCGATGCTCCCGGTGTAGGGGAGGTTATGGCGAAATTTTCCAAAAATTTAAGGCGTTAGCGAAATATTTGAAGTGAAAACGACATTGAAATCATTGAAGAAACTATATTTATATAAATATATAAATAAAATTAAAACGAAACGAAGCCGTGCAGTTCGTATTTTGAAACCGTGATTTCAAACAACTAGTACGGGGAATCCGACCATTGGATTTTCCCGAAACCACAACCGTCGGGTTCGCCTTGGAAAAATCTTTCCAACGGCACCAACTTTGTAAAGATCCAACGGTTGGATTGTCTGGAATGTTTAATTCAAATCTGAAGAAAAACAGCGCCAGAAACGATTATATATATATATATATATATATATATATATATAATTATATTTAATCGAATAACGACGCTGCAGTTCGTATTTTGAAGTGCAGTTCGTATTTTGAAATCGAAACTTCAAACGATTGTACCGGGAGATCCGACCGTCGGATTTTCCCGAAACTGGAACCGTTGGATTCGTTTTGAAAAGACCTTTCTAATGATGTAAATTTTGTGAAGATCCAACGGTTAGATTTTCAGATATGTGTAAATCAAATCTGAAGAAAAACAGCGCCACGGCTGCTTTATGGCCCGAAGCGTCGTTTTGAATAAATAGGCTATTTTAAAATAAATAAAAATAGCGATAAATCATTATAAAATATCATAAACGATATGGAATGGAAATAGACTGAATTTGCTTGATTTATGTGATATTTGATGGTTGAATGTGTTTGGTGTGAAAATTACATTAAAGAACAAAATTGGTGTTGTCGAATAATTTTACCATTGAAATAAATTGAATTGAAATTCTAAATATACGTGAATTATTTGAGAAGGCCGAGTTAATTCTCATTTCAAATAATTGACCGACGATTGAAAGTCGAAGATGAAGACGACGGTCGAAGACCGGAGATCTTCACCTCGTTTGGATGGTAACCGAGGTCCTGATTGGGAGGCATCCCGAAATATGGATAATGAGTGGTGATCGTCCAGACGTACGTGGTGATCGAAGGGTTTGCGAGGTATTTAGTGCCTCCGGTTTCGTTCAGACCCAGAACGGACTTGTAAATGGACTGTGTGTCTGACATTGGAATTTATTCTGTGTTGATTGATTTATGTTAAATATACATCTGTTTGGCGGCGGAGAATTTATTCTTTCGCTTAACGCCCTTCTCTGAGACGCACGAGCTCAGAGGTTGTGTATCGATGGACATCAGTCGCATGGCATGAAGTGCCGGTGTGGCATGCTAAGATGCAGTGATCAGGGCTTCTGTTGAAAAGCAAAGTCTTGTGGTGATAATCAAAGCACCGCCTGTGTGGCGTAGCTTTGTGTATAACGTGAATTCGCGAGCCTCACACCCCGGTATGAACCTAAAACGGGAGAAGGACCTCAGGGAGGGCATGCGTTTCTTTCTAGCTAGGGTGGTGTCAGTGACCTACCAGCCCTGACATTTATATGCTTTTCACCTATGTGGTTGTTGCTGTTGCGAGGCGCCTCGGTTTGATCGGACGATCCGGGTCCGATGGAGTCATTCGTTGGCTCGTTTACGCCCCAAAGGGCGGAGAAACGTAGTGTTCAGGCATAATAATCCACATCGGTGGACCGGCCCTGACGATCCAAGGGCCCACCTGAGTCTGGGCCTGAGACATGGGCTAGATTGTCTCGAATTCGGTAAGGACTATCTTTTGCCTTGGTTCATGACGGAAATCCAATTTCCAAATACGTGACTGTGCGGTTTTGATTGTATACCTATATATATGGCGACATAGTGGTATGCGGCATTAATGCCGTCTATGATTGATAGTTATGATTTGAAATTGTTTTCAAAACATATAAACACTAGTAATAATATCAAATGCCTTTGTTTTATTCGTACCAAGCATATCTTGGCCGTTATAAGGTAAAAACTCTATCCTCCGGTTTGCGTTGCATTGTGTGATGGGAACTGAGTCTTATAACGGCTTCATTTTTATAAAAAGCATAGCGATGTTTAAAAGAAAGATTTGTTTTAAAAGCACTGGCAATCCAATGGAGTAAACCCGTTCCACGAAAGTGGCGTGGTCCTGTGATTGGCCAATTATATATGTGTTGAGTAGATTTCTCATACCAGTCCCATGACTGACTCGTAGTTTGTTTCACTCTCAAACTCGGGTGCCCCTTTTTCTACATGGGCAGCCTTGTATTCAGGTTTAGCTGGTTCTTTCTGGATAGCTGGAGCTGAAGATGGATTCTATCATTTATTTCTTTTTATGCTGTTCAGCTCCTATTGTACATATTTTGTTTATTTCCGCTGTAGACATTTATGTATAGCTGAACTGTATTTGTACTAAGTAAGATCCTGTATACTGTGTAACTCTGATGATTACTTTTATCCAGTATATTCTATTGTTCATTATCTGGTGTATTTATTTAATTCTGTTCTGCTATTATCTGTTTCTGTGTTATATTCCAAAGATAACCCTTGTTTCCGTGAGAACGGGATTTCGGGTCGTCTCAGGATCAGTGATTTTGAAAATTTGGGGCGGAATTGAAATGAAAAGTGAAGCGGCTGAAAGAAAATAAAAGCGGGAATAGAAATAGGCATGGCGCGGATTGTTGGTATTGACGGACGACTGAGATTTTGTTTTAACTATGGCGTGGATCGCTGACGTGTATTTTTTTTAATTTTTTTAATTAGAATATATCTATAGCTGTTGCAACACATGTTGATATCTATGCTAACACATCGAAGCGTGCGTTGCAATAGACAAAAAACAGCATAGCAATGACAACATTGTAGCTAGCAACACCATGAGTTTTTGTTGCGATATGTCATCTATGGCGTAGTGATTTGATATTGAATATAAATCGATATGATTTCTATTCAGAGTCTTGTATTTAATATCAAATTAGATTTTAGGTTTGTCGTGAATGATATCTTTAATAATACTGTTCTTAAAACCCAGTTGAGAAAGAATAAATCTTTTAATTAAGATTAAAGAAGTTTCCCAATTAATAAACATAATTGGAATTGAATGAAAGTTGATTTTGGGTTTATTATGAACGACGTTTTAAATGACATTAGTTCTTAAGCCCAAATGACGGTGAAGTTATGATTTGGAATTTATAAACTTTTTAATTAAGATTTAATGAAATTTTTCCAAAGTAAAGTTTTCCAATTTAATATATTATATTGGAATTGAATGGAATTTGATTTAATAATCGAGATGAGCTTCTGTGAAGCAAGACCATTACTATTTATGGAATTTAAAAGGCTTTGTCGTTATTCCACTTATAGTATTAGTCTGATATGGAAATTTATATCGATTATGACAGATCTGATTTCCGTGAAGATTCAATTTTGATGGAAGATGAGTTTGGGTTTACCGTGAACTGTGTTTTAAATAACATTAGTTCTTTAACCCAGTTAAAGACATGATTAATTTCATAAAAGATTGAATAATCATTAAGTAATGATTTTTGAGATTAAAACTAAGTGGAGTTTTTATGAATCTTTAGTCAGATTGAAATGTGAATGGGGTAATTAAATTTACCAAATTCGAAAAGTGTTCGAGAATGGGGTACCACCAGTTTTACTCCATGCGATAGTTAAATCTTTAATTAGACTTGAACGTTAAATGGTAATTAATTTTACCGATAACACAATATGTGTTAGATATGGAGTACTACTAGTTTAGCTCTATGAGATGAATAGGCTGGGATTGGGATAATAAAATGAATGATTACTTCGGTAAGACTCGTTAATCCGTACTAGTTTGATAAACCTAGATTTCGTTTAAGTTGTGAAAAGATATTATAAAAATCTTTCGAAATAATTTCCAAGAATATTTGAATAAAAGAATATTCTAGATTGGAATGAGGCATATGATGTGTTTTTATAGGACTTGATTATAAGATACGTGAGTTATTCGAAAAAACCGGGTTTAACCCATTCTAAATAACTGACGACTAAAAGTCGAAGATTTGAAGACGGTGGTTGAAGACCGGAGATCTTCACATCGTTTGGATGATTACTGATGTCTTTATTGGGTTGTACTCCCAAGACAAGATAATAAGCAGTGATCATCCAGACGTAGTTGGAAATCGACCGGATATGCGAGGGCCTCTCTCTTGTATTGGACATATGGGACAAGGAATGAGGTGCCTCCGGTTTCGTTTCAGACCCACAACGGACTTGCAAATGGATTGTATGTCTGACATTCTATTTCGCGCTGTATTCATTGATCTCTACTAAATATATATCTGTTTGGTGGCGGAGAATTTATTATCTTGCTTAACACCCTTCTCTGAGACGTACGAGCTTAGAGGTTATATATTGGTGGAAATCAATGGTACGGTATGAATTAACAATATGGCATGCTGAGTTGCATGGATCAAAGCTTTTGTTGAAAAGCAAGGCTTTGTGTTTAATGATTAAAGCATAGCTTTAAGTAGCGCAACTTTGTGTGGCGTTAATTCGCGAGCTACACACCTCGGTATGACCAAAAAACGGATGACGACCGCAGAGAAATGGACATACGTTGGTTTCTAGCTACAAGTGATGTCATGGTTTGGAGCTTAGACATTTTACTTATGTGGATGTTGGATTATGATGGATAGCGAGGTACCTCAGATATGACCGATTAAAAGGCCTTTGATTGGTCGACCTACTGACTAGCTTTTAGGTCCCATAGGACTAACTAACGTTTTGTTTACGGTATTACTAATCAACGACGGCTGACCGACTTTGCCAAATCCAAGGGGCGATGCGTTCTGTTTATGAGGCATGGGCTAGAATGTCTCGAATTCAGCGGAGGAAGATCCCTTGCCTTGGTTCATAAATGGAAACCTAATTTTCAATACGCAGTTTTATGGTTTTAGTTGTCAACCTATATGGCGACATAATATTATGGTACCTATGCCGCCTATGATTGATACATTAATATTTGAAGTTGATTTCTTCACCATGCACTAATAATAATAAAAGATAAATTTAGCGTATCAAGCATATTTGGTCGTTATAAGGTAAAACTCCATCCTCTGGCTTGTGTTGCATTATGTGATGGTACCTGAGTCTTATAATGGCTTCATTTTTTCCTTTTTAGCATTGCGTTGTTTGTTTTATGGCATTCTTGGGAGAAAACCCGTTCCATATTATACGACATGGTCCCTTGATTTACCCAACTTTAAAATAAAGTTAATAACTGTTTTAGTTCTCACACCAGTCCTATGACTGACTCGGAGTTTATTGTTTCCACCTACTCTGGGTGCCCATATTTTCTACATGGGCAACTAGTAGTTTTGGTTTCGCAAATATTTCTTTTCACAGGATCCTAGATTACTACTGGAGCTATATATGGAATGCTTTGTATCTGTGTATTTCTTTCAATTGTGGTAGTTGATGTCTTCCACTGCACATTATATTTATGTATATATATTTCCGCTTTTTTGTAATTTATATCTCTGATGTTTTCCGTTGTATGCTATTTATTTGAACTCTGATATCTTGTACTCTAATGTAAATTGTTGTAATAGCAATGAAATGTTCTCATGTTTGTGTTTTGATGCGTCGTATTCTCAAGTCAATCCTCCTTCTTGTTCGGTTTAGGCTGGCCAAGAGTGTGGGTCGTCTGAGCCGAACTCAACGGAATGAATTCAAACATAATAAATTCAAGTGGAATATATAAAGAAAAAATAGATTGTTAAGAAATGATGAAATCCATGGGAACTGGATGGTATATAAATTAGCTGGAACTGGTGATATGAATATTTGAATCTAACTGGCATGATTATGATTATATTGAATTTCATCTAAGTTTAAGAACATATGCATAGTGAATTCATCATTAAACATGTCCAAGAGAATTCTGGAGTTAAATGAATTCAATTTGGCATAATAATTGAGCAAGCTCGAGTATTGTTTATCGCTTATCGCATACTAATGCTCGCAAAAAGGTACGCCTACGCAAAATATAAATTTTGGTTTTTGATTTTGGATTTTCCGACCGTGTGGGTCGATGGATTTATTTTTTGTTCCTGCAATATTGCTGAAGCCTCTCTGTATAGGCAAGACTCTGCCAAAAATTTTCCAAAATTTATAGTATTAGAAAATTTTCAAATCTTTTTGGAAATTTTTGGAATTTGTTTCCTATAAAAATTAATTGATTTTTCGATTAAAACTAATTGGTTTAGTTTGGAAAGTGGAAGTGAAGTTTTTTATTGGGTTTTTGTAAATTACTGAGTTTGTAGAATTCTTCCTTTTTTAGTAATTTCGAGGACGAAATTCTTTTAAGGGGAAAGGAGTGTAACGACCCAAATTTTAAACCGTTTAGTTAAATATTTAAATTTTATTTTAAATGGTTATTTGGAGATTGATAACTCTAATTCAATGATTTGGAATATTTTAATAATATAAATAATAGAATAATAAATTTATTCTTAAATATTTAAGAATATGTTGGATTTGCAGTTTTATATGATTTAGCAATGTAAAAGGATTTAATGTTGTTTGGTTTTGAATTATATTAATGGTTTCGTTTATTAAACAATGTTTAAACGTATAATTTATAATTTTAATTATAAAATGAGCTGCAACGGCACGGTAGTTCGTAATATAACATTTTGAACTTTAATTGAACATGCAGGATCCAATATAAGTTTGATTTCTTTGAAACAAGAAACGTCTGAATTATCAGATTATAATTTTCTAATGAAGCAAATGAATAGAGTTTTCATATTGTAGATTTTGATTCATGTCCAAATCAAATTTTCAAATAGTCGCTATGGAATTCGTTTATAAATTATAACGTTTATTTATATAGAAATAAAGGATTTTTATTTTATTGAATATCGATTTAGCTTGAAACTCAACCCGAAGTATTTTATTATTGTATGTTTCGAATTTCATTTAAATCGGTGGTCGCGTGCGAATTATAAACGGCGAGTGTTATACGCCAAAAATATCGCTAGTCGCTTTCGTAAAATATCGTTCGTCGCCTTCAGATAAAAATAATCAGTCACCTTGAATTTAAAATGTCTGTTTCCTCGCACATGCCTGATATTTTTTTCATATGCATTTGTCAATTTTTCACTAATCCAAACTGAGAATAAACATGGGCGATTTTCAGAAGCCATGTGCGTGTGCTAAAATATCTTGTTTCTTCTCTTATGTAAATACACGTGGTCTTCATCCTTTTTCCCCTAACATCTGCCTCTTTCCTTTGCTTTCCTTGCTTTCTTTCTAGTAAGCAAACAAAACAATTTGTTTTTTACAAAAAAAAAAATTCACATAAAATCAAATCAAATTTTATTAAAAAGGGGTCAACCCCTATTACTCGTGCCAACCTAAGTCTAAAACCTAGTAAGAAAAATCTCTGAAATGAAAGAAAAATTTCGACTAATTAAAATTATCTGTACTTCGTTTGACGGTGTTTTGCAAATGAAAACATCTGGCACATGCAATGCCTGACACCCACGAAAACTAGCCTTTTGTAAATATATACAGTTCCTTTATTTTCTTCTCAACTCAAAAACACGAAACAGTAAAATACTCAAGTCTCTGGAAAAAATGAGAAAGAAAATCAGATGTCTTCGTTCTTTCCACCCTGCATAAATCAACACCTTTGAAATAGATAAAGGCAAAGCTGAACCCGTCTTTCATATTCAATTTGCAAATTCTTCATTTTCCCAGATTAACAGTTTTGAAGGCATTAGTTTCTCCTAGTTTTGATGCGATGGAGACTGGAAGAATTCGTCAGTGTACATCATTGAGGTTAGGGCTAACTCATGTTTAAATTGTAGGCAATAGGAAAGGAGCGCGGGTTTGTCACTGGAATCAAGGTGGCAAGGTACACGCGGGGACGCCAGAATAAGGATCTCCGATCAAGGAAGGAGAGACTAATGTCTGTGGAGACTACGGAGAAGTCGATCAGTAGTGGAAGGAATTCAATTGGAAGTATGGAGCGGTTATGAGGTCGCTGTAGGAGGAAGGAGGAATCAAATTGGGTGGCGTTGGGATCAGAGATGGAGTGGGGGAAGGCGCAACAGGTGGCGAGTCCCGTAGGTCTCCGGTAGTCGAGGGTTGGCTCGGCAATGGGCTGTTTGAAGGTGGTGCGTGGTTTAGATGTCTAGAACGACGGAAATTTGATAACAAGGAAGTAATCGGCCTTAACTCTTAATCTAATGAAGTAATTAAGTTATAATTAGTTGATTAAGGAGATTATTTATTTAGTTAAATCACACATCTTATATGGGTTATCATTTCAAACGAGTTGCAGATCGAATAGGAAGAAGGGTTGTAAGCCGCCTGTAATGATGGGTAAAGGGAAATTCAATCGGCTTGGACACTAATTTATAACAGTAATTAATTTAATTATATATTAAGTAAGGAAAATTATTAGTTTAATTAAATTATGAATACTAAACCATTAATAACTTCTTGATGTGTTATCAAAATTACGCAAAATAAGGTTCATTGGAATCGCGCTGAAGAATATTACACCGCTGGGCAAGTTCGGGATGGATTGGGGCTATTCAGAATTTCGTTTAAATTTAAATGCCTGTTTAAAAATATAAAAAAACGGCGTTGGAGTCGTCAATTGTAAATAAAATGGTGAGTTAATTCTCACACTTTTCTGTACTGCTATGATGTGTTAAATTCATATAACTATAATTAATAGTTAATAATATAAAATGGATGTTTGGATACCTTGGATGCTATTGATTGTTGTTGACATCTATATTAGTGTCGCATTGGATGATTTATTTTAAAATACCCATTTCATATGTAGTTATTATATGATATGATGATCTGAGATGCAGGGAAGGACGGGTTGGAGGAATCTGACCGGATTCGTCAAATATATTGTATGTTGTTGTTTTCCTATATTATCCAAATATGAAACCGGATTCGTCAAATATATCGTATGTTGTTGTTTTTATATATTATCCAAATATGAACTGTTTTCCCCAACCTAACGTATATTCTGATTGAATAGTGATGGTTGATTATATATTGAATTATAATTCAATGTTGGTGTGATGTTTTCAATCAATAGACGATATTGATTAAGTTATTGACAACAAATGTTTAAAAACAAGTTTTTTAAACGTTAATTCATCGTTAAGCGAACTGACATACTTTAAGTTATAAAATCTATTTTTATGACTAAAGTGAAGTTTAAATTTTTATTTTATTTAAAATAGTCTAATAACCTAATGGAAATTGTTTAACGAATATTTATTTTAATGTCATAATATTATTTATTTATTTTTCTTTAGTTTTGGATGTTTTTGTTTGTTTATTAGAATTAATAAGTAATACTCGTTAATGGCATCCTTCCTTCTTCCCCTCCATTCCTTTCGAGATATCCTTCTAAATACAAACCTTTTCTTCTCCCTCGTTCATCTTTATCCTCATCATCTTCTCCTTCTCGTCTAGTTTTTAAACCTTCTTCTAATAATCTTACTCTAATCCTGTCTGTTCTTCAAATACTCTTTCTGTTCCAATCCATGTCCCTCCTTCTTCTTATCGTGCCTCATCTAATCTTTTGGTCTCTCATCGTGCCTATCCTAATCCTAATCATGATCTATCTTGTGTAGAATTTTCCCAATCAGTTGCTGTGTCAGTTCCTAATCATACTCATCCCCATCACTCTCGTTCATCTTTTGTACCCTCATCTAATCATTTTTCTGCCCTTTCTGATCATCATACTGATTTAACACCTAAGTCTTATGCACAGATGGCGGCTTCTCCACCTTCATCTCCGCCTAAACCTCCTCCTAAAACGAAGTTTAGATCACCGCTGCCAGAATTCGTCTCCATTTTCCAAATAGTTTCTCACTTGAAAAAAGAAAAAAGATGTCTATAGTGCGCATGCAAAGGTCATGTGGCAAGCTCATGCAGGGATCCAAAAATTTGTTTTAAATGTGGTTCACTTGGTCACTCGGTGTCTCAATGTTCAAAGAAAAATAATAATGTTGTGAGTGCTTCGGCTTCCACACACAAAGCCGTCAACAATAGTAATAATCATCATGTACGTTGGGTCCCTAAGCAAATCAATAACTTTGCACAAAATTCACATCAGCCATCGCTTCGAATTGCTACCCGTCGAGATAATTACCATGTGAATTCAAATATTAAGCATTTTACTAAACCTAATTTTCATCACTCTCCTTCTCAGTCACCACATTTTCAATCTTCAAAACTTTATAACATGGCGGATTCCTCGAAATGCATTATAGCTAAGACTTTGACTGGAAAGTGGAGTGTGGAAACTCTGCATCAAGCTCTGGAAGTAAACCTTGAACATGATAGTTGGCCGATGTCGATCATCACAAACAACTCCTTTTTAGTTCATTGTCCTACTTATGGTAAAAGATATGATGCTCTACTTCTAAAATTATTGACCAAACCAGGAGCAACTATAAGTTTAGAAGCCTGGGATGAAGATGAGACAGAGCCAAAGCCCGTGTTGGAAACTGGATCATGGGCTAAGGTGAAGGGATTTCCTGAATTCCTTAAATATAATGATGAAGCAGTGAAGGAAATTTTAAAACCAATGGGTAGGGTTCTCGTTGTTGATGATTGCGACTGGTGTCATTTCGATCATAGATATTTTCTGGTGAAATTGCAGTTTTATGAAGGTAAAGGCTCAAGAAGTGAATTTGCGGCTCGCTTTAATAACAAAGTGCATATCATTAAAGTACAACGCAGTAAACATGAACATCCTGGTACAAGACCATAACTTCTTTTTATTGGTAACGAAGAGGAGAAAGTGGTGCCTTGTATCCATAATTTTCAAGATTTTAGCTCGGAGGATCGGTTTGACGCTATGATTGAAGAAGCAGTGATGTTACCACCATTACCTTCCATTTATAGTGAAGTGAATATGAATTTTAACTCACTAGACTTTGATAATCAAGAGATGGAACAACTAGAGCAAGATGAAGTGAATCAAGAAATGCATGTTGATCCGAATCCTCCTCTCAGTCAAATTATTCCTCGTCCTAATGACTTCTCTATGATCCCTATTCAGACTATTCCATTTGATATTGGCTCAATTCCTCCACCGTAATCCCCTCCTCATCAGCCATAGCTGGCCTCAATATCTCTCTCTTATCTTTGTTCGTCGAAGTGGTAGACGTAACAACCCCGAAGTTACTGGTAGTTTTCTGACCCCTGTTGTTTTTTCTTCTACTAATAAACATTTGAACAAAAAGATTTGCATGGGTATTAGTTTACGTGACTCATATTATAAAGCCATGCAGGCTTTAGAACAAGAGCGTATAAATAGACATCAATGAAAGTTGTCACATGGAATGTACGGGGTTTGGGGGACCATTCAAAATGTCATGCTATTAATCTAGTTTTGTCCCCTCTTAATCTAGATGTACTTTTTCTTCAAGAAACTAAATTTTATGATTCATAAAATTATCACTTTAGATTGATTGGTGGATCCTCATTGTCTGGGTGGGCTTATGTTAATGCAGTTGAAACTAGAGGTGTCCATTTTACTGTGGAATGAATCTGTGTGGTCTTTGCATCAAACATTTTCCAATCAATTTGCTCTGCATGTATCTCATAATCACATTGCCTCTAACACCATCTACTTCTTTTCTAATATTTATGGCCCTCAAGATGCTCATGAAAGAATAAATCTTTGGGATCATTGTAAACAAATGGATAAATGTTTTCATGGACCTTGGTAATAGGGGGTAATTTCAATACCGTTAGAAATGTTTATGAGAGAAAATATGGAATCATTTCAGCTGACACTGATGCTTTCAATTCATTCATTTTTTATTGTTGCCTTATTGACCCCCCTATTTGTAATCGTTCCTTCACTTGGTCAAGTCACAGATTGAATCCTTCTTTAGCTAAGCTTGATCGATTTCTTTTTAATTCATCTTGGGAAGAGCTTCATCCACTATCATCTGTTTTCGGTCTTGCCTTTATAATTTCTGATCATTGTCCAATTATTCTTGATTTGGGTTCCCTCTCTAATTTTAAGCATCCATTTAGATTTGAGCGCTTATGGTTACCTGAACCATCACTTAAGGAATTTATCAAAACAGTTTGGGAACATCCTGTTCAATCTCAATTAGCTACCCAAAAAATCGTTCTAAAATTGAGATCATTGAGAAAATTGATTAAACCATGGGCCAAATTAGTTTGGGGATCAATTCGTGCTCGAATTTTTTAATATCCAAGATGCCATATTGAATCTCAACATTTTGGAGGAATCTCGTCCTTTAAATGATGAGGAATATAGCTTATTGAAGAACCTTGAATCTGAATTAGATAGACTGTTCAAGCAAGAAGAAATTGGTTGGAAACAAAGATCTAAAGCTAAATGGATTGATGAAGGGGATAAAGATACAGCTTACTTTCATAGCTACGCAAATGGTAGGAGACGAGAAACTTGCATCTTGAAATCTCTCATGAAGGACAATTATATTCAAATCAAGATGATATTCTTCTCCTCTTCTCTAATTTTTATCGCTCCATTCTTGGTTGCTCGTCCTCAGCCATTCCAGATATTGATTGGAATTTGCTTTACCCTTCTCCTGCTAACATTTCCATTGACCAACCATTTTTTGAAAAAGAGATTTGGGCTGCTTTAAATGAAATGAACGATGATAAAGCCCTAGTCCAGATGGTTTTGGGCCTTCATTCTTCAAATCTTTCTGGGCCGTTGTGAAAAATGATATCATGGCCATGTGTAATGAGTTATATGATAACCCTAGCCTTATTTCTCATCTAAATTACGCTAACATTGTTCTTCTTCCCAAATTCTCCGGTGCTAGCTCACTCTCTGATTTTCGTCCCATTAGCTTGCTTAATACCACTTTTAAAATTATCACCAAATCCCTTGCTAATAGTCTTCAATCTGTGATTTCTGATCTTATTTGCGCTGAGCAATCAGCTTTCATTCAAGGACGTTGAATTCTCGATTGTATTGCAACTACTCAGGAGGTAATTTCTTATTGTCACAATATTGCTACCCCTGGTGTCCTCCTCAAATTAGACTTCTCTAAAGCTTTTGACTCTGTTAATTGGGAATTCATTTTACAAATGTTTAAACATAGGGGATTTTCTCAATGATGGTGTAATTGGATTGATTGTATTCTTATGACAAGTCACTCATCCATTTCCATCAATGGAAATATTGGGGGTTTAATTAAATCCAATAGAGGGCTTCGGCAGGGAGACCCACTATCTTCTCTTATATTTGTGTTGATTGCAGATGTATTCAATCATATGGTTAAGAGAGTGATTGCAAATAACTATTTTGATGGAATTCATCTTCCAAATGCATCTCTTGCAATCTCTAACCTTCAATTTGCTGATGATACAATCATGTTTTCTTCTCCTGACCTTAACCATATTCACTGTCTTAAAGTGGTGTTGTATGTGTTTGAGCTTATATCAGGTCTTTCCATTAATTTTTTGAAAAGTTCAATTATAATGTTAGGAAAAGCTGATCATTTGGGTCCATCTGTCTCTTCTATCCTTAATTGTTCTATTCATAATTTCCCAATACTTTATTTGGGAATTCCTCTTAGGCCTACAAAGCTTCATAGATCGGATTGGTTGCCACTCATTCATAAGATTGAAAAGAGGTTATCCTCGTGGAAGGCTACTTCCCTTTCCTCAGCTGGTCGCTTAGTGTTGGTTAAAGCTGTATTATCTGCTTTGCCAACATATTGGATGTCTTTTCATAAGCTCCTTAAATGAGTAATCTCGAAAATTGATTCAATTAGAAGTGCTTTATTATGGAATGGGAACAAAGTCAAAAAATTGGTTAATTGGGAAATAGTGTGTTTACATATTGATCAGGGAGGCTTGGGTATAGTTAATCTCTTTAAATTCAATCTGGCTCTTCTATTAAAATTGTTATGGCGCATTGTATCTCCAGGCTCTTTCATATGGAAAGATTTGATTTTTCTCTCTCTTTATTATTCTAGAAATTCTCATCTTGTTTTACACTTTCTCCCCTCTGTTAAGTCTTCTCCATTCTGGTCTGGTGTAATTTCATGTATTCCTCATATTAAAAATTTGTTTCATGTAAGTCTGGGTAATGGTGAAACTTGTTTATTCTGGCATGATATATGGCATGGCCAACTCCCTCTATCTCATCTTTTCCCTTCTTTTTTCGCTTTGATTTCCAATGTGTGCTCTTCTGTGGTGAATTTGATTCATAATGGCCCTTCTTCTCTTTGTCCTCCATCTATTTCTGATGTTCTTGTTCTTGATAGTCTCCTTGATGTCTCAAGTCTGATCTTTCAAACTCAGATTTCTCACAATCCTGATAGTTATGTTTGGGCTTTATCACCAAGAAAGGGAATTTCAGTGGCTTCTGTGTATCATTATAATAATTTTTCTGGTAGATCTTTCTCATTTTCAAGATTATGGAAAGTTCGTTTGCCTCCCAAGGTTCTCTTCTTTAATTGATGCCTTATTCATGGTAAGATTAATATCAGAGCAAAGTTACATAGGCTTAATCTGATTGATGATCCTCATTGTGCTTTTTGTGCAAGTCATAAGGTATCAATTCATCATTTGTTCTTTGATTGTGAGTTCTCATTTCCAATTCTTGCCGCTACTAGCATTTATCTGCATGGATTTATTCCCAACATATCATCTATGTTCGACTACTGGCAAAATAGTGCTGTTAATGTTGCATTAGATTCCTTTTTATCAATATACTGCTGGTGCATATGAAAAGAGAGGAATGCAATTGTATTTAACAAACCATTGAAGCTTTTTGAAGGATTATGCAGACTTATTATTTACTGCTTTCAATCATGGACAGGTCAATCTTCCTCAGCTAGATTTATGCTTCCTCTACTAGTGAATAATAGTCCAACTGAATCTGTGGGTTCAAATCATGGAGACTCGAGTCCATATTTGCATTAGCTTGGTTATGTGTGCATGGTTTAGTAATTTCTTAAGTGGTTCCTTATTTTGGCTTGTATATGTATTTGGTATTGCTTTAAGTCTCTGTCGTGCTGTTTTGTATTAGCTGTAAACGTTGAAACGTTGGGTGTTTGTGTGTTATTATCTCTCTCTTTCGAACTATTTAGCCACCAGTTGGGCTTGTCAACTGGTTTATATATATTATTATACTGCTTAATCGGCTGTGTAGTCTCGCGCTACACATCCGTCCTACTCAAAAAATAATAATATTATTTATCTTTTTATTTAACAACAAATGATTATTGAATTAATAATCATTAATATTGTTTAATGGAGTGATAAACTAATCTATTTTTAATTACTAATGAGCTAAACTATTTTACTTTAGTTAGTAATGAAACTCATTATTATTTTAATTAATAATAATAATGAAAGTAATTTCTTCCTAAATGGAAGTCGGTTAAGGAGTAAATCCAAGTTTTGCGTAAACAAAGTTTGACTAAAGTGATGATTGTGAAATAAGCTTAAGTAAAAACATTTTAAATTGGAAAAGCAATTTGCAAAAGTAAGAAGCTTAGTTGAATTTTTATAAAGGACTTAGTAAACGGATTTTAAAACAAATCCAAGCATCAATGAATTATTTTAAAGTGAGAATAAGTGTGCCAAATGCAACGAATGGTTATTAAAACCTTTTGAAATAAAATAGTAAATGGAAATGATAGGTTTTGTGTTTCAAACTTTTATATATTCCAAGATAAGAATGTTGTCGGTCAAGGTCTGAGAGGTAATTAAAATACCCCAACTTCAACGAATTCACTATTATCAAGGGATGATATTAGTTTATAACGGTAAAGGTATTGAGATTTGTTTAAGAGAATATTGCAACGTTTTAACAAGATTTCGATTGTAATTGAAACTAATTGTTTTAAAGGGAAACGATGTATAAATAAACATTTTTGACTCAAGTTTGAAGCGTGAATATATTTATACCTTGGATATATATATATATATATATATATATATATATGGATCTAACGATGTGACATTCAAAGTAAATGATGATGTGATGCTCTGAAAAGGTAAACGTGACCTCAAGCCTCACAAGCAGGAAATGACAAAAAATGGGCAGACAGCATAGCTAGGTCGGTCATTCCCAAGCTTGGTTAATAATAATGGTAGTAAAACAAAGTGGTCACCTGTGAATGAAGCATTGTTAAGGCGTTGGGGTGTGGAACTGTTTGATTCTGGTTAAGTTTTTCTTTGTTATGTATTGTTGTTTTGGTGCATGTGAAGGTTGAGATGAGTGTTGTCTGTTTGTAATGAAGGTTACAGAGTGATGTAATAGAGTGTTGTTGTAATGTTAATATATGGAGTTTATAAGTGCTCTTTTCCCTTATGTCGCACCCATTTAGGTTGGGGGGCATAAGGTTTTGACAAGGCTTATAAACAAAGTATATGATTGGTTATGAAATAAAGTGAACCAATTCTCAAATATATATATATATATATATATATATATATGGTGATTTTTCCGAAGTAAAAGGAAATAAAGGATTTGGTGAATATAGTGATGTTTTCAAAGCGAAGTAATGAAATGAAGTTTTGAAATAAAGATATATTATTGTTTTCAACGTAACGAAAACAATGGGATTTAAAATAAGAATATGAAATCGATTTCTAAGCATCAGTGAAATGTTTTAAATAAATGAATTTAGGTAAAGGGATCAGAGCTGCCAATATACTTGACCGTACTATGTGAATTGATAGTTAAAAACCAGACTATCAATGAATTGTTGTCATTGGACTTTTGACGTGTTGTTTCGAAGAGACCAGGATGAGAACTAGACCCAAAACCACTTCAAATCAATGTTGCGTACGAAACTAACATGCAACAAATGAAGATGGAGCAATTGAAGACCGTAGATCTTCTAAAATGGAAGAACTACTTATAATATCGGGTTCACGCCTCAATATAAACTGTAGTTCTATCGTGGTTGGAATATATGGATTGCAAGGACTTTTCACTACTGATCTATAGGGTGATTCCTAGGATGTAGTAGGAGGGTGCCTTCGGTTCATCCTGTTTCTGGATGACCAGTATGGACGAATGTCTGACAGAGTATTTCCTCAGGTTCATGTACATTGATTTTTACAAATATACCAGTTTGGTGGCGGAGAAATTCTCTTTCTTAACACCTAGAGTATATTTGTAGACGTTAATCAGTGATTTATGGATTTGACGATGTGACATTCAAAGTAAATGATGATGTGATGCTCTAAAATAGTAAACGTGACCTCAAGCCTCACAAGCAGGAAATGAAAAAATTGGGCAGGCAACATGGCTAGGTGGGTCATTCCCAAGCAGGGTATATTGTCATCGATCTAAGAAAATTCATTTTTGTTCTTTTTTCACTTCTGTATCTCCCAGGAATGGTTATGTTGCTAGTAACCGTTGGTGACAATATATTCAATACACTCAAGCTGAATGAGGGGTCCGTCATGTGTGGTCGGGTTGTAGGATGTTCATGTTGAACCCCAGTATATCCCCTCTAGAGTACGCTGATCGGAAGGTGGTCTCATACCTTGTCATAGTTGGAATCCATTCTCTAATAAGCACATGCGGTTTTTGATTATATAATGAATATGTAGAGCGTGCGATGCAAGTGTTCTGCTAGATGGTTGTTTATTTGTGATTTGATAAACACTATTATAATATCACCGGATTTTGATATATAAAAAATGTTTTGGGTTATAGTAAGGTAAAAACCGTCCGTATTTATGTGTGGGTTGGTCTAACTATTATCCTTTCTTTCAAAAGGGTTTTCTAAAGTTAAGCAAGTTGTTTGCCATATGAATTTATCAATGAAAGTATTGCAGACTGATCCGGGTGAATTTTGCTTTGCTTCAAATGTGCTTGGGTCAGACCGAGTATATTATCAGGTTAGGTTTCGCTTGGAGCTTCAGAAGAGGAGCTGGAGTCGAGTCGTATAGTCATACTACTGGTATTATATTATTCCGTTGTGCGTTGTATTGAAATGTATGTATGCTCTGATGTTGTAATATATAATTTTTGTATAAAGCAATTGATATTATATTTTATTCGTTCCGCTGTGAGATTCTGACGATCTTCTTATTCTTCTATTCTAATATTTCTTTCTTTCTTCTCTCACCCTCTAATTTCTTTCTTCTAATTACCTGCTTTTCTGTGCGATTTAAGTTGACATGGGTTGTTAGATGTTGACTTAAACTGTACGAAAAAATGGGTCGTTACAGGTAAATAAGGCGTAAATCATGCATGAGAAAATAACCATTCTAACTCGTTTGAAATGTAAATCCCTATTCAAATTAAAGGTGTATAGGTTATTTTCCATGTCCACTTCAATCATGGCATAAATATACATATTAATTAACATGTATCAATCAAATGGGAAAACAACAATATCAACTCAAAACTTGTAACCTAGGTTTCATTTGACTATCTCAACAATAAAAGGTAAACAAAGTGTCATATATCCAACACACACACACACACATACAGATATATGTACACACATATACATATACATACATATATATATAATTTCTATTTTTGGACAGATTCACTTTTTATGTATGTTTATATGCAAAATCTTAACACTTGGACATCTCGTAAACAATACGTTCAAATACTCTATTTATAAAACAGATATTTAAACTATATAAGTTCACATTTTCTTCAAACAATAACCTTTTGCAACAAAATCACATATATGAATTTACACTAACATAAATTAGGGTAAATCTGACCAATATACAGAATTATACATCACCAACATGCTTCTCTTTTATTATTTCAATAATCCAAAATCACATATACAAACAGATTGACCATTTCTTCGTAACAATTAAAATGTAAGGAATTTGGAGGATGTTTAATATTATATTTTCGCTTAGATCCAAATTCCCTTAGACATATAGGTCCAAACTCACACTACGAAATAGAGAAAATAACAAACTAATGTCATTTCCACTCACATAGATTTGTAAAAGAGATTAGTGGAAAATCGGTATAGAATATCTCAAAAATCTTGATTATCAACCTTCGATGAAATGAACTCCAATTTCTCTTAATATATATATATATATATATAGTTAATTAATTTTATTTTAGAGTTTGCACATAAGAATTTAGATCTAGGGATGTAGAAGTTTAGATCCAGATAGATAGGATTTAAAAGAAGAATCTAACCTGAGGTATGGAATTCAGAAATGAAGAAGCAAAGTGGAGGCGCAAGAATGAAATGAGGAATATGATTTGGGAGAGGCTGGGGGGATTCTTATATAGTTGCTAATGTTAATATAGACCGTAGGATTTATTAGATTAAATTCAAATAGTCCATGTTTGCAAATTATATAAAACCCCTTACAAAAACATGCCTTCTCCACTCATTTTACTTAGGGGCGGTCGACACCCATAAGGGGAGTGGTCCACCGCTTTGAGTCGATTTTGCCCAGGAAACTTATTTCCTAGTCTTTTTCCGATTTTATTAAATATTGGTTTAATTGATTAATTTCCTTCCTTAAGTTGATTATTCTTGTCCTCTCGTGTATATAAATATACAGATACACATTCGAATTCAATAGGAATATTCTTTTCATGCTAATCTCAATTAATATATTCCAGATTTGCATATTTATTTATTTGAAATTCAAACCTCGTGCGTTAATATTTATACACAACTTGTTTTATTGATAACTTCTGCATATGGACTCCGTTTCAGTAAATACAATATGGAAACGGATCAGAATATGGCCACGAACGCAACTATTATACTTTCATGGTCCAATTCCAACTTATTCAAAATTCTTATTTTCAGTCCATTAATATTTTATTAATTTATTGTTGCTTATATTTAATTTAATTATTTATGCTTCTTTAGGGTATATTTTACGGAGTGTTACAATATGGGTGACGTTAAACGGTGTGAGGTGTTACAACAATCATATCACCTTGCTTTAAATCCGAGAAACTTCTAAAAAACAAGGTCTTCTTAGCTAATGGCACAATCTTTCATAATCTTTCTTAAATCGAGTCCAAGTGAAACCATTCTACGGGACATCCATAGTAATAATGGATCACCAATCCATAGTGTTGGTATTGAAAAGTACAAGTCTTTGAGAACAATCAAACCACGGTGTCAATGGATCCATGAAAAATTTGAAATTCATTCGCATTTACATTCAAATAAAAGGATAAATATCCAATACTGAGAAAAATATATCCAGATACGAAAATATCCACATCCGTTTGATTTTTGTCATAATTGCAGTTTAAATTATGTGCATTTTATTAAAATAAAAGATAATTATTTATTATTTTATCAAGTTATAAATTCATACTATAAAATTTAATTTTATATTAACTGCTCAAAATTATTTATTATCATTATATTTACCGTTTTAATAACTAATGTGACTGAAAAAAAGTTTATGTTAAAATAAAATTTTACCTTTTCTATTTTTTGATTTATTAATCGTAAAGCGGATTATATCATTATATGACATCCATCTATATTCATGAATATGAATATCCGATATCGAAAAAATAATTTTAAATGGGGATACGATATCATCTGCTGCATCCAAAACTATTCGTTAATAAATTTAATCAAAGCCATAGCCAAGCACCTATTTTAAAACCCCATCCACGAACGTAGGCTCATTGGCCGACCATGCTTTGGTGCACTTGGCCTTCCCGCTCCTTGGCCAAAGTCGATATAAATAGACTCGTCTATTCAGGATTCGCCCTCGTTAACAACCGTCATATATAAGGCCTCATATTCCCGTTCCAAACCCTAGTTATCGATTTCAGTTCTCCTCTTCCATTGATTTTCCCTTCTCACGTTGCTACTTGCAAGGGTTTCAGCCGTCTGTTACCGTCGCAGCTTAAAGGTTTGATCTTTTTCAGTTTGTTATCTGTTGATTTTATTTTCGTTCTCCTAACTTATATCAGTTGATTGTATTTTGTTGCTGGAGACTCTGTTTTTTTATGATCAAGGTTCTTTTCTGCTTCCTTTTAATACTAAATTATGTATCTACAATTGATACTCGTAATTTCTTACAAATCCTGTTTGAATCAGAAAATGAATTGAGAGTTATACAAATATCACATTGTACACTAGAAAATGTTGAAAAAAAGGGTCCAAAAGAGTACGTCATACTTCTAACTTGCATGGTTAAGTTGGGCGTGAGTTGTGGCTGAAAGATGTAAATTACTTATTATATCGTGCTTGTGTGATTTGTTGTTTAAGCCTGCGGTGAATCATGAGGTGTGCTAAGAAGTTAAATGCACAAAGCATTTCTAGCGGTAAAGTGCCCTTCCTTCAGAAATGACCATGCACTATCTACTTTGTATAAGTTCCCACAACTTCAGTATGTATGCTATAGGCTTGGTAACTATTCTATGCATAGTACATCTCCTTGACATCTTGCTACATTACTCTTAAGGTTGAGGTTATTACAGATATATGTTTTGTGAATCAATGCTCGCATTTAGTGTTTTCCTTTCGTTATTTTGTAATAATATGATACTAAAGCAACAACATAGGTCCATGAACACTGTGATTAAAGGTATTGCAACAGTTGAAACCACTAGTAGCGGTAGTAATGAAGACACAGGCGTTTCTATAGCATGGAAGCAAAGCAGATAATCAGAAGAAGTTGGATTTCTATTGATGCACTGATGACAAGGCATATCTTTATACGAAAAATTTGGTTATGAGTATAGATATTGGATTTTCGCACCACGTTAAAAAAATGGCATTATGATACTAGCCATATGCACAGGAGATCCAAATGAAAGTGATCACAATTAAAACTGATAAACATGAGCTAATTGAAGGGGAACTCAAACCATGGTGCTAAGTGGTTTAGTGTTGTTTAAGACACTTGCAATGATATGATACAATATATAATAATAATAATAATAATAATAATAATAATAATAATAATAGGTAATATACTAATATTGGTATTAGAATAAGTGAACAATTGCATATTATTAGCGTGATTGTGAACTACGATTAACCTAGAACCACATCAGGCTAAAACAAATTCAAAGTTATTACAAGAAAGTGTGCAGCAAAAGTAAGCAATAGCAAGTAAGAGTTGCTTGCTGCCTAAATAGGATACATTGACAAGATGATCAATGGGTGTCTTAGCAATTATTGCTAAGAGATCACTTATTGATATGATGAGATTGAGAATTCTCAGTCATTGCCTAGCAAAATAAAAATAGGTCTATTTTATAGTTGGTTTTAGAAGATCTAATTATTTCTAATCTCACACTGCCGTTGTCAATGTTGGCTGGAATAAGCTACCAGTCAATTGGAACCCTTTCTAGTCAACTGAAATTTGGGTCAATCTTGGCCAAATGCTCTTGTATTTCCAGTCGATTGAAATTCTCTACCGGTCGACTGGCACTAGGTGGCCGATAGAGTTTTCCAGTCGACTGGATTACTTTTTCCTGAAACAATCCAGGCTTCAAAATCTCAGGGGCATTTTCGTCTTTTTGTGGTGTTTTGGAGTTTGAGTTTTTCATCGTAGGTTTCTGCGCGGCTTCGGTTCAACGACAAAGATACATCAGATTATTATAAGTGGTCCTTTTTAGGATTCATTTGCGTGATAGGAGATCCATGTACCAGGACGTTGAGTTTAGGTTAGTTTGGGTAGTGTTATGATTATAGGATGAGTGCATAGGGGCTTAAGGCGTAGTGTTGATCTTTGGTATACATCATCATCATCATTCATCACCACCACCACCTTGATTTTTTTATTTGTTATTATTTCCATTATTAATTAATAATTAATTAATTAATTAATTAACTTTATCTTTATTTATGTTTTCTCCTTTAAATCTCTTGTTATTATTTTTACCTTTAAATTGACTTTGTCATTTGGTTTTAGGTTCCATCTATATAGCCAACCCCAATTTATTTGGGATTAACGTCTTAGTTGTTGTTGTTTGTGTGATAGGAGAGTCATTGTATTAGAGTTTTGGGATTGAGATTGATTTTCAGTTTTAGGGGTGTTCTTTCTTATTTTTTTGGTGAATTTAAATACAGTTCTATTCAATAGAAATCGTTTCTGTATTGTTTTCTGCATTTCTTATCTCTTCTGCAATTGAAACTCAGGGTCCCTAATTTCCCAAGGCTTAGGTAATGAAGGATAAAAAACATAATTATATTTATTGTGTAATTCTAATTCCTCTGTAGGTTTCTTAGATTTATTAATGTACCCCGTCTCAACACTATTTATAAAACAAAGCAGGAGATCATAATCGCGGACTTACTCCTAATGACTTTAATGACTTCAGGTACCTTGTTTTTGACTTCATTCGATGAAGTACCAAATAAACTTTGACTAAAGATGAAAAATGTTGGGTTCAGTTTTGTGCCTTGACTAATATTCAATGCGATGCTTTGTTATTTATACTCACATTACTTTGTTGGAGTTCCTTATTCCTTTTAATGATTTACGATTCCTTATCATTTCAGGTGTTTAAAAAATAATCATACTAACCTTTTTTGGGAAGTCGTATGTGCTACTTCAAAATAAGAAAAATAAGCCGCGATTAGTTCAATTTTGTTCCGGAAATCTTTCAAAATAATCATACTAATAAATTGTGTAAAAATAATCATACTAATAAATTGTGTAAAAATAACCATACTAATAAATTGTGTAAAAATATATTTAATAAATTGTACTAATAAATAATCATACTAACCTTTCAAAATAATCATAATAATAAATTGTGTAAAATATATTTAATTTCACTTTGAGAACTGCTGCAGTACCCGAAATCTTTTTTGCCAAAACCCGCGATTAGTTCAATTTTGTTCTGGATTTCCAGGTGGAAATTCAGGGGATTCATGCAGAACAGGGAGTGGTAAGTAATTCAACGGTGAGAATTGCTGCCTCAATTTTTGACAAAATTATTTTCGGGTAAAGTAGCTTTGTCGTTTCACTTTGCATGCATGTTATCACTTATCAACGTGTCCTCTTTCATTTTGAAAGGAACTTGTGGTTTTCACAGTCTCCTCAAGCACTTATCATTGATGTAGTTTATAAAAGTTATTTGTGGTCAAATGTAGAAATAACTACTTAAAAAGTTGTAATGTTGAGCAAATAGTTTCCTTATCAGCTTTCTTATTTCTTCAATTACTGTAGTTTCCTCTCATTTATTTAACTTTGTCTTCTGTGACATTGCATTACCGAATTTTGTTATTTTTTGGGTTTAGTTTCTAAACGCCTCTTAGTATATACAAATAATAGTCCATAATATCTGCTGCCAAAATGTGTAGCTTGGATGCTGCGTTCAGTTATACTGACATTCTGTAGTTTCTATATAGTGATTATACTGTGACGACTGATAATAAAGCTCACTGCTTTGTATTGCATGTTATCGTTCCTTTTTTCTTTGAGAGATTTTTACACGGTCAAATATTTCAGTACTGCAAAAGTTTAGCATCAGTAATGTTAAGTGCAGTTGCACTATCAAAAGAATTTATAATGACAACAAGTGCAAATATACTAGCATCGCGTATCATGAGTTTTCAGTTGACGATAGTTTTACATAAGTGAATACGTGTGTTATAAGTATTTTGTGTGTGTGTTCGTTTTTTTCTTCTTTTGGTAACTTGGTTCATTTCTCACAAGTGCAGTTGGCAAGGGTTGAACTTTCAATCCATGTCAGCGCCAGTGCCATATGTCCTAACCAACCATGCTACGTTGTGGGTTAAGTATTGCATATTATTTGCTACCATGTAGTTTGTAATGCAGACAAGTTCCATTTATTTTGTATATTGTGCTAAAAGTATCACACTTACACATTAATTTCATTTCATTTCTTAATGTTCTAAACTTTATCAGAAAAGGCTAAAAATTTACAATTTGATGGTAAAATGGGGTTTCCAGTTGATTTTGTAAGGAGAGTTAAAATTTCAGGCTCCAAAGAATATATTTCCATATGGTTGATGTCATCATGGTATCATGGTGCAGGATGGATTGTAAAAATAGAGGCCCAGTTTTGAATTCTAAAACAAATATGGAATTTTTGACATAGTTAAGTTATTGGTTCTCAGTTTATCTAATAGGTAGATATCTTGTGCAGCTACCATAGCTTTGATAATTCTAACTCTTCTCCTTTATTACATGTGCAAGATTTAAAAAGTTATAAGTGACCAACACCATGGAACAACAATCTGGCGATATGCTGTCAAATACACATGTTGGTCCTAGTACTTTGGTGAGAAATATGCCAGAAGCCTCCCTAGCTTCTGTAGGTCTCATTGGAAAACCAAATTTTCTGGGAAATACTACGACCATGAAAATCTGTTCTTCTGTGGAGAGTGAAGCAATGAAAAAATGGAAACAAATGAAACAAAACGGTTTCCTGTCACATCCTAATGGAGGTAGGTCTATTCCTGAACCTCAACATGGGAAAAAATCTCGAATGAGGCAAAGGGCAATTGAGAACAAGAGAAAATCAGAAACATTGAAGTTTGAGCATGACAGTAAGCAAATGGAAGCTACAAGAAGGAAGCATGAAAATAAGAAAGTAGATCAACCTGAGGAAGAACAGGTTATTATAAAAATGGAAACAGTTGATACTGATCAGGATAATAGAACATTAAAAGATGCTCCATGCAGTGGTTTACTTTCTGGAGTTGACACTGGGATCGTTCGCAGAGTCAAGAGCTGTGAAGAGGTTCATGCAGTTCTAGAGTCTATTGTGCGATTAGAGAAAAAGCACAATGATCCAGTACATAATTAGTTACGTTCCACAGCTCTTAAAGTCATTGATGGTTATTTGCTCAATCATTTTTAGCAATAACCGATGCTGCTGCTTTTGTTTTTGTTTTTGTTTTTGTTTTGTACATACATAATATGAAGATATCTCTCTTTTGTCAACTGCTGCAATCACGCTTGTTTCATTGGGCTGCATTTCTAGTCAACTCAGTCCTGTTAAGAATACATTTTCGGATAAACAGTTCTATTGATTGAGATGATCGGATAAAGCTGGGAAGGACTTGTGGTTAAATAAATTTGGAAGATTATGGTATTGACTTTTCGAGGAAGTTTGCTATCATAACATGCAGTTGTATTCATGTAAGAAGCATATGACATTGCCTTTGAATCCGGATTGAACACGTTTTACTCCATGCATCAAGATTGAGCTCGTCCAAGTAATCCAGGTTCTGTTTATTCAATGCTTTACGCCTGTATTCAGTAAGATAGATGATAAACCGTGAAAGAAGACATTCCTTGCAAGTTCTTTTGCATGATATCATATTTTGTAAAATTTATCTTGGGATGGTAATATGTGATAAATGTGGTAATTTTCCAGTTGCTTTCCTTGTCATAAGTTCCAAGTCAAGAACGCTAAAGTGAATGTGATAAACATGCTCACATATTTGTGTGCATTTATTGTGATTTGTATACCTTGTAAAATGGCAGTGTTACATGACATTTGAGAAAAAAAGTTTGAAGATGTGAGCAGTGTAAAGCTCTTTCTTGTGGTTCTGTTGTAATCTTAGATTGTGCGGAAAGTAACTATACATTATGCATAGTTATTGCGAGCTACTGTAATTTCATATGCTTTGGACATAAAGACAGAAGATATTCAGAGATCAAATACAGCATTTTCAGGCATTTAAAAATAGCCCTCCTCTTTAGTTATGGCAGGAACCTTTAGCCTTCTGTATGCAGGGATCAGTTCAAATATTGAATTTTCAAGCATCGGCTAGATTCTTGGGCTATACTAGCATAAAGAGGTATTATGACATTTTTTTTTTTTTTTGCAAGCTAGTTGTACGACTGTTTACAGGATTACAGTTTTCGTCTATATGACAATTGCAGTAAAAATGAAATTATGTTATCATACTAGGACCTGAATTAAGTTGAATGTTTGTTCTTTCACACCATGATGCCTTTTGTCACCGTGTTTGGATGTATGACCAAAATTCATGTACATGTTAATAGTGCAAGTTTTTTTCTTACAAACATGCCATTGGTAATACTAGTATTTTCTTATGGGAACCCATGTTTTTCCCTTCGAATATAGATGTCATGTTATTATTTGTTAAAGTACTTTAATTAATTTTATGCTAACTTTTGGACTTATGAGATTTGCCTTTTGATTTACCTAAAAGAGCTTAAGAGCTGTTCTTAAGCTTTTGACTATCTATTTGGACTGATGATACGAATGTGATAGCTACAGGTAGTCCATCTTAAGAATTATTTAATATAGGTCAATATTCTAACGTTTTCACTGTTCTTTAAGGCTGGCTGTAAAATGCTGATCATTGCTGCCCTACCATGAACGAAAGCTGATTCCCAAATCTTGCCAAGCTTAGTAGTCTAAAGGTTTGCTTTATGTAATATAAGGTTATCTGATTTACAAGTCTAATTTGCCCTGCACTGAATTTTTGCAGCCTGTTTATTCTTCTTTGCTTACATCCAATATATAAGTTCACTTATTGATAGAAAAAATATTTTCACACATCCAATATATACGCATGTTTGTACATATTTGTACGTGCATGTGCAATGTGTGCACATGCGCCTGTGAGAAGGATCAAGGTCCTCCATTCCTTGATTTATCAAAATTTCAACCGAACTCCTTTGGCTGTTACAAACTTGTGAATTGCATATTTATTTAGCTTGATTTTTTTTTGTAGATATGATGTTTTCCCCCTTGTGTACAAATTGTAGATATTCGTAGGTTCTATCCCACTTAAACTTACCTTATGAATTAAGGGTCCGTTCTTTTCTCAAAACGGAAGAGAAAACTAAGGGACGCGTCCGTTAGTTAAACGGGGTATTATACCCCGTTTCCCCAACGGACCAAAAGTGGTCTGTTGGGGTCTGACGCGTCGGACGCTCAGATTAATTAACCATTAAATTATTATTTTTAAGTTTTTATTAATTATTTTAAGTTTTTGTTAACTTTAAAAATTGATAACTTTTGCATACGAGATCCGTTTGAGACGCGGTTTTTTGCGTTGCGATCGTATCGAAATGCTCTACGTAATGGAGTTGGTTTGAGCTGAATTGGAGCAACTTATATTTTTTCAATTTTTTAATTAATTTATTTGTGTAAATTATTGATATATATTATTTATTAAAAACAAATGATAAATTAATTAACCATTAATTAATTAAATTACAAAATAAAAATAAAATGGTCCGCTTAAATGCTCCGCTTAAATCCTCCGCTTAAATCCTCCGCTTAACGCGTCAAACGCATACTCCGCTAACTACAATTCTCCGCTCAAATACTCCGCTTCCGCTTGCAAAGAACATGCCCTAAGCATTGAAATATACGTTATCGATGGCACACGAATTCACGAATTTCAATGAGGTAAAGTTCTTGGAAGAATCTGTAATCTGATGAACATTATCTATATGATAAGAATAACAGATCCACAAGAAGCTAGCTCAAAACAAACATGTGAACAAATTTAGGAAGAAACTGAAAAAAAAAAAAAAATCAAATGAAATTTAAGTGAGATCAATATATCTGTGACCTTTGAATATATTTTTCCTAAATTTTTAATGCAGACACCATTGAATACTGTTTGCAGAAAAAGCAGTATATGATTATGCTCAACAATGGCAATTGAAAAAAAATGCTCATGGTTTCTTAGTATTTCGTAATGTACTGTACCTGTAGTGGCATTTACCAACTATATGGAATTATGGATCATTATCCAAAACTTCATATCCTTCAAATCAAATTTCTCCAAATTCAAAATTCTATTTGAACAAATAAATATACAATAGTCTATTCGAAAACACAAAAAGCAGGCACAATCAGTGACACGGTGAGTCTACACCATTTGATTCCTCTTGATTTCCATCTTCCATGTAACGACAAAGTAATTCAACGGTCATGATTTTGTTTTTTCCAATTTGTGTCTAAATAGCCATTCCTAATAAAAATATTATTATTTTTATTTTAGATTTTGCCATATATACGATTCTCTATTCATGTGTCTACAAAAATCAACAGATTGTGCTTTAGAGGAAAAACAGAAAAATTAATTAATTTTCATTAACTGTATTCTACAGTATCTTTAATTTTCACTTTTGTTTTATCATTGATAATGAATATTTTTAGGGCTTGAAATTATTGTTATTATTAAAAAAATTGTCATTATAAGCTTGTTTATAATCAAATTGGTAAAAAATGCCTTACTTAAATGGTCTGATATTAACACATACCTGTTTGTGGAATGCAAATGTGCTAATTATAAATTTACCACGTTCGTTTGTGAAATAAGGAGGTGTACGCGTGCATTTCATGATTGTGCATATCTAAATTCTGAAATTTAATAATTATGATTTAGGACCAAGTTAAATTAAAACATGTACCTCTTATAGTTATTATGATTCCTTACCGTTTGATCTCAAGATTATAATTTTCGTTTGTAGTAATTTTAGGAATTATCATTTTGAAAAATATCATTGTTCAAGTGATAAAGATATTTAGACATGGTGGGAGATGTTGTTAATGTAGTATGTTGCACAATGGGCTATAAACCGAATAAGTCAAATACCGTTTGTAAAAGTGGTTTGAGATCATATTCTCAATCAGCCCTTGATTTTGAAAACCAAATAAACCAAATTCTGTTTCCAAGAGCTTCTCCAATAACAAATATCAGATCACAAAATGTAATATGCTGTCCCAAATGACGCTACAACAGTGTAGATAATGTAACTGGTCCCAGGTTCAGAGGAAATTTTGGGTGCTTGTTCAACAAATCCCCAGTTTACAGATAACAAAGCTGATATAGCTGTTGAACAAGCCCCTAAACACAAACGCTTAGTTCTGTTTTTCTTGGAAAACAATGGGATTACAATTTGCAGCCGTAGAAAATGTGACTTTAAACCAACAAATTATCGTAGATGCTCTAAACATCTGAAAAAATGGGTGTGACATCAAAACAATGGGGTGAAAATATCACTCTGTGCTATAAAGCTGACTTAACAAGCATTTTGGTAAGAATCCTCATGCGTACACACATTAATAGATATAGACTGTCCTCTGGTTCTGACACTAAATTCTTTGGTGAAGGGGAGATAAAGAACCCCCCTCCCCCCCCCCCCCCTTCCCTTTTTCCAATAAAAGAGCTTGCAGGCATGCATTCTCTACTTTTATAATCTCTGTCTTCATTCAACGGATGGTGTTGCACAGCGCACAACAGTTCTTCTCAATTCTCAATCCTGTATAAGCTTCAACCGCCACATCATAAATCTTATTTGAATGGAAAATTTGATTATGATCAATTTAATTCTATTAAATAAAGTTATCATATGAAGAAAGTGGTCATGTATGCAAATTAATTAATTTTTAGCTGCATCAAACTGACATGTACTTAAAAGATCATTCAAATCTAAATGATGAATAAATCATTTACGTCTATTTTGTGAAACATTTTGATTAATGCTCGTTTTTTTCTTTAAATATTTAAAATTAACATTGAATTAGAACTTTTTGCGGATTCCTATTACAGAGAAGAGACAACACGAATAATGAAACATATTGATAATTGGAAGTTAAACCAATACAACTGACGGAAAAAGAACTAAAAAAAGAACAAACCCCTAACAAAAGCAACTGAAATGAACACGATAGATTATCTAAAGAAAGCAACAAGTTAGAAGTCGTTGATTATTCAGTACTCCTTGTCCTGTGTGCTTTTGCACTCAGAGGCCGTTTGCTTGGAGCCTTCTTCTTCGCCACCAATTTTTCTTTCGAATGATTGTGTCATCTTGGCTATGTTTGGAAATGTTTTTTTGGTTGAAGTGGGAGAGATTTGGTGGAGGGTGAAGGTATTTATAGTGGATGGGTGTTATGATTTCCTTATCGGATGTTTGTGATGGGAATGTCTAGCATGGGATCAATGATGGGAAATGTCTAGTACAGTAATCCAATGAGGCATATACGTCCACATCATTGATCCCTGTGCTAGACATCCCATCACAAACATCCGATAAGGAAATCATAACACTCATCGACTATAAATACCCTCCACCATTTTTTCTCCCACTTCAACCAAAAAACATTCCAAAAACCAACCAAGATGACACACAATCATTCGAAAGAAAAATTGGTAGCGAAGAACAAGGTTCCAAGCAAACAACTCCCGAGTGCAAAAGCACAAGGAGTATTGCAACAGTTGTTGCTGCTCGTACCACTCAGGAGAAGACTACACAAAATATTGATATGATCGGTAGCAGTCAGGAGAAAAGTATTTATAGGAAGAAAGATATAGAACCTTGTGTTGTGGAAGAACACACTGGTCATGAAGAATATATTGATGAGATTGATAGTATTGCGTCTGCAAAAAAGAAAAAGAAAAAAAGGCGGGGTGGAAGTCTTCGATAGGCTTTACATTTGACCTCGAACACATGCGGTGTTCTCTGTCATTCCTTAATGTGGATGGAAAATAATCAATGATTTCTTATTTGTTGCTTTCCTTGAATAACGTTTCGTGCTTATTTCAGTCGTTTTTTTAGGGGTTTGTTCAAACTGCACTAATTCTCCCATAGTACTTAGGAATCAAGCAAAATTTCGATCGATAAATTTGCACCTAAATTATAGACATTATGAGACACTCGCATATACTTCATTTTGTAGGTGCAGGTTGTAGTTTTTCATGATGACTAATAATTGTTCTTGGCAAAGGTTTTTCTAGACGTGTTAAATGCGCAACTTGCTTACTAAGCGAGTTGAGGTAGACCGGCACTCGTATTAAATCGGCCAAAAAACGGGTTAACTAATGGGTTGGATCAATATTGATCCAATTCATTTTGACCCAATCCAACCCGTTTGACTCAGAGCAGCATCTGCAGATGTGCTTGAATGTAATTCTTTTTTTATTTATTTCCCTTTTTAGGGCTGTAATCTGCTAAATGCGAATGAAGCAGATCAGCCTACATTATGACTATGAAAACTGTGGTTGATCTTATGTTGAAAACTGCATAATCCGTTCTCTTATTTTACGGAACATTTTACATACCCAAGTGGATTATATGATTATTAATTAATACGCACTGAAGGGGATGGATGCTATTTTGTGACTTTTTAGACCACCTTGGAATTAGGGTGCAAACTCGATAGCAATTCTTATGGAATTCAATGTTCAAGCTCGCAGGTGCAATTAACAAACAGTCAAACACACGGTCAGTTTTCCATGATAGGATTCAGACGTAGCATAATAATTCTTATGGCTCTATGGGTCAATGGAATTGTCAATTGTACCAATATTCAAGAAGAAATCAAAGAAAAATAATTGGTCGCACTGAATATCATTTTCATTTTTTGGCTGCATTGGGCTTATTAGGGTTAAAAAAACATTTGGCATCTGAAACATCTCAGTTTAACGTTTAATTGAAATATAAGGAATAATGATAACTCTTTTGTGATGTCAAGCACAACATTCTAGTATTTGTTGGCTAATTTCCTCACTTGGCGTGCATGAATTCTGTTTTAGATGCATCAAGCTGCTGAGGAAATGAGGCCAATATCAAAAATATCAGTCCCAGCTGCCTTACATGTTCTACTTCTATACTCAAGATCCATGATCTTAATAATTAATAATTTATTTACGTCGAGTTCCAAATAAGGTATATAAGAAATTTGCTATGAATTTATTCTTTAATTTAGGCTAATTATTTGTTATTGGTTCACAATAATTAAGTTTTATTTCCATATTGTATCGTAACTAACATGTACTTAAAAGATCATTCAAATCTAAATAATGAATAAATTATTTACGTCTATTTTGCGAAACATTTTGATTAGTGCTTGTTTTTTTTTCAATATTTAAAATTCACATTGGATTATAACTTTTTGTAGATTTTTGAGGGACAACACCATGGTTATCACGGCGGCAAGTCGAGTCGAGTCGATGGAGGTTCAATTAGTCGACTAGTGGACTAGTCGTAGACTAGTCGGACTAGTCGATAAATAAATAAATATATTTATGTAGTCAAATTTTGTATTTTTAAGTAGTTGGTAAATGTAAACAAAATTTATATGACCAATAATTTCAAATTTATATGGTCCATAATTACTTAATTAGTTAATTACAGTAACAAAACTTTGAAGTCCATTGTTATTAACTTACAAAACATCAGGCCAAATCGAGTTCGAACCTTATCCTTCGTTTTCTTCTTCTTCTCCTTCGCTTTCTTCCGCTTCATTTTTTTTGTGCCCTAGATCCTGAAACGGAAGTTCGAACCTTGATCGAGACTTCGATTTAGGGTTCCAAATCGAGTTCGAGTTCGAGTTAGGGTTCCAAATCGAGTTCGAGTTCGATTTCGAGTTCGATTTCGAGTTCGAGTTAGGGTTCCAAATCGAGTTCGAGTTCGAGTTAGGGTTCCAAATCGACATCGAGACTTCGATTTAGGGTTCCGATTTCTAGGGTTTCAATTCCAGTCGACGTTTGGCCAGTCGACGTTTCATGTCGAGGTCCCCATCTCGACTAGCCGACTAGTCGACGACTAGTCGCGACTAGTCGAGCGCCGTAATAACAGTGGACAACACATATAAAGAAAGATATTGATAATTGGAAGTTAAACCAACACAACTGACTAAAAAAAAAAACTCCCTACCAAAACCAATTGAAATAAACACGATAGATTATCTAAAGAAAGCAACAAATAAGAAGTAGTTGATTATTTTCCATCCACATTAAGGAATGATAGAGAACCCCGCATGTGTTTGAGGTTTAATGTAAAACCTACTGAAGATATCCTCCCCGCCTTGTTTCCCTTTCTTTTGCAGGCGTAATATTGTCAATCTCATCAATAACTTCTTCATAACTAGTGTGTTTTTCCACAATACAAGTTTCTATATCTTTCTTCCTATGAATACTTTCCTCCTCCTGATTGTTACCGATCACATCAATATTTTGTGTAATCTTCTCTTAAGTGGTATAAGAAGTAGCAATTGCTGCAGTTCTTCTTGTCCTGCATGCTTTTGCACTCGGAGGCAGTTTGCTTGGAGTCTTCTTCGCCACCAATTTTTCTTTCGGATGATTGTGTGTCATCTTGGTTGTGTTTGGAAATGTTTTTTGGTTGAAGTGGGAGAAAGGTTGTGTAGAGTGAAGGGTATTTATAGTCGATGAGTGTTATTATTTCTTATTGGATATTTGTGATTGGAATGTCAAGCACGGATCATTGATGGGAATGTCCCGTGCTAGACATTCCCATCACAAATATCCGATAAGGAAATCAGAACACCCATCGACTATAAATACCCTCCACATTCCACCATTTTTTCTCTCACTTCAACCAAAAAAACATTTTCAAACCGAACCAAGATACACACAATCATTCGAAAGAAAAATTGGTGGCGAAGAAGAAGGGCTTCAAGCAAACAGCACCGAGTGCAAAAGCACACAAGACAAGGAGTACTGCTGCCGTTGTTGTTGCTCGTAGCACTCAAGAGCAGACTATACAAAATATTGTTGTGATCGGTAGCAATCAGGAGGAGAAAGGTATTCATAGGAAGAAAGATATAGAACCTTGTATTTGGAAGAACACATTGGTCATGAAGAAGATATTAATGAGATTGACACTATTGCTTGCAAAGAAAAGAAAAAGGCAAGGAGGAAGTCTTCAATAGGCTTTACATTTGACCTCAAACACATGAGGGGTTCTCTATCATTCTTTAATGTGAATGGAAAATAATCGACTTCTTATTTGTTACTTTCCTTGAATAATCTATCGTGCTTATTTCAGTTGCTTTTGTTAGGAGTTTGTTCTTCTTTTTTCCGTCAGTTGTATTGGTTTAACTTCCAATTGTCAATATCTTTTTTTATCCGCATTGTCTTTTCTCTATAATAGGAGTCCGCAAAAAGTTCTAATCAAATGTTAATTTTAAATATTGAAAAAAAAAAAAAACACTAATCAAAATAGATGTAAATGATTTATTCATTATTTAGATTTTAATGATAATCTTTTAAGTATACGTCAGTTACGATACAATTTGGAAATAAGACTTAATTATTGTGAACCATAACAAATAATTATCCAAAATTAAGGAATAAATTTATAGCAAACTTCTCATATACCTTATTTGGAACTCGACGTAAATAGCTTTTCCTAGGCTGCTTAGTCGAGCTAGAGATGGCTGGTGGCTTTTTCTTTATTGGATTGCCAACATAACTAGGTACGGTCTTATTGGGTTGTGGCCAAGCATTTGGAGCCAAACAGAGGAAAATGCTTGGGCCAACTCTTCAAAGAGCCTATCTTCCAACTTGTTTTCTCAGCCTTTTTACATTCTATGACTTACGGAGTCAATCTTGCAATATCTGATTGCTCTGCCTCATCAGCCCTTCATGTTCCGGTACTTCAAATGGGAAGTTGGCGCTAGACCTCTTAAAATATGACCCAACTAATTAAACGGATCCATAGACTTTACTTCTATGGGTTGGATCAACCCACTTATGAATCTTTTGAATGAGTAATAAATAGGTTGATCCATTTTTAAAAGTGGTATGAATGAGCAATTCATTTAATTAAAATTTTAAATTTCAAGGATATTGAGAATAACAATATGATGGTGTGTTCGGTTTTACTCATTTTGTGAACGTATGCTATGGTACTTAATGGCGGCCAAGAGTTGTACTTAACAAATAACAGATTACATCATATTTGAATCTCAACTAGGCATAAACTACTATTTTTTGAATTTAAATTGTAATAACTTCTTCAATCTTCATACCAACTTGGAATCAGATGAGATTACAATCGATGAACTTGACTAAAGGTTGGATTTCGGAAATAGCAGACTGCATCATCATATTTGAATCCCAATCAGACAGAAACAATTATTTTTATTTGTTTAGATTTGTAATTTCTGCATACCTCTTGAGAATCAGGCGAGACTTCGACCAGTGAACTTCCATCTAAACTGCATGCAATATGAAACACTTGGATACTTCATATTTTACGAATACCCGCTGTAATTTTCTATTGTGATTGCAGCTGTATTTAGAGAGTAACATGCTACATCCCTATTTTTTTATCTGCCTAGGCAGATATTGCTATTTTTTGTTCAAGCTGCAGTAACTCTTTCATACTATCTTAGAATAAGTTGAAGTTTCGACCAGTGAACGTCCATCCAAATTGCAGACAGTATGAAACTCTTAGATACTTTATTTTATGTACATACTATGTAGTTCTTCTTAGTGAATAACACCTATAAAACATGGGCTATATCTCTATGTTTGAACTTTGTTTAGGTAAAAACCGCAATTTTTTTGTTCAGACTGCGGTAATTCTCCCATGGTACTTGGGAATCATGCGAAATTTCAATCGATAAACTTGAACCTAAATTATAGACAATATGAGACACTCACATATACTTCATTTTGTGGGTGCAGATTGTAGTTTTTCATGATGACTAATAGTTGTTCTTGGCAAAAATCAATTTTTTAGATGTGTTAAATGCGTAACTTGCTTACTAAGCGAGTTGGGGCAGACCGGCACTCGTATTAAATTGGCCAAAAAATGGGTTAACTAATAGGTTGGATCAATATTGATCCAATCCATTTTGACCCAATCCATACTGTTTCACTTGTTTGACTCAGACCAGCATCTGCAGATGTGCTTGAACTTAAATCTATTTTTATTTGTGTTTCCCTTTTTAGGGCTGTAATCTGCTATATGCGAATGAAGCAGATCAGCCTACATCATGACTACGAAAACTGCGGTTGATCTTATGTTGAAAATTGTATAATCCGTTCTCTTATTTCATGGAACATTTTACATACCCACGTGGATAATATGATTATTAATTAATACGCACTGAAGGGGATGGATGCTATTTTGTGACTTTTTAGACCACCTTGGAATTAGGGTGCAAACTCGGTGCAAACTCGATAGCAATTCTTATGGAATTCAATGTTCAAGCTCGCAGGTGCAATTAACAAACAGTCAAACACACGGTCAGTTTTCCGTGATAGGATTCAGACGTAGCATAATAATTCTTATGGCTCTATGGGTCAATGGAATTGTCAATTGTACCAATATTCAAGAAGAAATCAAAGAAAAATAATTGGTCGCACTGAATATCATTTTCATTTTTTGGCTGCATTGGGCTTATTAGGGTTAAAATATTTGGCATCTGAAACATCTCAGTTTAACGTTTAATTGAAATATAAGGAATAATGATAACTCTTTTGTGATGTCAAGCACAACATTCTAGTATTTGTTGGCTAATTTCCTCACTTGGCGTGCATGAATTATTTTGACTTACCCTTTATGTTCAAGACTTCTTATCCTTGATTATATTATTTCTCTATATATATTTTTAAATTTAAGTATGATTCTTTTTCCTACATTATATTATCATTGTTGTCGTTTAATTCTATTTTCCTTGCATTAGGTTGCTGAGGGAAAATGAGAGCAATATCAAAGATATCAGTTCCAACTGCCTTAATGCTTCCAATTCTATAGAGAAGACCGGTGAACTTAATGCTTTTCATAGGCTGCTTAAGCGAACTAGAGCCGGCCGGTGGCTTCCGTTCCATCGATTTGCTGATATAATCGGGAAACTCGGTCTTATGGGGACTGTGGCATAGCATTCGGACCCAAAAAGGGGGGAAATGCTTGGTCCAACTCTTAAAGAGCCCATCTTCTAACCCGTTTTCCTATCCTTTTACATCCCACAAGGATCAACTTACAAAATCCGTAGCTGGTGCATGAACATAAAATCTGTTTTTATGTGTGTTCATTCTTACATTTCTCAGGGTTGTAACTTGCTATTTGCTTATGAAGCAGATTTACCCCCTTTACAACTATGAAAACCGTGATTGATCTTATGTTGAAGATTGTATAACCTTCTCTCTTCGTTGAAGGAAACATTTTTCGTATACAAGATCAGTCTATTAAAACGTGTTGGATTAAGTAATTTGTATGGAATCCAATATTCAAGCTCGCATACGCAATTAATAAATTCGAGTCAGATTTTGTTGATTGGATTCGAGTCCTGAATCGTACTACCTGTGGCCTTACAGGTCATCGGAATTGTACCAATATTCAAGTTGAAAGAAAAATAATTGGTCACGTGTAATATCATTTTTCATTTTTCGGCCGTGTAGGGCTCGAAGATTAAACATTTTGCTATTAAAACGTCTTATTTTGGCTTTTGATTAAAAGACATGATTAGAACGAAATACAAACTTAAAAAGAAAATTAAATTGAAAAACGCTAAGTTCCATTTAGATTGAAAGACAAACTTTTAAGAAAATTAGGATATTGCTGAGGTGTTTTAAATGTTTATTATATGTAAAATCAAATATTAGAAATTAATTAAAGAAAAGTTTATTTAGACACAAAATTTTGACATAAGTTGGAGAACCCAAAATCTCAACCATTGGATTACCCTCATAATTTTCTTCTTCATATAAAGACATTGATTCAATGACTGAGATTTTATATCTTTTGATTTTTGTTAAATTTTAGTGTGCAAATAGCGGCTTCCGTTAATTAATTACATTCTTACAAAAGAAACTAATATCAGATGATCTAATGTTTAATTAACATTCTTACAAATGAAACTAATATCAAATGATCTAATGTAAAAAAATTGAAGAAAATCGTGATTATGCCCATTATATTTGATCATTATAATAGATTTCTGTCTTGAACTGGGCTCTTACGCCTCAAAATTAGTTTTCTATAGAATATTTTTTATTTGTCTACAAGGAAAATGGTCAAATCAAGCTCTCTGCATTAATAGAAGCGAATGCTAAAAAGCGTTGAATTAGTGGGTGTAGCGGAAAATAACAGGATTTAAAGTGGATCTACTTTTCACCAATGCTAAATTGAAATGATGCAACAGTCAAAGAGTGCTACGGGCTATAACAGGGGTATTGCAAAGCTTTAATTACACATGATGGAGGAAAATGCTAAATATAAATAGCATTATATTCAGTTTTTACATCGTACAAAGATGCTAGTAATAACTAAAATTATATTCAGTTAATCAGTGGCGTGGCCAGAACATGTATATGTGTAGGGCAAAATGTAACAACCCGCTATTTTAAACATTTCAAATTCCAATTCAAATCGAATTATTATTTTGAAAATATTCTATACTTTCTCATAATGAGAATTTGGGATTTGATATACGTTCAGTGAGACATAGCAGTTGTGAAAAATTCGTCGAGAAATTTGAATGTTTGTCAGACGTGCAATTTTCAGTGCAAAGCTGCACATAACGGTTCAAATTTTAGCGATTGTAAAATCTCTTCGAAATCAATTCAGACAAACATGAAAAATATTTTATTCGTTGTCACGAATTCAATGCTGCAATCCGTTTCACGAATATCTGAAGTTTCGAACTCCATAAAAATATTTACCGGTGTGAAATTTGCGCCGACAAAAATCTTTCCGAAACCAAAATGTCATAACATGGAAAAGTTTTCCGTCCTCGTTCTATTCTTTAATTTGCAATTCGCTTTGCGAAAATCAGATGTTTTGACTTTCGTTTAATTGTTTTCAGTGCGAATTTCTCGTTTAAAGGGGTCTGTAACGCGTTTTTGAACGTATCATCGTGACAATGCAAACTGTATACTGTTGTGTTCCTCTCATCGAGGTGATTACCATGATATACTCATTTGTCAGTTTCAGTACTCAGTTCGTGACGAAATTACGAAAAGGCTTGCGTAACTCTTTTTTGAAACAAAGTCATTTGAGTTCGACGTGTCCCTATTCGAATTCAACTTATTTTTCTAGCCATTTTGGGTCTGCAAACCCGGTTGTAACCTCCACATGACAGTCGAATGGTCAAAAAGGTGAATGGTCACATAAGTCTTAACACGTTCACATGTTTTTCCGTTTGCCAAATACGTTCATTACCCGTCCTTTTGGTTCGACGTGTCCCTATCCAAAAATTGAATGCCCATCAATTTTCAAAGCTTATATTTCCTTTGCCTCCTTTTCATATTCCAAAACGTTTGTTCCCCACATTCATGCAGAAAAAAAGGGAAACCTATGGCCTCGAATTAAGGGTTGGCAATTAGACCCGACTCGATGGATCCGGACCTGACCCGACGGGTCTCGGTTCTTGGCGGATCGGGTTTTGTCGGGTCTGAATCATACATTTCAAAAATTTGGACCCAACCCTACCCGAGCTTCTGTTCGGGTTGGTTGGAAAGTAACACTAAAAATAAATATATTTCAATGCTTTATGGTCGGGTCTTTCGAGTCGGGTCGGGTTTGATCGAGTCTTAATTGTATTTTTCATTATCTAGACTCGACCCAAGACCCATCATGTTCGGGTTTTTCCGGATCAGGTCGGGTCGGTTTGAGTTTTCGGTTCTAATTGTCAGCCTGCTCGAATTTAAAAACCGCTTCATCCCATCTTTTCTTCCCACGAAGCTTCGTTTCTCTTTCTTCTCACCGTCCCTTCTTTAATTCATGCCGCTCCAACCCATTTTCCTTTCTCTTCCCATCAACTCCTTCTTCCCATTCCCCATTGTTTCCCTCTCTATCCGCCTCTCTATCCACGCCTCGCCCAACAGCCCATGCCAACCCAAACCGTGCCTCCCTGAACTGTGCATCTATTCCTCCCTGAAGGCTCCGACCTGCGCCCATCCGAGATCCAAACCCAAACGACCTCCGCCCCTCCCTGTACCACCTCCACCAACCCACCTGAGCCAACACAAATTGCGCCTTCCTCCGTGTATGAACCTGCTGTTGAACCCTTGTAGCTGCGTCCCCTTCCATCTGCTCGGCGCCAAAGCCACTCTGAGCTGTACCCCAACCAAACCCGAGCTCCGCCCACCTGAGTCGCATCGCACTGAACCCCCTTGCGTGCGTGTGATCTGCTTTGTGTATTGAGTTTGTGCATTGGTGTGTGAGTGTGTGTTATGTATATGCTTGCGTGAGTGTATGTTTGGTCTATTGTTGTAGAGTGTTTAGGTGTGCGTGTTATGTCTTGCGTGGCTGTATGTGTGAGTTTTGACTTGTGTGCGTTTGTTTGTGATGATGTTGGGTGTGTTGTGTATTCAGTCCCTACCCAAGAGGTAGGCAAGGGACACCTTCGCCTAGGGCATCGCTGCTGGAATTGGTGGCAGAGGTAGCAGAAATGGGTTTTATGTTTTTAAAAATACCTAATTTAAAATCTTAGGGACAACAAATAACAAAGATAATGGCGGTCCAATGGTTAAGCTAATTTGTAGAGTGCAAGCTGCGTGGGTTCAAATCCTATCACCTACTATTTTACCTCCTGCACCATTTTCTATTATGTTTTTTTTGGCCTAGGGCAGTCAACTGCTGTAAGAACCCAAAATTTAGTGACTCTAAATTTTAATGATTATATGTATATGTGTGTGTATATATATATATAGGGTGAATAAATAAATAAATCATTTGTGAATGCATATGATGAATATATAAAAGTGTGCTAGGTTGATTTGTGAATAAATATACATGTTTATTTGTATATTTTATGTGATTTGAAAATTGGTTTAAGTGTTATAAAAGAAAAAACAAAGCTAAGGGGTAGAATGTGAATTTGGTAAGGGCAGAAACCCTAATAACTTAACCAAGTAAAAGCTAGCCCCAAAGCGTTTTTCTCTTCATTCAGCAAAATAAAATAAAATAGAAAAAAAAAATGGATGAAGCCCTAGCAACCAAACATTACGGAAAATCAACAAATCGACCATCTCACATCAAAATGAAGTTGGAATCGGGAGGGAGATGGATTCTAGAAGGGTGGGAGCAGCGAATCTGAGGGCTTCGAAGGCAAACCGAGATCTCAAAGGAGTGAAATCGAGAATAGAATCTCAGTGAGTGTATTTTCCCGACCTTTAATCGACAGTCAATTTGCAATTATATTTCACCGAATGCTTAGTATAATGATTAATACATGAGATTGTTTGATTTATATATAAGAATCGATGATTTTATGAATGGATGCTTACATAGATCTGATTAATACGTACATCTAAGATCGAAATAGAAGTGCCCTGCTGGTTTGCACATTAGATTATTTTAATGAAAAAACCTGATTAAAAGCCAGAAAATAGCTTAGTAATGATTGTTCTTTGATACCCATAATACATTTGCTATATGCACACAACAATAGGTAACATGCCATATGATTAGTTGTACGTTTAATAAAACTTTTGGCATAAATAAATAAGTATTGGACCAGTGTAGATAAGAGATTTAAGGCAATACTGGATCAGTGTTAAGTATGGATGGTTGTCTCTCTTATAAATAATGGTATGAATGTATATCTTGGTTGAATGAGTGTATTTGAATGGTTTGATGGATGAATGTGTCAGTTTATACACTGAGCTTTATGCATAAAAAGTACGACATTCATGTTACAAAATCCGAATAACATATAACTAGAATAAGAGACATAGGAGATGTCAGTCACTAGTTTACAATATTTTATTTGGTGTTGAGGAGAATCTTAAGTATACCCATGACTTATTTAAGCTTTGTGACCTTTGTGTCTGGGAACAGTAAGTGAGGTCCTAGGTAGTGCGTAGTTGTGAGTGTTCAATCTTCAGGCGAGAATTGACTCACTAAAATATAATAAATAAGGTCTTAGTAGGTGTAGTGAACTTAGGTTCGATATGAACCATAAAATAAATCACTAAGGATATATATTTACCTGAAATACACGTGTTTGTTTGGATGTGATGCTTTCAGGTTGTGTGTGTTAGATATGGTACATAGTGGGTGCCTTACATTCATCTATGAACTGTTGTTAATGCCTGCTTGCAAAAATATGAAATATAAAGATTATCATGTGACGTTCACTAAGTTATAAAAAGGAAGTATATGACAAGCACAAACTCAAGTTTGATAATTACAGATTAATGTGGGAAATATATATTGAATGTTTGAATGCATTCTTTGTTGATGGTTGGATGTGTAATTTATCTTCAAACATAGGAATTGAATTATGGTAGAAAGGCATGCTTGGAATTGTATGTATACATGCACGAAAAATGTGTGTATACATATATATATATATATATATATATATATATATATATACTGAAAATAATCTGCCACATGTTTCTGAAATTGAGTGAATATATATGTACACATGCATGAAAATGTGTATGTATATATATTAAAATGATCTGCCTGATGGTTCTGAAATTTAGTGAAAGTATATGTATACATATGCATGAAAAATGTGTGTGTGTGTATTGGAAATAATCTGCTAAATGACTTGGTAACCAAGTGGATTTATATATATACATGCATGAAGATGTATGTATGTATATATTTATGCATGTATGTATGTACACACACACATGTATACTAGCAAAATAAACTGCCATTATGATTGAATTTAATGACATGAGCATAGATGATGGATCTAAATATGCACATACATACATGTCAGGGCTGATGAGAATAACTATTTTTAATTCTCTACAAATGAAAAATATGAAGTGCGTATTGATTGGTGAACACATAACTAGTGGTATGTATTTGTTAGACAGTTTAATGTAAATGTGTTTTGTATTATGAACACATGACATGCTATATAATTGTTTAGATTGTTTAAAATGCTTGTTGTTGTCTTCATATAACTGTGAGATAGATAAGGCATGAACCAGAGTATATAGCTAGTGATCAGTATATAGTAGTATTTTATACGCCACATGATTTATAAATACACTCATACCAGACATTTTATGTCTGACCATGTTGATTGCCCATGCAATCACTTAGGGTGTCTCATTCAAACGAGACAGTCCAGGGTATTGTTTTACAGGTATGGAATCACTATTTCAGCTGCCAAATGGATTAGAGAATGGATTTTAGGATGCTTAGAAATTATTTACTAATTGAAGTATTATTTGCATTCGAGATTATGTGTTGATTTAGTAATTCAATGTTAAGATATGTTATTTTTGAGGTAAATTGGTTTGTAAGTTACAACACGCTCAGTGTAATGAAATGAATAACAAAATTGTATACTGTAATTCATAGAGATATGTGATTATTTTGGTATATTCTGTGCAATAGATAAAGTTCGGTTATTGTTTGTATTTGGGCTGGAGATAGTGTCGTACCATATAATCAATATACGGTCGTGTCGTTGTAGCATCTATCGAAATAGCCAATAAAGGATAGATAGTTATAAATAAAAGATGGGTATTATTACATGGGACTGATTCATAGTGAAACGTGCATCTCATGAATTGTTTAGATGAAATGGGTATAAAGATTTAACTATACAGTAGATTTTTACTTCTAGATTGTTTAGTTAAAACTATCCAAAAGGGTATCTCATGTAAACAATATGAAGGACAGGGGTACATGATACTTATATATTATACTTCTTAATGTATGAACTGTTTAATCTTATTAAAAGAGTGAACAAGTAATCTACAGGCACTTAATTGTTTGAATGGAATAATGTTATGTGGTATTAAATAATGTAGGACAAATAACATGGTTTTACCTTATCCATAATTTGACTTATATACAGAATATGTATTTGTATATATTGTGTTTAGGTAACCAAAGTAAGAATGTATATATACATGATGAGTAGATGAGTACGGTAATCTGGAAATTCAAGTTACAAAAGAATATGTTTGATATGTATATTTCTTAGTTTGGGTAAATTGTGTAGAAAATAATATATGTTTAAACATTGTTTAGCTGTGTAAAATTGATTATGATTAATCAATCAATTTATTCTTCTTCAAGTGTTTTAACCCTGATTACCTAAGTGAAGAGAGACCTATGTATTTTTTTAACACAAGTTTAAATGTTTAAACTAAGATACTGGTATGTATAGACTAGTGTTGAGTGGTCCTGGAAGTGTTGTTCCAAGGGAGTGACCTAAAAGCAAAATAATAATAATAATAATAATTTGCCAGTAGAACTCAATCAATAATAAGCATATTTTAGTGTGGGTCCTCTCAACTGCATAGGGCCGACACTGTGTGTATTATATATATGGGTTTGATGTGTGTATGTTTTAGCACTGTGTTGATTTTAATATATATATATATTATGGTTTTACTGTGTATATACGTATATAGAAATATTTATATAATATTTTGTAAAGGGAAGTGTTGTGTTTATTTTGGTTGAGTTGAGTTTGGTGTTGAGTTCGAAACTCATTCCAAAAACCCAATAGCCGTACCGATCCGTTGGGGAATTCCCTAACCTTCTCTTATAAAATAAAATATATATTGAATGGTTATCGTAGTTAAATCCATTACGAGTCATGCCTGAATATTGTCAGTCCGTCTGCTGCCTCCATTCTGTGCTACGAAAGATGAGTTTATCTCACACTTGCTTATATTGTTTCATGGATGTTAAATACAACATAAATGAATTGTTGTGAAATGTATAGGATTGCTATTAGAAATCTTTTTATTTGACATGTACACTTTTCATATATGACACGATATATACGTGACACTAGGTGCACTGATGATATATAATTTGTAACGTGATGATATTAATGTTATGTGATGATTTATTTATGTTGCTGATTTCCATATTTTTAGAAACCGCTATAGTTGAAATGATACATATCCGAAGGGGCATTAGAGTAGGGGAAATCGTTATGGGTTGAAATGATAGACCCAAACGATTTTGATTGAATTTGGGATTACGAGTTGAAATGATATATACCCATAAATTTAAAAAAAATGCAGACTGAAATGATAAATATCCGTATCACTTGACTATAGGGTAGAAAAATATATATGGACGTCGTTGGTTATGTTTTCTGTAACGACAAGCCATTTTGATCGTGTCGAATCGACAAAACATGTCAAACTCGAAACATTCAAAGCGACAAATTGTTATTAGCTTCTGGGGTAAATAAAATAAATCACAGACACAGATACAGAGCAATATAATATCTCGCAGCGGAAAATACAAAATGCAATGGTAGTTCATGAAGGTACTAAATAAAATTTTACATCAAAGTTTACATAAATAAACAGCAGAAGTCAAATACAATGAATTTTCTAATACATAGATAAATGATAATAGTTTGAAACAGAAACGACAAGAAATAGCTAAACTGGAGTAACTGAATGGGTAGGTATAAGTAAGCAAATCCCAATATAAACTTCAAACTCCAAGAGTGGATCTCGGAAGCTATAATACTCGATTTGACCCGAGCAATAATGCAAAACAAAACAACTCGGATCAGGACTAACATTCTCATGGAAGTAAATCAACTCAAATGAAATGTTCGATGAAATGCAATTAGTAACTTAAAGGATGTTTGGGATCATCATCCTCTAAGAATCTGTCAAACTAATACTATATAGTACAATACGTTATATACAATAGTGTCTATCAGTAAAGTAAAATATCAAAATAGCGTAAGCGGGATTACCATTATTACCCTTACACCGTTTATATACTCTCGTAGTCTATACAATACTGTAAGCCCCTCTAAACCAGCGGGATACTCAGGGAGCACTCCATAGGTACGGTACAAACCAAACTCGTAGCGGGCTCGTATAAGGCATGTGACAAGGCACACAAGGAATGCTAGGGTGGATATACCGTTTGCAGAGCCAGACTTGTGGTAACGCATAGCCACAACTACCGCCCACCTCGAGACACACTCCCATAATCAAATCGGAGGGTGGCTGTAACAACCCGGAAAATCTGGGCCAGTTTAAAATTTTTATTTTGGCAATTTTAGCGAATTTTGATTATTGAAAATGAATTATTTTAAATAATATCGACGTGAAATCTATTTTCAATATATAATTCGAACGTATATATTTATACGCGTCGTCGTTAGAATAGAAATATTTATATATAATTATAAATAGAATTGAAAATGGCGCGGTAGTTCGATAATTCGATTTCAAACTTCAATTGAATGTACCGGGTGCAAAACAATCCGGATTTTGGTGAAACCAAAAATGATAGGATCTAATTGATAATATCTTTCTATCGAATCCGAAAAATTGAAATTTCATGGCGGGAATCAAAAGATATGTCCAGTTGAAAATTCTGAATAGTCGCTATGGAATTCAGGCCCTTAAAAATGGACATTTTGCAAACGACCTCGGATTTCGACGAAACCAGTTTTGTTGGGTCCGGGATGTAAAGTTATTGCTAGATTCCAAATTTCATAATTTTTCAAATCAATATGTGGGCGTGGCAAAGGAAAACGCGTTTGACCAGTTTTAGTTGATTTTAATCGACTGGAAATTGGCCATTTTTCATACGGTCTCAGAATTCGGCGAAACTAGTTTTGTTAGGACCGTATCGTCAATACGAAGCTAGAAAATATTTTTCTGGAATTTTTCTAGTTAGTATGTGACCCCGGTAATTTGAAATGTACGTTTAAAAATTCAACATAAGGATTTAAATGTAAATTCAACGGAAACTATTCGAAACAATCGAATCAGCTTACGATACATATCCCATTGTGTTCGGAATGGGGGTGGAACGCTAGGGACGACAGTCGGTGGGTCCCATTTCGACTTCGAATAAAAAGTCAACTTTTAATAGAAATTAAATTAAATAAAATAATAAATATATAAGCCCTAAATTCTCTAACCCTAGTTCATTAATTGCGGCCACCGTCATCATCATTTCAAAGGCCCGAATCGCTCAGATTTTCACCCTTCAAATTCTCCAAATCCACGCTAGGAAGTTCGAATCTACTAATTGAAAATTAAAGAGCTTTTCGCGCTCTCCAAATCAATACCAAGTTCGAGATTTCTAGCTGTGTAATTCGTTCGATTTCACTCCTCAAAACCGGCGGGTTCGAGCGTCGTTTCAGGGCGGAGCGGTCAACCGAGTTAGGTCATCTTGGTGGCAGTGGGAGATGACGTCGGGGGCTTCGAAGGGGTGATGGGCGATCAGCTTCCGGAGCCTTGATCGGAGCACAACGATGGGTTCGGTTTTTCATTTTTGGACTGTAAGTGCAGTTTATTTTTTTTTATAAAATATAAATGCAGATTATTTTTTTATGTCATATAAATGCAGATTTTTTTTATGTAATATAAATGCAGTTTTCTTAATAAAATATAAATGCAGCAGTTTTTTTTTTATATAATATAAATGCAGTTTTCTTAATAAAATATAAATGCAGATTTTTTTTTATGTAATATAAATGCAGTTTTCTTAATAAAATATAAATGCAGCAGTTTTTTTTATATATAATATAAATGCAGTTTTGAATAAATATAAAGGCAGCCTTTATTTTCATTTTTATATATATATATATAGCATTATGAAAATAAAGTTAGAAAGGTTTTAAAATAAAATTAGGAGTGATTTTGAAAATATAAAACAGGATAGTTTTGGAAAAATAAAATACTTTCAAATAGAAAATATAAATTAGACTTTGACTTAAAAATAAGATTACCTCTGATTTGAAATTAAAATCATCTTTGTCTATAAAATATAAACCATAGTTTAAAAATGAGATTTTAAAAAGGGGAAAGGCGAGATTTTTAAATAGAAAAAAAATTCAATTTTTATATATAGAACTTCGAAAGAAAAATATGATTTTTATATATTGAACTTCGATAGAAAAATAGAATTTTTATATATTGAACTTCGAAAGAAAAATATGATTTTTATATATAGAACTTCGAAAGAAAAATAGAATTTTTATATATTGAACTTCGAAAGAAAAATAGAATTTTTATATATGGAACTTCGAAAGAAAAATATGATTTTTATATATTGAACTTCGATAGAAAAATAGAATTTTTATATATAGAACTTCGATAGAAAAATAGAATTTTTTATATATTGAACTTTGATAGAAAAATAGAATTTTTTATATATTGAACTTCGAAAGAAAAATAGAATTTTTTATATATTGAACTTCGAAAGAAAAATAGAATTTTTATATATAGAACTTCGAAAGAAAAATAGAATTTTTATATATTGAACTTCGAAAGAAAAATATGATTTTTATATATTGAACTTCGAAAGAAAAATAGAATTTTTATATATGGAACTTCGAAAGAAAAATAGAATTTTTTATATATTGAACTTCGAAAGAAAAATAGAATTTTTATATATTGAACTTCGAAAGAAAAATAGAATTTTTATATATGGAACTTCGAAAGAAAAATAGAATTTTTATATATGGAACTTCGAAAGAAAAATAGAATTTTTATATATTGAACTTCGAAAGAAAAATAGAATTTTTATATATGGAACTTCGAAAGAAAAATATGATTTTTATATATTGAACTTCGATAGAAAAATAGAATTTTTATATATTGAACTTCGAAAGAAAAATAGAATTTTTATATATGGAACTTCGAAAGAAAAATATGATTTTTATATATTGAACTTCGATAGAAAAATAGAATTTTTTATATATTGAACTTCGAAAGAAAAATAGAATTTTTATATATTGAACTTCGATATAAAAATAGAATTTTTATATATTGAACTTCGATATAAAAATAGAATTTTTATATATAGAACTTCGAAAGAAAAATAGAATTTTTATATATTGAACTTCGAAAGAAAAATAGAATTTTTATATATGGAACTTCGAAAGAAAAATATGATTTTTATATATTGAACTTCGATAGAAAAATAGAATTTTTATATATTGAACTTCGAAAGAAAAATAGAATTTTTATATATGGAACTTCGAAAGAAAAATATGATTTTTATATATTGAACTTCGATAGAAAAATAGAATTTTTATATATTGAACTTCGAAAGAAAAATAGAATTTTTATATATGGAACTTCGAAAGAAAAATATGATTTTTATATATTGAACTTCGATAGAAAAATAGAATTTTTTATATATTGAACTTCGAAAGAAAAATAGAATTTTTATATATTGAACTTCGAAAGAAAAATAGAATTTTTATATATTGAACTTCGAATTAAAAATATGATTTTTATATATTGAATAGCGAAGTAAAAATTCGATTTTTACATAGGTAGTGAAAGCAGGCAACGAAGGTAACAAAAAGGCAAGAACGAAGAAGATTTATATCAAAGAACAGTCAAGATGTTTGGATAGCTATAGGTGAGAATTTCTCACCTTTCAATTTCTTTTTCTAGTTATATATATATATACTAGGATGCAGACGGTGCTTAGTAGCACCCGACACAATCGTCCACAGACCATGGACTTGTTTGTTTGGTTGCGTAGATTAGTTGGATTATTTGATTGAAATTGAATTGTGTGGTGAAATGAATTGATTTGATTGATGTGTGAATGGCGTGGGCCTTCACTAGACTGGGGATAAGGCTAGGCCTTGTCCCGTTTCTAGTATCGTGCCGTTATGCCGCCGAAATTTTCTAAAATATGTTAGAAAATAAAAATATCATTTTATTGTGTAAATGAATTGAATAGAAATTCATAGGTTGAAATAAAATGCATTATCGTTAAAAATATAATTTTTAACGTGAATGTGAATAAATGGTTTGTTTGTATATACACTGATTTGACTGATATTGATTGGGTCGATAAATTTCACACATCGCCCAACTGCACAAATAAAATCTGTGTTTGATTGTTTGAAACCCCACACGGGTGTTGGGATGAAATTTGAAGTTCACTCATCCTGATTGATTAAATATGTCGATCGATTGATTGACAGGCTGTTATAAGCGTTAAATATCTATATCTGATGCTTATACAGTGTAGTGCACTTTGGTTGATGGTTGATTATTTTTCAATGCTATTATACATGTGTTGTATGAAAATCCATATAATTAACTTTATATGGTAATTGATTGAGCCTCATTCCAGTTTTAAAATAGAAATATTTGATATAGAAATATTCGAAATGGAATATTTGAAAATATCAATATATGAAGCCGTGTTGATTAGATTGACGCCATTTTGACGTGAACGATATTTATATCGATTTTATTCATTTTAAAATGAATATTAAGAAATGAATTGAATTGAAACGATTTCGAAATGAATTGAATTGAAAACGATTTCGAAATGAATTGAATTGAAAACGATTTCGAAATGAATTGAATTGAAAAGGATTTCGAAATGAATTGAATTGAAAACGATTTCGAAATGAATTGAATTGAAAACGATTTCGAAATGAATTGAATTGAAAACGATTTCGAAATGAATTGAATTGAAAACGATTTCGAAATGAATTGAATTGAAAACGATTTCGAAATGAATTGAATTGAAAAGGATTTCGAAATGAATTGAATTGAAAACGATTTCGAAATGAATTGAATTAAAAACGATTTCGAAATGAATTGAATTGAAAACGATTAAGAAATGAATTGAATTGAAACGATTGCGAAATGAAGTGAATTGAAAACGATTTCGAAATGAATTGAATTGAAAACGATTTCGAAATGAATTGAATTGAAAACGATTTCGAAATGAATTGAATTGAAAACGATTTCGAAATGAATTGAATTGAAAAGGATTTCGAAATGAATTGAATTGAAAACGATTTCGAAATGAATTGAATTGAAAACGATTTCGAAATGAATTGAATTGAAAACGATTTCGAAATGAATTGAATTGAAAACGATTTCGAAATGAATTGAATTGAAAAGGATTTCGAAATGAATTGAATTGAAAACGATTTCGAAATGAATTGAATTGAAAACGATTTCGAAATGAATTGAATTGAAAACGATTTCGAAATGAATTGAATTGAAAACGATTTCGAAATGAAGTGAATTGAAAACGATTTCGAAATGAATTGAATTGAAAACGATTTCGAATTGAATTGAAATTTGAATTGAATAGAAAGGAATTTTAAAACGAATTTATAAAGAAGAATTCAATTTTGATTTGAATTGAAAAGGAAGTTGAAATGGCTTTTGAAACGAATTTAAAACTATTTATATAATTCGTTTTAAATAGAAATCGACGAAATATATTATATATATATATATATTATATATATAATATAATGGCCTGAATAGAACGCGCCGCGGCAGTTCGTGAATTTCGACCATTTATTTCAAACGGACATTACGGGAGATCCGACCGTCGGATTCTCCTAAAACCGGAACCGTTGGGTTCGTATCGAAAATGGCTTTCTAATGAATATTAGAAATTTAAAATCTAACGGTTGGATTTGGATTTACGTCCAAATCAAATTTGAAAAAGGTCGCTGTAAGTGCAGTTCGATGGCCGTTGATGGAAATCGACTGTACGGGCCTTGATAAAATTATTAAAAATAGTAATAATTTGTGTAAAATCATAAGAAATGATTTAGAAAGAATTGGGATGAAAAACTCCATATTTGAAAAGATAAAAATAGATTTTTATCGGAATGAACTAGTTTTGAACTAGAATTATAATTCTATTTATTTTTAAATAAATAAATTGAATTCGAAAAGGGTTTTAAAAATAACCAGAATTTCCAATGATTGCATTGGAGTGGATTTGAATCGAAATTGTCTTCGGAATATTTCGATGTTGGATTTCGTGATTATACAACTGTTGTTATGGAAATTTGAAAGATATAGATATATATATATCGTTATTTCCAATACGATATTTGTTAGTCGTAGAATTTGATATTGAATATAAGCCGGTATATTTTCTATTCAGAGCCTTGTATTGAATATCAAATGTGATTTGGGTTTGTCGTGAATGGTGTCTTCACTAACACTGTTCTTAAACCCAGTGGAGCAAAGATTAAATCTTTTTATTTAGATTTAATGAAATGTACCAATTAAATAATATTTAATTGGAATCGAATCGATATTGATTTTTGGGTTTATCGTGAACAGTGTTTTAAATAACACTCGTTCTTTAACCCGATAATTAATGAATGTGATTTGGGTTTATCGTGAACCGTGTTTTAAATGACACTGATTCTTTGACCCAGTCGAAGATTAAAACTAAGTGGAGTTTTAATGAATCTTTAATTAGATTGAAATGATCGAAAATGGAGTATCACCAGTTTTGCTCCAGGCGATAGTTAAATCTTTAATTAGATTTGAACGTGAAATGGTAATTGAATTTACCGATAACACCGTGGTGTTAGATATGAAGTATGACCAGTTTTACTTCATGGGATGAATAGGTTGGGATTGGGAAATTAAAACAAATGATTACTTCGGTAAGGTTCGTTAATCCCGACTAGTTTTGAATTGATATTCAAAAGTAGATCAAAGAATAAATTCAAGGAATTTATCTTTGATAAAATTTATGGGAATCTTTCCCTATGAATGTGAAATTTAGAAACTAACTGTCGGTTAGCCAAGCAGAATGGTTTTCTGGATATTGATCTGATGTTGGTTTCGGCCTTCGGGGTTAATATTTGGGGAACTATTCTCTTGATTAATTTGCGGTTAGTGACTGATGAATTGGAATGAGGCGTATGTTGTGTTTGTGTAACACTTATTTAAAATATACGCGAGTTATTCGGAAAGACCGGGTTTATCCCATTCTGAATAACTGATACGACGATAAGTCGAAGATGAAGACGATGGTCGAAGACCGGAGGTTTTCACGTCGTTTGGGTGATAACTGATGATCTTGATTGGGCTGTACACCCAAGAAGATGGAAACAGTTGGTGATCGTCCAGACGTACTTGGAGATCGATGGATATGCGGGGTACTAGGTGCCTCCGGTTTCGTTTAGACCCAGAACGGACTTGTAAATGGACTGTGTGTCTGACATTGGATTTTAGTCCGTGTGATTGATCTCTATTAAATATATATCTGTTTGGCGGCGGAGAATTTATTCTCTTGCTTAACGCCCTTCTCTGAGACGTACGAGCTCAGGGGTTATATATTGATGGATATCAAACGCTTGGAGTGAATTGCCTGTGTGGCATGCCTAAGTGGCAATTGATCGAGGCTTCTGTTGAAAAGCAAAGTCTTGTGGTGATGATCAAAGCAAGGCCTGTGTGGCGTAGCTTTGTGTAACGTTTGCTTCGCGAGTTTCGCACCCGGTATGAACCAAAAACGGGAGACGGACCTCAGGGGGGACATGCGTTTTCTTTCTAGCTAGAAGTGGCGTCAGTGGTTTTACACGCCCTGACGAGTTTGACTTATGTGGTTGTTGCTGTTGCGAGGCGCCTCGGATTGATCGGTCGTTCTCGAACCGATGGAGTCATTTAGTTGGCTCACCTACGCCCCAAAGGGCGGAGAAACGTATTGTTCAGGCATTATAATCCACATCGGTGGACCGGCCCTGACGATCCAAGGTACGGTTGCGGCTGTGCCTGAGACACGGGCTAGAGCGTCTCGAATCGGTTGAGGACTATCTTTTGCCTCGGTTCATAGATGGAAACCCAATTTCCAAATACGTGACTTTGCGACTTTGATTGTATAACCTAGTATGGCGACATAGTGGGATGGGGCGCTTATGCCGCCTATGATTAATACTTATGATTTGAAGTTGTTTTACACACTATGCACTTATAATAGTATCAAACGATTTGTTTAAAACGTATCAAGCATTCTTTGGCTGTTATAAGGGAAAACCCTATCCTCGGCTGCGTTGCATTGTGTGATGGGACCTGGGTCTTATAACAGCTTCATTTTTTTTCTTGATTTAGCATTGCGCCGTTTGTTTTATGCACTGGTATTCTTGGGAGGAAACCCGTTCCGTGTTATACGGCGTGGTCCCTTGATTTACCTAACTTTAAAAATAAAGATTAACTGTTTTAGTTCTCACACCAGTCCCATGACTGACCTGGAGTTTATTGTTTTAACCTAAACTCTGGGTGCCCTTATTTTGACACGGGCAGCTAGTAGTTTTGGTTTTGCAGATTTATATTCACAGGATCCTGGTTTACAGCTGGAACGATATCCGGAAAGCTTTGTATCCGTATATCTCATTCTAGTTGTGTATTGTATTATTTTCCGCTGCTATGTATTTAAATGTAATTTAAATCTCTGATATTTCTGTGTAATATTCATTTATATTCTGTATATTCTTGTAATCTGATGCATTGTTGTAATATACAATGAAATGTTCCTTTATATGCGTTCTGTTGTGGCTTGTTCTCGAACTATCCGACACTTTCCTTTACGGGGAAGTTACGGGTTTTTACAGTTGGTATCAGAGCTTTGGTTTACAAAGCTTAGAGAACAAGACACATTAGAACCATACGAAAGAATTCATCAGATATTGGATTAGTAAAATCCAATGGGAATGACTCGTTAGAGATGGGATCAGTAGTATCCTAGAACGAGTGTGAAGAGTATATTTTTAACGTGAAAACAAATTTTGTTTTGAAAGTTTAAATCAATTATTCGTATTTGAAAATCTATTTATATTGAGTTGGACAATCCAGTATATATAGGTTTTGCGTATACGTCTGATCCGCGTGTATTCAAAGTTTTAATATATTGGGTAGATATAGAATCACATTCTAGTTGCCCGGGGATGACTCTGATAATGCTGCAGCGTTACCAGTATTTATTTTCGTGTGACGAAGGTGTGATATCTATATATGTCCATTAGGCTGGTGTGAGAACCAAAATTAGTTAGGGCTTATTGTTGTGATTTGGCATCAAAAACATGATTTTTTGTGTATGTATCAAAGTTATGGATTTGAAACTCTAATTCACTAATTGATTGATGTTTGCGTTGTTTGTTTATTTGTTTGTTAATTTTTAGCCATTTAGCCTAATTGAAACACATATTGAATTATACTGAAAATTAGTTGCATTTGCTTGCATATACATATACTTATATTGAACAGGTCATAGCAAGGAGGCTAGAGCCGAAGAATAAAATTTGTTTGCCCGACAAATAGGTACATGTTTACTACATGATTTACTGTTTTGTTTGGGTGATGATGATTTTGTGAGCCTATTGGCTAGCCGCTTGGCTTTTTCTTTTTCTTTTTGAGATCTGAAGGACCGGGGAAGCTATTTGAAATTCCCCGATGCTCCCGGTGCAGGGGAGGTTATGGCGAAATTTTTCGAAAATTTAGGATGTTAGCCAAATTTTTGAAATTTTGAAAATTCTCAGAAACTGAAAAGTTGGAGAATGGAAGCCAGATCGAACGAAGAGCTGAATAATCAAACCACTTTCGACTTTGTTCCTTTTCGGGGACGAAAAGTTTTAAGTGGGGGAGATTGTAACAACCCGGAAAATCTGGGCCAGTTTAAAATTTTTATTTTGGCAATTTTAGCGAATTTTGATTATTGAAAATGAATTATTTTAAATAATATCGACGTGAAATCTATTTTTAATATATAATTCGAACGTATATATTTATACGCGTCGTCGTTAGAATAGAAATATTTATATATAATTATAAATAGAATTGAAAATGGCGCGGTAGTTCGATAATTCGATTTCAAACTTCAATTGGATGTACCGGGTGCAAAACAATCCGGATTTTAGTGAAACCAAAAATGATAGGATCTAATTGATAATATCTTTCTATCGAATCCGAAAAATTGAAATTTCATGGCGGGAATCAAAAGATATGTCCAGTTGAAAATTCTGAATAGTCGCTATGGAATTCAGGCCCTTAAAAATGGACATTTTGCAAACGACCTCGGATTTCGACGAAACCAGTTTTGTTGGGTCCGGGATGTAAAGTTATTGCTAGATTCCAAATTTCATAATTTTTCAAATCAATATGTGGGCGTGGCAAAGGAAAACGCGTTTGACCAGTTTCAGTTGATTTTAATCGACTGGAAATTGGCCATTTTTCATACGGTCTCAGAATTCGGCGAAACTAGTTTTGTTAGGACCGTATCGTCAATACGAAGCTAGAAAATATTTTTCTGGAATTTTTCTAGTTAGTATGTGACCCCGGTAATTTGAAATGTACGTTTAAAAATTCAACATAAGGATTTAAATGTAAATTCAACGGAAACTATTCGAAACAATCGAATCAGCTTACGATACATATCACATTGTGTTCGGAATGGGGGTGGAACGCTAGGGACGACAGTCGGTGGGTCCCATTTCGACTTCGAATAAAAAGTCAACTTTTAATAGAAATTAAATTAAATAAAATAATAAATATATAAGCCCTAAATTCTCTAACCCTAGTTCATTAATTGCGGCCACCGTCATCATCATTTCAAAGGCCCGAATCGCTCAGATTTTCACCCTTCAAATTCTCCAAATCCACGCTAGGAAGTTCGAATCTACTAATTGAAAATTAAAGAGCTTTTCGCGCTCTCCAAATCAATACCAAGTTCGAGATTTCTAGCTGTGTAATTCGTTCGATTTCACTCCTCAAAACCGGCGGGTTCGAGCGTCGTTTCAGGGCGGAGCGGTCAACCGAGTTAGGTCATCTTGGTGGCAGTGGGAGATGACGTCGGGGGCTTCGAAGGGGTGATGGGCGACCAGCTTCCGGAGCCTTGATCGGAGCACAGCGATGGGTTCGGTTTTTCATTTTTGGACTGTAAGTGCAATTTTTTTTTTATAAAATATAAATGCAGATTATTTTTTTATGTCATATAAATGCAGATTTTTTTTTATGTAATATAAATGCAGTTTTCTTAATAAAATATAAATGCAGCAGTTTTTTTTTATATAATATAAATGCAGTTTTCTTAATAAAATATAAATGCAGATTTTTTTTTATGTAATATAAATGCAGTTTTCATAATAAAATATAAATGCAGCAGTTTTTTTTTTATATATAATATAAATGCAGTTTTGAATAAATATAAAGGCAGCCTTTATTTTCATTTTTTTTTTATATATATATATATAGCATTATGAAAATAAAGTTAGAAAGGTTTTAAAATAAAATTAGGAGTGATTTTGAAAATATAAAACAGGATAGTTTTGGAAAAATAAAATACTTTCAAATAGAAAATATAAATTAGACTTTGACTTAAAAATAAGATTACCTCTGATTTGAAATTAAAATCATCTTTGTCTATAAAATATAAACCATAGTTTAAAAATGAGATTTTAAAAAGGGGAAAGGCGAGATTTTTAAATAGAAAAAAAAATTCAATTTTTATATATAGAACTTCGAAAGAAAAATATGATTTTTATATATTGAACTTCGATGGAAAAATAGAATTTTTATATATTGAACTTCGAAAGAAAAATATGATTTTTATATATAGAACTTCGAAAGAAAAATAGAATTTTTATATATTGAACTTCGAAAGAAAAATAGAATTTTTATATATGGAACTTCAAAAGAAAAATATGATTTTTATATATTGAACTTCGATAGAAAAATAGAATTTTTATATATAGAACTTCGATAGAAAAATAGAATTTTTTATATATTGAACTTCGATAGAAAAATAGAATTTTTTATATATTGAACTTCGAAAGAAAAATAGAATTTTTTATATATTGAACTTCGAAAGAAAAATAGAATTTTTATATATAGAACTTCGAAAGAAAAATAGAATTTTTATATATTGAACTTCGAAAGAAAAATATGATTTTTATATATTGAACTTCGAAAGAAAAATAGAATTTTTATATATGGAACTTCGAAAGAAAAATATGATTTTTATATATTGAACTTCGATAGAAAAATAGAATTTTTTATATATTGAACTTCGAAAGAAAAATAGAATTTTTTATATATTGAACCTCGAAAGAAAAATAGAATTTTTATATATTGAACTTCGAAAGAAAAATAGAATTTTTATATATGGAACTTCGAAAGAAAAATAGAATTTTTATATATGGAACTTCGAAAGAAAAATAGAATTTTTATATATTGAACTTCGAAAGAAAAATAGAATTTTTATATATGGAACTTCGAAAGAAAAATATGATTTTTATATATTGAACTTCGATAGAAAAATAGAATTTTTATATATTGAACTTCGAAAGAAAAATAGAATTTTTATATATGGAACTTCGAAAGAAAAATATGATTTTTATATATTGAACTTCGATAGAAAAATAGAATTTTTTATATATTGAACTTCGAAAGAAAAATAGAATTTTTATATATTGAACTTCGATATAAAAATAGAATTTTTATATATTGAACTTCGATATAAAAATAGAATTTTTATATATAGAACTTCGAAAGAAAAATAGAATTTTTATATATTGAACTTCGAAAGAAAAATAGAATTTTTATATATGGAACTTCGAAAGAAAAATATGATTTTTATATATTGAACTTCGATAGAAAAATAGAATTTTTATATATTGAACTTCGAAAGAAAAATAGAATTTTTATATATGGAACTTCGAAAGAAAAATATGATTTTTATATATTGAACTTCGATAGAAAAATAGAATTTTTATATATTGAACTTCGAAAGAAAAATAGAATTTTTATATATGGAACTTCGAAAGAAAAATATGATTTTTATATATTGAACTTCGATAGAAAAATAGAATTTTTTATATATTGAACTTCGAAAGAAAAATAGAATTTTTATATATTGAACTTCGAAAGAAAAATAGAATTTTTATATATTGAACTTCGAATTAAAAATATGATTTTTATATATTGAATAGCGAAGTAAAAATTCGATTTTTACATAGGTAGTGAAAGCAGGCAACGAAGGTAACAAAAAGGCAAGAACGAAGAAGATTTATATCAAAGAACAGTCAAGATGTTTGGATAGCTATAGGTGAGAATTTCTCACCTTTCAATTTCTTTTTCTAGTTATATATATATATATACTAGGATGCAGACGGTGCTTAGTAGCACCCGACACAATCGTCCACAGACCATGGACTTGTTTGTTTGGTTGCGTAGATTAGTTGGATTATTTGATTGAAATTGAATTGTGTGGTGAAATGAATTGATTTGATTGATGTGTGAATGGCGTGGGCCTTCACTAGACTGGGGATAAGGCTAGGCCTTGTCCCGTTTCTAGTATCGTGCCGTTATGCCGCCGAAATTTTCTAAAATATGTTAGAAAATAAAAATATCATTTTATTGTGTAAATGAATTGAATAGAAATTCATAGGTTGAAATAAAATGCATTATCGTTAAAAATATAATTTTTAACGTGAATGTGAATAAATGATTTGTTTGTATATACACTGATTTGACTGATATTGATTGGGTCGATAAATTTCACACATCGCCCAACTGCACAAATAAAATCTGTGTTTGATTGTTTGAAACCCCACACGGGTGTTGGGATGAAATTTGAAGTTCACTCATCCTGATTGATTAAATATGTCGATCGATTGATTGACAGGCTGTTATAAGCGTTAAATATCTATATTTGATGCTTATACAGTGTAGTGCACTTTGATTGATGGTTGATTATTTTTCAATGCTATTATACATGTGTTGTATGAAAATCCATATAATTAACTTTATATGGTAATTGATTGAGCCTCATTCCAGTTTTAAAATAGAAATATTTGATATAGAAATATTCGAAATGGAATATTTGAAAATATCAATATATGAAGCCGTGTTGATTAGATTGACGCCATTTTGACGTGAACGATATTTATATCGATTTTATTCATTTTAAAATGAATATTAAGAAATGAATTGAATTGAAACGATTTCGAAATGAATTGAATTGAAAACGATTTCGAAATGAATTGAATTGAAAACGATTTCGAAATGAATTGAATTGAAAAGGATTTCGAAATGAATTGAATTGAAAACGATTTCGAAATGAATTGAATTGAAAACGATTTCGAAATGAATTGAATTGAAAACGATTTCGAAATGAATTGAATTGAAAACGATTTCGAAATGAATTGAATTGAAAACGATTTCGAAATGAATTGAATTGAAAACGATTTCGAAATGAATGGAATTGAAAACGATTTCGAAATGAATTGAATTGAAAACGATTTCGAAATGAATTGAATTGAAAACGATTAAGAAATGAATTGAATTGAAACGATTGCGAAATGAAGTGAATTGAAAACGATTTCGAAATGAATTGAATTGAAAACGATTTCGAAATGAATTGAATTGAAAACGATTTCGAAATGAATTGAATTGAAAACGATTTCGAAATGAATTGAATTGAAAAGGATTTCGAAATGAATTGAATTGAAAACGATTTCGAAATGAATTGAATTGAAAACGATTTCGAAATGAATTGAATTGAAAACGATTTCGAAATTAATTGAATTGAAAACGATTTCGAAATGAATTGAATTGAAAACGATTTCGAAATGAATTGAATTGAAAAGGATTTCGAAATGAATTGAATTGAAAACGATTTCGAAATGAATTGAATTGAAAACGATTTCGAAATGAATTGAATTGAAAACGATTTCGAAATGAATTGAATTGAAAACGATTTCGAAATGAAGTGAATTGAAAACGATTTCGAAATGAATTGAATTGAAAACGATTTCGAATTGAATTGAAATTTGAATTGAATAGAAAGGAATTTTAAAACGAATTTATAAAGAAGAATTCAATTTTGATTTGAATTGAAAAGGAAGTTGAAATGGCTTTTGAAACGAATTTAAAACTATTTATATAATTCGTTTTAAATAGAAATCGACGAAATATATTATATATATATTATATATATAATATAATGGCCTGAATAGAGCACGCCGCGCCGCGGCAGTTCGTGAATTTCGACCATTTATTTCAAACGGACATTACGGGAGATCCGACCGTCGGATTCTCCTAAAACCGGAACCGTTGGGTTCGTATCGAAAAGGGCTTTCTAATGAATATTAGAAATTTAAAATCTAACGGTTGGATTTGGAGTTACGTCCAAATCAAATTTGAAAAAGGTCGCTGTAAGTGCAGTTCGATGGCCGTTGATGGAAATCGACTGTACGGGCCTTGATAAAATTATTAAAAATAGTAATAATTTGTGTAAAATCATAAGAAATGATTTAGAAAGAATTGGGATGAAAAACTCCATATTTTAAAAGATAAAAATAGATTTTTATCGGAATGAACTAGTTTTGAACTAGAATTATAATTCTATTTATTTTTAAATAAATAAATTGAATTCGAAAAGGGTTTTAAAAATAACCAGAATTTCCAATGATTGCATTGGAGTGGATTTGAATCGAAATTGTCTTCGGAATATTTCGATGTTGGATTTCGTGATTATACAACTGTTGTTATGGAAATTTGAAAGATATAGATATATATATATCGTTATTTCCAATACGATATTTGTTAGTCGTAGAATTTGATATTGAATATAAGCCGGTATATTTTCTATTCAGAGCCTTGTATTGAATATCAAATGTGATTTGGGTTTGTCGTGAATGGTGTCTTCACTAACACTGTTCTTAAACCCAGTGGAGCAAAGATTAAATCTTTTTATTTAGATTTAATGAAATGTACCAATTAAATAATATTTAATTGGAATCGAATCGATATTGATTTTTGGGTTTATCGTGAACAGTGTTTTAAATAACACTCGTTCTTTAACCCGATAATTAATGAATGTGATTTGGGTTTATCGTGAACCGTGTTTTAAATGACACTGATTCTTTGACCCAGTCGAAGATTAAAACTAAGTGGAGTTTTAATGAATCTTTAATTAGATTGAAATGATCGAAAATGGAGTATCACCAGTTTTGCTCCAGGCGATAGTTAAATCTTTAATTAGATTTGAACGTGAAATGGTAATTGAATTTACCGATAACACCGTGGTGTTAGATATGAAGTATGACCAGTTTTACTTCATGGGATGAATAGGTTGGGATTGGGAAATTAAAAAAAATGATTACTTCGGTAAGGTTCGTTAATCCCGACTAGTTTTGAATTGATATTCAAAAGTAGATCAAAGAATAAATTCAAGGAATTTATCTTTGATAAAATTTATGGGAATCTTTCCCTATGAATGTGAAATTTAGAAACTAACTGTCGGTTAGCCAAGCAGAATGGTTTTCTGGATATTGATCTGATGTTGGTTTCGGCCTTCGGGGTTAATATTTGGGGAACTATTCTCTTGATTAATTTGCGGTTAGTGACTGATGAATTGGAATGAGGCGTATGTTGTGTTTGTGTAACACTTATTTAAAATATACGCGAGTTATTCAGAAAGACCGGGTTTATCCCATTCTGAATAACTGATACGACGATAAGTCGAAGATGAAGACGATGGTCGAAGATCGGAGGTCTTCACGTCGTTTGGGTGATAACTGATGATCTTGATTGGGCTGTACACCCAAGAAGATGGAAACAGTTGGTGATCGTCCAGACGTACTTGGAGATCGATGGATATGCGGGGTACTAGGTGCCTCCGGTTTCGTTCAGACCCAGAACGGACTTGTAAATGGACTGTGTGTCTGACATTGGATTTTAGTCCGTGTGATTGATCTCTATTAAATATATATCTGTTTGGCGGCGGAGAATTTATTCTCTTGCTTAACGCCCTTCTCTGAGACGTACGAGCTCAGGGGTTATATATTGATGGATATCAAACGCATGGAGTGAATTGCCTGTGTGGCATGCCTAAGTGGCAATTGATCGAGGCTTCTGTTGAAAAGCAAAGTCTTGTGGTGATGATCAAAGCAAGGCCTGTGTGGCGTAGCTTTGTGTAACGTTTGCTTCGCGAGTTTCGCACCCGGTATGAACCAAAAACGGGAGACGGACCTCAGGGGGGACATGCGTTTTCTTTCTAGCTAGAAGTGGCGTCAGTGGTTTTACACGCCCTGACGAGTTTGACTTATGTGGTTGTTGCTGTTGCGAGGCGCCTCAGATTGATCGGTCGTTCTCGAACCGATGGAGTCATTTAGTTGGCTCACCTACGCCCCAAAGGGCGGAGAAACGTATTGTTCAGGCATTATAATCCACATCGGTGGACCGGCCCTGACGATCCAAGGTACGGTTGCGGCTGTGCCTGAGACACGGGCTAGAGCGTCTCGAATCGGTTGAGGACTATCTTTTGCCTCGGTTCATAGATGGAAACCCAATTTCCAAATACGTGACTTTGCGATTTTGATTGTATAACCTAGTATGGCGACATAGTGGGATGGGGCGCTTATGCCGCCTATGATTAATACTTATGATTTGAAGTTGTTTTATACACTATGCACTTATAATAGTATCAAACGATTTGTTTTAAACGTATCAAGCATTCTTTGGCTGTTATAAGGGAAAACCCTATCCTCGGCTGCGTTGCATTGTGTGATGGGACCTGGGTCTTATAACAGCTTCATTTTTTTTCTTGATTTAGCATTGCGCCGTTTGTTTTATGCACTGGTATTCTTGGGAGGAAACCCGTTCCGTGTTATACGGCGTGGTCCCTTGATTTACCTAACTTTAAAAATAAAGATTAACTGTTTTAGTTCTCACACCAGTCCCATGACTGACCTGGAGTTTATTGTTTTAACCTAAACTCTGGGTGCCCTTATTTTGACACGGGCAGCTAGTAGTTTTGGTTTTGCAGATTTATATTCACAGGATCCTGGTTTACAGCTGGAACGATATCCGGAAAGCTTTGTATCCGTATATCTCATTCTAGTTGTGTATTGTATTATTTTCCGCTGCTATGTATTTAAATGTAATTTAAATCTCTGATATTTCTGTGTAATATTCATTTATATTCTGTATATTCTTGTAATCTGATGCATTGTTGTAATATACAATGAAATGTTCCTTTATATGCGTTCTGTTGTGGCTTGTTCTCGAACTATCCGACACTTTCCTTTACGGGGAAGTTACGGGTTTTTACAGTGGCCACCAAACACATCACAAAGGTAATATAATGGTATCGAAAAAGTGCGCTCGATAGGAGGATTGACCTCACCTGGTCTCGGCGTAGCTCCTGTTTTAGTCACATCAAGCTGACTCATGGGAGTCAGGGTCTCATAATTAATATGAAAAATAGAGTCGTTCGCCAAACTATCCTACTTCATTTTGGATCTCCACCGCGTACACAGTTGTTAAAGTGGTTTTCAGTATTGACAGAGAGTATGACAATATCCGATCTTGGTCTCTTTAACAACCAATCGTTTACATTTTTCCATACCGTGGTCATTATTTTATAAGTCACTTTATAAAAATCTTTTATACGAAATCTCATACTCGAATATGAAAATCAAATTTAAATATATTACTTTGATTATATTAAATCTTGAAAACAACTCACTTAAATTGCTTTAAATCAAATCGATTTAGAAAACCATATCGTAAACTCTCAAAAATATGGTATAAACCAACGCTATACTATTTAACATCGGTTTTTATTTAAATTTCTAAAATATTCACATAACGATTTTCAATCCAAAAATCGACTTATATTAAAAACAATATACCAAATACCAAAGCATTTTACTTCGAGAATATATGATTAGATTTACATTCGTCAAAAATCCAAGTTTAAATAAATAATAAACTCTACTTTCCGCCTTTATAAGAATTTCGTTTTAGGTCGATTCATAAAATCCAACATTCGGTTCAAATTCAATATATACAATTCAAATCAAAACCTTATATTTCGATTTATATAATTCAAAACAAATTGTATCATACTTTATAATTCAAGTCGAACCGTTTAAAAGTCATTGCTTATTGATTCAAAATGTATAATTCAAAACCATTGTTTATAAATTCGAATCAAGACCTTATATTTCAATCAACAATTCATACAATTTATAATTGTTCTTATAAGTTCAATTTAACAAATTTCTAAATTCAAAACCAAACAATTTATAAAACCAATTCCATAAAATTTATATAGTCGACTTAACGTTTAGTCACTTTGAAATCGAATTTATTTCATATCAATTATAAATTCAAATCAATTTATGCAATTCACGTTTATTTCTTATAAAAGTTCAATATTTAGACAAATTCAAATTTGTCTCTAATAAAAGTCTGTATCAATTCGAATTCAAATTCATATCTTAATATGAGTTCAATCGTTAAATCAAATATCGTTGTATAAATTTAAATCTTTGAACTTTGAATTCAAATCGCAAAAATCTTAACTTATCCACCCTTTAATTTATTATTAAAGTGTATAAAATATATAAGAAAATATAACTTTGAATATATATATATATATATATATATATATAAGTTTATAAAATTCTGAAATTAATTAGAAACATATATAAGTTAAAATAGAAATAGGTTTAAAAGAATTATTTATCATAATATAAAAAATTTAAAATACTTATAAGATTAAATTATATCGTTTAATATAAATAAAATTGTAAGTAAAATCTTAAATAAGTATTTAAACCCATATTTACTCATAAAATCATTTTAAAACATATAATACAAATTTTTTAAGTTTGAAAACTTTAAATTATAAATATAAAATATAAAATCATAAGTTATTATTTAAATCAAAAATTCCCAATCACTTTACATCGAAAACATGACCAATGGTGTTCGTATATAATTTTCTACCCTATGGTCAAGTGATACGGATATTTATCATTTCAACTCGCAATTTATAAAATTTACGGGTATATATATCATTTCATCCCATAATCCCAAATTCAGTAAAATCGTTCAGGTCTATCATTTCAACTCATAATGATTTTTCCCTAATCTAATGTCCATTCGGGTATGTATCATTTCAACCCTTAGTGATTTTTCCTAAACTAGGAAAATTAGCAACATAAATCAACAATCACATAACATAAATCATATCATAAGTCATATATCATCAGTGCACCTACGTGTCATATAAATATGTCATGTCATATATGAAATGTGCATACATATTAAATAAAACAATTTCTACCAACAATCTTATATGTTTCACAATAGTTCATTTATGCTCAATTTAATATCCATGAAACAATGTAAGTCAAGTGTGAGATAAACTCACACTTCGTGGCATAGATGGAGACGACAAATGAATGGATGCAGAATGAGACAATGAATTCCAGGCATGATTCAGAATGGATTCAACTCAATATCACTCAATATATATTTTTATTTTAAATAAGAGGGGGCTAGATAATTTCTCAATGGATCAGTACAACTATTGGGTTTGGGAATGGTTTCGAACTCAACACCCAAACTCGACTAAAAATAAACCCTAACCCAATTTTACGAAAATAATATATACGTATATACACAAAAAAACTATAACATATACATATTTAAAATTCGACGCAAACAAAAATCAATTATATATTGTAAATTATACATATATAAACAACAATGCAAACACACACATCAACCCGTATTGCACGTATATATAAAATTTATATTTAAAACACACACAATATAATTCAAAACCATATATAGATATATATTTTAAAATATATAAACATATCCATAGCCATTATATATATTACATTTCATAACACACTTAAATATACACCAACACACTTAAATATTCACCAACACACACTCACACATCTGAGCATACAGTACACAACACTTAACTCCCAGATTAAGCTCATGCACCCCCACAAATAACTCACGCATAACACTCACTTGCACTAGTAACACACACAATAGTAACATTCACGTAACAGCAAGAAGTGGGGAAAACATACGAGTTAAGTGGTGAAAATCATATAAGTTCAGGAGGCATGGTTGAGCTTGGCTTTAGACGAGGTGGATAGCGCAATGAGGAGGCTTGGCTAGCGAAATGGGACAGCAGGGGTCGGCATGGTAGCAGGTAAGCTTGCGAGCTAGTCGAGTTGAGAGGAGAGCAGGCGCTTTCTGTGGGTGCTGGATCGGAGGTCGCCGTCGTTGGTTGGAGACTGGAGGGCGGAGCTGGGCTGTTGGTCAAGACATGGTCGGAGGGAAGGGACGACATGGGCGAGATGGGTGGACGTGGAGGGAGGCATGGCTTGGACCGAGCGGGTCAAGTCAGATCCCGAGAAAGGACTGTAACAGCCATCATTTTGCATATCGAAAGATCGTAAAATATTGTTATTTTATTCCCTGAGGGTTGGATCATTCTTGTAACACCCCGAATTTTCTATTAACACTAAAGTTGCTAAAATATTAATAAGTGTGTGAGAGAGGGGATGTATCTAATATGTATATAAAAACAATAATAAGTAAAGGGGGATGTATCTAATATGTACATTGTAGAAAATATATATATATTTATGACATGAATAGAAGTTTATTAATATGCTGAGTGTTTGCTGAGTCACTTCTGACTCATTGCTGAGTCAACAAGATAAACCCCATCTTGTCTGAACGGCTGCGGTTATTTCTAGGTTAAATCTAATGGCCTAAATGAATTCTAAAATCTATAAATAAGTGGGTAGACCCTAGACCTAAATCACTTGTAAAATTAGAGAAGCTACCGTCATGCTGCTGCCATGGAGTTCAGCATAGCCGTCACAAACTAAGAAGAGGAAGCCTAATCATCTACAACTAAATCTACACAAATCAAATCAAAAGATCTCTCTTTCTCTAATTCTTTTCTTTTGTTGGTGAGTATGATGATTCTCACAAGACTATTACAAACTAATTTGACTCAGTTATGAATGGATCACAAGAAAGTGATGTGATTTGTAATTGTAAATTCTATATATTGTGGATCTCTTATTATGTTATTATGTTGTCGTATGATGTAAATTATATATGCTATGTCATGCTATGTTGTAAATTCTCTTATGCTATGTCGTGCTATGTTGAGAATCATGTCAAGCTATGTTATACTATCATACTATGCCATGTTATAAATCATGCTATATTATGTTGAAAAATCATGTTGTTGGATCATGCTTAAAGTTATGTTTTTTTTTCCTTAATTTAAATGGATCTTGTTTATGGGAATTTGCCTATTAGGTTAGGTGTACCCATAAACTTGAAACTATAATTAAATAAAACTTGATTATGGGAATTTGCCTATTGAGTTAGGTGTACCCATATAAAACCATGTTGTTAAGAAATTAGATGATGTTGATTCACACATGTTCATATGTAAGTTTATGAAAATTGATTGAGATTATATTAGGTGAATTTTGAACAAGTTGACACCTTTAGGTCCATGACATGTATAATCTATGCAAGTTGGACATATGCAAGTTTCACCCCTTATTATGATTCATTTGGTCACATATACATGTTGTTATTATGATAATCTCTTTTATGCTATGAGTTAGGCTATTCGAGTCTAACATATATTTTGCGAATAAACGTTCAAACGTGGGGTAGGGGTAATATTAGGAATTAATAAATTGGGTGCAATTTTGTAAGATTTTGCATACCATGAATGGATGTCCATAATTGAGTCAATTATGGACATTGTTAAAAATTGGAAGTAATTAATAATTCAAGTAGGGAATTATTAAAATTGGGGGAAAGTGGATTATTATTAATAATCAATGCTTAGGACACGAGGTTGGACCCGTTTGTGATGTAAACCTGCCCGGACCCGCTCGGCAAATCCAGTAGTCACAAATGTCGGCCCAATGTGAGAGGTCCTAGGCCCAAACTAAAGCATAACAGTTGTAAAGACACGAGGTTAGACTCTTTTATGGTGTAAGACTGCCCGGACCTGCCCGGCAAATCCAGCTGCCATAAATGCCAGTCTAATGTGAGAGGTCTTTATGAGGTTATGGCCTTAATGAACTAAGAAATACTTAACCAGATAATCATGTAAGGTGGGACATGGGGGTTAAGTAGGTGCCTTGGGTGGCATGAGGAATCTGGTGGTTGCCTTTAGAGGCATTTGAAATACGATTAGACTTAACCAAACACACATGTAAATGAACATGACTAAGTGGGTTAAGTGGGAGGGACTAATGGGGACAAGCTTAGGTGGAATGCTTGTGGTAAATAGTGGGGGCCCATTTCAACCAGTATCCCAAAACGTATCTTTGTGGGCTCGACCCAAGTCGAGGACGGGACACGCATACTGGGTTTGACTATAAGAGGCCAAAACAGGGAGCGGTGGCAACGCAAGTCCAACGGGTTTCATATGCGTGTGTGGACCCGGGCTGGTAGGTAAGACGTTGTTGCATCGTGTAGGTATAAGCCGTGCATGTCCGTTGTATCAGGTTGCCACTTTAGGGGAGTGATACACCCCACTGTGGGGCCAGCACGGGTATCTACGAGTTAGGGAGCCGATCGAATAATGGGAAGTAGGGTACACCTAGTGGAGATAGGGGCAGGCGACACCTATGTAGTCAGCTAGGGGTACGTAAAGCCATTGGGAAAGTTTCTAAGTGAAGCTAAGTGGGATGAATCTTTAGGGTGACTGGTGTGGTGCAGTATAGTGTTTATCCTTTAGTATTTAGGAGCGCCTATAACGTTGCCTTTAGCGATTGTCTATGTCCTTAATCTGCTCTTCATAGACATTTTCTTGTTTTCCAGCTTATGCCTTAGTCCAGTTATTTTGGTAATAGTATTGTAGAATTATCATATTCACCAGACTTTATGTCTGACCCCCTCTTTTCCATCCTTTTTCTCCCTTCAGGTCCGCAGGTTGGGCCAAGTTCTAGTGGAGTCTAGTTGGATCGCTTATCTTCTGGAAAGCTTGGACTGCTGAAGTAAAGTCCAGCTTGTTATCTTTCTTTTTAATGGCTATTCATGTAATGGGATTATGTACTTGTTTTATCAAGATAGATATTGTACTTGACATTGAATATGGTGTTATGATGTAATCAAACATGTTTTGACTTCTGCTACAATGAAATAAAGTTTTTGAATTTCCAAGTACTATTTTATATCTGTCTTGTTGTAATTTTACTGTTCTATATTCACTTAAAACCTCCATGGAAGTTAATGCATTCCCTTTGTGAGTGACATTAATGGACGTGGGGTGTTACACGTGGTATCAGAGCATAAGGTTACCAGAACAGATAAAAATTTTTTTAGAAAAATATTTTTTTTCTAAAATATTTTTGGAAGAAGTGCTTTCAAAAAAAAAAAAAACATGTTATTTAAAGAGAGTTTTTATGAAAAACATAATCCTAAATAGCCACATCCTTATCTTTATCTTTCGAATTCTCCATTTTGAATCTTTCCTTTTTCGTTTCAGCATGGCTGAAGATCTTAATCTCCCAGAAGGTGTGACGATTCCAGGGTGGTTTAGGAGATACTTGGAGGCTAGGGCCACCACTGCAGGCCCAGCGGATACTCCTCCACCCCTAGTTGCACCCATTCCTCCTCCTCCTCCTCCTCCTCCTCCTCGTGTTGACACTTTTGCAAAGACGTGCAAGGAATTCAAGGCTATGGGAGGAAAAACTTTTCAAGGGACTGAGACGTTTGTGGAGGCCAGAGATTGGATTAAGGAGACTGAGGAATTGTTGGATATCTTTGAAGTGGAAGATGGGAGGAAAGTCCGTTTAGCTGCTTGGTTAATGAAGGGAGAGGCCTCGTTTTGGTGGGAGGTCACTAACGGGGAACGTCCAGTTGATTCATGGGCGGATTTCAGACGAAGGTTTGAGGCAAAGTTTCTTTCAAGGGCAGAGGAGAACTTAAATATGGAAAAATTCCTGGCACTAAAGCAAGGGAGCTCATCAGTAAAGGAATATGTCAATAAATTTAATCAGTTAGCAAGGTTTGGCTTGGAGTTGGTGAACATGCCAGAGAAGAAAGCTTTGAGGTTCGTTAGAGGCTTGAATGAACCGTTGCAAGGGTTGGCTATGACCCACATCCCTATGGGAGCCACCTTTGAAAAGCTAGTAGAAATGACACTTATGCATGAGGATAAGGCAGTTGAAAAGAAAGGGGATCAGAAGAAACCCCAACAGCAAAATAAGAAGGGTGGTAAAAACAATAATGGCAAAGGGAAGAAGAAATGCTTCAATTGTGGGACGCCTGGCCATCTCAGCAAAGATTGTAGAAAGAAAAAGAAGACTGGTTGTTTTCATTGTGGAGATGCGGGACATTTAGTGAAGGACTGTCCAAAGAAGGGGCAGAGGGCAGGGTCTACCTCGGGAGGACAGGTGCAGGCTCTTATGGCACCAGGGCAGGCAAGGGGGCAAGTTCAGGCTATTGCGGCCCCACCGCTGCAAGAAAGAGGTAGAACAATTTCTGTTGAAAGCTTAGTTTTTCTGTTTGATCATCATGTCCGTACCTTATTCGATTCTGGCGCATCTCATTCGTTTATCTCTGCATCATTAGTTGAATCACTGCACTTGAACACCAGTTTAGTAGAGGATCCCTTGGTCGTTTCAAATCCAATTGGGGGTTCGGCTCATTTGACCATGATATGTTTGGATTTGAAAATCTCTATACTTAGCGTTGAATTTAGATGTGATGCTTATGTATTGGGCTTCACGGGGTATGGGCTAATTTTAGGAATGGATTGGTTGTCTAGAAATAGGGCCATTCTTGATTGTGAAAGGAGAGTAGTTAGGCTTGTGACTCGCCTTGGTAATGCTCTCGACATCTTTTGTAATCCCATAAATTCCGTTATGCTAAGTTATCATGAATCGCTTGACGCGTCTGTAGAGAACCTGCGATCGGTAGAAGTGGTCCGGGAATATCCGGATGTGTTTGAGGAGGTGAAGGGCTTACCTCCAAAGCGGGAGATAGACTTTCGAATTTATCTTGTGGATAATGCTAAACCCGTATTTTGCCAGTGCGCCACATGGCTCCTCGTGAAAGGAGGGAACTCAATAAGCAAGTAAAGGAGTTGCTTGAGAAGGGGTTCATAAGACGTAGTATATCGGAGTGGGGTGCTCCAGTAGTTTTTGCCACAAAGGCGGATGGGTCTCTTAGACTTTGTATGGACTATAGAGAACTAAACAAGCTTACTAAAAAGAACCGACACCCACTGCCGAGGATTGACGATCTCTTTGATCAGTTAGTTGGCGCCTCAGTGTTTTCGCAGTTGGACTTAGCCACTGGCTTTCATCAACTGAGAGTGGCTGAGGATAGTATAGATAAGACTGCTTTTAGGACTCCTGACGGATTCTATGAATGGCTAGTGATGCCCTTTGGTTTGACAAACGCCCCTGCATATTTTGTTGATTTGATGAGTAGGGTGTTTAGGGGATACCTTAACAAATTCGTGGTAGTCTTTGTGGATGACATCTTAGTCTTTTCTAAGAATAAAGAAGAGCACTCCCTACATCTTAGGGAAGTGTTGGAAACCCTTCGAGCGCATAACCTTAAGGCAAAATTTTCTAAGTGTCACTTCTGGAGGAAGGAAGTACGGTTCTTAGGGCACGTGGTTTCCAAAGAAGGGATAGCAGTGGATCCCGCAAAGGTGGTGGCCATCCAAGATTGGAAGGTCCCTAAAAATGCAACCGAAGTAAGAAGTTTCTTGGGGTTGGCTGGCTATTATAGGAAGTTTATCAAAGACTTCGCAAAAATATCAGCTCCATTAACACGGTTAACGAAGAAGAACCTGGTTTTTACGTGGGACAAAGATTGCGATGATGCGTTCCAACGTTTAAAGAGAGCCTTAACTTCAGCCCCAGTCTTAGTGCTGCCAGACGGGAATAAACCGTTTACCATCTATACTGATGCTTGTGGGACGGGACTTGGCGCGGTCCTCATGCAAGAGGGAAGAGTAATAGCCTATGGTGGAAGGCAGTTGAGGGTTCATGAAAAGAATTACCCCACGCATGACTTAGAGCTAGCCGCAATTGTTTTCGCGCTTAAGTCTTGGCGTCACTATCTTCTTGGTGAGAAATTCGAACTGTTCACTGACCACAAATCATTAAAATACTTATTCTCTCAGAAGGATTTGAATTTAAGGCAGCAACGGTGGATGGAATTCTTAGCCTCCTACGATTTTGAAATAGCATATACCCCGGGCAAGGGTAACGTGGTGGAAGACGCCTTAAGTAGGAAAAGGTTGTCCTTGAGTCCGTTGTTTGTTGAACGACAAAGCTTAGAATTCATCTCTATGTTTGACTTTAGACCCTCCGTTGACTTAGTACCCGGTCTGTTAGCATCCTTGGAGGTTAGACCTACACTTCTAGGACGGGTTGGTGAGGCACAGCGAGACGACCCACAGTTGGTTGAGATAGTAGAAAAGCTCAAAGGGGGGGAGTCGTCAAGCCATCTTCATAGGTATACCCTAGACGATAAGGGTTGGTTACGAAGGGATAATAGACTTTGTGTACCACAAGACGAAGACTTAAGGAAGGCCATTCTTGATGATGCTCATCGCTCAAAAATGACCATTCATCCCGGCGGGGATAAGATGTACAAAGATATGAAGCGGGTTTTCTTTTGGGCCGGTATGAAAAAGGATGTGGCCGAGTACGTCGCTAGATGCTTGGTGTGCCAACGAGTTAAAGCAGAACAAAAGAAACCCGGTGGGTTGCTTCACCCATTAGAAGTTCCACTATGGAAATGGGAAAGCATCTCAATGGATTTTGTGGATGGATTACCAAGATCAAGGAAGGGTAACACGGGGATTTGGGTTATAGTAGATAGACTTACTAAAAGCGCCCATTTTATTCCCGTGAAAAGTAAGAGGACTGCTCCGTGGTTGGCTTCTGTATACATTAAGGAGATAGTTCGTTTGCACGGTATTCCTTCTAGTATAGTAAGCGACCGTGACCCCATCTTTACTAGCGAATTTTGGAAGAGTTTACAAGAGGCGGTAGGGACTCAGCTATGTTTGAGCACCGCATATCATCCTCAGACAGACGGCCAGACCGAGAGGGTGAATCGCATTCTAGAGGATCTTTTAAGGCTTTGTATCCTAAACTTTGGGGGTACATGGGAAGAGCACCTTCCGTTAGTAGAATTCGCATATAATAATAGCTTTCAGTCTAGTATTGGCATGGCACCTTTCGAAGCTCTTTATGGAAGGCCTTGCCGTTCGCCTACATGTTGGTGGGAATCTACCGATAAAATCCTACTTGGGCCCGATATGGTTAGGGAAACCTCGGAGAAGATTGAGTTGATTCGAAGGAGGATGAAAGCAGCACAAGATAGGCAAAAATCGTATGCTGATAAGAGGAGAACAGATCTTGAGTTTGACATTGGGGACATGGTTTTTATCAAAGTATCTCCGTTACAGAATGTTGTTCGCTTTGGGTCCATGGGGAAATTAGCACCAAGGTTTGTAGGGCCGTTTCCTGTAAAAGACAGGATTGGGAAGATGGCATATAGGGTGGAGTTGCCTGAGAAACTTAGTGGAGTACACGACGTATTCCATGTATCACATTTGAGGAAGTGTTTGCACAAGACCGCGGAGGTGGTAGAGCCGAGCTTGCTTAAAGAGGTGGAAATAGAGCGTGATGCAACAATTAGACGAGCTCCTACATGCATTCTTGGGTCGGAGATCAAAAAGTTGAGGAATCGAGAGGTCAGACTGGTTAAAGTGCAAAGGGGGAGATGATGAGAGCAACGCAACTTGGGAGACAGAAGAGAAGATGCGTTCGTTGTACCCTTTTCTTTTTGAGGGTATGTCTTTTAATTTCTCCTTTATCGCTTAGCTTATCTTATCTTATCTTTAGTATGCCCTCTCATTAGTATCTTTGACCTTTAGTTAGGATAATCCTATGGTTGAAACATGTGTTTGAGACATGTTATGTATGATGGATGCAAAATGGATGCAAGTGTTTGCTAGTGGTTGCTCATGGATGCATATATACACACACTTTAGGCACTAGATCGGCTCAGTCACTTCATATTGCATATTGCATATATATGGATGTATTTAGTATAATGGATGTATAATGGTTGTACCATCATATGGATGCTGCATTCGGTTGAATGGGTGTGCATGCATATAGAAGTAGTATGTAAGCAATTAGGATCTTTTGCATACATAATGGATTCATGACACTTACATAATTTGCATTAAGGAGGTCAACTGAATCAGTAGACCGCCTGATTTCGCATTAGGTAAGGACATGTACACACACTTTGCATATGATCATAAAGCATTAGAAGTCTTTTAAGGACAATGGATGCCTGTGTATGATGGATGAGTAGATGGACGTTTGGATGGTAGGATATACATTCTTCCAGACTTGAAGATTTCGGGGACGAAATCCTAAAAGGAGGGGAGAATGTAACACCCCGAATTTTCTATTAACACTAAAGTTGCTAAAATATTAATAAGTGTGTGAGAGAGGGGATGTATCTAATATGTATATAAATACAATAATAAGTAAAGGGGGATGTATCTAATATGTACATTGTAGAAAAAATATATATATTTATGACATGAATAGAAGTTTATTAATATGCTGAGTGTTTGCTGAGTCACTTCTGACTCATTGCTGAGTCAACAAGATAAACCCCATCTTGTCTGAACGGCTGCGGTTATTTCTAGGTTAAATCTAATGGCCTAAATGAATTCTAAAATCTATAAATAAGTGGGTAGACCCTAGACCTAAATCACTTGTAAAATTAGAGAAGCTACCGTCATGCTGCTGCCATGGAGTTCAGCATAGCCGTCACAAACTAAGAAGAGGAAGCCTAATCATCTACAACTAAATCTACACAAATCAAATCAAAAGATCTCTCTTTCTCTAATTCTTTTCTTTTGTTGGTGAGTATGATGATTCTCACAAGACTATTACAAACTAATTTGACTCAGTTATGAATGGATCACAAGAAAGTGATGTGATTTGTAATTGTAAATTCTATATATTGTGGATCTCTTATTATGTTATTATGTTGTCGTATGATGTAAATTATATATGCTATGTCATGCTATGTTGTAAATTCTCTTATGCTATGTCGTGCTATGTTGAGAATCATGTCAAGCTATGTTATACTATCATACTATGCCATGTTATAAATCATGCTATATTATGTTGAAAAATCATGTTGTTGGATCATGCTTAAAGTTATGTTTTTTTTTCTTAATTTAAATGGATCTTGTTTATGGGAATTTGCCTATTAGGTTAGGTGTACCCATAAACTTGAAACTATAATTAAATAAAACTTGATTATGGGAATTTGCCTATTGAGTTAGGTGTACCCATATAAAACCATGTTGTTAAAAAATTAGATGATGTTGATTCACACATGTTCATATGTAAGTTTATGAAAATTGATTGAGATTATATTAGGTGAATTTTGAACAAGTTGACACCTTTAGGTCCATGACATGTATAATCTATGCAAGTTGGACATATGCAAGTTTCACCCCTTATTATGATTCATTTGGTCACATATACATGTTGTTATTATGATAATCTCTTTTATGCTATGAGTTAGGCTATTCGAGTCTAACATATATTTTGCGAATAAACGTTCAAACGTGGGGTAGGGGTAATATTAGGAATTAATAAATTGGGTGCAATTTTGTAAGATTTTGCATACCATGAATGGATGTCCATAATTGAGTCAATTATGGACATTGTTAAAAATTGGAAGTAATTAATAATTCAAGTAGGGAATTATTAAAATTGGGGGAAAGTGGATTATTATTAATAATCAATGCTTAGGACACGAGGTTGGACCCGTTTGTGATGTAAACCTGCCCGGACCCGCCCGGCAAATCCAGTAGTCACAAATGTCGGCCCAATGTGAGAGGTCCTAGGCCCAAACTAAAGCATAACAGTTGTAAAGACACGAGGTTAGACTCTTTTATGGTGTAAGACTGCCCGGACCCGCCCGGCAAATCCAGCTGCCATAAATGCCAGTCTAATGTGAGAGGTCTTTATGAGGTTATGGCCTTAATGAACTAAGAAATACTTAACCAGATAATCATGTAAGGTGGGACATGGGGGTTAAGTAGGTGCCTTGGGTGGCATGAGGAATCTGGTGGTTGCCTTTAGAGGCATTTGAAATACGATTAGACTTAACCAAACACACATGTAAATGAACATGACTAAGTGGGTTAAGTGGGAGGGACTAATGGGGACAAGCTTAGGTGGAATGCTTGTGGTAAATAGTGGGGGCCCATTTCAACCAGTATCCCAAAACGTATCTTTGTGGGCTCGACCCAAGTCGAGGACGGGACACGCATACTGGGTTTGACTATAAGAGGCCAAAACAGGGAGCGGTGGCAACGCAAGTCCAACGGGTTTCATATGCGTGTGTGGACCCGGGCTGGTAGGTAAGACGTTGCATCGTGTAGGTATAAGCCGTGCATGTCCGTTGTATCAGGTTGCCACTTTAGGGGAGTGATACACCCCACTGTGGGGCCAGCACGGGTATCTACGAGTTAGGGAGCCGATCGAATAATGGGAAGTAGGGTACACCTAGTGGAGATAGGGGCAGGCGGCACCTATGTAGTCAGCTAGGGGTACGTAAAGCCATTGGGAAAGTTTCTAAGTGAAGCTAAGTGGGATGAATCTTTAGGGTGACTGGTGTGGTGCAGTATAGTGTTTATCCTTTAGTATTTAGGAGCGCCTATAACGTTGCCTTTAGCGATTGTCTATGTCCTTAATCTGCTCTTCATAGACATTTTCTTGTTTTCCAGCTTATGCCTTAGTCCAGTTATTTTGGTAATAGTATTGTAGAATTATCATATTCACCAGACTTTATGTCTGACCCCCTCTTTTCCATCCTTTTTCTCCCTTCAGGTCCGCAGGTTGGGCCAAGTTCTAGTGGAGTCTAGTTGGATCGCTTATCTTCTGGAAAGCTTGGACTGCTGAAGTAAAGTCCAGCTTGTTATCTTTCTTTTTAATGGCTATTCATGTAATGGGATTATGTACTTGTTTTATCAAGATAGATATTGTACTTGACATTGAATATGGTGTTATGATGTAATCAAACATGTTTTGACTTCTGCTACAATGAAATAAAGTTTTTGAATTTCCAAGTACTATTTTATATCTGTCTTGTTGTAATTTTACTGTTCTATATTCACTTAAAACCTCCATGGAAGTTAATGCATTCCCTTTGTGAGTGACATTAATGGACGTGGGGTGTTACAATTCTCATATTTTCATATGTTGTTTATGGGGATATGAAACATACCCATGATTTTTACTAATTTTATTTATGACCAATTTGCCCCTGTTAGTCTTGTACATGGGATAACTTTTGACTCAGGTCGAATCAGGTGGTGAGACCTGTGCCATTGGAAAGGAAATGATGATTGTGTTTCCGTAGAGTGGTTACATTAAGGATTTGGCTCAACGGTTTGGGAGGAATCGCTATTTTAAGATTTTACAGTTGGTTGTCCAGGTTTATAAGCTAAATGGACTGATTTGGGAAGGCCCATTAGTGGGTTGGTGGAAGGCTATAAATAGGGGATGAGAGGTATGGGAAATAGTTTACTTTACCCAATCTCTCATTTGGAAGAGCCAAGGGATCCTCCATTCATCCATTTCTCCATCTTTCCACCATTAAAGCTTAGTGAATCGAAGATCTACACCATTTGAGGCTAGATCTACATCGAGAGGGGATAGATCCCATTAAATCAAGCGAATTGAATCAAGATCTCCGCTGTTTGGATTCATATTTCACCGTTTTTGCTTCGATTTGGAGAATTGGTGAGTGATATGCATCTCTCACATGGATTCAATCAAGTATATGAGTGTTTGATCATGTTTTTTTTATCAAATTCAAGTCGTTTTCCTTAGATCTAAATCATGGTAAGTTGAATCACCATAGGATGTAATCTAGCAATTTTAAACTGGTAATTTCTATACTATTTCATATGTTTATGCAAGTTACATCCATAATTTAATTCATATGTTCATTTATCATGATTTTGGTGAAATTTGTATAATTTTGGTGATATTCGTCATATTCATGTTATCGATTTCAAAACATGCTTTTGGTTGTATTGGATGAATCAGATGAGTTGGTTTCGTCGATGTCATCGATTAGCGAAGTTTTGGTCGAAATTGGGTTTGGATTGGGCTTGTGCAGGTTTTGGGTTGAGCGTACACTGCTACAATGATTTTGGGTCGAGCTTTCATTACTATAGTGATTTTGGGTCGAGCTTACACAGCTACAGTGATTTTGGGTCGAGCGTGCACTACTACAGTGATTTTGGGTCGAGCGTGCACTACTACAGTGATTTTGGGTCGAGCGTACACTACTACAGTGATTTTGGGTCGGGCGTGCACTGCTTTAGTGATTTTGGGTCGGGCGTGCATTGCTATAGTGATTTTCGGTCGGCCGTGCACTGCTACAGTGATTTTGGGTCGAGCGTGTTCTGCTACAGTGATTTTGGGTCGAGCGTGTTCTGCTACAGTGATTTTGGGTTGAGCGTGCTCAGCTACAGTGATTCTGGTCACTCATTGCTACAATTCTAGTCGTTCATTGCTTAAGGGTGCTGAGTTGATGGATAATGGTTGCTTGAGTAGGTTACTTAAGCTATGAAAAGTCATCGGGTTGGATGACTAGAGATGCGAAGGTCGAGAGATTATCGTTGTCGTAAGTTCTAGCAGGATCAAAGTAAGGGTACAATGGGGGCACCCGAAAGACTAGTTGTAGGTCGAGTACCCTAGGTATCGTTGAAAGGCCTAGTTGTCAAGGTTGGACATACATACGTATTGTTCAAAAGCGTATGGAGTTTATGCTGGAATAGGGGTTAGCATTAGCCCTTGACATATGGCAAGGTTGGTCGTCATACGATTAACGATGGTTTCGAAGCAGGATTGGCAGTGATAGCCAGAGTCTGTCACGGATAATTGGTTTATTTGTTTGTATTGTCTCACGTAGATTGTCCAACGTCGAAGGAAATGTTTCTTGGGTGCTTGTCTGATACTGGTTTAGGCCTCTCGGGCTTGTGCTTAGGGGATGTTGAATTCGATTAGATGGTTTATGTAAGATCTATAATCTGGATGCTATGAGTGTTACTGTTGGTTCTTCTATTTGGCATTATTGAATGATCATTCTGATTACTCTGGATGTATTGTTGTACTTTTGGTTATATGGATTATAAAGGCTATCACTGTCCGATATGTGGAAAACGGGAGTTGAGTTCTTCTCTGGAGTTGCTAGTAGATTAGTTTGTTTATTTACCCATTCCCATGTACTTTATAGATGATGTTGGTTAGCTATTTTATCGCTCACTAAGAATGTTGTCTGACTCAAGGTTTTATGTTTCCCTTTTATTACCTTGGGTTGTTCATCCGTTTTTGGATGGGCAGACTAGGTGATAGGTGATAGCTTAGTAAGGACGATGTAGTGGTTCGGGGACGAGTAGGAGGCCGGCGTACTATCTCTCTTACTATATAGTATTTGGATTTCCGCTGTTTGTTATTCTACTCTGAGTGTTGTAGGGAGGCAAATTTGTACAGACATATGTTGCAATCTTTGTGTATGGGTATACTTTCTAGTTGTTTTGAAAACTTGATATTTCTGCTCAAATATGCTTCACTAATATCACCTGTTGTACATGTTCTATTATATTTTATGCTTGCGCTGTGAGATTTACGATAGGTTTCGCTTGTGTTATCATACCTTGATGATCGTCCATAGCTGCATGGCACTCCTTTCAGCACACTTTTCATCTTGTTTGGTGTAGGGGTTATGGGTGGTCGTCACAAGGACGGAGCTGGTGGGGAACAACAATAAGAAAGAAGAGAAATGGTTAGAAGCGCTGGAAATTTTTAGCCTAACTGAAATGGGAAGAAGCAGGTTCTCTTTTTCCTTTTTATTATTATATACGAAGTGGCTTTAACAGCTATAGGCCACGCGTATCCGACACTAAAGCGTCCCAGTAGAATAGGTACACCACTTCAACACTAATTCGAATTTAAACAAAATCCACGTTTCCCCTGATTGCATTTTTTTATATTGAACGGTAGTATCATAACAAAGGCAATCAGCTTGGGAAACAAAAAGCTATTGGGAAGTGATCAAAGTTTGAATGACAATGGGGCAAACGAATGGATATAATAGAAGTTGTGTATGGAACAAAATGCATGCATGGCTTTCGAAAACAAAGAGTACATGTGTACACTTAGTAAGGTTTCGGGAATAAAAAAAACAAATGGATAGTTTAATAAAACAAAAGGACTTGTTTTGTAGACCCAAAATGACTAAAATAATAATTAGGACCCGAGTAGGGGCACATCGAACTCAAATGGTTTTATTTCAAAAATGAACTGCGCACGCCTTTTGGCAATTTCGTCGTGAATCGAGCACTGAAACTGACAAATGAATATATTACGGTAATCAGGTCGACGATACAAATGCAATGATATACAGTTTTCAATGCCACGATGCTCCGTACAAAAGCGCGTTACAGACCCCTTAAAACAAAAAATTCGGATAGAAAAACAATTAAACGGAGGTCAAAACGTCCGATTTTCAAGAAACAAATTTTCCCGTTGGGTCCATGATAGTGAATAAAATATTTTTCATGTTTTTCCGAACTGGTTTCAGAGAGATTTTAAAATTGCTAAAATTTAAACTATTATGTGTTGCTTTGTGCTGAAAATTACACGACCGACAAACATTTAAATTTTCCGATGAAATTTTCAAAGCTACTACGTCTCACTGAATGTATTTCAAATTTTAAATTTCTATTACGAAAAACTGTAGAATATTTTCAAAACAAAAATTCGTTTTAAATCGTTAAAAATAGCAGGTTGTTACATTTTCGAAGTAAAATGATTTAGAAATTTTGATTTAAACAATAACTTAAGATTATATATATATGTAATAAATTTGGAGATTTTTAAAACCTAAATTTTGTAAATTTTAAATTATATATTTTAAAATAATTTATGAGTAAATATGGATTTAAATATATATTTAATATTTTAATTACTTATAATTCTATTTATTTTAAAACTATGTAAATTTATAAAGATAATAATAATAGTATTTTATATCTTAATCTAATATATTATAATAATTACTTTAAAATGTTATTATATAATTTATAACACTTATATATGTATATAAATCTATTTTTAAAGTTTAATTTTAATATATTTTATTAACGTTAATAGCAAACTTAAAGATAAATAAGTTGAGATTTCGTGATTTAAATTTAAGTTTAAAGATTAAATTTAAATATTGATATCTGAATAAACGTATGAATTCATATGAGATATGAATTTGAATTGGTTTAAAATATGAACTTTTATAAGAAATGATCTTGAATTGAATAAATTGATTTTGAATTTGAATTTCTAAATTGAAAGAAATGAATTTGAATTTATAGTTGATACGAAAATGAATTCAGTTATAAAGTGACTAAAGGTAAATTTTGAATGTACAAATTGCTTATGTATGAACTTGATTTTATAAAACAATTTGATATGAATTTAGAAATTTTATAAACCTGAATTATAAGAATGATTTTAAATGATTTGAATCCATAAGTAGTGATTTTTAACTGTACAACTTGAATTTATAAAATGATACGAATTGTTTGAATTGAAATATAAGATTTGATTTAAATTGTAGAAATTGAATTTTTAACCAAGATCTTGGATTTTATTAATCGACTTAAAAGGAATTTTTATAAAGGTGGAACTGGATTAAATGAATTGTTTGAACTTGGCTTTGACAAAATTATTTCAAACTACATAGAATCAAAATTAAATATTTTAGTATTGATTTATACTATAATTTGTGACCTTTAAGATATGATCTTCTAATTTGATTTAGTTAAAGCGATTTAAGTGTAGTTTTCAAAATTAAATATAGTCGAAGTTAGATATTTAATTTTGATTTCAAATTTGAATATGAGATTCCATATTAATGATTATTAAAGTGATTATAAAATGACCACGGTGTAAAAAATGTAAACGTTTGGTTGTTAAAGAGACTAGGATCAGCCATTGTCACACTCTCTGCCAATACCGAAAACCACTTTAACAACTGTGCATGTGGTGGAGAATCCAGAATGAAGCAGGATGATTTGGAGTCGATTACTGGATTTGAAGAAAGAGAACGATGATGGATAACCTTGACCTTCGGGTCATAACTGAAATGACTAAAACAAGAGCCATACCCATGTTAACGTGAGTTAGCTCCTCTAAACAGACATGCTTTTTCGTTACCATAGTGATTGATTGAAAAGCACTTAGACAGATATAAGCTTCATTGAATCAATTAAAAAGCACTTAGACCAACTGATTAAATCAAAGTATTAAACCACTACTCACTGTCTGTTTCAAAGCTTCGATATGAGGAACCAAGCGATCGATGAAAGTACCACATGCGGTAGACCCGGCTATGGCTTAATGCCTCCGATTTTGTTGGGGCCTCATTACTTTTTAATTCTATATAAAAAAATAACATATTGCAATATAAACAAATTTGAGTGCAGCTTATGGTAAGTCTTCTTCCTCACCATCAATCCCTTATGGTAAGTCTTCTTCCTCACTATCAATCAAAGTTTGGTTCCTCCCTTATTTTGTTTTATCAGCAACTATTTTCACCTACCAATTTGGGACTTAAATTTTCCTTGGGCCTTAACTTGACCAGGGTCGGCCTTGACCTGCTGCTGTAGAGATGGCTACAATGAAGAGCAAAGGACTCCGAATTTTTAAGGAGTCTACGACAACAATTTGCAATGGAGGGTTACTTGGAGTCCGAAGTTAAGTTGAAGTTCAATTTTAAGACTGTTCTTCCCTTCCTTTTTGAAAATGAGAGTTCTTTTTTATATATTTCATTTTTGCTTTTGTGAAGACTAGGATGGTTACGCGCCTAGTCTAGCAATAACATGTCTCTATCCCTAGGGATAATGAGAACAATTTTGTGATGTGAAAGACAACATTGTAGCATAGACTGACTATTCTTCTCTCATAGTGCTCATCATTTAAGGAAAAAGAAGAAAAGGACATTATAGAATTAGAACATAGGATTAATTTGCTTCTACTTGAATGTCAATTAATTCGCTTTATGTGTGCTAGATTATGTGAATGTTCTTGCAACACTTTCAAAAAGACATCCAAAAAGGATATTGTAACAATTCGTTTTTTAACCACTAAGACGACACTTAATATATTCTCGATGCTTATACGTCGATCGTTTAATCACCAAAAAGATATGTCATTAATAAAAAGAAGAAGAGAAGTCAAAAAATCTCATAAAAACACATTGAATAGCATATAATATGAACATGTCTTTTTACTCATATAAACACATCAGAGTACAACACTAATCTACTATCAACCTTAATCAGTTATAAAATTTATTCTTACAAATATTGAAGACTATACATAAACACAACAGTAGGAGTAAAATATATGCAGTTGTTCGTCTTATGCCTCCACCTCCTCTCCTAGGCTTCAAAAAATATAACATCAACATGACAAATATGCTCAGCCGGACAAGAACATATAAAAATAATAATTCCCATGTGAGTCTAGAATGCTAGCGTGAGAAAATTCAAATCATAAAGAATTTGATTTATTATACTCTAAAACCTCTGGAATCAAAGGTATCATATAAGACCATGCCATACACAAACACGGACAAGCTTTTACCTTACGATAATTGAACATTTTATATTATCATTCCAGTGATATTACAATAATATAGAGAGGGTTAACTAACTATTAATTATACCCGAAATTATTACATTAATTTAATTCCTGCATAATAGTTATGCATGTAAAGCCTCAATGACTTATATTGAAAATTGGATTTTCTACAATGACAAGGTAAGGGACTACCTTCGGAATGATACACCTTTAGATAAAATGCACATGGGGGCTATCCGCAACCCTAACCAACACAGAGTCGATATTCCCTTCAAACATGACAAACCGGGTTACATCATTGCTAGACCAAAGCTAAACTATGTGCATTTTTCTTGGTCCACTCTTACATGCCTTCAAAATCATAAGTATGAAATTTAGATTAAGGAATGTTTCTTTTAATGGTAACAGACCACATAACCCTGTCGCATGGTCATATTCTAGTCACTTTCGATTGATGAAGTTAGAGGCTACGATTACCTTTTCTTGTTAAGTTCATTTTGAATGTCACACTACCCTCCAATGACAATGTATTGATAGCATTCGTCGATAGACGTTTGTTCTAGGACTGAATGAAACTGAAGGCGTTATTCCTACCATATCCATTTTGGAATCACCTCAAGATTAACAATGAATAACCCTTGCACTTCAAGATCTTCATCAATGATTCCAATATCTTCAAAATATTTTCCATGTTTGAACGCTTAAACAGATTTGAAGTGGTTTCACATATAGATCCGACGTCGATCTCTTCAAAGAACCCATCACGATAGTTTTAGGTAAACTCAGCTCTAGTTCATTCAAAAATAGACAAATAAGCATAAGAACAAAGTTCATCACCTAACAGTTTGGACGAGTTTCCTTATCATTTGTCCTAAATGGACAACGAAATTTATATGCATAGTACAACACCATTGGAGGTGACTGTGCTAGTAACTTAAGCATTTCCTTGGATATTTCTAGAGTTGATTTTATAGTCGATTATTTAACCGTAAAAGCACAATTTTAATAGATTGATTTAATCCCATTGGATTCTCTAAGCCTCGTTAAATTAACCTTTTATTAATTTAAATTATTTTCTTTATTTCCAAAACATTCTTATACTTAGCCATTTGACATAAAAGACTGTATATGTATATTTCTTTCTGGCAAGACCAACCGGTTTTTAAAGTAATCTATAACACTTTTTATTGTAACAAATAATAAATTCAATATGATAAAGGAGTTAAGTCTAACTACTATGTTCAGTTTTTAAAGTGGACCAACCACTCAGATGTTTTATAGAGTAGGGTCGACCACCAAGCTTCACCACATTGGGTGCACAACTTATAGGAAACAAACCAAAAACATACAAGATATTTCCAAAGGCCATCACTTAAAGTAAACCAACGCCACACAGGGAGGAATATGTCACCAAACAAATAACATTACAACTCATTAACCTACACTAGTACGATATCATGCTACAACAATTTAATTTTATAATGATACAAATCAAACTGAAATTTACAAGACTAAGCCATAACGCAAGACTAGAAACTCAGAAAAGAACTTGACTTAGGAAGAATCACTCCAATTACCAGTGACATAGAGCGAACCGAAATAACATCTCTGATCAAGTTTGACATGAAATAGTATACCAAAGAAACAACATTCACTAACAAATATATCATAAATCATGTCAACGGTTTGAGCAGGAAAACAGGTAAGAAATCCAAAACACCTCATAACAACCGATTACCACTATAGCGTAAGCTATCACTGTGGATAATGGTGAGGGTGGAGGAGCTCCAACAATTGAAATACAACCCACTCAGGCTACGCCATACGAACACCACACAAACACAAATGAAGACCAAATGCAAAACACCAAAAACCACCTAGAAACTCGGAAGACACAAACATCCGTCCACTAAACACAAGAAAATCACTTAAACGAAAATGTACCTAAACATGACTAAAGGTCGCAAAGATCGCTCAGTCTGCTGTAAATAGTCACGTATGGCTGAGCATAAGTAATTTTCCATAAAGCAAATCGTTCTGGACTGGGGTTCCTCTCTGGATCTAGACATTGATGGATCATCAAAGGCAAAGAAGGAGAGCGAGAATGAGTGATGCGATTTATATCTGTGGAAATCAAGCGAGTGTTATGAGTGGAAAGCTTACAACCCAAGACAAGCGTAGAGAAATCTAAGTTATTAGAGAGAGATTCGATGAAGTGGATGGAAGCAGATGGGATGAAAAATCAACAAGAGTGGAGTGGCGACGCAAAATATAACCTAGTCCCCATTTCCATTTCAGTTGAAGCTTTTTGATATTGTGTATATGTGTGTATTTCAAAACCATTTTAGAAAAGTTATCTTTTCGAAATCACGTTTAACGAGTTACTAGAACCCAAACCATTCTGATTTTTCTTTCCAAATCTTAACATCTTCGAATAGAATTATTTATAGAACTAATATCTAACTCCAAAATCAACTCTTGATATCAAACATTTTTTGTCGGTCAGATAACAATTAAACAATTCCAGTTGGGGTATTTTATTTATCTCTTAGACCTTGACTCGATAGCGCTATTACCTTTCAGAGTAGATAAAAGTTTATCGTCTTAAGTTATTCTTCATATGAATGTTCACAAATGCATGGTAAATTTATTCCAAGGTTTCTTAAACCATTCTCGTAAGTTCACTTTCCAAATAACATCTTTTACTTCTTTTGTTAAGTTAGCTTTCTTATGAAACCATTTAGTTTTAAATCATTTCTATAATTAATGTTATAAATCTAAAGCATATTCTTAAATAATCAAGTTAACTTAAAGTACCACTTTAGGATCAATTCATAACTTAAAAACCATACACCATCACCAATTAATTTAAATCCAATAATAATTTCTTAAAAATCAATTGTAAATAATAATCGACTTAGCATTTACTAAAATAAATGTTAATCTATTTCAAATCATTGTATTCAATCTAACTTTAAACCTTGATGAACTTTAATAAACACTGAATGGTATTAACAATTTCAACTCAACCAAAATTTCGTTTAGGTAGTTAAGATTGATTTATTTCAAACGGAATGAGCTCTATCTCTAATGGAGACTAGGGAAGCCTATAAGATCCCGCATTTTATGACAATTAAATAATTAATTAATGCATCTGTGTATATATGCATATATATAAATATATATATAAAGAATAAAATAAATATAATGCAAATAAAAATGTAATGCATGCATTAAAAGAAAGAAGGGATTGGTTGCATGTGGTGTAAATATGTTGCATGCACTGATTATGCATTAGTAATAAAAGAGAAATAAAAGAAAAGGATTCATGCAATGATTTAAACGAGAAATTGTAACAAATATGAAAAAGAGGAATAAGAAGAGAACAATAACTACCATTGTTCTATGCCTTGTTAACATTAGCCTTGGTAGCCCGGTTGGTTAAAGCATGTGACTTGCATATAAGAGTTACATAGTTCAATCCCCGTCGCCGTCATATTTTTGTTTTTAGGGAACGACTGAAATAACACATGTTCATGAGAGGAAATATGTATAAACGCACATATAAGGAAAAATATACATATAAGGAAGTAAAGAAAATATATGTATATATATATGAGAATATATATGTATATATGTGCAAATATATATATATACACACACACACACACACACAAGAGATAAAGTTCAAGATAAGGCTACAATCAATGAAATATGGCAAGAATCAAATAACGGTGCAATACTGTATGAATTTTAAAAACGAAATGAAAGTTATGCGTATATATATACACGTAAAATGGCCATTACAAGTTTTATATGCATATAAGGGACTTATATATGAACATAATTCAAATCAATTCAAACTGAAGAACATACGCATTAATATATATATATATATACATACATACATATATATGTATATATATAGCTGGGGTCGACCCAGGGGTCGACCCAAGCATAGGGTGGTCGACCCATGTGTCGACCCACCCATAAGGGGGTTGACCCCAACACAGATCTGAGTAGATTCATTAACGTACCTGCACTGTTTTCTTAAACAAGTTCAATGCTGACTCAGACCTGCGTGTACGATAAGATCCTGAACACCTATAAATAGGCTAGCAGAGCCTAGCTAAATCTCACATTTCTAAGACAACGTCTATGCTCTGCCATTCTTTCTCCTCCTCAAATCTCTTCAGAAAAATAAGATAATTAATTTAGGAAAATTCTAAATCAAGATCTGGAGGAAAAGAATGAATATTAATTAGAAGGTGTTCAAAATCATATTTGAAGTGAGGTAATTTTCTAGATCTGGTCTATTTCAATTTTCTCCACTTTCTTCCCTTTTTCTTTTAGTAAGAATTGTGGATCCATAGTTGTTAGGTTCTAAATTCAGTTAGGAGGACCGTGGAATACTAAATCTGGACAAGATCCAAGATTGGAAAGCCAATTAGGTGAGTGGATTTAAGTTATATCATTTTTGATAATGATATATCATCATTCGACTTTCCCCGTTAATATGACATGTTGAAATGTTTAAACATATGTTAGAATGATTAAAGTGACGAAACGCTAATATGACATGTTGGAATATTAATATGCTAAGATATTAATGTGTTGGAAAATTAATATGTTGAAATGCTTAATGTGCAAAAATGTTCATATGTCGAAATATAAACTTGTCAAAATATGTGCAGCGATTACTGTTGTTCCAATTTCATGTTAAATTGTGAAATTTATGTATCTGGACCATTAACTATAGAAAATTGAGGAAATTACATGTTAGTTCATTTGATTTGAACAATTACATAATTAAACGAATACATGTTAGAATAGAATTTATTGTATGTTAGAAAGAACATGCGACATAAAATGGGCTTAATATGATGACATGTAAAATATAAATTATAGTAAAAATTTGAAAGAATGAACACGCCTAAATTATATGGAAAATTTACAGTAAATAAGAAATTGTAACCGCGCTTAGACACGAGGTTAGATTACACTTGTTGTAGAAATCTTCCCGGAACCGCCTGGCATATCCAGCATCCACAAGTGGTAAATCTAATGTGAGGGGTCTAAGTACATAAATAAAACATGTAGTAGTGCTAAGACACAAGGTTAAGTCAACTTGTGGTAGAAGTCTGCCCGGAACTGCCCGGCAAATCTAGCATCCACAAGTGTAGGCTTAATGTGAGAGGTCTAGTGCATAAGTATATACACACATATAAATATATGTAAATAGCAGGACTGATAAACATCATTAATTGTAATTAATGGAAATAAATGGAATTGAATGAAAGATACAACATTAAAAAGGATTGGAATGAATGGGGAATGATAATAGCTTATTATAAATAAATTACATTAATAAAAATGTTATATAATAGGTAGGCTTGTCCTAGGGACAAGTGGGAATTATAACTTAGGTTATAATAAACGATAAAGAAAATGGAATAACTTATGTAGTGATATAAGTTGTATTTAGTTGTAAATTAAGTTATTTTGTATGAAGAGAATCTGAAATCTATGGATGAGGACAACATAAGTTATATTTGTGGAAGGGAAACTTATTAGTAAACCTTAGTTAAGAGAACTAAGTTAATAAGTAAACAACAATAAGTGGTAGTGGCAGTATAAGCCATAAGATGGAACTATGATTAAATAAGAAAGAAGAAGGCAAACTTATGAAATGAAATAAGTTACATTTAATCATAAATACTAAGTGACATGTTAAATAGAAAACATGTGAATCGAGATATACTTAATTAAGTATTAAGTAAGAACATATTATTGAACTATGAATAATAGTAAGAGATTGTAGATTATAGACCTTGGATCACATCTAGAGAATAACATGTTGTGGGCTTATTAATAAACTTAACTGGGTTAAGCTATATGACTGAAATTAATAAGCAAGAGGAACTTGGTAACTTGAATAAGAAGTCAATGTGAATCGGAATAACCAAGTTAAATGGAAACCCGATGAGGTAGAGCAAGCGCATAATTGAATGTTTAGACATATGGTCTAATAATACATTAAACTAAGGCGCTTGAACCAGTCCGTACGTTTGAGGGTGAATAACCCAACGGGGTAGATCATCGTGGGGTCATGAGGCACGAGGGGAACTGACGTTCATATGATTATTTGTCGGCTCCAAAGGAATGGAAGGGGAAGCACGCGGCTTCCTGAGATGCGTAAGATGCTCCTCGTAGTCCTTTGTGCAGTGACAGATGTTTAGGCTGTGCTTGCAGAGGTTGTGTTTGCATGTTACTACCAGGTGGGTAAGCCTTGACTGCAAAAGTAGCTTTGCGGTCAGAATGATGTGACGAGGTGACACTAGGGTGATTCGGCTATCGCCTCAACGAAAGGCGAGGCCAGGACCAACAAGGATAGTGGGATGCAAAAAGACTAGAGCTAAACCCAATAGACCATTCACCTTTCACTATAGAGGTGCGGTGGTCGAGGGGAGACGCCAACTGGATGTTTAGATTGTTTGTTAGGGGCAAGTCGCTTAGCTCTTGTAGTCTTTACTAGTTGAGGGAGGGGCCGAGGTGGGGCCATAGACACCATGAAAAACTGACCCGAGGGATATCTGCATTTTGAGGCCCTTAAAGGCAGGCCTGTACAGATATAGAAAAGCTCCCGATCGAGTTCCATGTTTCTTGTATAGACCTACCACGGAAAATCGGTGCACATTAGAGGTTATGTGCGGTTAAGGCATCGAATACGATTGATGATACGTACATGGAAAAGTCTATATACATGCAGATCTGCTCTAGGTGGTGTATCGTAGACTTGAGGGCATTACTCTGTGATGGAATTTGATTCGATCGAAAGTTGGCAGTCCATACGCTTACGTAGCATGGTAATGACAGATATATGCGGAACGTAACATTGTTATAGAGATCCATACGTCACTCCGGCGTAGGATATGGGACTGCGTACATTTCTGTGGCATTAGGTGGAGACCGTGCGAGTGGGGTACCATGGGGTGTACCTTAATATTGGGGGTAGCTACATATATACTGAATTAGGTTAATTCACTGGTAGTAAATGAGTACAACGTGTGTGTAAGCCTTAAGTGTTATTAACCCAAGTAACCTAATAATAAGAAAATGTGATTGAATGGTATATGTAGAGTTATCCAAAATGTATAGTTTAAATCCAGTCACCAGAACCTGTGTTCTTACCCCCTTCTCATCACATACTCGCAGGCTAGATTTGTGGCAGAGATATGATAGCTTTGGATACTGGTTAGGCAGTATTATTAATGCGGTAAGTATACACTTTGATTATTTTATACTTTATCCATTCCGCTGTGAGATATTTTCTGAGCTCTGATATATTTTGTATCTCTATCTTTTCTGCAGAATACCAGAGTAACCAACATGGGTTTCGATGGATTAGAATTTTGAAAAAAAATCGATCCGTCGGAATTTGGGTTGTTACATCTGGTATCAGAGCTTAAGTTTAGGATTCCTGTATAGATAATGAGTGAACATATTTGTATCTTTAAAAATATAAATATTATATATATACCTAGACCCATAAGAGGAACCCACTAGATAGAAAGAGCATAATATGATAAGAAATGGGATGTTTGTTTTGTACACTAAAGGAATGAATATGGAAATCTGAGGCCCTTACGAAATTTGGGTGGGAAGTGTACAATATGCTTTGTATGGAAGAAAGATAAATCCCATATGATTAGTAGTTTGGATTAGTGGGTTTGGCGGTAAAACCTTATAAATTGGAAAAGGTTGAAAAGAGAAAAATGGACTAGAAATATATATAGTTGAGAGAATTGACTTTGTGCGGGTGTCTAAGAAAGCCTAGAAAATTGGAAACCCGCTTTGAGTCTAACACCATTGTTAACTTTTAAGAACTTGAAATTGTAAAAGATTTGGGAAAGTGGTTTATGGTGTTTTCAAGTTTTAATCTTAAAAGTTATAGTTTTAAATATGTAAAGTACACATACTGAGTTTTATAGTAAAAAGGGGTATATTTTGTAAATAGTGATTTCTTGCGAAAATTTTGTCTAAAGTAAAATTCTCTTAGTAAAAGGTGCATATTATAGAGCATGTATAGCTCGCTAGTTTTCTTATTATATTTCATAAAATATTTTTTAGTAAAGAACTGAAATACCTATTCTTTTGACAATCATTTTTGATAAATTGTTTTAACAAGAGAATTTTGCTGGGTGGACAAAATAAGTTGTGGAAATTAAGAATAGTGTAAATGTCTGCACCTTGTAGGAAGTAACTGAACTGACCTTATAGGTAAGAACAAGTTATAAACCCGGTTGAGAAATAGTTGTCCTTATCTACTCCAGTTTTTGTTATTAGAAAAAAAAATGATTTACATTTATTTTATATATTGACATGTTTTATGGTTTGGCTAAAGTAAGTTTTCATGAGGAAAATAAAGTTTTGACACTTATAAATTTTTGGAAGAAAAATTTAATGAAAGGACAAGGTGTGTTTTGAAAGTATGTTGTGGGTAAGGATTAGTGCCTGGGGAAGAAGGGAAAAGTTTTGAAGCTATGAAGAAAATAGCGAGAATTATCTTGGAATAATAGTAAGTTCCTGTAGAATGCATAAGCATTGAAAAACTTAGGGTGTTGCTTGAAATAATTGTTGGTACACAGCTAGAACTAGTGGTGACTACTAGATAGTGGAAGGGCAAGTAAGTATTTAGAACATGTTGCTAATTTTCATGTTAGGGGTACAACCCGTTATTACATTTATTGGGATCGTTCTGTTATTTTTCTTGTTGGGTAGTTAGGGTAACACCTAAACCTATCGTGGATCCCATGGTTTGAACTTTTCTATCTGAGGGGACATAGTCCTGAGATTCTTGGCCATTGGTAGTAATTTTGTAGAGCGTCTGTTTTCTGTTTTAGTTCAATGACTAGAAGGCTTATTTGAAAACTAAACTTAGATCACATGATTAAATAAGCCAAGAGAAGAGTAATGATACAACTAAAAAGGAAACAACAAATTCAATAAAGCAGCAAACATGACAGTTAAAGAAAGACGGAAAATTCTGAGAAAAGATGAATAAGAGTACAAGTTCCCAAGATAAGACAAAAAAGAAAAGCTGCAACAAAGAGGATTTTTCTTATGTGGTTTGTGCTTGGATAGGAAATCTTTATAGATAGTTACATAAAATCCAAGTACGATTGGAAAAAGGTACATAAAAGAAAAATGGAAGATGTGAAGTTTTCCGTTTTCCACCTTTTTCTAACATAAGAAATCAAATTTGGAAAATTAGTTTTTTTCTGAAATTCAAAAAAAAATTGGTTGGTAGGATTTTGGATGCAACAATTGGATGAACTGCGCTCTTGCTCTGCAAGAATGTGGGAAATTTGGATGAAAATATATTTTATTTCAAAATACTGCATTCATGTATAACTGCCAGTATATTTAGGATGTGAGCATCATATTTTAAAAGGATTTTTGAAAATTTGCATATACATAGGAGGTACCGCTTAGGCATACATGCATTATTATGTTGTATTTCACTTTGCACAAGTGCGCAATGTTTACAAAAATTGGATGCACAAATGATGGATTTATATTATGCGAGGGGTTAGTTGTTTTTTACCCTTATCAAATTTCAGGGACGAAATTTCCTAAGGGTGAGAGAATGTAACACCCCGCATTTTATGACAATTAAATAATTAATTAATGCATATATATATATATATATATATGCATAGATATAAATATATATATGAAGAATAAAATAAAGATAATGCGAATAAAAATGTAATGCATGCATTAAAAGAAAGAAAGGGTTGGTTGCATGCGGTGTAAATATGTTGCATGCACTATTATGCATTAATAATAAAAGAGAAATAAAAGAAAAAGATTCATGCAATTGTTTAAATGAGACATTGTAACAAACATGAAAAAGAGGAATAAGAAGATAACAATAACTACCATTGTTTTATGCCTTGTTAACAATAGTCTTGGTAGCCCAGTTGGTTGGAGCATGTGACTTGCATACAAGATGTACATAGTTCGATCCCCGCCGCCATCATATTTTTGTTTTAAGGGAACGGCTGAAATAACGCACGTTCATGGGAGGAAATATATATAAACGCACATATAAGGAAAAATATACATATAAGGAAGTAAAGAAAATATATGTGTGTATATATATGAGAATATATATATGTATATATGTATATATATATACACACACAAGAGATAAAGTTCAAGACAAGGCTACAATCAGTGAAACATGGCAAGAATCAAATAACGGTGCAACACCGTTTGAATTTTAAAAATGAAACGAAAGTTGTGTGTGTGTGTATATATATGCACGTAAAATGGTCATTACAAGTTTTATATACATATAAGGGCCTTATAAATGAACATAATTCAAATCAATTCAAACTGAAGAACATACGCAGTATGTGTGTGTATGTACGTGTGTGTGTGTATAGCTGGGGTCGACCCATGTGTTGACCCACGCATAGGGGGATCGACCCCGGGTTCGACCCCAGCATAGATCTGGGCAGATTCGTTAATGTACCTGCACTGCTTCTTAACCAAGTTCAATGCTGACTCAACGCTGCGTGTAAGATAAGATCCTGAACACCTATAAATAGGCTAGCAGAGCCTAGCTAAATCTCACATTTTTGAGACAATGTTTATACTCTGCCATTCTTTCTCCTCCTAAAATCTCTTCAGAAAAAATAAGATAATTAGTTTAGGAAAATTCTGAATCAAGATCTGGAGGAAAATAATGAATATTAATTAAAAGGTGTTCAAAATCATATTCGAAGTGAGGTAATTTTCTAGATCTAGTCTATTTAAATTTTCTCCTCTTTCTTCCCTTTTTCTTTTAGTAAGAATTGTAGATCCATGGTTGCTAGGTTCTAAATTCAATTAGGAGGACTATGGAATACTAGATCTGGACCAGATCCAAGATTTGGGAAGCAAATTAGGTGGGTGGATTTAAGTTATATCATTTTTGATAATGATATATTATCGTTTGACATTCCCCGTTAATATGACATGTTGAAATGTTTAAACATATATTAGAATGATTAAAGTGACGAAATGCTAATATGACATGTTGGAGTATTAATATGCTAAGTTATTAATGTGTTGGAAAATTCATATGTTGAAATTCTTAATGTGCAAAAATGTTCATATGTCGAAATATAAACTTGTCAAAATATGTGTAGTGATTAGTGTTGTTCCAATTTCATGTTAACTTGTGACGTTTATGTATCTGGACCATTAACTGTAGAAAATTGAGGAAATTACATGTTAGTTCGTTTGATTTGAACAATTACATGATTAAATGAATACATGTTATAATAGAATTTATTGTATGTTAGAAAGAACATGCGACATAAAATGGGCTTAATATGATGACATGTAAAATATAGATTATAGTAAAAATTTGAAAGAATGAACATGCCTAAATTATATTGAAAATTTACAGTAAATAGGAAATTGTAACCGCGCTTAGACACGAGGTTAGATTATACTTGTGGTAGAAGTCTGCCCGGAACCGTCCGGCATATCCAACATCCACAGGTGGTAAACCTAATGTGAGGGGTCTAAGTGCATAAATAAACAATGTAGTAGTGCTAAGACACGAGGTTAAGTCAACTTGTGGTAGAAGTCTGCCCGGAACCGCCCGGCAAATCCAACATCCACTAGTGTAGGCTTAATGTGAGAGGTCTAGTGCATAAGTATATACACATTAAATATATGTAAATAGCAGGACTGATAAATAACATTAATTGTAATTAATGGAAATAAATGGAATTGAATGAAAAATACAACAGTAAAAAGGATTGGAATGAACGGGGAATGATAATAACCTATTATAAATAAATTACATTAATAAAAATGTTATATAATAGGTACGCTTGTCCTAGGGACAAGTGGTAATTATAACTTAGGTTATAATAAACGATAAAGAAAATGGAATAACTTATGTAGTGATATAAGTTGTACTTAATTGTAAATTAAGTTATTTGTAAGAAGAGAATCTGAAATCTACGGATGAGGACAATATAAGTTATATTTATGGAAGGGAAACTTATTAGTAAACCTTAGTTAAGAGAACTAAGTTAATAAGTAAATAACGGTAAGTGGTAGTGGCAGTATAAGCCATAATATGGAACTATGATTATAAGAAAGAAGAAGGCAAACTTATGAAATGAAATAAGTTACATTTAATCATAAATACTAAGTGACATGTTAAATAGAAAACACGTGAATCGAGATATACTTAATTACGTATTAAGTAAGAACATTTTATTAGACTATAAATAATAGTAAGAGATTGTAGATTACAGACCTTGGATCACAATCTAGAGAATAACATGTTGTGGGCATATTAATAAACTTAAATGGGTTAAGCTATATGACTGAAATTAATAAGCAAGAGGAACTTGGTAACTTGAATAAGAAGTCAATATGAATCAGAATAACCAAGTTAAATGGAAACACGATGAGGTAGAGCAAATGCATAATTGAATGTTTAGGCATAGGGTCTAATAATACATTAAACTGAGGCGCTTGAACCAGTCCATACGTTTGAGGGTGAACAACCCAACGGGGTAGATCATCGTGGTGTCATGAGGCACGAGGGGAGCGCACGCTCATATGATTATTCTATTGGCTCCGAAGGATTGGAAGGGGAAGTACGCGGCTTCTTGAGATGCGTAAGTTGCTCCTGGTAGGACTTTATGCAGTGACAGATGTTTAGATTGTGCTTGCAAAGGTTGGGTTTGCGTGTTACTACCAAGTGGGTAGGCCTTGACTACAAAACTAGCTTTGAAGTTAGAATGCTATGACGAGGTGACACTAGGGTGATTCGGCGATCGCCTCAATGGGAGGCGAGGTCAGGACCAACAAGGATAGTAGATCGCCGGATACCCGTCATCGACAACCAGTGGGATGCGAAAAGACTAGAGCTAAACCCAATAGACCATTCACCTTTCACTATCGAGGTACAGTGGTTGAGGCAAGACTCCAACTGGACGTTCAGATTGTTTATTAGGGGCAAGTCGCTTAGCTCTTGTAGTCTTTCTAGTTGAGAGAGGGGCCAAGGTTGGGCCATAGCCACCATGAAAAACTGACCCAAAGGATATCTGTGTTTTGAGGCCCTTAAAGGCAGGCTTGTACAGATATGGAAAAGCTCCCAATCGAGTTCCATGTTTCTTGTATAGACCTACCACGTAATTCGGTGCACATTAGAGGTTATGTGCGGTTAAGGAATAGAATACGATTGATGATACGTACGTGGGAAAGTATAGATACATGCATGTCTGCTCTGAGTGGTGTATCGTAGACTTGAAGGCATTACTCTGTGATGGAATTTGATTCGATCGAAGGTGGAAGTCCATACGCTTACGTATCATGTAATGATAGATATATGTGGAACGTAACATTGTTATAGAGATCCGTACGTCACTCCGGCGTAGGATGAGGGACTGCGTACATTTCTGTGGCATTACAGTGGAGACCGTGCGAGTAGGAAACCATGGGGTGTACCTTAATATTGGGGGTGACTACATATATACTGAATTAGGTTAATCCACTAGGAGTAAATGGGTACGACGTGTGTGTAAGCCTTGAGTGTTGTTAACCCAAGTAACCTAATAAATAAGAAAATGTGATTGAACAGTATATGTACGTTTATCTAAAACGTATAGTTTAAATGCAGTCACTGGAACCTGTGTTCTGACCCCTTCCTCATCACATACTCGCAGGTTAGATTTGTGGCAGAGATATGATAGCTTTGGGTACTGGTTAGGCAGTATTATTAATACGGTAAGGCTATACTTTGATTATATTATACTTTATCCATTCTGTTGTGAGATATTTTCTAAGCTCTGATATATTTTATATCTCTGTCTTTTCTGCAGGATACCAAAGAAACCAATAAGGGTTTCGATGGATTAGAATTTTGAAAAAATAATCGGTCCGTCGGAATTTGGGTTGTTACAGCAGCCGCATTTTTCATCCCCTTTCATCTCAACCCAAATCTTTTCTTTCCAGATCGTCCTCCGCTCTCTTCATACCTTCTTCTCCTAGCTTTCTTTCGGGTGGCATAGATGCTCTACCGCATGATCTAGGTATTATCCCCGCGCTTCAAAATCTACTCCCTATCCTTTCTATTTCTTTCTACCTCACGCTCCCCAGATCTTCTCTTTTTTGACAGCGTACTCACCGCTTTCCTCTCTTTTCCTTCCCCTTAACCCTAGATCCAGTATTCCTTGACTCCATTTCGGGACTTCCTTGGCTCTTTAACTTCAGTTATGCCCGTATAAATAGTTTCTCCTTTGGCTGTTTCTTTAGTAGGCTTGAATCGGTGCTAGTGTCGTTCTTGCAGGAGATTATGCTCAACACTTTCTTCTCCTTAGGCTGGTTCTCCTCCCCCTTTAGATTGGCTAGTTGCTAGTGATAGATTGATAGATTGTTGGTGCTGTTAGTGGTATGGTTTTGGGTTTCCTGCTTAGTTGGTTTTGTAGTGTTGTGTCCTGGTCGATGCTTTTTTTGGTTACGTGAGAGTGGGTGAGATCTTCTGCGTGTGTGTCGCCTCAGCTTAAATTTGGGTTTTAGAGTGCGATCATTTAGTTTGTCTTGCTTATGGTTGTTGCTTATTGTGGCTTATCCTGGATTTGGTATTGATGTACTTGTAGTGGTGCCATCTGATCTACCTTTTTCTATTGTCTTGTTGTTTCAATCTCCTGTAATCTCAGATAAGTCTGGTATTGCTAAGGGGTTTTGCTGGAGTTTTTAGCTGTTTTTCATTTATCTGGCTTAGCCATGAACCAAGCCTCCTTTCAATCTTCTTCATCTTCACTTCTTTGCTCTACTCCATGGTTCTAATGTTTTGCCTCCTATCCATATAATACTCTTGCTTGGGTTTCCCCTTCTTGTTGGTATTGTTCTTGGTTTGAGCCTTCTCGTTTTTCTAATATATGTACCATACATTTGAGTTGTGTTTAGTGCTGGGTTTGCAACGATGCTGAGTTATCTCAATTCTCTGCTCCTCAGATATGAAAGCTGTTGTATCATGTTGCTAAACACAGCCTTGGTGATGTTTTGAATATTCCAGTATTTGATATATTGGACTGCTTGGCAGCCAGCTACATAATTTAATGTTTAATGTAATGTATTATTGATATGCCACTAGTTGTACTCTATAACTAATCTCATCCTGTGTGGTGTTTGATTATAGTTTAGATAGTAGTTAGTGAAAATTATGTCTATAGCAGATAAGCAATCAGCCTATCTCCTGTTACGTCCTGTATTCATTACTTGTTATAATGAAAATGTGGTACGGTCCATAATAAAAACCAGCTGGCTTTGTGTGACACCCCACATCCGTTAATGTCACTCATTAAGAGAATGCAATAAGTTTCGTGAAGCTCATCGGTAAACAAAAACAGAAACATTACAAGATAGATATAAAATAGCAGCGGAATTGAAAACTTTTTATTAAGCACAAAACATCATGGTTCAAAACATAGTTACATCATAAGTCTGAAATACATAAACCCAGTACATCAACTTAAAATTTCTGTCTTGTACATAAATCATCAGAATACAAAAATAAAAGAAGCATAATTCCCAAAACATAGCCATAGTAGAGAGATATGAAACCAAGCAGTACATCTAGGCAGCTCCAAGCAAGATGAAAGCAGAATCATGATCAAGCTTGCGTATTCCCACCCTGAGAACCATAAGGGGGAAACGAAAAAGAAAGAAGAGGAAATAAAATGGTTTAGACATAAAGTCTGGCAAGTCCAGTTACTTTTAGCATATAAATAAGTAAAAGTATCATGACAGGCATATAAAGTGGATAAGAGAGATAACATCATAAATGGCAGGTATGTCAAGGTAAAAATAATAAAAATGATAGAGTATATTGCGCTTCTCTAGTACTTTCCATTTCTCTGCACCAATACTAGTATAACCAGAATGAGATTATCCCAACAACTATAAGATGGTAGACTTAGGCGTACTTCTAGTGAGAGGTTTTACCCCCCTACAATAATAGGTATCCTAACATACCGGAGTTAACCCTAAGGATAATAACGGGCTCCTAAACATACCGGAATCTAGATGTACCCTAATTACTACCCCAATCGATCGACTCCCTACTCCGTAGATACCTTGGTTGGCCCTATAGTAGGATGTATCGCTTCCTAAAGTGGCGACCCTTTGTTTTTGGGATGTACACAACCATATCTATAGGTGTCACGACATCTAAACATCCTCTACCGAAACCATGCACACACGTGACCCCGTCGGAATGCGTCGCCCACACCGTCCCCCACATTTGGATCTCTTACAATTGGCCCAGTAAGCGTGCCCCAACTCCGACCTGGTTCGGAGTACTCGTTTGATACCTTAATTAGGGTTACTGACTGAAACAGGTCCTGCACTCAAGATGATACAAGCTTCCCCTACGCTTGCATCCCCACTACTACGTTTTCCACAGGATATGCCATACCAGAGTAAAAAGATTGTATAACCCCATAGGTTAAGTTTGTGGGCCTGTATATAAATATTACCCACCAACCCAAGATATACTTAACTGTCCCACTGTTTAATACAATTTTACATAACCCCTACTCAAGTTAACATATTCATCCAATCGCTATGGATTCAACTAGGTTAAGTATCCAAGTTTATTACCATATTCATTTATGGTTATAATGTACTATACCTCCCATATTAAGTCTACAACTTGTGGATGTTGGATATGCCGGGCGAGTTCGGCCAGACTTCTTCCACAAGTCGGACTTAACCTCGTGTCTTAGCATGTCACTTGTTTATGCACTTAGACTCCTCACATTAGATTCATCACTTGTGGTCGCTGGATATGCCAGTTGGTTCCGGGCAGACTTCCACCACAAGTGCAATCTAACCTCATGTCTTAGCACAGTTACAGTTACTACTATAGTAATTCTAGGCATTTCAACTATTAACCAACTATTCCTATGTCATTATAGGTTTTATTGCCCCTTTTTCCCAAGACATATTCATCGTGTATCGTATGCCCCCAAATTCAGATCTTTTATCAAAGTTTGGTTTATGCCCCAAATTCATATTAATGTATTTCATTCAATTTATGTCCAAATTTCGCAATACAAGTTATGCCCCAATTTTAACGTTTTCCCCTCGTTCCCAATTTAACGCGTTCACATATTTCAGCAACATGCCTAGGCTCGAAGGTAGTCTGGCTATAAAATTAAAAGGGAAAAGAAGAAGGGAAGAGAACAGAAATAAACATAACAAGAAGATTGACATATGATGACAGAAATAGGCATAGCAACTAATAAATATACAGTGACAAAGTTGGGCATAGTGACAAGATAGGAATATAGGAACAGATCTGATGAACGTGTGATAGTAGAACTGATTCTAACGTAACAGGGACATCATAATCAAGCATGATAAGATCTAAACAACGAATTAGATCAATAAACAATGGAAGATCTGACATGATAAATAGTCATAGGCTTAGATCTAGTTCATAGTCATGTCAGAATAACTTAGATGCACAGGTTATAGCAGACCTGATATGATTCAAATAGTCATAGGCTTAGATCCAAGTTATAGTCATGTCAAAATTAGCTTTTAAGTATTTAGATCTAAAAATAACGTAGACTCACCATGATTGGATCTAAGAAATAAAAGAAAGATTGCAGATATTAAATCACACGTCTCTAAACTTGAATGACTTGATTGTTGAAGAAGAAAAGCTATTTCAATCTAGGTAGAGACAACATCTAGTCCTCCATTGTTTTTGTGTGAATAGAACAACGAGAATGGGGTCTTATTTATAGCCTAGTGTTCACGAATCTAGTCAGAAAACAATTCCACGTTCACAGAAATGTTTCTGGTTCGGATGTGGGGGTTGTCGACATGGGTGTCGACACAGCCCTTGTGGTGTTGACCCATGGTCGACACCCCTAGGGTATGTCGACCCCCAATGGGTCCGATTTCCTCCCAGATCTCCAGCTTCTGATTTTGAACGGTTTTGACTTGTTATGTGTATATATATATATATATATATCTTATGCTTATACAAACTTTAAACCTTAATATCTTCTTCATACGTTGTCTGTTTTACGCAAACCAGGTGCCTATTTTGACCAAAATTCCGAGATGAAAGCAATGGCGCAGTCCGTTTCACTTAATTCTGAATATTTAATTAAGTATTCTTTAATTTATCATCTTTAGTGTTGTCAAAATTAAGGGGTGTTACATTCTTCCCTACTTAAAGGATTTCATCCCCGAAATCTCCAAGTTAAGAAGAATGTATATCCTAACATCCACATCCATCTACTCATCCACCAATCATAGGCATCCATTGTCCTACAAAAAATAAATTCTAATGCTTATATGAACATATGCAAAGATGTCTGTATATATGCATCCACGAGCAACTATTAGCAAACACTTGCATCCGTTTGTATCCATCAAACATAACATGTCTCAAACACATGTTTACATCCATGGGATTCCTACCTAAAGGTCGAAGATTCGATCGATAGGATATACTTAAATGATAGAAACAAACATGAATAATTTTTTTGGAAAGGAAGTTAAGAACATACCCTTGAAAAGAAAAGGGTACGAAGTGCGAATCTTGACTTCGGTCTCCCAAGTTGCATCCTCTTGGTTGTCTCCCCATTGACCTTTCATTAACTTGATTTTTGTTGTGTAGCTTCTTATCTTCTGATCCAAGAACACGGGTAGGTACTCGCCTAACTGTCGCCTCCTGTTCCACCTCTACTTCTTCAAGTATACTCGACTCTACTACTTCTGTAGTATCATGCAAGCACTTCCATAAATGAGAAATGTGGAAAACATCATGAACTTCGGACAGTCTCTCTGATAGCTTTACTCTATAGGCCATTTGGCCAATCCATTCTGTTATGGGAAATGGCCCTACAAATCTTGGTGCCAATTTCCCTACAGATCCAAAGCGAACCACATTCCTTAATGGTGATAACTTAATGAAAACGATGACTTCCACCTCAAATTCAATGTCATTCCTTCTCCTATCTGCATAGGATTTTTGCCTATCCAGAGCGGTCTTTGTTCGTCGTCTGATAAGATCAATCTTTTCGGACGTTTCTCTAACCATATCTGGACCAAGTAGAAGTCTTTATGTGGACTCCCACCAACAAGTCGATGATCTACAAGGTTGTCCGTATAATGCTTCAAAGGGCTCCATGCCAATGCTAGCTTGATAATTGTTATTGTAAGCGAACTCTGCTAAAGGAAGATGCTCTTCCCAAGTCCCTCCGAAGTCTAAGATACACAGCCTTAAAAGATCCTCAAGAACTCTATTCACCCTTTCTGTTTTTTCATCGGTCTGAGGGTGATAAGCGGTACTCAAACACAATTGTGTACCTAATGCTTCTTGCAAGATCCTCCAAAATTCAGTAGTGAAAATGGGGTCATGATCACTTACGATACTGGAAGGTACTCCATAAAGACGGACTATCTCACACACGGAAACTGCTGCCAACCATGTCGTCGTCCTCTTACTCTTAACTGGAATGAAATGAGCGCTCTTAGTATGTCTGTCTACTACAACCCAAATATTGGTGTTGCCTTTCCTTGATCTAAGCAAACCATCGATGAAATCTATAGAGATGCTCTCCCACTTCCATTGTGGAACCTCCGAAGGATGAAGTAAACCACCGGGCTTCTTTTGCTCAGCTTTGACTTGCTGGCAAATCAAACATTGAGAAACAAACTCCGCTACATCTTTCTTCATCCCAGCCTAAAAGAAAACCCTCTTCATATCTCTATACATCTTATCACCGCCTGGATGAATAGTCATCTTAGAATGATGGGTTCCTCTAGGACTGTCTTTAAAAGACTCCCAACTCGGGGAACACAAAGCCTTCCATCTCATCGCCACCATCCTCTATCATATGTGGAATATCTACTGAGGTGACTAGAAGTCTCCCCTCTACTGAGCGTATCCAAGATGTCTAAAATCTGTGGATCCTCTCACTGGGAAGCTCCTATCTGATCCATAAGAGTAGGCCGCACTTCCAGTGATGCTAATAAGTCAGGCAAAAACTCGGTGGAGGGTCTAAAGTCAAAAGTCGATATAAACTCCAAGCTTTTCCTCTCCGCAAATAGAGGAATTAAGGCCATCCTCTTCCTACTCAGTGCATCCGCCACCACATTGCCGTTACCAGGGGTATAAGCAATTTCAAAGTCATAAGATGCTAGGAACTCCATCCACCTTTGTTGTCTTAAATTAAGATCCTTCTGTGAGAACAAGTACTTGAGAGATTTATGATCGGTGTACAACTCGAACTTCTCTCTAAGAAAATAATGGCGCCAAGTCTTAAGCGCGAATACTATGGAAGCTAGCTCTAAGTCATGGGTAGGGTAGTTCTTCTCATGAACTCTTAGCTGTCTACCTCCATAACATACCAGCCTTCCCTCTTGCATCAAAACTGCACCAAGCCCTGTACCACATGCATCAATGTATACTGTAAATACTTTGTTTCCATCAGGCAATGTCAAGACTGGGGCTGTTGTCAGAGCCCTCTTTAATCGCTGGAAAGCAACTTCACAAACTATATCCCACGAAAACGTCAAATTCTTCTTCGTCGGCTTGGTGAGTGAGGCTGATATCTTTGCGCAGTCTGTAATGAACTTCCTATAATAGCCTGCTAATCCCAGAAAATTTCTCACCTCTGTTGCATTCTTTGGGATCTGCCAACCTTGAACTACAACTACCTTTGCGGGATCTACTGCTATCTCATCATTAGAAACCACGTGCGCTAGAAATCTCACCTCTTTTCTCCAAAAATGACATTTGGAGAACTTTGCCTTAAGCTAGTGCGGACGGAGAGTTTTCAAAACTTCTCTCAAATGTTTGACATGCTTTTCCTCGCTCTTCGAGAGAATTAAGATGTCATCAACAAAGACCACAACAAACTTATTTAGAAACTCCCGAAACACCCTACTCATCAAATCAACAAAATAGGTGGGTGCATTCGTCAACCCAAAAGGCATAACGAGCCATTCAAAGAAACCATCTGGAGTCATAAAAGCAGTCTTATTTATACAGTCCTCGTCTACCCTCAACTGATGAAACCCCATAGCCAGGTCTAACTGAGAGAAAACTGATGCATCAACAAGCTGGTCAAATAGATCATCTATCCTCAGAAGTGGGTGCCTGTTCTTCTTAATGAGTTTATTCAACTCCCTATAGTCCACACATAAGCGAAGCGAACCATCCTTTTAGTTGCGAATACCACCGGAGCACCCCATTCATATATGCTTGCCTGATAAACCCTTTCTCAAGCAGCTCCCCTACTTGCTTGCTAAGCTCCCTCCTTTCTTTTGGAGCCATATGGCACACAGGCAATGCAACTGGCTTTGCATTGTCTACCAATTAAGTATATACGAAAATCAATCTCGCTCCTCGGAGGTAATCCCCAAACCTCATCGAAAACATCAGAATACTCATGGACTACTGGTGCAGACTGCAGATCATCGATAGATGCATCAAGTGACTCTAAGAAACTAAATATGATAGACCCCTTTGGGTCATAAGAAATCTCGAGGGTCCTCCCATGGAAAGTCAAAAGTCTAACGACCCTCCTCTCATAATCCAGAATGGCACCATACATGGCTAGCCAATACATCCCTAGAATCAAACCATAGCCTATGAAACCAATCATATATTCGTCGCACTCAAACTCGACGCCTAACATAAATTCTCAAACCCCAACAAATCATGGACAAATGAGTCGTACCACCAATTGGGTTTGAGACAACAATGGGATCCACTACCATACTAGTATTAAGGTGCAGACACTCAACCACAAATCATATATAAATGAATGTGAAGCACCAGAATCAAAAAGAGTTCTAACTGGATGATTAGAAAGATAAATCAAACCTTCAAATGAAACTTTCCTACCTCTATCCGAAGCACTGGTCATTAGAGCATGAACCTACCCTCCAGAAGCTCCTGCCCTTTGACCTTGTCCTTTCTTCTTCGGGCACTCCTTAGAAGAGTGTCCGACCTCTCCACAACTGAAATAAGCATTCTTCCTTCTTTTGCAGTCTTTGATGAAATGACCCCCACGTCCACAATTATGGCACTTCCTCTTATCCTTACCTTTGTCATTCTTTCCGCCCTTCATTTGTTGTTATTGTTGTCCCTTCTTAGACTATACTATCTTGTTTTGTGTTTCCTCCACCTTAGCTTCTTTCTTTTCATCTTTATCTTCCTCATGCATCAATGCCAAATCAACCAGCCTTTCAAAAATTGCTCCCAACGGAATATGGGACATAGCTTACCCGTGGAGGGGTTCATTCAGTCCTTTAGCAAACCGCAAAGCTTTCTTATGCGGGGTATCCACTAGCTCCAACCCAAACCTTGCTAGTCGGTTGAATTTGTAAACATACTCTTTGACAGTCATGCCTCCTTGCTTGAGTGCCAGAAACCTTTCCATTTGCATGCTTTTCTCAGCTTGAGAAAGACTTCATTTCAAACCTCTACCGAAAATCATCCCAAGTCTCCACTGGATGCCATGCTTGCATCACTTCTCACTAGAATGAAGCCTCATCTTTCAGCAGCCAAGCGGCTAACCGAATCTTCCTACGATCGTCAACTTCAAAAATTCCAAACAAGTCCTCCGTCTCTTTAAGCCAATTCCTTGCCTCTATGAAATTTTCGGTTCCTCGGAATGGCTTTCCACCCATAGCACAGAAATCTTTGCAGATCTTAGAGAAATTATCTGCTCATAGAGGAGGAGGAGGAGGAACATCGGGTGCACCCGGGGGAGGAACGTTTTCTTGGCCACCAGCGGGCGTCGTGGCCTCTAGATACCTACGGAACCAGCCTGGTATCGTAACGCCCTCAGGAATATAAGGTTCCCCAGACATACTGAAAAGAAAAGGAAGAGGGAATCAAATAGAGAATAGAAAGATATTACATATGGCTTTTGGGAATACGTTTTTCAAAACAGAATTTTCTTTTGAAAATGCTTTCTTTTAAAACCTTTTTGAAAATAATTTTCAAAAATCTTTTATTCGATCTGGTAACCTTCAGCTCTGATAGCAAATGTGACATCGTACATCTGTTAATGTCACTCATTAAGAGAATGCACTAAGTTTCGTGAAGCGTTATAAGTAAACAGAAACAGAAACATTACAAGATAAATATAAAATAGCAGCAGAATTTAAAACTTTTTATTAAGCAGAAAACATCATGGTTCAAAACATAGTTACATCATAAGTCTGAAATACATAAACCCATTACATCAACTTAATTTTTTTTATCTTGCACTTAAATCATCAGAGTAGAAAAATAAAAGAAGCATAATCCCCAAAACATAGCCATAGTAGAGAGATATGAAACTAAATGGTACATCTAAGCAGCTCTAAGCAAGATGAAAGTAGAATCCTGATCAAGCTTGAGTATTCCCACCGTCCGAACCTGGGGGGGAGATGGAAGAGAAAGAAGAGGAAACAAAATGGTTTAGACATGAAGTCTGGCGAGTCCAGTTATATGAATAAGTAAAATTATCATGACAGGCATATAAAGTGGATAAGAGAAATAGCATCATAAAAGGCAGGTATGACAAGGTAAACAGGATAAACATGATAGAGTATATTGCGCTTCTCTAGTACTTTCCCTTTCTCTGCACCAATACTGGTATAATCAGAATGATATGATCCCAATAACTATAAGATGGTAGACTTAGGCATACTTCTAGTGAGAGGTTTTACCCTATGCAATAACAGGTAACCCAACATATCGGAGTTACCCCTAAGGATAATAACGGGATCCTAAACATACCGGAGTCTAGACATAATCTAATTACTACCCCCAATCTATTGGCTCCCAACTCCGTAGATACCCTGTGCTGGCCCCACAGTAGGATGTATCACTTCCAAAAATGGCAACCCTTCGTTTTCAGGATGTGCACAACCATATCTACAGGTGTCACGGCGTCAAAACCTCCTCTGTCGGACACATGCACGCACATGACCCCGTCGAAATGCGCCGCCCACACCGTCCCCCACATTTGGATCTCTTACAATCGGGCCAGTAAGCGTGCCCCGACTCCGACCTAGTTTGGAGTACTCGTTTGATACCTATATATGGGTTACTGACTGAAACAGGTCTCACACTCAAGGTGATACAAGCTCCCCCCTATGCTTGCATCCCCACTACTAGGTTTTCCATAGGTTATGCCATACCAGAGTAAAAAGATTGCATAACCCCATAAGTTAAGTTTGTGGGCCTATATATAAATATTACCCACCAACCCAAGATATACTTAACCCTTCCACAGTTTCATACAATTTTACTTAACCCTGAGGATTCAACTAGGTTAAGTATCCAAGTTTATTACCATATTCATTTATGGTTATAATCTATTATACCTCCCATATTAAGTCTACAACTTGTGATGCTGGATATGCCAGGCGGGTCCGGGAAGACTCTTAGCAAGTCACGTGTTTATGCACTTAGACCCCTCACATTAGATTCACCACTTGTAGTCGCTGGATATGCCGGTTGGTTCCGGGCAGACTTCCACCACAAGTGTAATCCAACCTCGTGTCTTTGCGCGGTTACAGTTTCTAATTACTGTAATTCCAGGCACTTCAATTATTAACCAGCTATTCGTATGTCATTATAGGTTTTCATGCCCCTTTTTCCCAAGTCATATTCATTATGTATCGTGCCCCAAATTCAGATCTTTTATCAAAGTTTGGTTTATGCCCCAAATTCATATTCATGTATTTCATTCAATTTATGTCCAAATTTCGCAATACAAGTTATGCCCCAATTTTAATGTTTTCCCCTCGTTCCCAATTTAATGCATTCGCATATTTCAGCGGTATGCCTAGGCTCGAAGGTAGCCTGGCTATAAAATAAAAAGGGAAAAGAAGAAGTTAAGAGAACAGAAATAAACATAACAACAAGATTGACATATGATGACAAGAATAGGCATAACAACTAATAAACATACAGTGACAAAGTTGGGCACAGTGACAAGATAGACATATAGGAACAGATCTGATGAACATGTGATAGTAGAACCGATTCTAACATAATAGGGACATCATAAACATGCATGATGAGATCTAAACAATGAATTAAAATTAATAAACAATGGCAGATTTGACATGATAAATAGTTATAGGCTTAGATCTAGTTCATAGTCATGCCAGAATAACTTAGATACACAAGTTATAGAAGATTTGATATGATTCAAATAGTCACAGGCTTAGATCCAAGTTATAGTCATGTCAAGATTAAATTTTAAGTATTTAGATCTAAAAATAACGTAGAATCACTATGATTGGATCTAAGAAATAGAAGAAAGAATGCAGATATTGAATCACAGATCTCTAAACTTGAATGACTTGATTGTTGAAGGAGAAAAGCTATTTCAATATAGGTAGAAACAACATCTTGTCCTCCATTGTTTTTGCGTGAATAAAACAATGAGAATGGGGTCTAGTTTATAGCTTAGTGTTCACGAATCTGGTCAGAAAACAAGTCCACCTTCACAGAAATGTTTCTGGTTCGGATTTGGGGGGTGTCAACATAGGTGTCGACACCTCCTTATGGTGTCGACCTATGGGTCGACACCCCTAGGGTATATCGACCCCCAACGGGTCTGATTCCCTCCCAGATCTCCCACTTCTGATTTTGAACTGATTTGAACGGTTTTGACTTGTTATGTGTATATATATATATATATCTTATGCATATACAAATTTTAATCCTTTACATCTTCTTCATACGGCGTCCGTTTTACGCAAACCAGATGTCTGTTTTAACAAGAATTCTGAGACAAATGCAATGGCGCAGTCCATTTCACTTAATTCTGAATATTTAATTAAGTATTCTTTAATTTATCATTTTTAGTCTTGTTAAAATTATAGGGTGTTACACTTTGCCAAAAAATTCATTTAGGTGTCCCATTTGAATGAAGGCTTAGCAATTCACAAGGGTAGATAATTTAGCTATCGTTATTCTGTAATGACATTCAAGTTATAATACAATTTTTTTTTTACACAATGTAGACCTATAAATCTACACACAGTTTATCGGCCATTAGATAAAAGTATTAAAATTAACTACCTTATAAACATGTCCATAATAATATAATAGAAGGAATGGGTTATGTCATGCTTAATAGTATCCAAATAATGAAATTCAATTTAACTAGAAGAATAAGGTTTTATTTTATTTTAAATGTCATCAATATTTTATTCAATCATAGTAGAATGAAGAAGTATTCTTCTAAGAATATATCCACAGAACAAACAATTAAGTTATAGGAAATGATGATTTATTTTGCTAATATATGTCTATGCATTCTATTCTACCAAGCTATAGCAGAGCAACATTTTACTCTGCTAACTAGTGTCATAAGTTACATATATAATATTATTTAAGTCCTTAGTGACACTGATAAAAGAATCCCTTATGTTCAAACTATCCTTAAAAAAGAAATTTCTTTAAAATAGTTTTTTTGGCAAGGTCAATCGGTCTTTATAGCGGGCCGTCTACTTTTTCATTACAGGAAGTAATAAATACATACAAGATCCTAGAGTCAGGCTGGATTTCGAACCACTAAATTGTAAAACTACTCTAGTTAGAGATTTGGAGTTAGGCTTTCTTTCCTAAACCACAAAAGCACCATGAAGGGTGAACATTCAAAATCCACATTGGGTGTGAAACAATCAAGATCACAATGAAAGCACAAGGCTATCACAATACAACCACCTAACTCTACACAAGGAGTGAAAATTACAAGTTATCGAAAACTAAGCAGCAAATGACTATCACAAGTTAATTTCCAAACTCCATACAGGGAGTTAATCCTCACAAAGTAACTCGCTACCTACTTCTAACAAAGACTGAAGATAATCAAACATCACCAAAAGCTAAGAGGCATCAATGTCCAAAATACAGCTAGACTGGAGTCTAAAGCAACCATACATATAACCAAACAGACATAAAGTAAAGGATAGGAGCAACACAAAACCAACAACTCAGCAACCTAAGATGATGCACTTAATTGAATACAACCACTCGCCTAATTAAGAAATTCTAAGAAAAATCAACCAAATACAACTAAAAGATGACCATAGCCCTATTAACCACCAACCACTCATAATAAATAACTCGGGGTACTAGTCTAACATCCAGCACATCGATTCCTCGATCTATAGTTGAAATTTGAACTAACGGAGGTGGCTTGCCTTTCAAAACAAGATTAAATACACCAAATAAGCAGAGGATCATGGACAGAGGATTGCAGCCAATTTAGGTAGTCGCGATAGTTAAAATCTTGAAGTTGAAAAAGTTAGGGATAGAAATAAAATTAAGGAACTCAAGCAGTTTCTGGCAGGATGAAAAGTGGCGTTATTAGGGTTTGCGAGAGTAGGGGAGGCTACAGTAGACTGAAAAGGCAAGGAAAAGCGAATTGATATGCGAAGATGTTAATGCCTCTAGGTAGTAGAGATGGAAAACAAGAGAAATTGTAAACAAGAAGAGGAGGAAGAGCATCTAGGACCACAAGGGAAAAGCTAGGGTAAAGATGAATTGAATTAGAGAAAAAGAAAGGAGTTGCGGATGGTTTAGATAAATGAGTGGAAACGAACGATATAAAAAGAAAAGAAGCAGAAGAAAATTAAAGGAGCCGACGGATAACCTTAGTCCCCATTGGAGAGCTGGAAGCTCCTTTTTAACAATATTACTTTTTATAGCATTCCCAGCAGTGCGAATGCTCTTATTGGTGGGAGCGATCCCCACTTTAACATACGAACTCGCGTTGTAGCAACGTGGCTACCGACATTAGTTCGCGCTGTACCGTTGTAGCAATGTGGAGTATTGTAGAAGAATTTAATAGGATTTGTTATCTATTTAGGCGTTTATATATTTTAGGCATTTATTTTGATATAATATTAATTTTTAAACTTGTTTAGTTGATATTTGTGTTTAGTTGTTTATTTTTGTATGGATATGGTAAACGTTTATCAAAAATAAAAAAAAGCAATAAAACCAGAGACATAATCACTTAATAAACTTTAAACAAATCCAAAAACTCAAAATGAAAAACAAGCTACGTTGATTCGACTTCGAAAACAAAAATAACCCTATAAACTCAAACTAAAACAAACTAAAAAACCCCAGACAAACATTGATACTCGAAACCAACCAAGCAAACTAAAATATGAAAACAATACTCCAGAAGCAATCCCATTGAATTCTTCTATATCCCAGAACTCCCCTCCTCGTCTCGATACCATGTTGAGCTCTCAAAATGCTATGTTTTTTGGCTAAAACATGCTCTAAAAACTCACCATAAAGATGAGAAACATCTTTTTCTAGATACTCTCCATCTTCCTTTTCACGTAAACGTCTTTCATGTACCTTCTTCAATTTAGTTCTCTTTTGTCGAGCTCTAGTTCTTTCTGCATCCTATTGAACCTGTAATTCTAAGACTCTTAATTTTTTCTCTTTCAGCTTTACTCGTTCTTCTTTTTTTGACGTAGTTGCTAACGAGATATCACTTAGTAGCATAGTTAGTCTTTCACTTGCCATTGTCAAATCACTTAACTCCTTGATTTTCAACAATGAATGCTTGGATTTTATTCCTTCGGGACGATTGTTAACTCCACCATACATCATTCCCAAAGTTTGAGGCAACATATTGTTATTATTTCCATCTATGTCTACCGATATTGGAGATTCACTTGAATTAGCAAGGGATGTATCCATATAGGGTTTTGAAGCTACGCTTCTCAAGTTTGATGCTTCAGTATCTTCGTGGTTAATATCCACCGGTTTCGGCAGAGTTTCCCAACTAAGCATCAATAAAGAATTTGAAAAGCTTCTTGAGCAATAAAGTCACTATTGTATGTATCACGATAAAATAATATGTTATCGTAATCTTTCATCAAGTCTCTATATGTTTGCCCACTTCTTAGTCTGTCTCATCTTTGCTCTGTTATTTCTTTGTATTTGGTATACATACCATTCAAGTTATATTATATTGTCTTTATGCTATCAAGCGATCGTTTTATGTAGCATTCAGGGTCCTGGTTGTATATCTCGTTTATTCTTAGGTAGAAGAACTACCCAGTCGATTGACCTGATGAAATGATGGATGCTTTTACTCAAGCATTGGCCAACCCCTTATAGTCGTGTGCTCTCAACGTCTTGATACTATGTGTACTTGCATCCACATATTCCACACCTTGAGAATCCCTATGTTCTCGTTGAACGTATACTTTTTTCCTTCCTTTTCTCTTTTTCGATTGTAGTTGCAGCTGTATTTGTTTCTTTGGTTGTTTCTGAAGGAATAAGCATAGGTTGTGAACAAAACATGATCAATTTTAAAGGAAATCAGTTGTACATGTTACCAAATTATTGTGCGAAATTAAATTGGTTAATTAACTGACTTTGTTGTGGAGTAATAAACTGCATTGGATTCATTTGTAGAGCTCGCTTGTGGAGCTTCAGATTGTGATAGAAAACTTCTGAAGTTTGCCAGATTGTCATTATACAAGTCAGCATTATGGTTGTTGTTTGAGTTTGCCATTAAAAGGTTATTGTTTTTGATTTAGTATAAATGGATATTTATAATTACTAAGGATCCATATACTATACAATGTATATATAAACACTCCTCTTGCTTAATATTATTATTGAAATTGAATGGCCAGCTTAAGTTATAATTGTATTGTCCAGTCTAGTCTTTTTCACCTCTAAAAAAGTCTAGTCCTGTCATTTTCCATCTATGCACACTGTCATACTTTGTTGAGTACCGTGGTAATAATTGTCAGCTTTATCGATTATCGTGAAAACAGTGGTCAACTATATCGATTGTTGTGAAAGCAGTATATAGCTTTATCGATTGTTGTGAGAACATTAACCAGCTTTATTGACTGTCGTGAAAACTATGTCAACTTTATCGGCTACCATGAAAATAATAGCCAGCTTAATCGACTGTTGTGACAACTGTTGTCAACTTTATCTGTTGGCGTGAAAACAAGAGCCGACTTTATCGACTGTCATGACAACTATTGTCAACTTTTTTGGCTGTTTTATCGACTGTCGTTACACTTTTTGTCAACTTTATCGACTGTCGTGGAAACATTGGCCAGCTTTATTGACTTAGTTGAAAACTATTGTCAACTTTAGCAGATGCCGGGAAAATAGTAGCCAACTTTATTTATTATATTGGCTAGACCTACTTTGTTTATTTATCTATGAAACTTCTAATCATCAAATCGTAAAATTTTGATCTACTATATATATGACTGCAAATCATGTACTTAGGTATATAATTTACGGTGACATATGAAACGTGGACTCTATCAGACTTTCTTGTACTAGTAAAAGTGTACATTCAAGCAGATACACTTCAATGGAAGAAGAGATTGATCAAGATATGTAGCTGACCCTCAACAAAGCGTATAACAAGTATTCAGATTGTAGACCAATACAAAGCGTACTAGCAATGAGAAGTGTATTCACATTGTTTACTAGAACATATGAAATATATCGTAATATAATAGCCAATGTAAAGCAGGAGGTCATTTTCAAGCAAATGCGTTCAACATATAACTCACTGTGACGGCCCGGAAATCCGTACTATCTGAGTTAACTAAAACAACACACGTCCAACCCAATTAACATAGAATTACGAGTTATTATGGTTAATAAAAAGAAATAGATAGAAGATAGAACAAAGAGAACATCAGAATCTCACAGTGGGACAAACAAAATATATTATATAATATGACCTTTGAAATACAAAACTTGTGTATTAGATATACATACCATCATCAGAGTATAATACAACATTTGATACAGCGGAAATAACTCTAAAATATCTAACGGTTAAGCCTCATGCTTCAAGCTCCTCCAAGTGTATCTGTAAAAGCCTAAAATACTTGACATTCCGTACGAATTTGGGCATCCAAGAGTTTAGGGGAACATAAACAAAGTAAACTCTAGGTCAATCATGGGACTGGTGTGAGTAAACTCCAACGATATTGTTTAACTTTGAAAAACCTTTGAAAGAAAAGGATAATAGTAAGACCATTCCACACATAAACATTGACGGTTTTTACCTTACTATAACCCAAAACGTTTCTGATATCAAAATCCAGTGATATTATAATAATGTATAATCAAATAAATAACCATATAGTAGAACGCTTGCATCTCACGCTCTACATACATAGTATAAAATCAAAAACCGCAGGGCACTTATTGGAGATTGGATTCCAACTATGACAAGGTATAGGATCACCTCCCGGTCAGTATACTCTATGTAACACCCCACTCCCGCTATGATCACTCACTAAGGGAATGCCATAGCATCGGTGGAGTATTTTAGTGAATATAGAACAGAAAAATTACAACAAGACAGATATAAATAGTACTTGAAATTTTAAAACATCATCTCATAACAGCGGAAGTAAAACATGTCTGGTTACATCATAAAACCACAATAAAGGTCAAGTACAATATCCATCAAAATAAAGAAGTACATAATCCCACTCTCATACAATAGCCAAACAAAAGAAAAGATAACTGGATAACTGGAGCTTTACATCTATCCAAGCTCCTAAAGACTGGAACAGCAATCCGATCAAGCTCCACTACTGCTAGGATCCACCGTAGGACCTGAGGGTTGGGAAAAAGATAAAAACAACAGGGTCAGACATAAGTCTGAGCGAGTCCTATAACTTTAACAATACAATCGTTAAAGTAACCAGAGAAGACATAAACTGATATACGGTAACATATAGGGATGAATGGCTACCCTAAGCAGTCAACTAAACGAAGATAAAGGATAAAGACGCATCTACCCTCCCTAAGGTAAATTACTAAACTGCACCACACCAGTCGTTCCTAACTTAAAGGTTGATCCCACCCAAGGACATATAAAATTTACTAATTAGTACCTGCGTACCCCTAGGTGACCAAGTAGGCGCCACGGGGCCCTACAATCCACTAGGTGTACACACTACTTCCCATTCGATCGGCTCCCTAATGTAGATACCCGTGCTGGCCCCACCGTGGGATGTATCATTCCCCAATGTGGCAACCTGATGAAACTAAAGGTGCACGGCTTATATCTACTCGATGCAACAACGGCTTACCTACCAGCCCGGGCCCACTCACGCATATGAAGCCCGTTGGACTTGCGTTGCCACCGCTAACCCGTTTGCCTCTTACAGTCAAGCCCAGTATGCGTGTCCCGTCCTCGACATGGGTCGAGCCCACAAAGATACGTATGGGTTACTGGTTGAAATGGGCCTCCACAAGCTACCCACCTAAGCTTGTCCCTTTTTCTAGTATATCCCACTTAACCCTTTAATCATGTTTTAATTACATGTTCTATTTTGGTTAAGTATTCTAATCGTATTTTCTATTGCCACCCAAGGCAACCACTAGATTTTCTCATGCCACCCGAGGCACCCACTTAACCCCTCATGTCCCTCTACATGCTAATATGGTTAAGTGTTTCTTAATTAATTAATTAAGAACGTAACCTTTGTAAAGACCTCTCACATTAGACTGTCTTTTATGACCGCTGGTTAAGCCGGTTGGGTCCGGGCAGCCTTATGTCATAACAGAGTCTAACCTCGTGTCTTTACATTAATTACGTATTTAGTTTGTGCCTAAGACCTCTCACATTGGGCTAACATTTGTAGCAACTGGTTAAGCCGGTTGGGTCCGGGCAGTTTTACGCTACAACTGAGTCCAACCTCGTGTCTTAGTCAATTAATTACACCTAATTAATCACCCTCATAATTTTATATTAATTATCCCTAATTAATCAAGTTTTCTTAACATGGGTAGACCTAACTTAATAGGTAAATTCCCATGGGGTAGACCTAACTCAATAGGTAAATTCCCAACACATAGTATGGGTACACCTAACCAAATAGGCAAATTCCCATACTATGTTTATTTATTTTGTGTTATGCATAATTATATTAATTTCACACAATCTTATTAACTTATGCATTTAATTACCCCATCGTTCCCACGTAATTTCGTTCATGATATAACACATATAAAAGGTGTCAACTTGCATATGAATGAACATGTTTCAAAGGTGCCATCTTGCATATTAACAAACACATAACTTGCATATGAACTTGCATAACATGTCACATAACTTGCATATAATATGTCACATAACTTACATATTCATTTTGCATAACAAACTTGCATATTAGCTTATAGACTTGCATAATGTGTCATCATGAACTTGCATATTAATAAACATGTAACTTGCATATTTACATACATGTAACTCGCATATTAACAAACATGTAACTTGCATATAAAGAAACATGTAACTTGCATATTTACATACATGTAACTTGCATATTAACAAACATGTAACTTGCATATTAACAAACATGTAACTTGCATATTTACATACATGTAACTTGCATATTAACAAACATGTAACTTGCATATTAACAAACATGTAACTTGCATAGCATATTACCATGAACTTGCATAACATGCATATGATTACATAGCCCACAACTTGCATATTTAGCATCATGCAAACATAACATACATCATATTAAACTTGCATAAGCTTACATACTCAACATGCATAAACATAAGATTAATGCTAACATCATATCATATGATTCAAAGCTCATTAACCCACATACAAAACCATAAATCTCATCACATCTCATCTAATTAGTTTACCAAAAGATCATCAAAGTGATAGAAACTCACAACTAGCAACTTTGAACACCAAATGAAGAAGATTAAGATGCTAAGAAGGGATTAGAAGTTGATTAGAGAGTGATTAGTATGCAACCCTCTTCATAAAATTAGTGGAGGCCATGAGAGCTAGCATTTTGCCATAGTTTAGTCACTAGGTTTAATTATGAATGAATTAGGGTAGGTTAGGGTCTTATTTATAGATTAGGCAAGTGTTTTAGGCCATAGGATTAACCCTAGATTCAATCCAAGCCATCAAAGCATGTCTTGGGGAAGAAGTCAAGTGTAGGAACCATCTAGGGCCTTTAGATTAAAGATGGACCATGAGAACCATTCAAATGCAAAATCTGCACTTGAGCGAATCGGCCCACGGGTTGACAGCCAAACACCCTGGATTAACCCCTAGTCGACCCAGCGAGCTCGGGTCGACTTCAAAAATCGACCGGTTCGGTTATTCCCCTCTCCCAATTCGCTGTTTTGAGCATTTTTGCATATTTATTTATTAAATTTTCAATTATATATATATATATATATATATATATCAATATATATATATATATATCTACACAACCCATTTCACTTAATTAAGTATACTTTAATTTGGGAATTTTCGTGAAACTTCGCGAGGCCATATCTTGGTCATACGGACTCCGATTTTCGAAAACTCGGACTCTATTTCGCGTATTTTTCCGAGACGAACACAATGGCATAGCCCGTTTCCCTTGATTCCCATTTTAGAATTAAATTCTGCCTCGATTTATGTTATTACAGGTTATTGAAAATACGGGTTGTTACATTCTCCCCTCCTTAAAGGATTTCGTCCCCGAAATCTTCAAGTTAGGAAGAACGTATCCTACCATCCAATCATCCATCTACTCAAAGCATCATCCACGAGCAATCATTGTCCTTACAAGATTCTAAATGCTGGATGGATATATGCAAAAGTGTGTGTATATGTACTTACCTAATGCGAAAATCAGGCGGTTACTGATACAGTAAACCTCCTTAATGCAAACCATGATAGTGCCATGCATCCAATATGTATGCGAAACCCTATTGACACATACAAATTTCTACATGCGTGCACAACCATACACAAAAATGCATCATCCATATGATAACACAGCCATGATACATCCATCAATCTAACTACCACATCCATTTATGCAATATGCAACATGAAGTGACTGAGCCGATCTAGTGCCTAATGTGTGTGTATATGCATCCACGAGCAACCACTAGCAAACAATTGCATCCATATGCATCCATCAACCATAACATGTTTCAAACACATGTCTCAACCATAGGTTTTACCCTATCTAAAGGTCATAGGTATTAGCGAGAGGATATACTAAAGATAAGATAAGTACTAGACAAGCAATAAAGGAGAAGTTAAAAGACATACTCTCAAAAAGAAATGGATACAAAGAACGCATCTTTGCTTCCGTCTCCCAAGTAGCATTGCTTTCGTCATCTCCCCATTGCACTTTAACTAGCTGAACTTCTCTGTTCCTCAACTTCCTAGTTTCTGACCCAAGGATGCGAGTAGGAGCTCGTCGAATCGTCACATCACGCTCTACCTCTACATCTCTAAGCAAGCTCGGCTCTACCACCTCCGCGGTCTCATGTAAGCACTTCCTCAAATGTGATACATGGAATACATCATGAACACCACTAAGTCTGTCGGGCAACTCCACCCTATATGCCATCCGTCCAATCCTTTCCTTAATAGGAAATGGCCCAACAAATCTCGGTGCTAACTTCCCTACGGACCCAAAGCGAACAACATTTCTCAATGGAGATACTTTGACAAAAACCATGTCCCCAACCTCAAACTCAAGATCCGTCCTTCTCCGATCCGCATAAGATTTCTGTCTATCTTGCGCTGCTTTCATCCTTTTTCGAATTAAATCAATCTTCTCTGAAGTCTCTCTAACCATATCCGGCCCAAGCAAGATCTTATCCGTAGATTCCCACCAACATGTAGGAGATCGACAAGGCCTTCCATAAAGAGCTTCGAAAGGAGCCATACCAATACTGGACTGAAAGCTGTTATTATATGCGAACTCCACCAAAGGAAGATGTTCTTCCCATGTACCTCCAAAATCTAAGATACAAAGCCTCAAAAGATCTTCTAAGATACGGTTCACCCTCTCGGTCTGACCGTCCGTCTGAGGATGATATGCGGTGCTCAAACACAACTGAGTCCCTACCGCCTCTTGCAAACTTCTCCAAAACTCACTAGTGAAAATAGGATCTCGATCACTCACAATGCTGGATGGTACGCCATGCAATCTAACAATCTCTCTAACATAGACTGAAGCAAGCCATGGAGCGGTCCTCTTACTCTTTACGGGTATAAAATGGGCACTCTTTGTAAGTCTGTCTACCACAACCCAAATTCCCGTATTGCCCTTCCTCGATCTCGGTAACCCGTCGATGAAATCCATCGAGACACTATCCCACTTCCACTGTGGAACTTCCAATGGGTGTAGCAACCCACCGGGTTTCCTTTGCTCCACTTTAACTTGTTGGCACACTAAGCATCTAGCCACATACTCGGCCACATCTTTCTTCATACCGGCCCAAAAGAAAACTCTCTTCATGTCTTGGTACATTTTGTCTCCACCGGGATGAATAGTCATTCTTGAACGATGTGCATCATCCAAAATAGCCTTCTTCAAACCCTCATCTTGCGGTACACAAAGTCTACCGTCTCTATGCAACCATCCCTTATCATCTATGGTGTATCTACCCAAATGGCTGGACGACTCCCCTCTTATAAGCTTCTCTACCAACACAACCAACTGTGGGTCGTCTCGCTGAGCCTCGCCAATCCGTCTCAAAAGAGTAGGTCTAACCTCCAAGGATGCCAACAAACCAGGTACAAAATCAACAGAAGGTCTGAAGTCAAACAAAGAAAGAAACTCCAAGCTTCGTCGTTCCACGAACAATGGACTCAAAGATAGCCTTTTTCTACTTAAGGCGTCTGCCACCACGTTACCCTTACCAGGGGTATACGCTATCTCGAAATCATAGGATGCTAAGAACTCCATCCACCTTTGCTGTCTTAAGTTTAAATCCTTCTGAGAGAATAAGTACTTCAATGATTTATGGTCGGTGAACAACTCGAATCTCTCACCAAGAAGATAATGGCGCCAAGACTTAAGTGCGAAAACAATCGCGGCCAACTCTAGATCATGGGTAGGGTAATTCTTCTCATGCACTCTCAATTGTCTCCCTCCATAGGCTATTACCCTTCCCTCCTGCATCAAGACTGCGCCTAATCCTGTTCCACAAGCATCGGTATAAACAACAAACGGCTTACTCCCATCTGGAAGCACTAAAACTGGAGCGGTGGTCAAAGCTCTCTTTAACCGTCGGAAAGCATCATCACAATCTACATCCCATGAGAAAACCAGATTCTTCTTCGTCAAGCGGGTTAATGGGGCTGATATCTTCGCGAAGTCTTTGATGAACTTCCTATAATATCCTGCCAACCCCAAGAAACTTCTTACCTCGGTAGCATTTCTAGGAACTTTCCAATCCTGGATAGATACTATCTTTGCGGGATCCACAGCTATCCCTTCCTTAGAGACCACATGCCCTAAGAATCGCACTTCTCTTCTCCAAAAATGGCATTTAGAGAATTTAGCTTTAAGACTATGCGCTCGAAGAGTCTCCAACACTTCCTTGAGATGTAAGGCATGCTCTTCTTCATTCTTGGAAAAGACCAAGATGTCATCCACAAAAACTACTACAAACTTATTCAGATACTCTCTGAACACTCTACTCATGAGATCAACAAAGTATGCGGGGGCGTTTGTCAACCCAAATGGCATCACTAGCCACTCATAAAAACCATCCGGAGTCCGGAAAGCAGTCTTCTCTATACTGTCCTCCGCCACTCTTAACTGATGAAACCCTGTAGCTAAGTCCATCTGCGAAAATACTGACGCGCCAACCAACTGATCAAAGAGATCATCTATCCTCGGTAATGGGTGTCTATTCTTCTTCGTGAGCTTATTAAGTTCCCTATAATCCACACAAAGTCTGAGGGACCCATCCGCCTTCGTGGCAAACACTACTGGAGCTCCCCACTCCGATATACTTCGCCTTATGAACCCCTTCTCAAGCAACTCCCCTACTTGCTTATGAAGTTCTCTTCTCTCACGAGGAGCCATGTGGCGTACTGGCAAAGACACTGGTTTGGCATTATCCACCAAATAAATTCGGAAATCTATCTCCCGCTTCGGAGGCAAACCCTTTACTTCTTCAAACACATCCGGATATTCCCGGACTACTCTGACAGAACACAAACTTTCGACCGAAGCATCGAGCGATTCAAGATAACTTAGCAAAACAGATTCCATGGGATTGCAAGAGATCTCGAGAGTGTTACCCAAGCGGGTCATGAGCCTGACAACTCTCCTTTCGCAATCAAGAACGGCACCATTACTGGATAACCAGTCCATGCCCAAGATCAACCCATAGCCCGTGAAGCCCAATACAAAAGCATCACATCTAAACTCAACGCTAAGTATAGAAATCTTCAAACCCAAACATATCATAGACAGATATATGGAGCCCCCAATTGGGTTTGAGACAACCAAGGGATCCTCAACTAGACTGGTGTCTAAGTGCAGTGACTCAACTAACGATGATGAGATAAAAGAATGCGATGCGCCAGAGTCAAACAAAGTACGAACTGGATGATCAAACAGAAAAACCAGACTTTCAACGGAAATAGTTCTACCTCTCTGCTGAATCGGTGGAACTGAGAGAACCTGAACTTGCCCCCCTGACTGAGGTGGTGCTATAAGAGCTTGCACCTGGCCTCCTGAGGTAGACCCCGTCTTCTGCCCCTTCTTTGGGCAGTTTTTCACAAGATGCCCTGCTTCACCACAATGAAAGCAACCGGTCTTCTTCTTTTTGCGACAATCCTTACTAAGGTGTCCTGGTGTTCCACAATTGAAGCACTTCTTCTTCGTCTTCTTTTTGTCACCATTGCCTTTTCCGCCCTTGCCTTGTTGTTGCTGTTGCGGTTTCTTCTGATCCCCCTTTTTCTCTGGTGCCTTAGAATTCTTATCATCCTCATGCATAAGTGCCATGTAGACAAGCTTCTCAAAAGTGGCCCCCATAGGAATGTGAGTCATAGCTATTCCTTGCAATGGTTCGTTCAAGCCTCTAACGAACCTCAAAGCCTTCTTCTCCGGTGTATTCACCAACTCTATGCCAAACCTTGCTAATTGATTGAATTTGTTGACATATTCTTTCACCGTGAGATTCCCTTGCTTCAAATTCAAGAACTTCTCCATAAACAGATTCTCTTCCGCCCTTGAGAGAAACTTAGCCCCAAACCTTTGCTTAAAATCTGCCCAAGAGTCAACAGGGCGTTCTCCATTAGTGACCTCCCACCAGAATGAGGCCTCTCCCTTCATTAACCAAGCCGCCAACTTGACTTTCTTTCCCTCTTCCACTTCAAAGATATCTAGCAACTCTTCCACTTCCTTAAGCCAATCTCTAGCCTCTACGAAAGTCTCTGAACCAAGAAAAGGTTTTCCTCCTATAGCCTTGAACTCCTTGCAAACCTTAGCAAAATTATCCACTCTAGGCTGAGGAGGAGGAGCGGTTGTCTCTGGTGTAGTAGCATTGGCCGGACCCGCAGCCGCGGCCCTAGCCTCTTGCAACCTCCTATACCATAGTGGTATAACTAAACCCTCCGGGATGTTAAGATCTTCAGCCATGCTGAAACGAAAGAGGAAAGATTCAAAAAGGAGATTCCGAAAGATAAAGATATGGCTATTGGGGATTATGCTTTTCTTTTTCAAAAACTTTTTCTCTTAGAAGACATGCTTTTAAAAATACTTTCTTCGAAAATACTCTTAGAAAGTAGTTTTTCTCAAAAATTTTATCTGTTCTGGTAACCTTAAGCTCTGATACCACGTGTAACACCCCACTCCCGCTATGATCACTCACTAAGGGAATGCCATAGCATCGGTGGAGTATTTTAGTGAATATAGAACAGAAAAATTACAACAAGACAGATATAAATAGTACTTGAAATTTTAAAACATCATCTCATAACAGCGGAAGTAAAACATGTCTGGTTACATCATAAAACCACAATAAAGGTCAAGTACAATATCCATCAAAATAAAGAAGTACATAATCCCACTCTCATACAATAGCCAAACAAAAGAAAAGATAACTGGATAACTGGAGCTTTACATCTATCCAAGCTCCTAAAGACTGGAACAGCAATCCGATCAAGCTCCACTACTGCTAGGATCCACCGTAGGACCTGAGGGTTGGGAAAAAGATAAAAACAACAGGGTCAGACATAAGTCTGAGCGAGTCCTATAACTTTAACAATACAATCGTTAAAGTAACCAGAGAAGACATAAACTGATATACGGTAACATATAGGGATGAATGGCTACCCTAAGCAGTCAACTAAACGAAGATAAAGGATAAAGACGCATCTACCCTCCCTAAGGTAAATTACTAAACTGCACCACACCAGTCGTTCCTAACTTAAAGGTTGATCCCACCCAAGGACTTATAAAATTTACTAATTAGTACCTGCGTACCCCTAGGTGACCAAGTAGGCGCCACGGGGCCCTACAATCCACTAGGTGTACACACTACTTCCCATTCGATCGGCTCCCTAATGTAGATACCCGTGCTGGCCCCACCGTGGGATGTATCATTCCCCAATGTGGCAACCTGATGAAACTAAAGGTGCACGGCTTATATCTACTCGATGCAACAACGGCTTACCTACCAGCCCGGGCCCACTCACGCATATGAAGCCCGTTGGACTTGCGTTGCCACCGCTAACCCGTTTGCCTCTTACAGTCAAGCCCAGTATGCGTGTCCCGTCCTCGACATGGGTCGAGCCCACAAAGATACGTATGGGTTACTGGTTGAAATGGGCCTCCACAAGCTACCCACCTAAGCTTGTCCCTTTTTCTAGTATATCCCACTTAACCCTTTAATCATGTTTTAATTACATGTTCTATTTTGGTTAAGTATTCTAATCGTATTTTCTATTGCCACCCAAGGCAACCACTAGATTTTCTCATGCCACCCGAGGCACCCACTTAACCCCTCATGTCCCTCTACATGCTAATATGGTTAAGTGTTTCTTAATTAATTAATTAAGAACGTAACCTTTGTAAAGACCTCTCACATTAGACTGTCTTTTATGACCGCTGGTTAAGCCGGTTGGGTCCGGGCAGCCTTATGTCATAACAGAGTCTAACCTCGTGTCTTTACATTAATTACGTATTTAGTTTGTGCCTAAGACCTCTCACATTGGGCTAACATTTGTAGCAACTGGTTAAGCCGGTTGGGTCCGGGCAGTTTTACGCTACAACTGAGTCCAACCTCGTGTCTTAGTCAATTAATTACACCTAATTAATCACCCTCATAATTTTATATTAATTATCCCTAATTAATCAAGTTTTCTTAACATGGGTAGACCTAACTTAATAGGTAAATTCCCATGGGGTAGACCTAACTCAATAGGTAAATTCCCAACACATAGTATGGGTACACCTAACCAAATAGGCAAATTCCCATACTATGTTTATTTATTTTGTGTTATGCATAATTATATTAATTTCACACAATCTTATTAACTTATGCATTTAATTACCCCATCGTTCCCACGTAATTTCGTTCATGATATAACACATATAAAAGGTGTCAACTTGCATATGAATGAACATGTTTCAAAGGTGCCATCTTGCATATTAACAAACACATAACTTGCATATGAACTTGCATAACATGTCACATAACTTGCATATAATATGTCACATAACTTACATATTCATTTTGCATAACAAACTTGCATATTAGCTTATAGACTTGCATAATGTGTCATCATGAACTTGCATATTAATAAACATGTAACTTGCATATTTACATACATGTAACTCGCATATTAACAAACATGTAACTTGCATATAAAGAAACATGTAACTTGCATATTTACATACATGTAACTTGCATATTAACAAACATGTAACTTGCATATTAACAAACATGTAACTTGCATATTTACATACATGTAACTTGCATATTAACAAACATGTAACTTGCATATTAACAAACATGTAACTTGCATAGCATCTTACCATGAACTTGCATAACATGCATATGATTACATAGCCCACAACTTGCATATTTAGCATCATGCAAACATAACATACATCATATTAAACTTGCATAAGCTTACATACTCAACATGCATAAACATAAGATTAATGCTAACATCATATCATATGATTCAAAGCTCATTAACCCACATACAAAACCATAAATCTCATCACATCTCATCTAATTAGTTTACCAAAAGATCATCAAAGTGATAGAAACTCACAACTAGCAACTTTGAACACCAAATGAAGAAGATTAAGATGCTAAGAAGGGATTAGAAGTTGATTAGAGAGTGATTAGTATGCAACCCTCTTCATAAAATTAGTGGAGGCCATGAGAGCTAGCATTTTGCCATAGTTTAGTCACTAGGTTTAATTATGAATGAATTAGGGTAGGTTAGGGTCTTATTTATAGATTAGGCAAGTGTTTTAGGCCATAGGATTAACCCTAGATTCAATCCAAGCCATCAAAGCATGTCTTGGGGAAGAAGTCAAGTGTAGGAACCATCTAGGGCCTTTAGATTAAAGATGGACCATGAGAACCATTCAAATGCAAAATCTGCACTTGAGCGAATCGGCCCACGGGTTGACAGCCAAACACCCTGGATTAACCCCTAGTCGACCCAGCGGGCTCGGGTCGACTTCAAAAATCGACCGGTTCGGTTATTCCCCTCTCTCAATTCGCTGTTTTGAGCATTTTTGCATATTTATTTATTAAATTTTCAATTATATATATATATATATATATATATATATCAATATATATATATATATATCTACACAACCCATTTCACTTAATTAAGTATACTTTAATTTGGGAATTTTCGTGAAACTTCGCGAGGCCATATCTTGGTCATACGGACTCCGATTTTCGAAAACTCGGACTCTATTTCGCGTATTTTTCCGAGACGAACACAATGGCATAGCCCGTTTCCCTTGATTCCCATTTTAGAATTAAATTCTGCCTCGATTTATGTTATTACAGGTTATTGAAAATACGGGTTGTTACACTCTAGAGGGGATACACCGGGGTTCAACAAGAACATCTTGCAATGGCCACTTATTCAGCTTGAGTGTACCGAATGTATTATCACCCACGGTTGTTGGTCATCCAAACGTAATTCGTCGGATATAGAAGCGAAAGAAGAATAAATGAATTTTCTCTAGATCGGTGATAATACACCCTGCTTGTGTATGACCCAACTAGCCATGTTGCCTGCCCTTTTTTTGTATTTTTCTGGTTGTATGGCTTGAGGCTACGTTTATCTTTTAGAACTTTTGGCCACCATTCACTTTGAATGCCACATCGTGGAACCCGTCAAATAACTATTTGATCTTCCCAAAAATATTACAGGTATAAAAGCTAAGAGAAACGAATTCCTCTTCCACCAAATTTAATACTTTGGAAAGATCATCTTATGTGATCCATTAGGAATACTCTGTCAGACATTCGTCCATACAAGTTGTCTTGGGTTTGGACAAACAGATTGGCCTTTGTATTTCACTCCGTCTCCAATCTTCTTTCGCATAATCTAATTCGCAATGCCTATGCCTATACGTAGTGGTTTTCAGATAATAAATCCAATCGGTCTCTCTGTATTGACACCGATGGTCCAAAAAATATCTTTGATAGCCGGTGATTTAACTATCAAAGGATAACAAACATCCATCAAACAATCACTGGCCCTTTTCTAATATTTCATTTATAAGTTCATTTCATTATCGAATTTTATATACATCGATATATTGATTTCTAGTTATCAAATTTTCTTAAAAATATTCTAACTCCTTAAATTTTTGGAAAATTTCGCCAGCACCTTCTTTGTACGCTTCAATCGGTACAACTACAAAACGCCTCTCTAGGCCCTTTCCATTTAAAAAGAAAATCGAAAAGCCAAGCGGCTTGCCCAATAAACTCATAAAATCTCATATGGAATTTTAAACATGTATCTTTTTGTCGGGCACTTAAATTATAATCTTCAAACTCTCTCCCTACTCTTCATCCCATGCCTGTCTATCATATAGTCATCTAATTCCAATTCAACTTTAAGATTTCAATCACATTCACTTTACTACTTATTTCCAGTTTACCCTTTTTACTTAATCCATTTCATTTTGGACCTCTCACATTCAAATGTACCTTTATCTACTTATATATGTAAATCAAATTCAATCTCCATGTCAAATTCCATACTCATGTTCCCAAATTCAATTCACAAATTCAAATCTCTTAAATAAAGTTAAATTCAGGCCGAAACTATATTAACTAATTTCAAAGAAATTAGTTAACTTCATTCGATAATAAAAAATCTGATTTTTGTTTCGAAAATTACTACATTTACTGATACGCTGACATACAACATTAACATTTACCATATTTCATGCAAAACTGATAAAAAGGAATAATCATAACTAGAAATACAGATGAAAGCTGTAACAATAGCTTATTTTGGTCTTCCAATATTTAATCCATGAATTTGATCCTGTAGTCTACTAACTTCGTTTTTCCACCCAACAGACTAATTTTGCAACGTTGTTAGCTGATACTGTAATTCATTTGCGTAGTCAGCTGCTCATTATGAAAAAGGTTCGTCAGTCTATTGCCAAAGGCCACATACATTAGGGTAGGTGTGGCATCTAAAATAAGGACGATCAATGTGATTCCCCCATAAAATAACATCTTCAACAACTGCATAGGGAAACAAGTCAGGAAATACGTTGGTCCATACCGGTCGGGTCGGCTTCCTCCTAGTTGGGTCGGTCACAACTGGGTCGGTCGAACCTGGGTTGATCAAAGCTGGTCAGGTCGGTCTCAAGGATTGGGTCGGTTAGGCATGTGGTTGGTGGATGGGTTTGGTGGATTCAAAGTGGGTCGGTTGGCCCTGTTCAGAAGGGATTAGGTTGGTCGGTTGCCAATGGGTCGGTCGGCCTGGAGTTATCAGATCGGTCCAGATGGGTGGTCGTTCAGAAACCTTAGCCGGTCGTGAGTAGTTTTCAGCAGCGTTTTAAATGATGTGGTGAATGGCATGTGTGTTGTGGTTTATTTCTTTAGCAAATTGATGTGATGATATGGATTATTTCGGACCTTATGAGTGATTCCATCTTTGGTTCGAAAGTGGTGATAACTTCGAAGTAAATTCAGTGGGAAATATCGAAGTGATGTGGTGAGTTCATTGATTGGCATAAAGCAACGATTAAGCACACAACTCAAATGTGTTGAGTTGTAGATAATGGTTACTCGAGTAGGACTTGAGTTTGTGATTAGTCGTCGGTGACGATGACTAGAGATGCGAAGGTTGAGATATTATCGTTATCGTAAGTTCTAGCAGACTCAAAGCCAGGGTACCTTGGGCAGTCGTGAAGGGCCTCGTACCTTGGGCAGTCGTGAAGGGCCTAGTTGTTGAGATTTGAGAAGACAAATATACGAGTCATGATGGCATATGGAGTTTTTTGCTAGAACCGGAGTTGTCATTAGCCCTTGACATATAGCATTCATGATGGGCCGTCATATGGTTAATGATGGTTTCAAAGCAGTATTGACAGTGCAGCCAGAGTCAGTCATAGATGTTTGATTGTTTGGTTGCTCTATTTGTACCATCTCATGTAGATTGTCCAACGTCGAAGAATATGTTCCCTGGGTGCTTTTCTGATATTGGTTTAGGCCTCTGGGGCTTGTGCTTGAGGGATGTTGAATTCGATTAGGATGGTTTACATGAGATATATAATCTGGATGTCATGAGTGTTTTACCATGATTGAATGGGTGTTCTGCTTTCCATGGATAAATGGTTGAATTGTTTAATGCAAAGGCTATCACTATTCGATGTGGGGATGACGGGAGTTGAGTTCTTCTCTGGTGTTCGGTAGATTGGTTTGTTAATATACCTATTCTCATGTACTTTATTGATGAAGTTTGTTATCTATTTTATCGCTCACTAAGACTATTGTCTGACTCAAGGTTTTATGTTTCCCTCTTATTACCTTGGGCTGTTCATCCATTTTTGGATGGGTAGACTAGGTGTTAGGTGACAGGTGATTACTTAGTGTGGATGATGTAGCTGTTCGGAGTCGAGTAGGAGGCTGGCGTACTATCTTTTTACTATATAGTATTTGGATTTCTACTGTTTGTTATTCTCTGAGTGCTGTAGTGAGGCAATTTGTACAAACACTATTGTTGTAACTCAAGTCTATGGGTATTACTTTCTAGTCGTTATAAAAGTCTAGTGTTTTCTGATTCACTATTAACCCTATTGTATTCATTCTATTATATTTTATCCTTGCGCTGTGAGATTTAGGACATGTTCCGATTGTGTTAACATACCATGAAGATCGTCCATAGCTGCCTGGCACATCTTTCAGCGCATTATTCTTCTTGTTTAGTGTGGGGGCTGTGGGCGGTCGTCACATTTGGTATTATAGCTATGGCTAACGATTTTAGCCAAAGTTTGAAGACGTAATAATGTATGAGAGACATACTTGTAGATTTTAGTTGGACGCTTACTATATATTAGCATATATAGTAGGAGTGGTTGTATTCCTTTAGAAGTTTCCTTGAAAGTGGCTAATTATTCTAAATTGCAGATTTAGAATGAGTAAACGAGCATCAAGACACGCTGCTAGGGAAGCTAATACTGGAGGGGGAAATGGCGGTGAACCATACTACGCTGCCATGTTTGAAGCCACGATGGAGGCATTCATGCGAAGGGTGCCTGCTCAAGTGGCATCTACGGTAGATGTAGGTGTTCAGTTGCCTAGTGTTGTGGATTTTGCGAAGCTATGCAAATATTATACATCTCTATGAGGAAAACCATTCAAAGGATCTGTGCCCGGCAAAGAGGTTCAGAGGTGGATGGATTCTTATGTCTGTATCTTTGGAGACTTGGGGTTAGATGATGCAACCAAGAGGAAGCTGCATCAAGGCAGCTGCAAAGTAGGGCCATGGAATGGTGGAATTCAGTTACACTTGAGACTCCAAAGGAAGAGATCTCATGGGAGCAATTCCAAGCTAAGTTTGAAATAAAGTTTATCTTCACTGCTCAGAAGTCTGCTTTGTTCAAGAAATTTGTGGAATTGAAGCAGAATGGTCGTCCTGTGCTTGACTATATTTCTGGCTTTGAAGCCTTGTCCAGATATGCTCGTTTATACATTGACACACCTTATCTGAAGAACGAGAAGTTCGTCATGGGTCTGGATGCCTACGTGGGAAGACCGTTGGTGGATCGCCTTGATGATTCATTTGAGAAGCTAGTGGAAAAATCTGTTCGCCATGAGAGCTTGTTTCGTAAGGAAGCAAATGTTGTCGCTGCAACCAAGAAAGCTCAGAAACCACAACAGGGTGGTAATAATATTAAGAGGAAGAAGCAACAACAGAAAGGAAAGGATGGCCAGAAGAAGCCTAAGAGTGAGATGATTTGCTTTAACTACCAACAGAAAGACCATTTTTCTAATGAGCGCAAGAATCCGAAGGTTGAGAGGAAGTGTCACAATTGTGGCAAGGCTGGGCATCTCAAGAAGGATTGTCCGGAATTGGCTAAAGGGAAGCAGGTTGTGAAGGCTTATGCTTTGGAAGCCTTAACAACTTCTTCGAGAGCTCCTACTGTAGAGGAAAAAGGAAAGGGTGTCATTGTACAAGGTACACTTTCTGTCCGAGATGTTTCAGTTTGAGTTTTGTTTGATAATGGAGCATCGCGTTCATTCATTTGCAATAAGCTTGTATGCCGCTTGGGTTTGGAACCCGAGATTTGTGATAGACCATTGATCGTGACTAATCCACTTGGGGGTTCGTCCAGTTTGTGTATGATTTTCGTGGTCTAGTGTTGTCGAGTCATGGTTGCTCCTTTGTGTGTGATTGATTTGTTCTTAACTTCGCTGGGTTTGGGATCATCTTAGGCATGGATTGGCTCAAGAGGTATGTGGCAAGGGTGAATTGTGAGAAGCGAGAGGTGAGAGTCGGGGATGTGGAAGGGTGAAAGGTGTTGATTAGATGCAAGCCCGAAGACGAGGTCTTTGTGAGCTATCTATATTCGCTTGGGATTCCATAGGAAGACTTGTCATCTGTGCTGATCGCTAATGAGTATGAGGATATCTTTGACGAGGTCAAAGGTTTACCGCTGCATTGAGAGACCGAGTTTAGGATTGATTTGGTCAAGGGTGATAGACCAATTGTTATGCCTCTTAGGAGGATGGCTCTTAAGGAACAGCGAGAGTTAGAGGTACAATTTCGTGACCTTCCAGGAAAGAGATTCATTCAGAGAAATGTTTCTGAATGGGGTGCACCAGTCGTGTTTGCAACCAAGGATGATGACTCGTTAAGATTGTGTGTGGACTATCATGAGATGAATTAGGTGACCAAGAAGAACAAGTATCCGTTGCCAAGGATTGATGACTTGTTCGATCAACTTCACGAAGCCAAAGTGTTTTCTCAGATGGATTTGGCAATGGGATTTCATCAGTTGAGGGTGGCAAAGGATAGTGTGCCAAAGACTGCTCTTAAGACATCATCCGATTTCTTTGAATGGTTGGTGATGCCATTCGAGTTGACTAATGCACCAGCGTACTTTATGGATTTATGAATAAAGTTTTTAGAGATCAGTTAAACAAGTTCGTGCTTGTGTTCCTGGATGATATTCTGGTTTATTATCGGAATAAGGAAGAGCAGATGCACATGAGAGTTGTTTTGGAAATCTTGCGAAAGCATCAGCTGAAGGCTAAATTTTCGAAGTGTCACTTCTGGAAGAGTGAAGTGAGATTCATAGGCCATGTTGTTTCTGGAAATGGGCAGCGGTTGACCCCGTTAAGGTGGCAACAATCTAGGACTGGGATCGACCTAAGAATGTGACGGATGTTCAGAGTTTCCTTGGGTTGGTAGGATATTACCAACGGTTTATCAAGGATTTCTCCAAGATAGTTGCAATATTGACAGGATTGACGAAGAAGAACCAAGTGTTCACATAGGATGCAAAGTGTGAGTAAGAATTCGGGATACTGAAGGAGAGACTGACGAGTGCTCCTATTTGACCAATCAAAGTAGGAATGAAGAGATGGTGGTATATACCAATTCATGTGGTACTGGACTTGGAACAGTGCTAATGTAGAAGGATAAGGTTGTGGCTTACGCTAGTTGACAGCTAAAACCATATGAGAGGAATTATCTAACTCATGATATGGTGTTGGCGGCGATTGTGTTTACTCTGAAGATGTGGAGACATTACCTGTTGGGAGTTCGATTCGAGTTGTTTACGGATCACAAGTTGTTGAAGTATCTTTTCTCCCAAAAGGATTTGAATCTTCGGCAACAACGATGGTTAGAGTTTCTGGTATCATATGATTTTCGTATAGCTTATACTCTGGGCAAAGGTAACGCAGTTGCAGATGCGTTGAGTCAAAGACATGCAAGTTTGGGAGCTATGTTTTCAGAATGGAAGAGCCCCGAGTATTTGGCAAGATTTGATTTCAGGCCAAGGTGTGAATTGGAACCTGAAATGTTGGCAAGTTTATCGATAAGACCTACGTTTATCGAAAGGATAGGTGAGATCCAAAAGCAAGATATAAAACTTGTCGAGTTTGTCCAGAAGCTAGAACCAGAAAATAAAGAGTTCGTTGATCAAGAAGGTTAGCTTTGAAAGATAAGGCAATTAGTTGTTCTTGATATCGACGGACCGAGAGATGAGGTTCTGAAGGAATGTCATCGCTCGAAGTTGACTATTCATCCTGGTGGTAATAAGATGTATCAGGACATGAAGCGAGTTTACTACTGGGAGGGGATGAAAATAGATATTGGAAAGTTTATTTCCAAGTGTATGAACTGTCAGCTGGTGAAATCAGAACAGAAGAAGCCGAGTGGTTTGCTTCAGCCATTGGAAGTTCCTACGTGGAAGTGGGAGCTAGTATCGATGGACTACCTAGAACCAGGGCAGGAAATGAAGGAATTTGGATCATCGTGGATCTCTTGATCAAAAGTGCAAGGTTTATTCCTGTCAAATCGACTAGGAAGGCATCGAAATTGGCTGAACTTTATGTGAGATGGATAGTTCGATTTCATGGTATCTCGAAGAGCATAGTGAGTGACTGAGATCCATTATTCACGAGTGGATTTTGGAAGATTTTGCAAGAAGCTTTGGGAACCGAGTTGTGTTTAAGTACGGCTTACCATCCCCAGACTGATGGTCAAACCGAGAGGGTTAACCGAGTTTTGGAAGATCTCTTAAGAGCTTTTGTGTTGGATTTTGGGGGATCATGGGAAGACCATCTACATCTAGTTGATTTTGCATATAATAACAACCACCAGTCTAGCATTGGGATGGCACCATATGAGGCATTGTATGGGAGCCTTTAATTCTCTAGCATGTTGGCTAGAAATTGAAGATAAGTTGATACTTGGGCCTGAGATGATTAGAGAGACCTCAGATTGTATCGAGATCGTTCGGCAACGAACGAAGGCAGCCCAAGACCATCAGAAATGTTACACCGATAAGCGTCGTAAGGACTTGGAATTCGACGTGGGCGATATAGTTTTCGTGAAGATTTCGCTGTTAAAGCATGTGGTTCGATTCAGAAGTAAAGAAAAGTTAGCTCCTAGGTTCGTTCGACCGTTTCCGATGGTCAAGCGAATTGGAAAGCTCGCATATAGATTTGAGTTACCCGAGAAGATGTCGATTGTGCATAATGTGTTCCATGTGTCGTTTCTACGGAAGTTCATGCATGATTCGAATGTGGTGGTATCACCAGAGCAGTACAAAGACCTAGAAGTAGAGATCGTAGTTGCGAGACCTCGTAAGCCGCTTCGTGTTGTGGGAAATGACACGAAACAACTTAGGAGGAAGACGGTTAAGCTAGTTAAGATACAATGGATTGAAGATGACGACGATTGTACGTGGGAGACGGAAAAGAGCATGAAGGCGACTCATCCAAAACTCTTCGTCGGTAGGACTCTTTGATATTACATCATTGTTGTATCGTTGTATCTTGTTATTGTTTGGTAGCATTCCGTGTGCTAGGATAAGGCTATGAATGCATGGTTTGATGGTTGCTAGGTTGGATGATAGAATTGACTTCTCATGGATGATAGGCATGCAGAATTGTTGTGGTTGCTTATGTTTGCCTGGAATTTCGGGGGAGAAATTCTTAAGAGGGGGATGTAACAACCCGCATTTTACGTATTGGAAGATCGTGAAATATATTTTTTATTCCCTGAGGGTTGAATCATTCTCATATTTTGATATGATGCTTATGGGGATGTGAGACATGTCCATAATTTTTACCAATTTTGTTTGTGACCATTTTGCCCCTTTCGGTCCTTTACACGGCATTACTTTTGACTCAGGGCGAATTAGGTAATGAGACATGTGCCATTGGAAATGATTATTTCCTTTTCGTAGAGTGGTTACATTAAAGATTTGGCACAATGTTTTAAGAGGAGTCGTTGTTTTAAGGGTTTTCAGTTGACTGTTCAGGTTTTGGGAGCCTTAATAGGCTGATTTGTAGAGGCCCATTAGTGGGCCAGTGGAAAGCTATAAATAGGAGGTGAGCGGTATGGAGAATAGTTTACTTTCTCCATTCTCTCATTAGGTGGCCTATATTCCTCCTTCCTCTAACACCTTTCCACCATTAAAATCAAAATCTAAAGGGAGGAAATCAAAGATCTACACCATTTGAGGCTAGATCTACATCATCTGAAGTGAGAATTCATCGGATCAAGGAGTTTGGTTCGAATTGCTTACTGTCTGAATTTTAATTCTTTGAATTTAGCTTGTTTTGGAGAATTGGTGAGTGATATGCATCTCTCACATATATTCAATGAAGTATATGAATATTTGCTCATGTTTTTCATCAAATTCAAGCATTTTCGCATAGATCTACACCTTGGTAAATCCATTTTCATATGAATCACCATAGGATCCAATTTAGTAAGTTTAAACCAGTAATTTCTATGCTATTTCATATGCTTATGCAAGTTAGATCTATAATTTAGTTCATATGTTCATTTATCATAGTTTTGGTAAAACTTGTATAACTTGTGATGAAAATCGTCGTTTTCATGATTGATAGTGATTCCATATCATGTTTGTGGTCATATTTGATGAGTTGGGTGAGTTGGTTTTGTCAAACTTATCGTTTGCAGAAATTTTGATCGAAATTGGAGTTACATTGGAGTCATGCAGTAAATGGGTCGGTCCTAGTAGGATCGGTCGGCCAAAAACCTATCTTGGGAAACAAGTTAGGAAATGGGTTGGTCCATACTGGTCGAGTCGACTTCCTCCTAGTTGGGTCGGTCACAACTGGGTCGGTCGAACCTGGGTTGAGCAAAGCTAGTCGGGTCAGTCTCAAGGATTGGGTCGGTCAGGCGTGTGGTTGGTGGATGGGTCTGGTGGATTCAAAGTGGGTCGGTTGGCCCTGTTCAGAAGGGACTGGGTCGGTTAACCTGGAGTTATCAGATCGGTCACTTGCAATATGAAGATATCGGGTCAGTCATGCACCCTAGATTTTGGGTCGGTCGAGATGTGGAGGGCTGGTCTGTCGGGCCTGGTTCCAGAATTGGGTCGGGACAGTCCAGATGGGTGGTCGGTTAGAAACCGTGGTCGGTTGTGAGTAGTTTTCAACAGCGTTTTAAATGTTGTAGTGAATCGCATGAGTGTTGTGGTTTATTTCTTTAGCCAATTGATGTGATGCTATGGATTATTTCAGACCTTTTGAGTGATGCCATCTTTGGTTTGAGAGCGGTGATAACTTTGAAGTAAATTCAATGGGAAACATCGAAGTGATGTGGTGAGTTCGTTGATCGGCTTAAAGCAATGAATAAGCAGACAACTCAAAGGCGTTGAGTTGTGGATAATGGTTACTCAGTGGGACTTGAGTTTGTGATTAGTCGCTGGCGATGACGACTAGAGATGCGAAGGCTGAGAGATTATCGTTATCGTAAGTTCTAGCAAACTCAAATCAGGGGTACTTTGGACAGTTGTGAAGGGCCTCGTACCTTGGGCACTCGTGAAGGGCTTAGTTGTCGATATTTTAGAAGACAGACATACGAGTCATGATGGCGTATGGAGTTTTAGCTAGAACTGGGGTTACCATTAGCCCTTGACATATGGCAGTCATGATGGGCCGTCATATGGTTAACGATGGTTTCGAAGCAGGATTGACGGTGATAGCCAGAGTCAGTCATTGATGTTTGATTGGTTGGTTGCACTATTTGTACCATCTCATGTAGATTGTCTAATGTCGAAGAAGATGTTCCTTGGGTGCTTGTCTGATATTGGTTTAGGCCTTTGGGGATTATGCTTGAGGGATGTTGAATTCGATTAGGATGGTTTACATGAGATATATAATTTGGATGTCATGAGTGCTTTACCATGATTGAATGGGTGTTCTGCTTTCCATGGATAAATGGTTGAATTGTTTAATGTAAAGGCTATCACTGTCGGATGTGGAGAAGACAAGAGTTGAGTTCTTCTCTAGTATTTGGTAGATTGGTTTGTTAATCTACCTATTCTCATATACTTTATTGATGAAGTTTATTAGCTGTTTTATCGCTCACTAAGACTGTTGTCTAACTTAAGGTTTTATGTTTCCCTCTTATTACCTTGGGCTCTTCATCCGTTTTTGGATTGGAAGACTAGGTGGCGGGTGATAGGTGATTTCTTAGTGTGGACAATGTAGCTGTTCGGAGTTGAGCAAGAGGCTGGCGTACTATCTTTTTACTATATAGTATTTGGATTTCCGTTGTTTGTTATTCTCTGAGTGCTGTATTGAGCCAATTTGTACAAACACTATTGTTGTAACTCAAGTCTATGGGTATTACTTTCTAGTCGTTATGAAAGTCTAGTGTTTTCTGCTTCACTATTAAACCTGTTGTATACATTCTGTTATATTTTATCCTTGCGCTGTGAGATTTACGACAGGTTCCGATTGTGTTAACATACCATTATGATCGTGTATAGCTGCCTCGCACGTCTTTCAGCGCATTATTCTTCTTATTTAGTGCAAGGGCTATGGGCGGTCGTCACAAAGGATGTTACTTTATATGGACTGCAATCGAATACTAGAGAAATAAACAAGAAAAGTACACTAAAGGACAGAGTAAACAGTACATTGCAACACAGTACATAAGACAACAATAATTATATGCTCAACCATTTAACTAAATGCAACACAATACACAAGACACTATTAATTAAATGCTAAAAGTACATTACTGTACAACACAATATACATTACAGTGCAACACTGTTCAGAGTACACCAAAGGACAGTACAATACACAAGACACCACACAATAAGTAAAACGGTACAATAGTTTTCCTCATGATTACCTTTCAAATGCCATAAATGCTAAACCAAATGTTCCTGTAGATTTTGATGTATCTCTCTAAATCTAATCTTACGCAAATGCCTCAAAAAGAACCCAATGCTTGCTGGAATTCTGTAAGGACCCACCTTTTTGCCCAGTTTTCGCTGGTAATTAAACCAACTTAAACCGTTCATAATGACGGATTGTTAGGGGGTACTTACACATTTGCACAAAATGAAAAGAAAATTTTCAATATCATTTCAATAATATTACATAAGAGTTACAAGAGATGATTCAAAGTACATCGATTTCACAACGGAAGAGATACTATACTCAGCGGAAGAATGAAAATTCTCTAAGACATAATAGCTCCAGCTAAAACCAGAATCCTGCTCCAACCAACTCCAAGACTAAATCTGCAAACCAAACTACTAGGCTGCCCGTGTAAAAATTATGGGCACTCAGAGTTTAGGTGTGGGAACAATAAACTTTAGGTCAGTCATGGGACTGGTGTAAGAACTCAAAACAGTTGTTATTTAGGATTCATATTAAAGTTGGGTAATTCACCGGACCGTGCCACTAACGCGGAACGGGTTTACTCCACGTGAATGCTCGTGCATCAAAATTCGTAATGACTTTTTGAAAATGAAGCTATCATAAGCTCGTCCCACATCACACAATGCAAGCGCATTTTAGATGGGCGAGTTTTGCTTTATGATAACCAAAAGTGCCTTCATACATGAAAATCCTCTTTTACTACTATTATATAGTGTGAAAAACCTTTTCGCAAATAAATGTATTAATCCTATCCAGCATAATGTCCATCCCATTATACTAACGTAATCCTGCTAGTAACCAGCAGGCTATATAATCAAAACCGTACGGGCTCGTAGTGGAGATTTAGTTTCCAACATGATGGTTCCTGATACGAAAGATCATTCGTGGGCTCACAAACTTTCTTGCACGCACCATCCTAGTACTCGTGGATAATGTTCAAACTCGGACTCCGTTATACTAACCCACCATACATGAATCAAGTAACCAACAAATAGCGTCCCAAACCGGGGACTTCGTAGTACCCTTTCATCATCACATCCCGGTGCATCGAACACACGAAACGAACATAAAAATCAGACCATTAGTTTACCATCAATCCGGGGTGTGAGGTTCGTAGAGGTCACGATATACACAAATCTACGCTTCAATAAGCCATGCTTTAATCATCCATTGCTCATCACATAACTTTAGTGTGCCACATTGTCCATTCACTACGCATCATTGATTTCCATCAGTATATAACCACTAAGCCCATGTCTTAGAAAAGGGTCTTAAGCAAAAGAATAAATTCCCCGCCACCAAACAAATATATATTAACGGAGATCAGTGCTACACAGTCAATTACAATGTCAGACACACAATCCATAAAGGTTCGTCATAGGTCTGAATGAAACAACTATCCGGAATTCCTTCACATAAATTCGGTCTTCTTGCCACTTAACTGAAATATAAAATCCATTTGCGAATGGGAACCAGCCATTCGAGACATTCAGCAAGTCGCCCTTACGACATGAAGGGTCCTGGACTTCAATGCTGTCTCCAATGTCTTTAATTGCTCCACAACATCGTATTATTACTTAGAATGGTTTTCAGACATAATTCCGATCTCAATCTTTCCAAATAATAAGCGCAATTAAAAAACACAATTACGGAACACGCAGACTTTCTACCAATCTCCTTCCGTCTTGGATTTTGTCAAATTAAACTTCTTTTAACCCATTATCAAATTATTACAAAATCCGTATTCAACCTTTCTCTTTTAAAACACATCCCTTAAATCAAAATTTACCTTCAAAGCCTTAATTAATTTTCTGTTTAATAACTCATTATCGAAATCCAATTTCCTTTGAAAATCCTTAATCCACATTTCAACCATAGTTTCCAATTAGATCGATTTCCCAACATTCAATTCTTTAACCTTAACTAAAAGATTATACTTCCTTCCCAATTTCATACTTTTAATTTTCTCAAATCAAAGATTTGATTAAATCCCAATTACGATATGAATTTCCATAACTCAATCTCATCGGGTTTCAAGAATGGTATTATTGAAGATACGATTCACGACAAAACCCAAATCAATTGATATTGAACAAAAGTTACACAGAAATTGTATCTACTTATATTCGATATCAATTCTCATAATCAAGGAATACTATAAGTGGAATAACGATATAATAATAATATCTTCCAAATTCCTCAAATAGCATACGTTTACACCACAAAATTTCATATCAAATATCCGAAGATTATTTCTATCTAGCTTATCGCAATAAAATTGGGAAACCCGTATCCTAATTAAAAAATTTATCTAACTCTTTGACATTAGATCTGGATAGAAATACCATCAACTTATCCTCAATATTAATCTCTGTATTCAACTCACACTAGAAGCGGAATAACGGTGAACTACCTTTTAAATTCCTCAAATAGTAAGAGTCATCGTCTACCGAATTAATATCAAACATCCGAAGATTTATCTCCAGCCATATCCAATCATTTAAAATTGGAAACCCATTTTAATATTAAAGAAATCAATTTAAATTCCATATAAAATAATTTCAATATGTTTAAACCTTTGAAAACATTCCATAAATCATTTAAAAATGGTTACTTATAGTTCGGAAAATATTTAGCAGGTTAAAAACTTCAAAATAAATTGTTTTCGAAGAAAGCGTTACTATAATGTTTCAAAAGTGTTACAAAATAGTTATCTTAATTACTTTGATCAAAATATCGTTTATTTTAGCCAAAACTTAAACTTTACAATTCAAAACACTTTTACATAATTTATAATGATTTTACAATTTTTTCCATATATTGAAACCATTTAAAATAGTCGTTATAGTTATGGTCGACAACTGTTCTTACAACGACCTTTTCCCAAACGGTTTTAAAAATAACTTGGAAATTATAACCAGAAATTAAAATCTTCTTCACTCATTTGAAAGATCTTGTTAATGGAAATCTAAGTTATTCGTTTCATGGAAATCCGATTTAGATTGCAAAAGTTATAAGCGTTTTAAGTTTGCATCTGAAATACACGAATTGCCGTTGTGCAACAAGCTCTATTTTGACCATAATAACCATTATTCGGCGATATTTCAAAATACCTTAGAAAACCATTATATCCTTATATAAACCATTTAAAATCATTTAAAGTAATTTACCTTGACTTTCCAAATTATTTGGGTTCAAAATTCAACTTTTATTTTTCACTTAATAATAAGTCAAATTGCAATTCATTTCTAAATTCAAATAACTTCTTCAAATTAACCATCTCATTCGTTGGATCAGTTAGGGATAGCCAAGGAGAGCAGAAAACTATAATTTCCAAACCCAAGCCTAGACACTATCCTCTATGTCATCCTAGAACATTCCGGTGTTTATTTATTTTGAAAGTGACTTCACCAATATATATATATATATATATCATTCATTAATCTTCGACTTCAATAATAATATTTTTTTCCAATTACGAAGGAGATTTGTCGATCGCCAATGTGATACCATAATTGTTGTGTCATATTGAAATGACTCGAAATCCCCCAGTCTCCGAAGAGACGGAAAAAGCTAGATTGACTTGAGAACATGACAAATCAGAACACAAACAATAGAATAATTCATTGTTGTTACAACAATTACATCAGAGTACAAGAATATAACAGAGTATGAATAAATTATATACAACAGAAAAGTATCAGAGATTTAAATACAAAGCAGCGGAAAAATAGTACATAACACAACTGAAAGAAATACACGGATACAAAGCTTTCTGAATATAGCTTCAGCTGTAAATCAAGGATCTTGTGAAAATAATATATGCAAATACCAAATCTACAAGCTGCTTGTGTGGAAAATAGGGGCACCCAGAGTTTAGGTAGAAACAATAAACTCCGAGTCGTTCATGGGACTGGTGTGAGAACTAAAACAGTTATTAGCTTGATTTTAAAGTTAGATAAATCAAGGGAACACGCCGTATAACACGGAACGGGTTTAACCCTAAGAATACTAGTGCATAAAACATACATCGCAATGCTAAACAGAAAAATGAAGCTATTATAAGACTCATGTCCCATCACACAATGCAACGCAAGCCGGAGGATATAGTTTTACCTTATAATAGCCAAAAATGCTTGGTACGTGAAATTTCATATTTTATTATTACTATAAGTGAAGAAATCAATTTCAAATATAAATGTATCAATCATAGGCGGTGTAGGTACCATAATATTACGTCGCCAAATATATATTTACAACTAAAATCGTGAAATCACATATTGGAAAATGGATTTCCATCTATGAACCAAGGCAAGCGATCATCCTTACAGATTCGAGACTCACTAGCCCGAACCTCAGGATACAGCCGCAACTGCACTTGCGGTTAGCCGTATGGCCGGTAACCCATCTATGATTAGTAGTACCGTAAACTATATGTTAGCCTGCCCTATGGGGCATAAAATTTGGTCAATATGTGGACCATAACATCCATCGGCCCTGTAGTGACCGATATATCCAAGGCGCCTTGCTTTCAATCAAGTAATAATAAGCAATATCCACATGAGTAAACAGTCTAGGCTCCATACCATGACGTTACTCCTAGCCAGAAACTAACATATGTCCATTTCCACACGTTCCTCATCCGTTTTAGGTTCATACCGGAATGTGAATCTCGCGAATTAACGCTACACAAAGCTATAATATTTAAAGCCATGCTTTAATCATCAACCACAAGGCTATGATTTTCAAAAAAAGCCTTGATCATTTGCATCTCAGCATGCCACACTGACAATTCACGCCATGCAACTGATATCTATCGATATATAACCTATAAGCTCGTACATCTTAGAGAATAGTGTTAAGCAAGAGAATAAATTCTCCACCACCAAACATATATATATTTAATAGAAATAAATCAACACAGAATAAAATCCAATGTCAGACACACATCCATTTACAAGTTCGTTCTAGGTCTTAACAAAACCGGAGGCACCTTATTCCTCATCCCATATGTCCAATACAGGAGAGAGGTCCTCACATATCCGGTCGATCTACAAGTACGTTTGAACGATCACCACCTATTACCTTGTCTTGGGTGTACAGCCTAATCAATACAACAGTCATCCAAATGATGTGAAGAACTCCGGTCTTCAACCACCGTCTTCATCGTCGACTTATCGTCGTATTAATTATTCAGAATGGGATAAACCCAGTCTTTTTGAATAACTCGCGTATATTATAATCAAGTGCTATAAAAACACAACATATGCCTCATTCCAATTCAGAATATTCTTTTATTCAATATTCGCATTTTAGGGAAAGGTTCCCACTGATTTTATCAAAGATAAATTCTTTTAAATTTATCTTCCTCTGGATATCATTTCAAAAGATTTTATTACCTTTTCAATTCTAAACCAAATTAAGGTTTATCCAACTAGTCGGGATTAACGAGCCATACCGAAGTAATCATTTCTTTTATTATCCCAATCCCAACCTATTCATCCCATGGAGCAAAACTGGTGATACTCCATATCCAGCACCACTGTGTTATTGGTAAAAATTAGTTACCATTTCCCGTTCAAATCTAATTAAAGATTTAACTATCGCTTGGAGCAAAACTGGTAATACTCCATTCTCGATCATTTCCCAAATTTGATAATTTAAATTATCACATTCTCATTTCAATCTAATTAAAGATTCATTAAAACTTCACTTAGCTTTAATCACATAAATCATTACTCAATGATTATTTAATTTTGGAAAATCAAACATGCCACATTGGCAATCTACACCGTACTATTGATTTCTACCGATATATAACCTCTAAGCTCGTACGTCTCAAAGAAGGGTGTTAAGCAAGAGAATAAATTCTCTGCCACCAAATAGATATATATTTAATAGAGATCAACAATACATTTCGAAATATAATGTTAGACATGTAATCCTGTATTTAACTGGGTTAAAGAACCAATGTCATTTAAAACACTGTTCACGATAAACCCAAAATCACATTCCGTTAATTCTGGAATCTTCACGGAAAACAGATCAATATATAATCGATATCAATTTCCGAATCCGACTAATAATATAAATGGAATAACGACAAAGCCTTTTATATTCCATATATATTAACAGATTTCCTCCACAGAAGCTCACTTCGATTATTACCAAATCGAATTCCATTCCATTCCAATTTAATATATTAAAATGGAAAATTTTATTTTGGAAAATTTCCATTAAATCTTAAAAAAAGATTTATACATTCCAAATCACATTTCACTGTTAATCGGGTTAAAGAACAAATGTCTTTAAAAACACATTTCACAATAAACCCAATCCACATTCCATTTTATTCCAATTACTAAATATAACTGGAAACTCTAATAATCTTAATTAAAAAATTTATTCTTTTCACATGGAGTTTAAGAACAGTGTTACTGAAGACACCATTCATGACAAACCCAAAATCCAATTTGATATTAAAAACAAGGCTCTAAACAGAAATTATATCGGCTTATATTCAATATCAAATTATGAAACGAACACATATTGTATGAGGAATAACGATATATATCTATCTTCCAAATTCCTCCACAATATTTGTATAGTCACGGAATCCAATATCTAAATCTCCCGAAGATGATTTCTATTCAAATCCATTCCAATTTTTATATTGGAAATTTCTGGTTTTATTAAAACCATTTATAAATCCAATTTATTTATTTAAAAATTATTGGATTTCAAATCCAGTTAATAACTAGTTCATTTTGATAAAAATATTTTTTTTATCTTTATAAACATCGAATTTTTCATCCAAAATCTTTTCAAATCATTTTTATGATTTTACATAAATTATTAATATTTTTAATAATTTTATCAAGGCCCATACAGTCGGTTTCCAATAATGGCCACCGAACTGCATCCATAGCGACCTTTTTTAAATTTGATTTGGACATATCTCCAAATCCAACCGTTTAAATTTAAATCTCTCATATCGTTGGAAAATTCTTTTCGATACGAATCCAATGGTTCCGGTTTTAGGAGAATCCGACGGTCGGATCTCCGTTAACGTCAATTCGAAGTCAATGGTCGAAATTCGCGAAAGGTCGCTGCACGGCGCGTTCTATTCAGGCCATTTAATATATATAATATATATTATATATATATCATCGATTTCCATTTAAAACATATTTTATAGGTTCGTTTATAAATTCATTTCAAAACGATTTCAACTTCATTTCAATTTTCAAGTCAAAATTGAATATTTCTTAATAAATTTGTTTTAAATTCATTCTAAAACGATTTCTCCTTTATTTCAATTTTCAAATCAAAATTGAATATTTCTTAATAAATTCGTTTTAAATTCATTTTAAAACGATTTCTCCTTTATTTCAATTTTCAAATCAAAATTGAATATTTCTTAATAAATTCGTTTTAAATTCATTTTAAAATGATTTCTCCTTTATTTCAATTTTCAAATCAAAATTGAATATTACTTAATAAATTCATTTTAAAACGATTTGTCCTTTATTTCAATTTTCAAATCAAAATTGAACATTTCTTAATAAATTCGTTTTATATTCATATTTAAAATGATTTCTCCTTTATTTCAATTTTCAAGTCAAAATTGAATATTTCTTATCATTATAATATTAAAATGATAATATTTTAAAAATATCTAATTTTGATTATACATTGAATATTATTCAAAAATATTCATTTATTCTGAATTCGAATCAGACTCAATCAATTACCGTATAATTTCAGTTATATGGATTTCATACATCGCATGTATACAACGATAATGATAAACAATCATAAAAAATTCATACAACATCCATAGTGCATTTTACAACTGTATTAGAATTAAAATAAATAAATAATGCTTACAGTCTGTCAACCCATCGATTGACATGCAGCTAAACAATCGGGATTAGTGTATGTCAGATATCATCCCAATACCCATGTGAGGTTTCAACCAACAAATACTGTTTATTATTTGTGCAATTTTGCGATGTGTAAAATTTATCGTCCCAATCAATATCAGTTAAATGGGTGTACATAAACAAACCGTCCGATTGTAAATGAATATTTATTTTATTTCTTTTCATGATAATTTTTACATACATTTTATATAAATAATTTTTATATACAACAATATCAATCCATGACAATCCCAATCACAATCCAAATAAACAATCAACCATGGTCTGTACAAAAAAAATAGTGTCAGGAGCTACTAAGCCCCGTCTGCAACCTATTATATAATAACTGTAAAATAATTTGAGTGAGAGAGAGTTCTCATTTTCGTTTTCACTCCTCTATTCTTTATTTCTGAATTTCATTTTCTATTTGGATTTGAATTTTCCTGAAATTCTAATGTGCTCCGTTTTGGTTTTGGTCAGTTCCATGGTGTGGAGTCCGTTCCCACAATTCCAACGCAACTGGAATCATCGAATTTGGATCTCGTATGAAGAAGTTACACAGATTTATACATTATTTACAATTTCAATATAATTAACTATAATTAATTAACTTTAATAACACTTAACAAAGTGTTGTCGTTGCCATCTTCTTCCAGGAACCGCTGTTTCGTTCGAACCCAAACACGATAGTTAGGGCTCTACCGTGCACGAGAACCAAGGCGCCTGCCGCCGATCGAGGTTGACCACTCCATCCGCCTTCACAAAAGCCTCCACCACCATGAAAATGGTGCATCTCCCACCTACCTAAGGCCATGAATCCTCGTTCAAACGGACGAACATTGAGGCTCGAAATCACTCGATTTACGAAACAAATACCAATCTCCACCATCGGACTTACAGAGCTCCCAGAGCTATTCGATTTTGCCTTATAACCTTACTTAAATCATCGCGTGGATTTGCAGTTCGAAAGGGAAAATGTTTGGGACGATATCCGCCTTCAAATGATATAGGGCGGCGACGGTTTCAATTTATGGGAGAAGTGATATTAGGGTTTACGTTATTTTTTTAAAAAAAAATTAGTATGCTTATATTAAAAATTGAAAATTACATAACAAAGCCAGGTTAGCATACTAACTTGCTTGAACTAGAAATAAAATCATAAAATACATACATTGTGGTAAAAACAGAAACAATTATAGTAATGAAATTATGTCGGACCTATGATAAGGCCTACTTCAGTCCAATCCCGCTTATCCGTGCAATTTCCTTGCACATCTTCGTAATGCTAAGCAACTAGAGCACCTTGCTCCATTATCCTACTATTCTCAAGTGCCATTTTACATGTTTACCTCTGTGTTGAAATTGTGTAACAACCCGTATTTTCAATAACCTGTTATAACATAAATCGAGGCATAATTTAATTCAAAAATCTGAATCAAGTGAAACGGGCTATGCCATTGCGTTCGTCTCGGGAAAATACGCGAAATAGAGTCCGAGTTTTCGAAAATCGGAGTCTGTATGACCCAGTTAAGGCCCATTGAAGTTTTTAGAAATTTCCATGTTAAAAACAGATTTAAATTTTAAATTAAAAACAAGGATTAGGGCTAACTGGCGTCAGGCGGGAAAACTCCCGCCAAGATCCCCATGTCGACAGGCATGTCGACAGGGATCTAAGGGTGTCGACTGCCCTGTCGACACGGGGTGGCCGGGCAGTTTTGCCTGGCGCACCATTTTTGATTTGGGCTTGGTTGTGTGGCTTGGTTCTGGAGAATTCCGAAATCTGATGGACCTAATTCAACCTAGGGTTAATCCTATGGTCTAAATCACTAGCCTAATCTATAAATAAGACCCTAACCTACCCTAAATCACTCATTATTCATTCTAGCAACCAAACTATGTCAAATTGAATTCTCAAATGGCCTCCACCTAAAAACCCTAGCCTCCACCCTCTTCAAAAATCATTCCTATGAAGGTTTTGATGTTCATACAAGCATTTCTAAGTTGTATGAATGATCATTAGCTTGCATACATCATCAAGTTGCAAGCTTTAATTGCTAAGCTAGAGTTTTTGGGATTTTTGTTAATTGGAGCTTTGTTTTGGGTTTTTATATGCTTGCATAAAGGGCTTCTCAATCTTTATTAGTAGATTTGTGTCTTCATAATATTTGTAAGCCCTCTTACCTTCATTTTAGAAACTCTAAAGTTAATATGTGATGAAAGTTGGGATTTATGCATGTTTAATAAGTTATGCATGCTTATGCGAGTTCACTATGCTATGTTATGCATGTTTAATAAGTTATGCATGCTTATGTGAGTTCACTATGCTATGTTACACATGTTTGATAAGTTATGCATGTTTATGCAAGTTCACTATGCCATGATTTGCAAGTTTAACAAGTTATGCATGTTTATGCAAGTTCACACTATGCCATGATTTGCAAGTTTAACAAGTTATGCATGTTTATGCAAGTTCACTAGGCCATGATTTGCAAGTTTAACAAGTTATGCATGTTTATGCAAGTTCACTATGCTAAGTTATGCAAGTCCAACACGTTATGCATGTTTATTATGATATGTAAGATTTATCATGTATGTTGTGCCAAGTTCCCTCTTTCTATCCTTTATGCGTTATGACGAATATGTAAGCGATAGAATGAAGTTGGGGGGGGGGGGGGGGGTTTGGGGTAAAACTTAAAATACATGAAAATATAAGATTGGGAATTTACCTATTAAGTTAGGTCTACCCCTTGGGAATTTACCTATTAAGTTAGGTCTACCCAAGTATTTGTTAAACTTGTAATTATGTTTTGAAAATAAAGTGGACATGACACTTAGAAAACATAAGTGTGGCCAACTCGAGGTTGGGTTGAGTTTGTAGCGTAAACCTACCCGGAACCGACCGGCTTAACTAGTTGCTACAAACAATAGGACCCAATGTGAGAAGTTGGTCATGTGTACCTTGGACCCGAGGTTAGACCAAGTTGTGGTGTAAAGCTACCCGGACCCGCTCGGCTTAACTAGTAACCGCAACAAAGTCTAATGTGAGAGGTTAAGGCACAATTAAATTAATTATTGCCTCATGATTAGGGTTAAGTCATGGCCCACTAATACTTAACCAATTTTGGGGATACGAGGGATTAAATGGGGTTAAGTGGTGAACTGTTGGTTACACTTAACTAATTTAATCCATGATTAGTGAGGGGTTAAACCACACTTAACCCTCTTAGAAAACCCTAGCAACGTGGTCTGTTCCAGCAGTAATCCCAGTTTGGTATCATTCACAACCCTAGAGGCTAGGCTAGGGCGGGGCACGATTACTGGACTGATGTAAGCGACCAAAGCGACGGCTGAGTGGTACAGCGGTGCAGGTCCAGGCGGGCTACGAACGTGCACGTAGTCCGGTGTTGGACAAACTCGAGGCACGGGTACCAGTAGGTTTAGACTGTGCATTATTGCTTAGGTGTCTGGGGTTGACACCCGAGGGCTTGATACACCCGAAGGTGGACCCAGCACAGTCTGACTACAACCATATGTGGGCCGTATGGACACCAACACTTGACGTGTTAGGTTTATAGGGAGCCGATCGACTAGACCGTTGGGCTGGACCTTGTATTAAGGTCACCTCATGCAATTGGGCCAAAGTTTGGGCTGAGGGATCAATACCTGTTATGTTAGTTTGCTAGTACACTGTGGTGCAAAGCTTAATCTTCTTTATGTGATGACACCTTTATCTACTGCCAGTATGTTCATCTCAGTTTCCATCATGATGTTAACTTTATTAGTTTATAGACTGATCGTAGTAGGGCTTACCAGTCTTTTTGACTGACCTATTTTCTTTCGCTTCTTTTCTTCCGTTTCCCCCCCCCCCCCCAGGTTCTCAGGGAGGGAACAGTGGTGCTTAGCTTGGATCGCTTGCTTGTTCGCTGGATAGCTCATGTATGTCTGGACATTGAGCTCGCTATGGTTTATCGTCTTTATTTTGGGGATAGCACTATGTATTTCAGTATTTCTGTTTATGTTGTACTAGACATGTTTATTTTGGCAGATGACTTTATGATGTACTAGACTTGTTTTGAGATGGTTTGAGATATTCCGCTGTTTTATTCTCACTTACTCTGTTATATATATATATACATTTATGTCCTTGTTCTGCCTTGATATATCATTATGCATGCTTACCCAGTTCTAACGCCCCCCAGAAGCTAGTGCCCCCGAAAGAGTGACCCTAGCGGAGGTGGGGTGTTACAAATTTGGTATCAGAGCCTATGGTTTACAAGAAAGAACAAAAAGTTTTTAAAAAGACTTTTGAAAAACTATATTCAAAACAAGTATAAAGTATTTTCCAAAGAAAAGTCTAGTATTTTAAAAGGCTATTCCCCAAAAAGCCATTAGCGTTATCCTTCGTTCCCTTGACCTAATCTTATCTTATCCTTCGTTTCAGTATGGCTGAGGATCTTGCCATCCCGGATGGAGTAAACGTACCACTCTGGTATAGGAGACTTCTAGAAGCTAGGGCGGCAGCCGGCCCCGCAAACCCTACTCCCACTCCTCCTCCTGTAGTTGAGAATCCTCCCCCTAATGTCCCTCCTCCGGTGGTTCCTGTTCCTCCTCCCGTTGCTAATGTTCCTCCTCCTCCTGTTGCTGAGGCTCCTCTTCCTCCTCCTCCCCCTCAGCATCCTCAGGTTGAGTTCACGAAGGTTTGTAAAGACTTCAAGGCGATGGGAGGCAAGAATTTCCTAGGCACGGAATCTTTTGTTGAAGCTAGGAATTGGCTGAAAGACACTGAGGACTTATTTGCTATCTTTAGGATTGATGACGAGAGGAAGATCTTATTGACAGTGTGGCTTTTGAAGGACGAAGCAGCCTATTGGTGGGAAGTCACCAATGGGACGAGGCCCGTTGAGACTTGGGCCGATTTGAGGGCTAGATTTGTGGCCAAGTTTCTATCTTCTGCTGAGGCGAATTTACAGATGGAGAAGTTCATTGCATTAAATCAAGGTGATATGTCAGTCAAGGAGTATGTGAACAAGTTTAATCAGCTGGCCCGTTTTGGTTTGGATATGGTGAACACTCCTGAGAAGAAGGCTCTTCGATTTGCTAGAGGGTTGAATGAGCCGCTGCAGGGTTTGGCGATGTCACATATTCCGCATGGGGCTACTTTTGAGAGTTTGGTCGATATGGCTCTACTTCAGGGAGATGGAAAGAAAGAGGTCAAGTCGAGTGATACTCAAGCAAAGAAGACTGATTCTCAAGGTAAAGGCAATCAAGGTGGTCAAAGCAGTCAGGGGAATCAGAGCAAGAACAAGAAGGGAAACAACAACAAAGGCAAGGGAAAGTGCAATTATTGTGGTGCGCCTGGACACTTTGCTAAGGATTGTAGGAAGAAGAAAAGGAAGCTTAGTGGTGGATGTTTTTCCTGTGGTGAGACTGGACACTTCAGCAAGGAATGCCCGAAGAAGAAAGGACATGCTGGACCTTCAGGAGGGCAAGTTCATGCTCTCAATACCGCTCCAGTTCCCGACCGAGGTAGTGTTTCTGTTGAAAACCTTGTTTATGTTTCCGATCTTCCAGTTCGTACCTTGTTTGATTCTGGTGCATCACATAGATTTATTTCATCTGATCTTGTTGATAGTTTGCACCTTAGTACTAGCTTAGTGGATGATCCCGTTTGTGTTTCGAATCCCATTGGGGGTTCTGCTTATCTATCTATGATATGTGAGGATCTGAGGATCTCTATACTCAGTGTAGAGTTCTTGTGTAGTGCGTATGTCCTTGGTTTCAGGGGATACGGATTGATTTTGGGCATGGATTGGCTGACTAGATATGGAGCCATTCTTGATTGTGAGCATAGGGTTGTGAGGCTTGTGACTCGCCTTGGCAACACCTTAGAGATTTCATGCAATCCGAAGGATCCCGTTATGTTGTGCTATCTTGAATCTCTCGACTCGTCAGAGGAAACCCTTCAGTCTGTAAGGGTGGTCCAAGATTATCCAGATGTTTTTGAAGAAGTTAAGGGGTTGCCCCCTAAACGAGAGATTGATTTTCGCATTTATCTGGTGGATAATGCTAAGCCTGTTTCTTTGCCCGTTCGGCACATGGCTCCGCGTGAGAGACGGGAGCTCAGCAAGCAAGTAAAGGAGTTACTTGAGAAGAACTTCATCAGACGAAGTATATCCGAATGGGGAGCGCCTGTGGTGTTTGCTACTAAGGCAGATGGTTCTCTTCGACTCTGTGTGGACTATAGAGAATTGAATAAGCTGACTAAGAAGAACAGACACCCGTTACCGAGGATCGATGATCTCTTTGACCAGCTTGTTGGTGCTTCTGTTTTCTCTCAGCTTGATCTTGCTACTGGATTTCATCAGCTCAGAGTGGCTGAAGATAGTATAGACAAGACTGCATTCAGAACTCCAGATGGATTCTTTGAATGGCTTGTTATGCCGTTCGGTTTGACGAATGCACCCGCGTATTTCGTGGACTTGATGAGTAGGGTGTTTCGAGAGTTCTTGAACAAGTTTGTCGTGGCCTTTGTGGATGATATTCTGATCTTCTCCAAGGATGAAGAAGAGCACGCAAGGCATCTTGTAGAGGTGATGGATACGCTTAGAGCGCATCAGTTAAAGACCAAGTTCTCCAAGTGTCACTTTTGGAGAAGGGAAGTTAGATTCCTTGGGCATATCGTATCCAAGCAAGGCTTAGCGGTGGATCCCGCTAAGGTGGTTGCAGTTCAGGATTGGAAGACTCCAAGGAATGCAACCGAGGTGAGAAGTTTTCTAGGTCTTGCGGGTTTTTACCGGAAGTTCATCAAGGACTTCGCGAAGATATCCGCTCCTCTTACTAAGTTGACGAAGAAGCACTTAGTTTTTGCTTGGGATATGGACTGTGAGCTTGCTTTTCAGAGACTCAAGAGAGCCCTTACCTCAGCACCAGTTCTAGCTTTACCCGATGGTGGTAAGATGTTTACCGTGTACACTGATGCTTGTGGCACGGGGTTGGGCGCCGTTCTGATGCAAGAAGGCAGAGTTATATGTTTTGGTGGTAGGCAACTTAAGGTGCATGAGAAGAAATATCCCACTCATGATCTAGAGCTGGCAGCGATTGTATATGCACTCAAGGCTTGGCGTCATTATCTTCTGGGAGAGAGGTTTGAGCTGTATACTGATCATAAGTCTTTGAAGTATCTCTTTTCGCAGAAGGATCTGAACTTGAGGCAGCAAAGGTGGATGGAATTCTTGGCGTCCTACGATTTTGATATAGCCTATACCCCTGGCAAGGGGAATGTTGTAGCGGATGCGTTGAGTAGAAAAAGGTTGACACTAAGTCCTCTATTTGTTGAGATGAAGAATTTAGAGTTCTTGGCAACCTTTGATTTTTTTTTTGACAGTTGAGTCGATGACCGGTTCTTTAGCATCTCTTGAGCTCAGGCCTACCCTTCTAGAACAAGTTGGGGCTTTGCAGAAGGAAGACGCTCAGATAATTGAGATCATGGATAAGCTGATTCGAGGGGAGACATCTAGTCACCTTGCTCGATATTCTATAGATGATAAGGGTTGGCTGAGGAGAGACGGAAGGCTTTGTGTTCCGATGGTAGAAGACTTGGTGAGGAAAGTTCTTGATGAAGCACATCGCTCCAAGTTGACTATACATCCGGGTGGAGATAAGATGTATAAGGATATGAAGCGCATTTTCTTCTGGCCTGGAATGAAGAAGGATGTGGCAGAGTTTGTCTCTAGATGTGTTGTTTGTCAAAGGGTAAAAGCCGAATCGAAGAAGCCCGGTGGGCTATTGCATCCTCTAGAGGTCCCGCTATGGAAGTGGGAGAGTATTTCTATGGACTTTATTGATGGGCTTCCAAGATCAAGAAAAGGGAATACAAGCATATGGGTCATTGTAGATAGGCTTACGAAGAGTGCTCATTTCATTCCGGTGAAGAGCAAAAGGACCGCATCTGGACTAGCATCAGTATATCTTCGTGAGATAGTACGACTACATGGAGTCCCTTCCAGCATAGTCAGTGACCGAGACCCCATCTTTACTAGTCAGTTCTGGAACAGTTTGCAGGAATCTATGGGCACGAGGTTGAACCTGAGTACGGCTTATCACCCACAAACGGACGGTCAAACAGAAAGGGTGAATAGAGTACTCGAGGACCTATTGAGGCTTTGTATCCTGGATTTTGGTGGTACTTGGGAAGACCATCTTCCTCTTGTTGAGTTTGCATATAATAACAGTTATCAGGCAAGCATAGGGATGGCACCATTTGAGGCTTTATATGGGAGACCGTGCAAGTCACCCACATGTTGGTGGGAGACTACAGAGAAGCTCATACTTGGGCCTGATATGATCAGAGATACGTCCGAGAAGATCGAGTTGATTCGGAGACGAATGAAAGCGGCCCAAGACCGACAGAAATCCTATGCTGATAAGCGAAGATCCGATTTGGAGTTTGATGTTGGGGACATGGTTTTCGTAAAGGTTTCTCCTTTGTGGAATGTGGTCCGATTTGGAGCTGTTGGGAAGTTAGCACCGAGATTTGTTGGACCCTTCCCTATCATAGAGAGAATTGGGAAGATGGCTTATAAAGTGCAATTGCCCGAGAAGCTGTCCGGAGTGCATAATGTCTTTCATGTCTCGCATATCCGAAAGTGCCTACATGAGTCCGCTGAGATGGTTGAACCTAGCATTCTTGAAGACGTGGAAGTAGAGAAAGAAGCAACTTTGAGGAGAGCTCCGATTCGTATCTTGGGGACGGAGACCAAGAAGCTAAGGAATCGAGAGGTCAAGTTGGTGAAGGTTCAATGGGGTGAAGCCGAAGAAGACGCAACTTGGGAAACCGAGGAGAAGATGCGTGGGCTTTATCCATTCCTTTTTGAGGGTACACTCTCAATCTCTTTCCTTTGTTAGCATATCTTTCTCTTTGCTATCCATGTTTATCTAGTTATCGTGCTAATCTTGTCATGAGAACCTTAGGTAGAAACCCTTTGGATGAAACATGTGTTTGAGACATGTTATGTTTGATGGTTGCAAGTGGTTGCAAGTGTTTGCAAGTGGTTACTCGTGGATGCATGATACACATTAGGCACTAGATCGGCTCACACACTCCTCATATTGCATGTGCATGAGTGTTTATGCTTATTCTTGGATGAAATTTGTATGCCATCACATGGATGTTGCATATGGATGTATGATTGAGCACGCATGTAGATATTATACATTATGTTAGGGATTTGCATACATATGGATACATTTCACTAACATATTTTGCATTGATCTTTGCATTAGATAAGTACATATACACACACTTTTGCATATGTTCATGCAGCATTTAGAATCTTTTAAGGACAATGATTGCTCGTGGATGATGCTTTGAGTAGATGGATGATTGGATGGTAGGATACGTTCTTCCTAACTTGAAGATTTCGGGGACGAAATCCTTTAAGGAGGGGAGAATGTAACAACCCGTATTTTCAATAACCTGTTATAACATAAATCGAGGCAGAATTTAATTCAAAAATCTGAATCAAGGGAAACGGGCTATGCCATTGCGTTCTTCTCGGGAAAATACGCGAAATAGAGTCCGAGTTTTCGAAAATCGGAGTCCGTATGACCCAGTTAAGGCCCATTGAAGTTTTCAGAAATTTCCATGTTAAAAACAGATTTAAATTTTAAATTAAAAACAAGGATTAGGGCTAACTGGCGTCAGGCGGAAAAACTCCCGCCAAGACCCCCATGTCGACAGGCATGTCGACAGGGGTCTAAGGGTGTCGACTGCCCTGTCGACAGCCCTGTCGACACGGGGTGGCCGGGCAGTTTTGCCTGGCGCACCATTTTTGATTTGGGCTTGGTTGTGTGGCTTGGTTCTGGAGAATTCCGAAATCTGATGGACCTAATTCAACCTAGGGTTAATCCTATGGTCTAAATCACTAGCCTAATCTATAAATAAGACCCTAACCTACCCTAAATCACTCATTATTCATTCTAGCAACCAAACTATGTCAAATTGAATTCTCAAATGGCCTCCACCTAAAAACCCTAGCCTCCACCCTCTTCAAAAATCATTCCTATGAAGGTTTTGATGTTCATACAAGCATTTCTAAGTTGTATGAATGATCATTAGCTTGCATACATCATCAAGTTGCAAGCTTTAATTGCTAAGCTAGAGTTTTTGGGATTTTTGTTAATTGGAGCTTTGTTTTGGGTTTTTATATGCTTGCATAAAGGGCTTCTCAATCTTTATTAGTAGATTTGTGTCTTCATAATATTTGTAAGCCCTCTTACCTTCATTTTAGAAACTCTAAAGTTAATATGTGATGAAAGTTGGGATTTATGCATGTTTAATAAGTTATGCATGCTTATGCGAGTTCACTATGCTATGTTATGCATGTTTAATAAGTTATGCATGCTTATGTGAGTTCACTATGCTATGTTACACATGTTTGATAAGTTATGCATGTTTATGCAAGTTCACTATGCCATGATTTGCAAGTTTAACAAGTTATGCATGTTTATGCAAGTTCACTATGCCATGATTTGCAAGTTTAACAAGTTATGCATGTTTATGCAAGTTCACTAGGCCATGATTTGCAAGTTTAACAAGTTATGCATGTTTATGCAAGTTCACTATGCTAAGTTATGCAAGTCCAACACGTTATGCATGTTTATTATGATATGTAAGATTTATCATGTATGTTGTGCCAAGTTCCCTCTTTCTATCCTTTATGCGTTATGACGAATATGTAAGCGATAGAATGACGTTGGGGGGGGGGGGGGGGTTTGGGGTAAAACTTAAAATACATGAAAATATAAGATTGGGAATTTACCTATTAAGTTAGGTCTACCCCTTGGGAATTTACCTATTAAGTTAGGTCTACCCAAGTATTTGTTAAACTTGTAATTATGTTTTGAAAATAAAGTGGACATGACACTTAGAAAACATAAGTGTGGCCAACTCGAGGTTGGGTTGAGTTTGTAGCGTAAACCTACCCGGAACCGACCGGCTTAACTAGTTGCTACAAACAATAGGACCCAATGTGAGAAGTTGGTCATGTGTACCTTGGACCCGAGGTTAGACCAAGTTGTGGTGTAAAGCTACCCGGACCCGCCCGGCTTAACTAGTAACCGCAACAAAGTCTAATGTGAGAGGTTAAGGCACAATTAAATTAATTAATGCCTCATGATTAGGGTTAAGTCATGGCCCACTAATACTTAACCAATTTTGGGGATACGAGGGATTAAATGGGGTTAAGTGGTGAATTGTTGGTTACACTTAACTAATTTAATCCATGATTAGTGAGGGGTTAAACCACACTTAACCCTCTTAGAAAACCCTAGCAACGTGGTCTGTTCCAGCAGTAATCCCAGTTTGGTATCATTCACAACCCTAGAGGCTAGGCTAGGGCGGGGCACGATTACTGGACTGATGTAAGCGACCAAAGCGACGGCTGAGTGGTACAGCGGTGCAGGTCCAGGCGGGCTACGGACGTGCACGTAGTCCGGTGTTGGACAAACTCGAGGCACGGGTACCAGTAGGTTTAGACTGTGCATTATTGCTTAGGTGTCTGGGGTTGACACCCGAGGGCTTGATACACCCGAAGGTGGACCCAGCACAGTCTGACTACAACCATATGTGGGCCGTATGGACACCAACACTTGACGTGTTAGGTTTATAGGGAGCCGATCGACTAGACCGTTGGGCTGGACCTTGTATTAAGGTCACCTCATGCAATTGGGCCAAAGTTTGGGCTGAGGGATCAATACCTGTTATGTTAGTTTGCTAGTACACTGTGGTGCAAAGCTTAATCTTCTTTATGTGATGACACCTTTATCTACTGCCAGTATGTTCATCTCAGTTTCCATCATGATGTTAACTTTATTAGTTTATAGACTGATCGTAGTAGGGCTTACCAATCTTTTTGACTGACCTATTTTCTTTCGTTTCTTTTCTTCCGTTTCCCCCCCCCTCCCCCCCCCCCAGGTTCTCAGGGAGGGAACAGTGGTGCTTAGCTTGGATCGCTTGCTTGTTCGCTGGATAGCTCATGTATGTCTGGACATTGAGCTCGCTATGGTTTATCGTCTTTATTTTGGGGATAGCACTATGTATTTCAGTATTTCTGTTTATGTTGTACTAGACATGTTTATTTTGGCAGATGACTTTATGATGTACTAGACTTGTTTTGAGATGGTTTGAGATATTCCGCTGTTTTATTCTCACTTACTCTGTTATATATATATACATTTATATCCTTGTTCTGCCTTGATATATCATTATGCATGCTTACCCAGTTCTAACGCCCCCCAGAAGCTAGTGCCCCCGAAAGAGTGACCCTAGCGGAGGTGGGGTGTTACAAATTGTATATCCTACTATGTTATGTGCAGTTACCATTGGATTACAGTAATCCAATTACTGAGTTTACAATCTCCCACGACATTGAATTTGTCTGACGCTCCCACTACAATCGGGAGCAGAAACAACTATGAATCCAACACTGTATCATCTCGTAGGTACTGGAATAGTGGCGTGTTAGGTGTTGTTCTGGTGTTTTGGCTTACAATAACCATAAACATTTTTGAGTTTATATGAAAAAAGTCCATGAAGAAATTCTGCAATTGGTTATGATACTTCCAAACGTAAACTGCCACCCTTCCCTTGTACAATATCTTAATCCAAAAGCAATGAAACCAATCCAAACTAATTCCAAAACTGCTAGTAGAAAACTTTAAATTGGCAAGTTTTCTATAAACAGTCGAAGAACAACCTTTACTTTGATTCTGCAGTTTACCAAATCTTTTCAGAAATGGAGATTCCTCGAATTCAGACATAGTAAGGGAATCACCAAATGATTGAAGAATTAGCAAGACACCCAATTTTCATTGTAATTCAACTTCCAAATACCACTTATCAAACATAGAATTGGAAATAAACGTTGATAACCGGGTTCCTCTCCAACTCCAATAACATCAGTTGGATTTTTCCTAATAACCATTGAATCTAATCTCCATATTTTGAAGCAAATCCAATGAAAGGACAACCGACTATCTATGAATCACTCCAAATCGTGAAACTTATCAACGAAACATACCTTTTCCAAAATCGGAATTGAGTTGAAAGTAATTTGGTTTAAAGAAGATCAGTTATGAGGACTCTAGAGGGATGGTTTGAGATGTCATGATTTAAACGGTTTCACCAGATCTCACATGTCCACGAGAGGCTTGATAGGTTTACATTATTCTAATATATATATACTTATATTTATATATTATTTTATTCCATAAAATTTTAAATTTTACATCCTAACTCCAAGTCAAACCCAACGACTATCATCCCTAGCTAAATACCCCCATTCCGGACACAATGGGATATGTTTCGTAAGTCAATTCTACTGTTTTGATCATTTTTCATTAAAATTAAAATATAAATCACTATATATTGAATTTAAACATACATTTTAATTTATCGGGGCCACAAACTGACTCCAAAAATTCTAGAAAAATAAATCTAGCTATGTGTTGACGATACGGTCCTAACAAAACTAATTTTGTCGAATTTGGAGACCGTTTGAAAAATGATCATTTTCTGGTTGATCCAATTCAAATTAAAAATACGAAACATATTTGAATTTACCACGCTCACATATTAAATCCAAAAATTATGAAATTTGAAACATAACAATAATTTGACATTCTGGATCCAACAAAAGTGGTTTCGTCGAAAACGGAGGTCGTTTGCCAAATGTCTATTTTTAAAGGCTATATATATTAATAAAATATATATAAATTCCATAGTGACTATTTTAAATTTTAAACTGGACATAACTTTTAATTTATATTATGAAATCTGGATTTTTCACATTCGTTAGAAAGATATAATTAAACAGATTCAAATGTTTCTAGTTTTACTAAAATACGATTTTTTTGAATTCTACACATTCAATTGAAATTTAAAATTGAATTTTCAAACTACCGCGCCATTTCAGGCTCATTTTATAATTAAAATAAATTTATACATTCTAACTCCGATAAAAATAATTTTTTAGTCGTTATTATTTAAAATAAATCATTATAAATATTCAAAATCCATTAAAATAGCTAAAATAAAAAATTTAAGTTGGTTCTGAAAATCCGGGTTGTTACAATCTCCCCCACTTAAAATCTTTTCGTCCTCGAAAAGGAACGGAGCTGAAAGTTGTTTAACTAACCAACTCAACTTTCATTATGGCTTTCATTCTTCAAATTTTCAGTTTCTGAGAATTTTCTAATTTCTTAAAAATTGGCTAACGCCTTAAATTTTCGAAAAATTTCGCCATAACCTCCTTTGTACGAGGAAACCTTTAAAACTGCAACTTGCCTTACAAGGCCCTCATCAATCCAAAAGAAAAAAAAAAGCCAAGTAGCTAGCCAATTGGCTCATAAAATCATCAAAACCCAAGAAAATAGTAAACATGTACCTATTTGTCGGGCATACAATTTTATTCCTCTTCTTAGCTTCCATATTGCTATGACCTCTTCATACACATATATGTACATGTATGCAATTCCAATAAAATTTCAATTCAGTTCACTATTTGATTCTATTTGGTTTTATTTCACCTTTTGTTCTCTTATTGGACCAACATTTTGATTAGTCAAACTAATTATCATACAACACAACCAACAATTAGTTTGTGAATTAAATTTCCTAAACATATAACTTTTGTATATATATTCAAAAATCATATTTTTAGTGCCAAATCACAACAACAAATTCTAACTATGTTTTGGTTCTCACACCAATCAGTTGGAAACATATAGATATCCCACTTTTGAAACTCAAACATAAAACTCTGATGATGTTGCTAAAATCATCAGAATCATGTTCGGGTGACTAGATTGTGATTCTATATCTGTTTAGTATATTTGAGACTTTATACACACGCTAGCTTGGCGTATATGCAAAATCTTCATATACTCGATAGTTCAAATCAATTTAAAATAAAATATTCAAATACGTATAATAAGGTTTAAATTTTCAAAACAAAATTTATTTATAACACTCTTCGAACTCATTCTAGGATACTACTGATCCTATCTCTAACGAGTCATTCTTATTGGATATTACTAATCCAATCTCCGATGAATTCTTTCATTTGGTTCTAATATGTCCTGTTCTTTAGCTCTGTAAACCAAAGCTCTGATACCAAACTGAAACGATCCGAAATCCCCCAATCTTCGAAGAGACGGAAAAGGCCGGATTGAGTTGAGAACACAACAAATCAGAACACAAACAATAGAACACTTCATTGTTATTACAACAATTATATCAGAGTACAAGAATATAACAGAGTATGAATAAATAATATACAACACAAACATATCAGAGATTTATATACAAAGCAGCGGAAAAATAATACATAACACAACTGAAAGAAATACACGGATACAAAGCTTTCCGAATATAGCTTCAGTTGTAAATCCAAGATCCTGTGAAAATAATATCTGCAAATACCAAAACTACAAGCTGCACATGTGGAAAATAGGGGCACCCAGAGTTTAGGTAGAAACAATAAGCTCTGAGTCAGTCATGGGACTAGTGTGAGAACTAAAACAGTAAATTAGCTTGATTTTAAAGTTAGATAAATCAAGGGACCAAACACAAATGGGTTTAACCCCAAGAATACCAGTGCATAAAAATATAGCGCAGTGCTAAACAGAAAAATGAAGCTATTATAAGACTTAGGTCCCATCACATAATGCAACGCAAGCCGGAGGATAGAGTTTTACCTTATAATAGCCAAAAATGCTTAGTACGTGAAATTTCATATTTCATTATTACTATAAGCGAAGAAATCAATTTCAAATATAAATGTACCAATCATAGGCTGTGTAGGTACCATAATATTACATAGCCAAATATATATTTACAACTAAAATCGTGAAATCACGTATTGGAAAGTGGGGTTCCATCTATGAACCAAGGCAAATGATCATCCTTACCGATTCGAGACTCTCTAGACCAAGCCTCATGATGCAGCCGCAACTGCACCTGCGGTTCGCCGTATGGCCGATCACCCATTGATGATTAGTAATACCATAAACTATATGTTAGCCTACCCTATGGGAAATAAAATCTGGTCAGTATATCGACCATAACATCCATCAGCCTCGTAGTGACCGATATATCAGAGGCGCCTCGCTTTCCATCAAGTAATAATAAGCAATATCCACATGAGTAAACAGTATGGGCTCTATACCATGACGTTACTCCTAGCCATAAACTAACATATTTCCATTTCCATATGTTCCTCATCCGTTTTAGGTTCATACTGGGATGTGAAGCTCGTGAATTAATGCTACACAAAGCTATAATATTTAAAGCCATGCTTTGATCATCAACCACAAGGCTCTACTTTTCAACAAAAGCCTTGATCATTTGCATCTCAGCATGCCACATTGACAATTCATGCCATGCGATTGATATTTATTGATATATAACCACCAAGCTCATATGTCTTAGAGTAGGGTGTTAAGCAAGAGAATAAATTCTCCGCCACCAAACAGATATATATTTAATAGAAATTAATCAACACATAATAAATTCCAATGTCAGACACATCCATTTACAAGTTCGTTCTAGGTCTGAACAAAACTGGGGGCACCTTATACCTCATCCCATATGTCCAATACAGGAGAGAGGTCCTCGCATATCCGGTCGTTCTCCAAGTACGTCTGGACAATCATGACTTATTTCCTTGTCTTGGGCGTACAACCCAGTCAAGACATTAGTCATCCAAACGATGTGAAGTACTCCGATCTTCAACCACTGTCTTCGTCGTCGACTTATTGTCGTATTAATTACTCAGAATGGGATAAACCCGGTGTTTCCGAATAACTCGCGTATATTATAATCAAGTGCTATAAAAACACAACATGCGCCTCATTCCAATTTAGAATATTTTTTTATTCAAATATTCACATTTTAGGATAAGGTTCCCATTAATTTTATCAAAGATAAATTCTTTTAAATTTAATCTTCCTTTGGATATCATTTCAAAAGATTTTATTATCTTTTCAATTCTAAACCAAATTAAGATTTATCCAACTAGTCGGGATTAACGAGCCAAACCGAGGTAATCATTTCTTTTACTATCCCAATCCCAACCTATTCATCCCATGGAGCAAAACTGGTGATACTCCATATCCAACACCACTGTGTTATCGGTAAAAATTAGTTACCATTTCCCGTTCAAATCTAATTAATGATTTAACTATCGCTTGGAGCAAAACTGGTGATACTTCATTCTCGATCATTTCCCAAATTTGATAATTTAAATTATCACATTCCCATTTCAATCTAATTAAAGATTCATTAAAACTTCACTTAGGTTTAATCTCATATATCATTTCTCAATGATTATTTAACTTTGGGAAACCAAACATGCCACATTGGCAATCTACACTGTACCATTGATTTCTGTCGATATATAACCTCTAAGCTCGTATATCTCCGCCACCAAACAGATATATTTAGCAGAGATCAACAATACAGTTCCAAATACAATATTAGACATGTAATATTGTCTTTAACTGGGTTAAAGAAGCAATGTCATTAAAACACAGTTCGCAATAAACTTAAAATCACATTCCATTAATTCTGGAATCTTCACGGAAAACAAATCAATATATAATCGATATCAATTTCCGTATCCGACTAATAATATAAATGGAATAACGACAAAGCCTTTTAAATTTCATATATATTAAAAGTCTTCCTCCACAGAAGCTCACTTCGATTATTACTAAATCGACTTCCATTCCATTCCAATTTAATATATTAAATTAATAAATTTTACTTTGGAAAAATTTCACAGATTTATATATTCCAAATCACATTTCACTATTAATCGGGTTAAAGAACGAATGTCTTTAAAAACACAGTTCACAATAAACCCAATTCACATTCCATTTTATTCCAATTGCTAAATATAACTGGAAATTCTAATAATCTTAATTAAAAGATTTATTCTCTTCGCACGGGGTTTAAGAATAGTGTTACTGAAGACACCATTCACAACAAACCAAAAATCCAATTTGATATTAAATACAAGGCTCTAAACAGAAATTATATCGGCTTATATTCAATATCAAATTCTTAAACCAACACATACGTATGGGGAATAACGATATATATCTATCTTCCAAATTCCACAATATCCGTATAGTCACAGAATCCAATATTGAAATCTCCCGAAGATCCATTTCAATTTATATATTGGAAATTTCTGGTTTTATTAAAACCCTTTGTAAATCCAATTTATTTATTTAAAAATTATTGGATTTCAAATCTAGTTAATAACTAGTTCATTTTGATAAAATTATTTTTTAATCTTTATAAACATGGAATTTTACATCCAAAATCTTTCCAAATCATTTATTATGTTTTACATAAATTATTAATATTTTTAATAATTTTATCAAGGCCCGTACAGTCGGTTTCCAATAATCACCACCGAACTGCATCCATAGCGACCTTTTTCAAATTTGATTTTGACATATCTCCAAATTCAACTGTTCAAATTCAAATCTCTTATAGTCTTTGGAAATCTCTTTTCGATACGAACCCAATGGTTCTGGTTTTAGGAGAATCCGACGGTCGGATCTCCCGTAATGTCAATTCGAAGTCAATGGTCGAAATTCGCGAACATCGATGCGCGGCGCGTTCTATTCTGGCCATTTAATATATATAATATATATTTCATCGATTTTCATTTAAAACGTATTTTATCGATTCTTTATAAATTCATTTCAAAATGATTTCAACTTCATTTCAATTTTCAAATCAAAATTGAATATTTCTTAATAAATTCATTTTAAACTCATTATAAAACGATTTCTCCTTTACTTCAATTTTCAAATTAAAATTGAATATTTCTTAATAAATTCGTTTTAAATTCATTTTAAAATGATTTCTCCTTTATTTCAATTTTCAAACTAAAATTGAATATTTCTCAATAAATTCGTTTTAAATTCATTTTAAACGATTTTTCCATTATTTCAATTTTCAAACCAAATTGAATATTTCTTAATAAATTCGTTTTAAATTCATTTTAGAATGATTTCTCCTTTATTTCAATTTTCAAATCAAAATTGAATATTTCTTAATGAATTCATTTTAAATTCATTTTAAAACGATTTCTCCTTTATTTCAATTTTCAAATCAAAAATGAATATTTCTTATCATTATAATATTAAAATGATAATATTTTCAAAATGTCTGATTTTGATTATACAGTGAATATTATTTAAAAATGTTCGTTTATTCTTAATTGGAATCAGACTCAATCAATTACCATATAATTTCAGTTATATGGATTTCATACATTGCATGTATACAACGATAATGATAAACAATCATCAAAAATTCATATAACATCCAGAGTGCATTTTACAACTGTCTGTCAACCCATCGATTGACATACAACTAAACAATCGGGATTAGTGTATGTCAAATATCATCCCAATACCCGTGTGGGGTTTCAACCAACAAATAATGTTTATTATTTGTGCAGTTGGGCGATGTGTAAAATTTATCATCCCAATCAATATCACTTAAATGGGTATACATAAACAAATCGTCTGATTTGTAAATGAATATTTATTTTACTTCTTTTCATGATAATTTCTACATACATTTTATACAAATAATTTTTATATACAGCAATATCAATCCATGACAACCTCAATCACAATCCAAACAAACAATCAACCATTGTCTGTACAAAAAAAATAGTGTTAGGAGCTACTAAGCCCCGTCTGCAACCTATTATATAATAACTATAAAATAATTTGAGTGAGAGAGAGTTCTCACATTCGTTTCCACTCCTCTATTCTTTATTTTTGAATTTCATTTTTCTGTTTGGATTTGAATTTGCCTGAAATTCTAACATGCTCCATTTTGGTTTTGGTCAGTTCCATGGTGTAGAGTTTGTTCCTACGATTCCAACGCAACTGGAATCATCGAATTTGGATCTCGTATGAAGAAGTTACACATATTTATACATTAATTACAATTTTAATATAATTAACTATAATTAATTAACTTCAATAACACTTAATAAAGCGTTGTCGTTGCCATCTTCTTCCAGGAACCGCTGTTTCGTTCGAACCCAAACACGATAGTTACAGCTCCACCGTGCACGAGAACCGAGGCGCCTGCCGCCGATCGAGGTTGACCACTCCGTCCGCCTTCATAAGAGCCTCCACCACCATGAAAATGGTGCAGCTCGCGCCTACCTAAGGCCGTGAATCCTCGTTCAAACAGCCGGACATTGAGGCTCGAAATCACTCGATTTACGAAACTAATTCCAATCTCCACCGTCAGACTTACAAAGCTCCCAGAGCTCTTCGATTTTGCCTTATAACCTTGCTTGAATCATCACGTGGATTTGCAATTCGGGAGGGAAATTGTTTGGGACAATATCCGCCTTCAAATGATATAGAGCGGCAGCGGTTTCAATTTCCGGGAGAAGTGATTTTAGGGTTTACATTATTTTAATATATATACTTATATTTATATATTATTTTATTCCATAAATTTTAGATTTTACATCCTAACTCCAAATCAAACGCAACGACTGTCGCCCCTAGCTAAATACCCCTATTCCGGACACAATGGGATATGTTTTGTAAGCCTATTCTACTATTTCGATCAGTTTTCATCAAAATTAAAATATAAATCACTATATATTGAATTTAAACGTACATTTTAATTTGTCGAAGACACATATTGACTCCAAAAATTCCAGAAAAATAAATCTAGCTATGTTTTGACGATACAGTCCTAACAAAACTAATTTTGTCGAATTTGGAGACCGTTTGAAAAATGGTTATTTTCTGGTCGATCCAATTCAAACTAAAATTACCAAACACATTTAAATTTACCACGCTTACATATTAAATCCAAAAATTATGAAATTTGAAACATAACAATAATTTGACATTCCGGATCCAACAAAAGTGGTTTCATCGCAAACGGAGGTCATTTGCAAAGTGACTGTTTTTAAGGGCTATATATATTAATAAAATATATATAAATTCCATAGTGACTATTTTAAATTTTAAATTGGACATAACTTTCAATTTATATTATAAAATCTGGATTTTTCACATTCGTTAGAAAGATACAATTAAACAGATTCAAATATTTCTGGTTTTACTGAAATCCGATTTATTTTGAATTCTATATATTCAACTGAAATTTAAAATCGAATTTTCAAACTATCACGCCATTTCAGGCTTGTTTTATAATTAAAATAAAGTTATACGTTCTAAATTCGATAAAAGTAATTTTTTTAGTCGTTATTATTTAAAATAAATCATTCTAAATATTCAAAATCCATTAAAATAGCTAAAATAAAATTTTTAAATTGGTTCTGAAAATCTGGGTTGTTACACATAATGTGTGCGAAATACATTAACAACCATTATAAACATCCATAGCAACCATCATCAACATAATTAAATAAATCATAACTGTGCACAAGCGTTATAACACTAACGATTAATAGTGTGTGTGTGTGTGTGTATTCTAAACTACGCATCCATCATAACAATCATCAATCATCATTAACCACTAATAACTCATTACTGTATTTAAATTAGTCTAACTACTTATTAAATATATAAATTTTGGTTAAAGAGTTCTCACCAAACTGCTTTCCAATCTTCACGGTAGGCGATCCTACCTGAGCGAACCGTCGGACAGCATTTCGGCACAACGTCTTCTTCACCTATATATAAATACACACACACACACTATATATATATATATTAGTTTCTCTCTTTATAAGGGAAGGAGGAGGAGGATGAAAACGAACTTTGGGAAGGTGGTGGTGGAAAAGAGGAAGACTTATGCCATGGAAACCATGGCCATAAGCTTTAAGAAGAAGATGAAAAGGAAAAGAAGTGAGAAACGAAAAAGTAGAAGGAATGGGTAGTATTTATAGGAAAAATGGAGTAAAGAGATGGTGACACCTCGGGGGAAAGTGGAAGGCATGCATGAAAGTTTACATGCAAAAATACAAGTGTCTTTACACTTGTCTTAAGGAGGGAAAGTGAAGTTTTGGTAGCACTTCCGTTAAAATGCTATGAAAACTAAGAGTAACACTTAATTCTAATGTTACTACTTCATGTTATGGTTTGATGAATCCGATTGAACGATAAATAGTATCAATAAATCCAAGCTTATTAGCAATCATTCTCATCCGTTAAATTTATAATTCAAATAAAATTTATCATATAACTTATCAAAATTATTAAATATTCTTAACCATATATATTTATGACAAATTCAAATCTAAATTCAAATTGAGTAATACAAACTCTAATTTTAAATTGGTTAAAAATTCTGGATCATTACAATTTCTATCAACAACAGCTGAAGTTGCATTATTCGATCATATCCTAAATACGATGGAAAAGAACCTTTTTCTTCTTCTGTGATCATATTGTGTAATATTATACATGCTCGCATCACATTACTTAATACTTGCGGATTAAACAATTTAACGGCATTTTTGACAATAGCAAACCATGCTTGTAGAACTCCAAAAGCTTTCTCAATATCCTTTCTTGTAGCCTCTTGTTTTTTGCAAAATAGTTTCCTTTCTCTATTTTTGAATCTGAAATTGTTTGGAATAAGGTTCCTCAAGACGGATATATACCACCATTAGCTAAATAATACCCCATATCATATGAATTTCCTCTAATGCTAAAATTACATGTCAGTTTCTTTCCATGTGCGAGATTTTTAAATAAATGTGATTGGTGTAACATAATTATATCGTTCATGAACTTGGACAAACGAAGAAAATGTGCAAAACCATAGATCATCTGAGGCTACTGCCTCCAACATCATTGTAGCTTTAGGATAATGGCCAATAAACTGACCATGCCAAGCTATGGACAATTTTTCCATTCTCGTTGCATACAGTTGAGACTACCCAGCATTCCAGGAAAACCTCTTTTGTCCCCTAAACTTTTCATTTTATTGACGTTGCATTGTGTTGGAGATCACAAATATTCTTCACTATATAATTCAATGATAGCCACGCAAAATTGTTCTAAGCTCAAACTAATTATACTTGAACCCATTCGTACAACTTCATCAAATCCATAAGTGAAATCCCATATGCTAAAATACATAATGTTCCTATAATTTTTTGATAAGGTGAATATCCCAAGGTTCTATCATTATTGTGCTTTTGAACAAAATAATCATCATGATCAAAATATGCATAAAGATATTCTTACTCATTCGAAATCGGTGACGAAAATCATCAGGGCCATTGGTACTTGGTGTGTTGAAATAGTCTTTGAGTACTCTAGTGGTTCCACCTTGATGGTTGCGCATCTTCCTTTTGTCTATTCGGCCAAACACACTTCCTCTACGAATACCACTCGAAGAACCTTCCATTGCAAATTGTTGAACTTTTGAATAGTGAATTGTAACTGCTTTTATCATTATCTCTAATCCATCGTCATCAGATGTGCTTTCTAAGGATAGCTGTAGAAAATCTCTTTGGTTTTAGTGCTCATCTCCTTCATCTGAATCAGTAAGTCTTGTCTCTGTAACGTTATCGGTACTATTGGCAGAGTCGTTGAACCCCGTATTCACATTCTCGGCTTCTTCAAAGATATAACTGTTATCATATATTATTTTCTTTTTTGCTATTTGCCTAAGTGATTCTAGTTTGATCTGAATGCAAGGAAGAAAGTTATGTCTAAATGATATGTTTTTATAGCCGTTATTTATAGTCGTTAATTATAGTCTTTATTTATAGCCGCTTTTAATAGCCGTTATTTACAGCCGTTTAAATATTATTTTTTAATAGTCATTGTAATAACCGTTATTATAGTCGTTTTAATTATCGTTTTTTTAATTTGAATTAAAGTTATCTTTCAGATTTGAACCAAACTTGATTTAGTTATAAATTCACAAAAAGGATAAATACAAATCAACAAAAGGCTAATTTATTGATTACCAAGGTTGCATTTCAATTTACACAAATTAGAAGAGATTTGAAAACTTAAAACGTCAACTCAAGCTTAAAAGTGCACATATACACCTTAGAACAAGTGAAAATCAAATTTTTTTTATATATGCTTAAACGAGATTCTGAAATCCTTTTTGGGTTAAACAGCAAAAATGAATGTCGTTTAAGCTCAAAACGGAAAGATGATTGTCGTGTAGGCCTTAAGCAACATTCGTTTTGCCATTTAATTTTTTATATATATAAGTCGCAGGCATACAACAGTGAAGACTATTAGGCATTCATATCAACACGGGACTCTCAATAATCCCAAGCTATCAATATTTTATACAACATATGAAGCTAACCCAGATGTAGAATGAAACCGCTTTCATGCAACAACATCCCATTGAACAGATGTAACGTTGACTGCTGTATTTCTGTGATTTTTAAATAAGTGGTACACCTTATTTTAGGATTATATTTTCTCTTTCCACTGTGTGAGAATTCCTTTCGAAGTATATGTCTATATTATCTGTGCAAATTTAATACTTATAGGAACCAACGACTTGTTTAGAATGACTCTAAGTTTCGATGGGCCTTTTCTAGGTCGAAATTTAGGCCTAATTCGGGCAGGCTGTTACATGTTTTAAGTTTGTTAATAAGCCAATTACATGTCATTCTCTATATTATAATTAATGAAAGTAATCTACAATCTTTTACATTATTACCATGTCATTTACTATCCAATTACATGTTTACAAGTTCAATAACATGTTTTACTTAACGTATAATTAAGTATGTCTTTTTCCAATTCTCATGTTTTCTCATGACATGTCTACTTAATATTCAATTAAGTACAACTTATTTCATTCCATAAGTCTACTCTTATTTTTTCTTATTTAATCATAACCTTGTCTTACACTGTCATCACAACCTGTTGTTGTTTACTTACTAACTTAGTTCTCTTAACTAAGCTCTATTAATAAGTTCTCTTCTTCATTTATTATAACCTATGTTATAATTATGCTTATCCCTAGAACAATCTTACCTATTATATTACATTCTCATTAATATAATTAATTAAAAGAGGTTATATTCCCCGTTCATCACGTTTTGCCTTGGTTCTTTAACATTAACCCAACTTTTACTGTTGTAATATCCATTTATTTGTCGTCTTGTATATTTTCATTATTTTAGGAAAATATTTCACACACCTAATTAGATTGATTAGTGGAAAGATATGAAGATCCATTTCCATAATGCACATTAATTAAGATCTGTAGTTGCAAGCTATTTCTTTTATTTTTGTCGTGGCCATACATATATCTTTTTGTTTGATTAGTGTGCAATACGGTAAAAGAATCGCTATTTCACATAATCCATTTTTTTTTCTTGCAACTACATTCTTAGTAATTCTACTGTTATAGAAATGTATCAATTTTTCCCGAATCCATCTAACTCGATCCACTACAAAATTCCCCTTTTTATTTTCTAAGTTAGATGTTATTTACCATTTCCAAATCATTGTAATTTTCCAAATTAGGCATACCTATTCTTTTTTCCATTATCCCCAGTTCACTATAATTTGATTTACAATATCCAATTTGTCATTAACAACATTCTCAGTAACATACTCACATTTACTACAAAATCCACAATTTTCAGCATTATAGTATTTCTTAATCCAATTAGAAGATTCATAGAAAAGATATGTACAACAATAATATTCTTCACATAACTTAAAAAAATTAATATCGCTTTTGCAGTTATTTAACAAGTTAAGAATAACATGGAACGTAAACGGTAAATATATCATTATTCAAAAGGTATAATTCTAAATCCACTCACCAGACAGTTTCCAATCCTTGAATCAAACTCAGATCTACGATTCCATGGTCTCCCTAACTGAATCTAGTATTAAAAAAACTACGAATTTACAAATCTGATACTAAAAGAAGACGAAAAGTAGGAAAGGAACGTAAATAAATCAAATTCACAGGACTTACCTACGTTGATCATAAATTTGAACACCTATGTTGTAGATTTGCATTCTTTATCTTCAAATCTTTAATCGGAATATCCAAAATCTAATTTTTAAAATATTTGGAGAGGAAAGAAAATGGGAGAGCCATGGCATCGTCTCAGAAAGTACGAGTTGAAGGCTAGACCCTACTAGTCTATTTATAGGTTTCCAAGATGTAACGATCCGCAAATCCGTACTATCTTAGTTGACTAATAACACCACACGTCCAACCCAAATTGCACAGAAATACGAATCATTAATAGAAAGAAGTTAATGGATGAGAAATAGAAAGAAAAAAAATATTAGAATAGAAGAAAATGAAGATCACGAACTCACAGTGGAACGAATAAAATATATTATATAACATAACTTTTGGAACACAAATATGTTTTGAATACACATACCCTTATCGGAGCACAACAACTATTCCTGGAACAGTTATAAACACATGTTTCCAGATACAACATAGTACACAGCGGAAATATGATAGTCTATAACTAATTGGTGAAGCCTCCTGCTTTCAGCTCCTCCAGATGAATCTGTAAAATCCCAACTACTTGACTGCCCGTACAAATTTGGGCACCCAAGAGTTTAGGGAAAACAAACAAAATAAACTCTGGGTCAGTCATGGGACTGGTGTGAGTAAACTCCAACCATTTGTTTAACTTTAAAAATCCTTTCGAAAGAAATGATAATCGTAAGACCGATCCACACATAAACACGGACGGTTTTTACCTTACGATAACCCAAAACACTTTGATACAAAAATCCAATGATATTATAATAATGTCTAATCAAATAAATAGAATCTAGCGGAACGCTTGCATCTCACGCTCCATATATAATATAAAATCATAAACCGCAGGGCGCTTATTGGAGATTGGATTTCAAACATGACAAGGTATGGAACCACCTTCCGATAGTGTATCTCTAGAGAGGAATACACTGGGTTCAACAAGAACATCTTGCAACCCGGCCCACACATGACTGACCACTCATTTCGCATGAGTGTATCGAATGTATATCACCAATGGTTGGGATCAGCAACCGTTTCCCGAATGGGACAGCATCGAATAGAATAAGGAATTAAATGAATCTCTAGATACGTGATAATACACCCTAATGGGAGCGACCCACATAGCCATGCTGCCTGCCCGATTTTTGTCATTTCCCGGTTGTTGAGGCCTGAGGCTACGATTACTTTCTAATCATTGATAGCACAATCACTTTGAATGCCACATTGTCAGATCCGTTAATCACTAATTGATTTGCACAAATATATTCTGGATATTATGCCAAGGGAATAAATCCGTTGCCATCATGTATATTTGTATAGAACAATCATATTCGATTATTGGAAATACTTTGTTAGACATTCGTCCATTTACGTTCGTTTTGGGATTGAACGAAACCGAAGGCACAATTTCTATTAATAGAAAAAGCCCTTGCATTTTACTCCGTCTTCGATTATCTTCATAAAATTTGATTCGCAATGCTACTGCCAATACAGAGTGGTTCTCGGAAAATAATCCAACCGGTCTCTCCATATTGACAACGATATTGGCAAACACTTCGATAGTCAGTTATTTAACTATCGAAGAAAAACAAACACTCATCCATAACATCAACCAAATCACTGGGCCTTTAATTAATATTTCATTAATAAACTCACTTCTTCATTTCCGTATTAAATATTTGTTAACCAAATATTTCCAGAAATATTATTGATCTCTTACGCTAGTTGGAAAAACATTTCCCTATATCACCTTCTTTTATTTTCTATAGTTAGAAAATATATTCTATTCGCAATTGGAAACATTTTCAATCACTTATCTCTTTCCCGACTACTTTAATTATACTCAAGAAATATTTACTGTTATATTTCCAAAATTTCCATCACTTGGATTAAAACGAATGTTGTGTAAAACATCGTTACAACAACCCAAAATATTTTATTCAACTAACTATTATTCAAACACTTCTCTTCGAGACTGAATCTTGCTATTTATCAATTAAAAATGAAATCAATCAAGTTGGGGTATAACTACCTCTTAGACCATGACTGAAAACATCCTCAACTTCAAAACGGCAAAACCACTTACCTCGAGTAAACACACTATAAAACCCAATTATTCATTTTTAAAACATGTATATGGTTCGCTTTCTATTTCTAATTTATAGATTTCCCTTTTTGTTTACAATATTCTATTTTTTTATTTCATTTCCTTATCGAATTCTATATATATCGATGCATTTATTTCTAACTATCAAATTTTTCTTAAAAATATTCTAACTCCTTAAATTCTCGGAAAATTTTGCCATAACCTCCCTTGTACCGGGAGCATCGGGATATTTCAAATTGCCTTCCATGGCCCTCACCAATCCAAAAGGAAAAGAACAAGCCAAGCGGCTTGCCGATACGGCGCATAAAATCTCATATATGAATTTAAACATGTACCTTTTTGTCAGGCACATAAATTAAAAATCTTCATATACTTCATCTCATACCTGTCTAACACATGCTCACCTGTTTCCAATTCAATTCAACTCAATCCAATCGTTTGAATTCAGTTTCGCTCATTTATTCTTTAATTAGCTATTTTGCCTATTTCACTTCTTTGTTTAAACATAACATGTTCAAACAAAATATTTAACTTGCTCATAACCAAATTGAATTTCAATTTCAATTCTAGTTTCCTTTTCGATTTCGAATATAAATTTTCAAAACGAATTCATTTATTCAAAGCCCAATATCAATTCAAAATCTCATTAACTAATTACTATTCAAATTAGTTAATTCTGTTCAATAATCAAAAATCTGATTTCTGTTTCAAAAATCAATTCATTACTCCACCTGAGTTCACATATAATCTACAACTCAAATCTGAAATTTTCTAAATAGAAATTCGGATTTTATTCGCTTAAATATCCTTTTATAAAATTAAATAAACCGTTATGGTTTTTACATGGTTATGGCAATGTTTTTCTGAAATTTTGATATAACTCAAAATTTATTCAACGAAATCCAGATTTTTTTCCTCCATTAGAAAACTATTATCAAATCGGTCTTGACGTTTCTTGTTTCAAAGAATTCCGACTTCAATTGAAGTTCGAATCGCCAATTTACGAACTGCAGTGCTGTGGCGAGTTTGTTTTAATTATATTTATATATATAAACGTTTGAACTTCGTTTATAATAAAATCAACTCCATTCTAATATATTTTTAATATATATCAAATCAAAATTTCCAGTTCAACGTAATATTTTCGATTATCTATAATTGTCATTTTCTCCTTACTCGGTAATATATTTATTTATACTTCGATTTTCCATATTCAAATTCCATTTGAATTCTATATTCAAATTACATTTGAATTTCTATATTCAAATTCTATTTCAAATCTCTTATTCAAATTCTATTTGCATTTCATTTATTCAAATTCTATACTCACATTTTGTTTAAATTTCTATATTCAATTTCTATTTGAAAAATTTATTTTTAAATTCCTACTTGAATCCTGTACTCAAATTCCAATTCAACTCTATTTGAATTCTATATTTAAACTCCATTTCACTTCTATTTGAATTTCTATATTTAAACTCCATTTCACTTCTATTTTCAAATTCTATATTTTAAATTTCATTTGAACTTTCTTTATTCAAATCCATTTGAATTCCTTTGAATTCAAATTCTATTTGAATTCCTTTGAATTCAAATTCTATTTGAATTCCTTTAAATTCAAATTCTATTTCAATTCCTTTGAATTCAAATTCTATTTTAATTCCTTTGAATTCAAATTCTATTTTAATTCCTTTTTGAATTTTATATTCATTCTTAAACAAGTCTCGATTTCAATTTCTTTGGAAATTGATATTTCTACTTTTGGAAAATAGATTTCCCTTTTCTATTTCACACTCATATTTTTATTTCTGAATTACCCAATGATAATTCTTTTCACTTCATTTATAAACTTCGTTTATAAATGAATTACTTGTTTTTATTTTATTAAAACAGGTTAATATTTTTATTCCATTCTAAAATTTCAAATTCTGTTTTAAAAATAGAATTTTCCTTTTAAATCCCAAATATCCTTTCCAGGATATTTTTAAATTAACACTTAGGTCCAGTGATATTTAAACACCAAACAACCAATTATTTATTTCAGGTTTTCTAACACATCATATATGACAGTATATATGCAAACAAATAAATAAAAAGATAATATATTTTTGATGAATCCAGTTGGATCCCTCCAAACCTGTTTTTCCTGCATCCACAGACGTTAGTCAACAGAAATAATACCCATCCTGCTTCGAGGCAGGATATCGCGGTATAAAAGGTCATCCACTATCATAGCGTGGGGCGTATAGGGTAATCATCCGCTAATGGTACCGCGGGCATCGGCTAATGAGACTGCGGGAACAATCCAATTATCAACCCAATATATATATATATATATATATATACATATATAATAGTCAACCCTAAATAACTAATATATTTTAATCAACCAGAAAGCATTCAAACAAGCAACAACAATTATTTTTACCGAATAAAAATAATTCTAAATAACAGGTGTGTGAGATTTACTCACTGTGATTTCATTTGCTGAATATCTAGTAAATTTCCAATGAATCCACTTGAATCATCTTTTATTTTGCACCTATGATAATTTGATTTAAATTTACCGATTAACATTTATTTATTTAAATTAACCATTTAAACGAATAAATAAATTTCCTATATTTTTTTATTAACACATTATAAAATTAACAATTTCCTTTATCAAATTTAAATAACCCAATTGGCTCCTTAACGTCTTGACTATACTTATCCTTCTAACCTACTACTTTACTAACCATTCATTGTTATTTTCTAAGCATATAACATAAAATCTAATGGTTAATACTAAATTTTTTTACCTTAATCACCATTTTATTGCTGACACCCCCACTCCACTGTTTTGCTGCAATTACCTAACCAAATCGACTCCTAAATCACCATGCCATGACCTATAGCTTGTCGCACTCCACTACAACATTCAACTAAGCGCCTGTTGTCCATCCCACTTACCACCGTCAACATAGACTCCAAAAATCTTTCCACCATTTACTCGCAATCACCACGACCATTTTCCCTTCATCCCATCGCACTCAGCATCCCCAAAAACGAGGCCAAACTCCCCCTTATTTGATCCTCCGTTCACTGTCCTGAAACCGCGACTTCATCCTATAGCTACAGACACCAATCACCCACTACATCGAACCCCTCTGAATAGTCACCAGCTCCATTCCATCATCGATTTACCCCAAAGCTCTAACTCGCAGTTCGAGTTCGAACCTTCCCCGACTTTGCGATAGTTGAAATCCTTCTTTTGTTATCCTCGAACAAGCCCGATAACCCATATCCTCCTTGTGTGCGAGCACCTCCACTAAAGTCGAGTTTCAGATCTCGCGATCCGCTCGCGATAAGGGTTTTCGATTTCCCCTTTTTCTTTTTCTAGCGTTCGATTTTGATTCTGAAAATAAAGGAGGAGACTGAGGCTTTAATTTTGATTTTTAGTTTAAGGGAAAAGGGAGGATTCGATTTGGGGGAGTTCGGCTTTTTATACAAATATATATAGTTTTACAGAAGCTTTCTGGTTTGGAATTTTCAAAAGTGAAATCAGAGCAGAAGTGCGATTTATAGGTGATGAAGACTTTGCTATTAAGGAATAGGCCTGCGTATTGGTAGAGAGTAGGGGAGGCTGAAGTACTGTTAATTAATTTGATTTGATTTCGAATTTTAATCGATTTGATATAAAGAGATTTTTAGTTTATTTAAATAGATACCGATTTGATTTCGTGCTTATCCACTGATCAATTATCTTGGGGTCTATAACTGAAAATGTAAACCGCTATTTTAGCGTACCGACCGACATTTCAATATAATAACCCTATTCTGAACTCAATAGTAAATATTCTGAAATTTCATTTTAACATATATACCATATTAAATTAATATAATATAATTTAAATTCGAAAACCATAAATTCTTTGATAATAAATTATTATTTATTATCGTATATATCAAATAAAATTCCTACTTATCATCTGAATCATTTTGATTCAATTTTTAACTTTGATTTCATTTATATTTCGAATTGAATTATTTCAGATTCTAGTATAACGACGATATATATATGTATTCGAAATAAAATCCTATTTTCGATTATTAAACCGATAACTCGATATTTAAACCGATAACATAAATGTATAACTTCAAGTATATTATCAAATAAATATTTAAAATGGTATTAAATATTTAAAATAAATGGATCAAAAAATCTGGGTCGTTACATTCTTCCTCCTTAAAAGAATTTCGTCCCCGAAATTACTAAGGTAGGAAAATGGTACAAATCCATTAACTTTTCAAAAACCACTTATGTTGGAATTTAACCTTTCATAGTTCTACAATTTTAGTTCCAACCAAAACTTTTGGTTTTCATTCATTTAATCTAAATGATCTACAATCAGTATATTCACATCCATTTCATATTCATTCAAATTGGTTTCAATAAATTTATTCATCTTGATTTATTTAACTTGCTTAAGTTAAATCTAATTTCCAGAATTCAAATACCCGGGTTTTCATTTCAAATCCTTTGAAATCCTATAAACATATGTATATATTTATATCCACCTCAAATTCAAAACATTGAATTTTTCAAAACAACTTGTTTTCTTTCAAACAAATTTTCACCAAAAATTTTCTAAGGTAGCAATTCATCACTTAGAAACTCGAAAATGAACACTGATGATGCGACCGTCATCATCGGAATTATTTTCCAGCCACTGAAGTGAGTTCAGTGCATTATCACTTTCAAAATCCATCTAAAATGATTTTTACTCAAAAACCCCTTTCAAAACAAAGCTATATTATTTTAATATTTTTCAAAAATATTTTTCAAAACTCCCAGGATTTAAATTCCAAATTTTGGTTTGAATTAAATTTTAATTCATCTCATTTGTATATATTTCATTCATATACAAATTCTGTTTGGTTATATATAACCATTTCATTTCTTATAATCTCATTTAATTATAATAATAACAACCAATACATCCATATATTATAATAATTTCAAAAATTATTCGTTCTATATCAAAACAGAATTTTGAGTAAAATAATTTCATTCACCACTTTAAAACAATATCGTGTCCAATCTTCTGTTCAAGTGTTCATAAACTCTTATCGACAACGTGGCGTCCCACGATTTGATCAGAATTCATAAATCACTCAACAGACTAGTCAACACAATATAAAACAGTTTTTATATCAAATAACAAATACGCTTTCTCGTATATATATACACTCAACTCATTCTAGGGTACTACTAACCCTATTTCTAATGAGCACAATCCCACCAAAGCCTAGGTATTCGCTCAACCTAAGCTCTGATACCAACTGTAACGACCCGCAAATCTGTACTATCTGAGTTGACTAATAACACCACACGTCCAACCCAAATTGCACAGAAATACGAATCATTAATAGAAAGAAGTTAGAGGATGAGAAATAGAAAGAAAAAAAATATTAGAATAGAAGAAAATGAAGATCACGAACTCACCGCGGAACGAATAAAATATATTATATAACATAACTTTTGGAATACAAATATGTTTTGAATACACAAACCCTTATCATAGCACAACAGCTATTCTTGGAACAGATATATACACCTGTTTCCAGATACAACATAGTACACAGCGGAAATATGATAGTCTATAGCTAATTGGTGAAGCCTCCTGCTTCCAGCTCCTCCAAATGAATCTGTAAAATCCCGACTACTTGACTGCTCGTAAAAATTTGGGCACCCAAGAGTTTAGGGAAAACAAACAAAATAAACCTAGGTCAGTCATGGGACTGGTGTGAGTAAACTCCAACCATTTGTTTAACTTTAAAAATCCTTTCGAAAGAAATGATAATCGTAAGACCTATCCACACATAAACATTGACTGTTTTTACCTTACGATAACCCAAAACACTTTGATACAAAAATCCAATGATATTATAATAATGTCTAATCAAATAAATAGAATCTAGCGGAACGCTTGCATCTCATCTCCATATATAATATAAAATCAAAAACCGCAGGGCGCTTATTGGAGATTGGATTTCCAACATGACAAGGTATGGAACCACCTTTTGATAGTGTATCTCTAGAGAGGAATACACTGGGTTCAACAAGAACATCTTGCAACCCGGCCCATACATGACCGACCACTCATTTCGCTTGAGTGTATCGAATGTATATCACCAACGGTTGGGATTAGCAATTGTTTCCCAAATAGGACAGCATCGAATAGAATAAGGAATTAAATGAATCTCTAGATAGGTGATAATACACCCTAATGGGAGCGACCCACATAGCCATGTTGCCTGCCCGATTTTTGTCATTTCTCGGTTGTTGAGGCCTGAGGCTACGATTACTTTCTATTCATTGATAGCATAATCACTTTGAATGCCACATTGTCAGATCCGTTAATCACTAATTGATTTGCACAAATATATTCTGGATATTATGTGTAACGACCCAGAAAATCTGAACCAATTTAAAATTTTTAAATTGGCTAAAATAATGGATTTTAAATATTTAAAATAAATATTTTAAATAATGGCGATGAAAACTGAGTTTGAATCGACATTTGAAAACGAATATAATTAATTATAATTATATATAGAATTGAAAATAGCGCGGTAGTTCGATAATTCGATTTCAAACTTCAATTGAATACACCGGGTGCAAAGCAATCCGGATTTTAGTGAAACCAAAAACATTAGAATCTAATTGATGATGTCTTTCTAACGAATCCGAACAATCGAAATTTCATAGCGGGAATCAAAAGATATGTCCAGTTGAAAATTCTGAATAGTCGCTATGGAATTCAGGCCCTTAAAAATGGACATTTTGCAAACGACCTCGGATTTCGACGAAACCACTTTTGTTGGATCCGCAGTGTCAAGTTATTGTTAGGTTTCAAATTTCATAATTTTTCGAATCAATATGTGAGCGTGGTAAAGGAAAACACGTTTGACCGGTTTCAGTTGATTTTAATCGACTGGAAATTGGCCATTTTACAAACGGTCTCAGAATTCGATGAAATCAGTTTTGTTGGGACCGTATCGCCCCAATATAGCTAGATAATTTTTTGGGGAATTTTTAGAAGCAGTATGTGGCCCCGGCAAATTAAAATGTATATTCAAAATAGAATTTGAATGTTTTATACTTTAATTTGAGGAATAACTAACTCTAACAGTCGAATTGGCCAACGAAACATATCCCATTGCGTTCGGAATGGGGGTAATTAGCTAGGGGCGACAGTCGTTGAGTTTGATTCTGAGTCCGAACGGAAAGTCAACTTAAAGGTGAATAAAATAATAAAATAAAATATATAATCACTTATAACCCCCCCCCCCTTTTTTCTTTCATTTCCTTTATCAGACCCGATCCCCAAATCGACTTCGTCGAATCAATGGAAAATGGCGGCGACGCCATCGCCTTCCCCCGCCGCTAGACCTCCGCTCCTCCTCTCCGACCCTCTGCCACGTCAGTCGCCCCTCTCTCCTCTCCAATCTCGAAACTCCCAGCGCGAGAACCACTGAACCCGCGCAACCCACTCGAGACCGCCTTCGCCCAGCGAGCCTCCGCCACCTGAAGCCGCCTCCGACCCTCCATCAGTGCCTCCCTTAAGTCCAGCGACCCTCCTCCTTCCACCTGCGTCGAAGACAGCCCCTTACTCACCACTGCAGCGAGCCACCAGCAAAGTGGAACCCTTTTCCCCCTCTGAGACACGAGTGTAAGTGTTTAGATGAATTTATTTAGATAGTAGAGCTATTTATTTTGATTAGTTCGTTTTATAATATAAAGATTAGAACTTTAAAGATAGAAAGTTTAGATTTTAAGTGGTTAAAAGCTATGATTTTTATTGTTAACAAAGCTATGATTTTTATATTATAGGGAGGATAAAAATTAGATTTTTATTATTCGTGTAGCGTTGTAGAAATACGATCTTGTTATATAAGAATGACGATGATAAAGTTTATATTTTTAGTGATAAAGTTTATATTTTTATTAAGATGAAGTTTATATTTTTAATAAGGTAAAAATAGAATTTTTACCATCAAGTTAGATTAGTAAAAATAGAATTTCCATAATGGAGGTGAATTGGTGAAGACAAGATTTTTATCATATTTGAAATATTTTTAAAAAGAGAAAAAGACGGAATTTTTATTAGGTAGAAGGAGTAAGATATGATTTTTGTATTTTTAAAGCAATAAAAATATAATTTTTACATCATAGGAATATTAAAAATATAATCTTTGTTTTTAAAATATGATCTTTATATATTGAATAACATAGCAAAAATCCGATTTTTACATATGTAGAGAATACGGGCAACGAAAGCGACAAAAAGGCGAGATTGGCGAAGATTTCTCTAAAGGAAGAGTCGTAGTATTGGATAGCTATTGGTGAGATTTCTGATTTAAAAATATATATGTGTGTGTGAAATGGAAGTGAATTGCTATATATAAATATATATATCTATATATATATACGCCCCTCGTCCACAAACCATGGACGATATTTATTGGTTGAAATTGTTGTGAAAATTGATTGATAGCGAATGATTGTTTGGGATTGTTTGTGATTGATATTGGTTGATTGTGGTTGAAAAATACCCATTTGTGGTTGAGAAATATTTGGTTGAAACCACATAGGATTAGTTTGTGGAAATGAAATAAATATATACATGCCGCCTACGTGCGAACTAGATGCATGATCCCCATTGTCAAAAACCGCGAGGTTTTAAGGTAGAGCGAGGAGCCGTATTAGGGACGGTCCCGGTTTAACTACCCTGCCGTTATGCTGCCGAAATTTTGAATAATATTCGTGTGTTTGAATTATTTTCATATGCTTAAACTATATTTATTCATTGAATAGAAAACATTCATGTGTTGAATTGATATTCATTTGTTGATTAGAAATTCATGTGTTGAATGGTATTCCTATTTTGAAATAAATTGTTTGATAATAAAAATCACCTTTTATCGACTATATGAACTGTGTAAAATTATCTCGTTTTAAAAGAAATTGTTTTAGGATAAAAATCCTATTATTTTTTTATCACCTATATGAACTATATAGAAAAATAGTGTTTTGAAATGAATTGTTTTACAATAAAAATCACATTTTTATTGTATGCATAAATCGTTGAAACGTGGAGTGTTAAAAATAGCCACTTGTTCAAAATAAACATATATCAGTTGAAATATTCATTAATTAGCTAATGGAATGATTTGCACCTATTTATGTAACATTAGAATGAATGGTGTTTTTAAACCAAATCGAAATCAAATATGAAGTTGAATAGAAAATGATAAATGATAAGAACTGTATATATATGTATATGCATATTCATTGAACAGGTTATAGCAAAGGGGCTAGAGAAGAGGAATAAAATTTTGTGCCCGACAAATAGGTACACATTTACTGCTTTGTTTGGGTGATGATTTTATGAGCCTGTTGGCTAGCCGCTTGGCTTTTTCTTTTTCTTTTTGAGATTAGAAGGACCGGGAACGCTATTTGCGATTTCCCGATGCTCCCGGTGCAGGGGAGGTTATGGCGAAATTTTCCAAAATTTTAAGGTGTTAGAAAAATATTTGAAGTGGAAACGATATGGAAATCATTGAATGAACTATATTTATATAAATATATAAATATAAATAAAATTAAAACGAAACGAGGCCGTGCAGTTCGTATTTTGAAACCGTGATTTCAAACGACTAGTGCGGGGAATCCGACCATTGGATTTTCCCGAAACCTCAACCGTCGGGTTCGCCTTGGAATTATCTTTCCAACGGCACCAACCTTGTAAAAATCCAACGGTTGGATTTTCTGGAATGTTTAATTCAAATCTGAAGAAAAACAGCGCCAGAAGCGATTATATTTATATATATATAAATATAATTATATATTAAATCGAATAACGACGCTGCAGTTCGTAATTTGAAATCGAAAATTCAAACGATTGTACCGGGAGATCCGACCGTCGGATTTTCCCGAAACTGGAACCGTTGGATTCGTTTGGAAAAGACCTTTCTAATGATGTAAATTTTGTGAAGATCCAACGGTTAGAATTTCAGATATGTGTAAATCAAATCTGAAGAAAAACAGCGCCACGGCCGCCTTATGGCCCGAAGCGTCGTTTTGAATAAAATGGCTATTTTAAAATAAATAAAAATAGCGATAAATAGTTATAAAATATCATAAGCGATATGGGATAGAAATAAACTGAATTTGTTCGATTTATGTGGCTTTTGATGGTTGAATGTGTTTGGTGTGAAAATTACATTAAAAGAACACAATTGGTGTTGTCGAATAATTTAACCATTGAAATAAATTGATTTGAAATTCTAAATATACGTGAATTATTTGAGAAGGCCGAGTTAATTCTCATTTCAAATAATTGACCGACGATTGAAAGTCGAAGATGAAGACGATGGTCGAAGACCGGAGATCTTCACCTCGTTTGGATGGTAACCGAGGTCCTGATTGGGAGGCATCCCGAAATATGGATAATGAGTGGTGATCGTCCAGACGTACGTGGTGATCGATGGGTTTGCGAGGTATTTAGTGCCTCCGGTTTCGTTCAGACCCAGAACGGACTTGTAAATGGACTGTGTGTCCGACATTGGATTTTATTCTGTGTTGATTGATCTCTGTTAAATATACATCTGTTTGGCGGCGGAGAATTTATTCTTTTGCTTAACGCCCTTCTCTGAGACGTACGAGCCCAGAGGTTGTATATCGATGGACATCAATCGCATGGCGTGAATTGCCTGTGTGGCATGCTAAGATGCAGTGATCAGGGCTTCTGTTGAAAAGCAAAGTCTTGTGGTGATGATCAAAGCACCGCCTGTGTGGCATAGCTTTGTGTGAACGTGAATTCGCGAGCCTCACACCCCGATATGAACCTAAAACGGGAGAAGGACCTCAGGGAGGGCCTGCGTTTCTTTCTAGCTAGGGTGGTGTCAGTGACCTACCAGCCCTGACATTTATATACTTTTCACCTATGTGGTTGTTGCTGTTGCGAGGCACCTCGGTTTGATCGGACGATCCGGGTCCGATGGAGTCATTCGTTGGCTCGTTTACGCCCCAAAGGGCGGAGAAACGTAGTGTTCAGGCATAATAATCCACATCGGTGGACCGACCCTGACGATCCAAGGGCCCACCTGAGTCTGGGCCTGAGACATGGGCTAGATTGTCTCGAATTCGGTAAGGACTATCTTTTGCCTTGGTTCATGATGGAAATCCAATTTCCAAATACGTGATCGTGCGGTTTTGATTGTATATATATATGGCGATATGATATATGGTACCCATGCCGTCTATGATTGATAGTTATGATTTGAAATTGTTTTCAAAACATATAAACACTAGCAATAATATCAAATGCCTTTGTTTTATTCGTATCAAGCATATTTTAGCCGTTATAAGGTAAAACTCTATCCTCCGGTTTGCGTTGCATTGTGTGATGGGAACTGAGTCTTATAACGGCTTCATTTTTATAAAAAGCATAGCGATGTTTAAAAGAAAGATTTGTTTTAAAGCACTGGCAATCCAATGGAGTAAACCCGTTCCACGAAAGTGGCGTGGTCCTGTGATTGGCCAATTATATATGTGTTGAGTGGATTTCTCATACCAGTCCCATGACTGACTCGTAGTTTGTTTCACTCTCAAACTCGGGTGCCCCTTTTTCCACATGGGCAGCCTTGTATTCAGGTTTAGCTGGTTCTTTCTGGATAGCTGGAGCTGAAGATGGATTCTATCATTTATTTCCTTTTATGCTGTTCAGCTCCTATTGTACATATTTTGTTTATTTCCGCTGTAGACATTTATGTATAGCCGAACTGTATTTGTACTAAGTAAGATCCTGTATACTGTGTAACTCTGATGATTACTCTTATCCAGTATATTCTATTGTTCATTATCTGGTGTATTTATTTAATTCTGTTCTGCTATTATATGTTTCTGTGTTATATTCCAAAGATAACCTTGTTTCCGTGAGAACGGGAAATCGGGTCGTCTCATCGTGGTATCAGAGCTTTGGTTAAGCTTAGTTCTGGAATATAACATTTGAACAAACTCGTCAGAAATAGAACCAGTAGTGTTCTAGGACGGGTAACTCTATACAGATAGGATCAGCAATATCCTAGTATGAGGATAGCAGAATCAGAACAACTCGTTAGAGATGGGGTCAGAAGTGCCTCAGAACGAGTCGAGAGTAATATGTTTTTAAATAACGTATTTGTGATTATATATATATAGTCTGGTTTTAGAAATATAATTTTTGAATATATAAAAGATATATATTTGAAAAGTTAAAAAGGTTAAAAACAATTGGATTGGTTGTTGTGTTGTGTGATTGTAGATTTATCAAACCACTTTCGACTTTATTCCTTTTCGAGGACGAAAAGTTTTAAGTGGGGGAGATTGTAACGACCCAGAAAATCTGAACCAATTTAAAAATTTTAAATTGGCTAAAATAATGGATTTTAAATATTTAAAATAAATATTTTAAATAATGGCGATGAAAACTGAGTTTGAATCGACATTTGAAAACGAATATAATTAATTATAATTATATATAGAATTGAAAATAGCGCGGTAGTTCGATAATTCGATTTCAAACTTCAATTGAATACACCGGGTGCAAAGCAATCCGGATTTTAGTGAAACCAAAAACATTAGAATCTAATTGATGATGTCTTTCTAACGAATCCGACCAATCGAAATTTCATAGCGGGAATCAAAAGATATGTCCAGTTGAAAATTCTGAATAGTCGCTATGGAATTCAGGCCCTTAAAAATGGACATTTTGCAAACGACCTCGGATTTCGATGAAACCACTTTTGTTGGATCCGCAGTGTCAAGTTATTGTTAGGTTTCAAATTTCATAATTTTTCGAATCAATATGTGAGCGTGGTAAAGGAAAACGCGTTTGACCGGTTTCAGTTGATTTTAATCGACTGGAAATTGGCCATTTTACAAACGGTCTCAGAATTCGATGAAATCAGTTTTGTTGGGACCGTATCGCCCCAATATAGCTAGATAAATTTTTGGGGAATTTTTAGAAGCAGTATGTGGCCCCGGCAAATTAAAATGTATATTCAAAATAGAATTTGAATGTTTTATACTTTAATTTGAGGAATAACTAACTCTAACAGTCGAATTGGCCAACGAAACATATCCCATTGCGTTCGGAATGGGGGTAATTAGCTAGGGGTGACAGTCGTTGAGTTTGATTCTGAGTCCGAACGGAAAGTCAACTTAAAGGTGAATAAAATAATATAATAAAATAAAATATATAATCACTTATAACCCCCCCCCCTTTTTTTCTTTCATTTCCTTTATCAGACCCGATCCCCAAATTGACTTCGTCGAATCAATGGAAAATGGCGGCGACGCCATCGCCTTCCCCCGCCGCTAGACCTCCGCTCCTCCTCTCCGACCCTCTGCCACGTCAGTCGCCCCTCTCTTCTCTCCAATCTCGAAACTCCCAGCGCGAGAACCACTGAACCCGCGCAACCCACTCGAGACCGCCTTCGCCCAGCGAGCCTCCGCCACCTGAAGCCGCCTCCGACCCTCCATCAGCGCCTCCCTTAAGTCCAGCGACCCTCCTCCTTCCACCTGCGTCGAAGATAGCCCCTTACTCACCACTGCAGCGAGCCACCAGCAAAGTGGAACCCTTTTCCCCCTCTGAGACACGAGTGTAAGTGTTTAGATGAATTTATTTAGATAGAGCTATTTATTTTGATTAGTTTGTTTTATAATATAAAGATTAGAACTTTAAAGATAGAAAGTTTAGATTTTAAGTGGTTAAAAGCTATGATTTTTATTGTTAACAAAGCTATGATTTTTATATTATAGGGAGGATAAAAATTAGATTTTTATTATTCGTGTAGCGTTGTAGAAATACGATCTTGTTATATAAGAATGATGATGATAAAGTTTATATTTTTAGTGATAAAGTTTATATTTTTATTAAGATGAAGTTTATATTTTTAATAAGGTAAAAATAGAATTTTTACCATGAAGTTAGATTAGTAAAAATAGAATTTCCATAATGGAGGTGAATTGGTGAAGACAAGATTTTTATCATATTTGAAATATTTTTAAAAAGAGAAAAAGACGGAATTTTTATTAGGTATAAGGAGTAAGATATGATTTTTGTATTTTTAAAGCAATAAAAATATAATTTTTACATCATAGGAATATTAAAAATATAATCTTTGTTTTTAAAATATGATCTTTATATATTGAATAACATAGTAAAAATCCGATTTTTACATATGTAGAGAATACGGGCAACGAAAGCGACAAAAAGGCGAGATTGGCGAAGATTTCTCTAAAGGAAGAGTCATAGTATTGGATAGCTATTGGTGAGATTTCTGATTTAAAAATATATATATGTGTGTGAAATGGAAGTGAATTGCTATATATAAATATATATATCTATATATATATATATACGCCCCTCGTCCACAAACCATGGACGATATTTATTGGTTGAAATTGTTGTGAAAATTGATTGATAGCGAATGATTGTTTGGGATTGTTTGTGATTGATATTGGTTGATTGTGGTTGAAAAATACCCATTTGTGGTTGAGAAATATTTGGTTGAAACCACATAGGATTAGTTTGTGGAAATGAAATAAATATATACATGCCGCCTGCGTGCGAACTAGATGCATGATCCCCATTGTCAAAAACCGCGAGGTTTTAAGGTAGAGCGAGGAGCCGTACTAGGGACGGTCCCGGTTTAACTACCTTGCCGTTATGCTGCCGAAATTTTGAATAATATTCGTGTGTTTGAATTATTTTCATATGCTTAAACTATATTTATTCATTGAATAGAAAACATTCATGTGTTGAATTGATATTCATTTGTTGATTAGAAATTCATGTGTTGAATGGTATTCCTATTTTGAAATAAATTGTTTGATAATAAAAATCACCTTTTATCGACTATATGAACTGTGTAAAATAATCTCGTTTTAAAAGAAATTGTTTTAGGATAAAAATCCTATTTTTTTTTATCACCTATATGAACTATATAGAAAATAGTGTTTTGAAATGAATTGTTTTACAATAAAAATCACATTTTTATTGTATGCATAAATCGTTGAAACGTGGAGTGTTAAAAATAGCCACTTGTTCAAAATAAACATATATCAGTTGAAATATTCATTAATTAGCTAATGGAATGATTTGCACCTATTTATGTAACATTAGAATGAATGGTGTTTTTAAACCAAATCGAAATCAAATATGAAGTTGAATAGAAAATGATAAATGATAAGAACTGTATATATATGTATATGCATATTCATTGAACAGGTTATAGCAAAGGGGCTAGAGAAGAGGAATAAAATTTTGTGCCCGACAAATAGGTACACATTTACTGCTTTGTTTGGGTGATGATTTTATGAGCCTGTTGGCTAGCCGCTTGGCTTTTTCTTTTTCTTTTTGAGATTAGAAGGACCGGGAACGCTATTTGCGATTTCCCGATGCTCCCGGTGCAGGGGAGGTTATGGCGAAATTTTCCAAAATTTTAAGGTGTTAGAAAAATATTTGAAGTGGAAACGATATGGAAATCATTGAATGAACTATATTTATATAAATATATAAATATAAATAAAATTAAAACGAAACGAGGCCGTGCAGTTCGTATTTTGAAACCGTGATTTCAAACGACTAGTGCGGGGAATCCGACCATTGGATTTTCCCGAAACCTCAACCGTCGGGTTCGCCTTGGAATTATCTTTCCAACGGCACCAACCTTGTAAAAATCCAACGGTTGGATTTTCTGGAATGTTTAATTCAAATCTGAAGAAAAACAGCGCCAGAAGCGATTATATTTATATATATATAAATATAATTATATATTAAATCGAATAACGACGCTGCAGTTCGTAATTTGAAATCGAAAATTCAAACGATTGTACCGGGAGATCCGACCGTCGGATTTTCCCGAAACTAGAACCGTTGGATTCGTTTGGAAAAGACCTTTCTAATGATGTAAATTTTGTGAAGATCCAACGGTTAGAATTTCAGATATGTGTAAATCAAATCTGAAGAAAAACAGCGCCACGGACGCCTTATGGCCCGAAGCGTCGTTTTGAATAAAATGGCTATTTTAAAATAAATAAAAATAGCGATAAATAGTTATAAAATATCATAAGCGATATGGGATAGAAATAAACTGAATTTGTTCGATTTATGTGGCTTTTGATGGTTGAATGTGTTTGTTGTGAAAATTACATTAAAAGAACACAATTGGTGTTGTCGAATAATTTAACCATTGAAATAAATTGATTTGAAATTCTAAATATACGTGAATTATTTGAGAAGACCGAGTTAATTCTCATTTCAAATAATTGACCGACGATTGAAAGTCGAAGATGAAGACGATGGTCGAAGACCGGAGATCTTCACCTCGTTTGGATGGTAACCGAGGTCCTGATTGGGAGGCATCCCGAAATATGGATAATGAGTGGTGATCGTCCAGACCTACGTGGTGATCGATGGGTTTGCGAGGTATTTAGTGCCTCCGGTTTCGTTCAGACCCAGAACGGACTTGTAAATGGACTGTGTGTCCGACATTGGATTTTATTCTGTGTTGATTGATCTCTGTTAAATATACATCTGTTTGGCGGCGGAGAATTTATTCTTTTGCTTAACGCCCTTCTCTGAGACGTACGAGCCCAGAGGTTGTATATCGATGGACATCAATCGCATGGCGTGAATTGCCTGTGTGGCATGCTAAGATGCAGTGATCAGGGCTTCTGTTGAAAAGCAAAGTCTTGTGGTGATGATCAAAGCACCGTCTGTGTGGCGTAGCTTTGTGTGAACGTGAATTCGCGAGCCTCACACCCCGATATGAACCTAAAACGGGAGAAGGACCTCAGGGAGGGCCTGCGTTTCTTTCTAGCTAGGGTGGTGTCAGTGACCTACCAGCCCTGACATTTATATACTTTTCACCTATGTGGTTGTTGCTGTTGCGAGGCGCCTCGGTTTGATCGGACGATCCGGGTCCGATGGAGTCATTCGTTGGCTCGTTTACGCCCCAAAGGGCGGAGAAACGTAGTGTTCAGGCATAATAATCCACATCGGTGGACCGGCCCTGACGATCCAAGGGCCCACCTGAGTCTGGGCCTGAGACATGGGCTAGATTGTCTCGAATTCGGTAAGGACTATCTTTTGCCTTGGTTCATGACGGAAATCCAATTTCCAAATACGTGATCGTGCGGTTTTGATTGTATATATATATATGGCGATATGATATATGGTACCCATGCCGTCTATGATTGATAGTTATGATTTGAAATTGTTTTCAAAACATATAAACACTAGCAATAATATCAAATGCCTTTGTTTTATTCGTATCAAGCATATTTTAGCCGTTATAAGGTAAAACTCTATCCTCCGGTTTGCGTTGCATTGTGTGATGGGAACTGAGTCTTATAACGGCTTCATTTTTATAAAAAGCATAGCGATGTTTAAAAGAAAGATTTGTTTTAAAGCACTGGCAATCCAATGGAGTAAACCCGTTCCACAAAAGTGGCGTGGTCCTGTGATTGGCCAATTATATATGTGTTGAGTGGATTTCTCATACCAGTCCCATGACTGACTCGTAGTTTGTTTCACTCTCAAACTCGGGTGCCCCTTTTTCCACACGGGCAGCCTTGTATTCAGGTTTAGCTGGTTCTTTCTGGATAGCTGGAGCTGAAGATGGATTCTATCATTTATTTCCTTTTATGCTGTTCAGCTCCTATTGTACATATTTTGTTTATTTCCGCTGTAGACATTTATGTATAGCCGAACTGTATTTGTACTAAGTAAGATCCTGTATACTGTGTAACTCTGATGATTACTCTTATCCAGTATATTCTATTGTTCATTATCTGGTGTATTTATTTAATTCTGTTCTGCTATTATATGTTTCTGTGTTATATTCCAAAGATAACCTTGTTTCCGTGAGAACGGGAAATCGGGTCGTCTCATTATGCTAAGGGAATAAATCCGTTGCCACCATGTATATTTGTACAGAACAATCATATTCGATTATTGGAAATTTTTTGGTAGATATTCGTACATTTACGTTCATTCTGGGATTGAACGAAACCGAAGGCACAATTTAAAAAGCCCTTGCATTTTACTCCGTCTTCGATTATCTTCATATAATCTGATTCGCAATGCTACTGCCAATACAGAGTGGTTCTCGGATAATAATTTAACCGGTCTCTCCATATTGACAACGATATTGGCAAACACTTCGATAGTCGGTTATTTAACTATAGAAGAAAAACAAACACTCATCCATAACATCAACCAAATCACTGGGCCTTTAATTAATATTTCATTAATAAATTCACTTCTTCATTTCCCTATCAAATATTTGTTAATCAAATATTTCCAGAAATCTTATTGATCTCTTACGCTAGTTGGAAAAACATTTCCCTATATCACCTTCTTTTATTTTCTATAGTTAGAAAATATATTCTATTCGCAATTGAAAACATTTTCAATCACTTATCTCTTTCCCGACTACTTTAATTATACTCAGGAAATATTTACTGTTATATTTCCAAAATTTCCATCACTTGGATTAAAACGAATGTTATGTAAAACATCGTTACAACAACCCAAAATATTTTATTCAACTAACTATTATTCAAACACTTTTCTTCGAGACTGGATCTTGCTATTTTTCCATTAAAAATGAAATCAATCAAGTTGGGGTACAACTACCTCTCAGACCTTGACTGAAAACATCCTCAACTTCAAAATGGCAAAACCACTTACCTCGAGTAAACATACTATAAAACACAATTATTCATTTTTAAAACATGTATATGATTCGCTTTCTATTTCTAATTTATAGATTTCCCTTTTTGTTTACAATATTCTATTTTTTTATTTCGTTTCCTTATAGAATTCTATATATATCGATACATTTATTTCTAACTATCAAATTTTTCTTAAAATATTCTAACTCCTTAAATTCCCGGAAAATTTCGCCATAACCTCCCTTGTACTGGGAGCATCGGGATATTTCAAATAGCCTCCCATGGCCCTCACCAATCCAAAAGGAAAAGAAAAAGCCAAGCGACTTGCCGATACGGCGCATAAAATCTCATATATGAATTTAAACATGTACCTTTTTGTCAGGCACATAAATTAAAAATCTTCATATACTTCATCCCATACCTGTCTAACACATGCTCACCTGTTTCCAATTCAATTCAACTCAATCCAATCGTTTGAATTCAGTATCGCTCATTTATTCTTTAATTAGCTATTTTGCCTATTTCACTTCTTTGTTTGAACATAACATGTTCAAACAAAATAATTAACTTGCTCATAACCAAATAGAATTTCAATTCTAGTTTCCTTTTCGATTTCGAATATAAATTTTCAAATCGAATTCACTTATTCAAAGCCCAATATCAATTCAAAATCTCATTAACTAATTACTATACAAATTAGTTAATTCTATTCAATAATCAAAAATCTGATTTCTGTTTCAAAAATCAATTCATTACTCCACCTGAGTTCACATATAATCTACAACTCAAATTTGAAATTTTCTAAATAGAAATTCGGATTTTATTCGCCTAAAAATCCTTTTATAAAATTAAATAAACCGTTATGGTTTTACATGGTTATGGCGCTGTTTTTCTGAAAATTTGATTTTGATATAACTCAAAATTTATTCAACGAAATCCAGATTTTTTCCTCCATTAGAAAACTATTATCAAATCGGTCCTGACGTTTCTTGTTTCAAATAATTCCAACTTCAATTGAGTTCTGTATACTCAATTGAAGTTCGAATCGCCAACTTACGAACTGCAGCGCTGCGGCAAGTTTGTATTAATTATATTTATATATATAAACATTTGAACTTCGTTTATAATAAATTCAACTCCATTCTAATATATTTTTAATATATATCAAATCAAAATTTCCAGTTCAACATAATATTTTCGATTATCTATAATTGTCAATTTCTCCTTACTCGGTAATATATTTATTTATACTTCGATTTTCTATATTCAAATTCCATTTGAATTCTATATTCAAATTACATTTGAATTTCTATATTCAAATTCTATTTCAAAACTCTTATTCAAATTCTATTTGCATTTCATTTATTCAAATTCTATACTCACATTTTGTTTAAATTTCTATATTCAATTTCTATTTGAAAATGTTATTTTTAAATTCCTACTTGAATCCTGTACTCAAATTCCAATTCAACTCTATTTGAATTCTATATTTAAACTCCATTTCACTTCTATTTGAATTCCTATATTTAAACTCCATTTCACTTCTATTTTCAAATTCTATATTTTAAATTTCATTTGAACTTTCTTTATTCAAATCCATTTGAATTCCTTTGAATTCAAATTCTATTTGAATTCCTTTAAATTCAAATTCTATTTCAATTCCTTTGAATTCAAATTCTATTTTAATTCCTTTGAATTCAAATTCTATTTTAATTCCTTTTTAAATTTTATATTCATTCTTAAACAAGTCTCGATTTCAATTTCTTTTGAAGTTGATATTTCTACTTTTCGAAAATAGATTTCCCTTTTCTATTTCACACTCGTATTTTTATTTCTAAATTACCCAATGATAATTCTTTTCACTTCATTTATAAACTTCGTTTATAAATGAATTACTTGTTTTTATTTTATTAAAACAGGTTAATATTTTTATTCCATTCTAAAATTTCAAATTCTATTTTAAAAATAGAATCTTCCTTTTAAATCTCAAATATCCTTTCCAGGATATTTTTAAATTAACACTTAGGTCCAGTGATATTTAAACACCAAACAACCAATTATTCATTTCAGGTTTTCTAACACATCATATATGACAATATATGTGCAAATAAATAAATAAACAGATAATATATTTTTGAGGAATCCAGTTGGATCCCTCCAACCTGTTTTTCCTGCATCCATAGACGTTAGTCAACAGAAATAATACCCATCCTGCTTCGAGGCAGGATATCGCGGCATAGAAGGTCATGCACTATCATAGCGTGGGGCGTATAGGGTAATCATCCGCTAATGGTACCGCGGGCATCCGCTAATGAGACTGCGGGAACAATCCAATCATCAACCCAATATATATATATAAATAATAGTCAACCCTAAATAACTAATATATTTAAATCAACCAGAAAGCATTCAAACAAGCAACAACAATTATTTTTACCGAATAAATATAATTTTAAATAACAGGTGAGTGAGATTTACTCACTGTGATTTCATTTGCTGAATATCTGGTAAATTTCCAATGAATCCACTTGAATCATCTTTTATTTTGTACGTATGATAATTTGATTTAAATTTACTGATTAACATTTATTTATTTAAATTAACCATTTAAACGAATAAATAAATTTCCTATATTTTTTTATTAACACATTATAAAATTAACAATTTCCTTTATCAAATTTAAATAACCCAATTAGCTCCTTAACGTCTTGACTATACTTATCCTTCTAACCTACTACTTTACTAACCATTCATTGTTATTTTCTAAGCATATAACATAAAATCTAATTATTTATACTAAAAAAATTACCTTAATCAGCATTTTATGGCTAACACCCCACTCCACTGTTTTGCTGCAATTACCTAACCAAACCGACTCCTAAATCACTATGCCATGACCTGTAGCTTGCCGCACTCCACTACAACATTCAACTAAGCGCCTGTTGTCTATCCCACTTACCACCGTCAACATAGGCTCCACAAATCTTTCCATCATTTACTGGCAATCACCATGACCATTTTCCCTTCATCCCATCGCACTCAGCATCCCCAAAACGAGGCCAAACTCCCCCTTGTTTGATCCTCCGTTCACTGTCCTGAAACCGCGACTTCATCCCATAGCTACAGACACCAATCACCCACTACACTGAGCCCCTCTGAATAGTCACCAGCTCCATTCCATCATCGATTTACCCCAAAGCCCTAACTAGCAGTTCGAGTTCGAACCTTCCCCGACTTTGCGATAGCTGAAATCCTTCTTTCGTTATCCTCGAACAAGCCCGACAACCCATATCCCCCATGTGTGCGAGCACCTCCACTTAAGTCGAGTTTCAGATCTAGCGATCCGCTCGCGATAAGGGTTTTTGATTTCCCCTTTTTCTTTTTCTGGCGTTCGATTTTGATTCTGGAAATAAAGGAGGAGACTGAGGCTTTCATTTTGATTTTTAGTTTAAGGGAAAAGGGAGGATTCGATTTGGGGGAGTTCGGCTTTTTATACAAATATATATAGTTTTACAGAAGCTTTCTGGTTTGGAATTTTCAAAAGTGAAATCAGAGCAGAAGTGCGATTTATAGGTGATGAAGACTTTGCTATTAAGGAATAGGCCTGCGTATTGGTAGAGAGTAGGGGAGGCTGAAGTACTGTTAATTAATTTGATTTGATTTCGAATTTTAATCGATTTAATATAAAGCGATTTTTAGTTTATTTAAATAGATACCGATTTGATTTCGTGCTTATCCACTGATCAATTATCTCGGGGTCTATAACTAAAAATGTGAACCGCTATTTTAGCGTACTGACCGACATCTCAATATAATAACCATATTCTGAACTCAATAGTAAATATTCTGAAATTTCATTTTAACATATATACCATAATAAGTTAATATAATATAATTTAAATTCGAAAACCACAAATTCTTTGATAATAAATTATTATTTATTATCGTATATGTCAAATAAAATTCCTACTTATCATCTGAATCATTTTTATTCAATTTTTAACTTCGATTTCATTTATATTTCGAATTGAATTATTTCAGATTCTAGTATTACGACGATATATATATGTATTCGAAATAAAATCCTATTTTCGATTATTAAATCGATAACTCGATATTTAAACCGATAACATAAATGTATAACTTCAAGTATATTATCAAATAAATATTTAAAATGATATTAAATATTTAAAATAAATGGATCAAAAAATCTGGGTCGTTACACAAGAATTTTCGGTACATCAGATTGCTTAAAATAAATCTAAACTGTTTAAAATCAAAAAACACGTCACCAAGTAACAGATCTGGGTCGACCCACCTTAGAGGTGGGTACACCCCTGTGTCAACCCACCTTGTGGTAGACCCATGTGAAGTTTGGGTCGACCATCCGTGGGTCCTTAAAGTGTTTTTCTGTTAAGTTAATATCTGATCAAAGTTATATAATAGTGTTTACTTTATTTCTTAATATAACCATCTGAATTATTATTTTCCATTATATTCGTATATAATTTCAATTTTCAAATTTGTACGTATATATATGTATATAACTTTTTAAAACTTCACTCGTTAATAACTTGCCCATACGTACTCCGTTTTGGGCAAGTCATATATCAACATAAATCAAAAATTGCCACGAACACAATGATATATGTTTCGAGGCTAAAATCCAAAACTACAAATTATCAATATTTTCATTTAATATTTATATAAAATACAGGTTGTTACAGAAGATGAGCTTTTGATTTGTAGCATACCTATTAGAGTATTGTATGATACTAGTGTTGGGAAATGCGGATTACGTATCTTAAGGCTAACTTAACACTAGAGAGGGACAAATAGTGTTTAATTAAATTTATGAATTTCTTGAAATCTTTTTGAATAAATCAGAATCAAATGCTAATTACAGATATGAATCAAACATAGAATCAAACACAGATTAGGTGATCTTGTAATCTTGGTTAAATCAAGAAAGCGCCCTAAACTTGTAATCTTACAATTAGCTTTACCAAATCTTAGATTAGGTGATCTTGTAATCTTGATTAAGATCACCTAATCTTGTAATCTAAACCTAATCTGTAATCAAGATCACCTAATCCTGGTAAATCTAATCTTACAATCTTGTAATCTTACAATTAGCTTTTCAGTGTCCTTTTAGAAGAAAGACTCGATAGAAATTTAATCTTACAATCTTTGATTACAGATACTTCTATAACTTTGAATAGCACTTGGATCTTTGAGAGTGGTATTAGATCAAACTAGAAAAGATTTAGTTTGATTCTCTTTGAATTTTGGTAAAGTTTGATTATGGAAACTTGAAATTTAAGAGTGTAAATGGAATGGAGAAAAAGAGAAAGAAGATAATGAAAAGTGGTTAAATTTTTTGAATTTAGATGGGTGTTTATAATGGATTAACCATCATGTCTCATCACGAAAAGTGTTAAAAAATTGACATTTCTTTTGAATTTTGAAAATAACAGCTACCAAGTCGACATGGAGGGTATGGGATGTTGACATGCCTTATAAAATTTTAAAATTAAAAATTTTGAAGATAATGTAAATGATGCTTAAATAAACCATGGTAATTGTGGAGTTTAAATAAACTATTTTGCAATATATTAAAGTAGTATAATAAAATAAGAATATAAATTGAAAACACATATTTATAATATATAAAAGTGATATTAAAACTTAATATAAAACTTTAAATATGAAAAAAATAAAACTTAGGATATAAGTCTATAAATATGAATATAAGGAAATAAGAATAATAACACTTAAAGTAAGAATATCTGAAATATTTAAATTAGGAATTAGATTTAAAATTCAAAAATGTTTTGAATAACTTAACGATTAGAAGATATATATATATTGAACCGAAAGCAATTTTAAAATCAGTTAAAAGTTAAAAGAATTTTAAAATATTATAAGGCAAAAATGTTGAGAGAATTGGAATAAAGATTTTAGTGCTATTACAGAGTTTTAACAAAGATTCTAGACTCTATTACTTATCTTGATATCTTGGACTCTTGTTACTCATGAGTATTTAATCTTGAATTCTTCTTCTTTATAATGTTGAATCTTTAAACTGTACAGTCTTCAAAATCAATATCTACATAAGATAATTGCATATACATCCTATATATATAAACAATAGTGTTGGTATATATTTTATAATAATAATAATAGTAAAAACAAGGTTATTGTCACCAAAATCATCATCACCACCATCTCAGTCCCTAATATTCTCCCCATTTTTATGATGACAACATTTTTTATAGAGTATACTTACTTGATACCATGATTCTTCAATTACTCTCCCTACTTCCAACAACTCCTTCTGAAACTACCAACTCCCTCTGAATCTAAGCCTCATTTTATAATTCTCCCCCTTTGTCATCAACAAAAATTACATGCCTATGTTTAATCTATGATACTCCACCGTAAACTAATATAAAATTTACCTTGGACTAGAAATGACTCTAATACTTCCCCTTAAACATGGTACCACTTATGTTAAGAACAAACACTAAATATCAATATTAAAACAAGCAATATCAAGATTAAATCAAGATCAAACTAGAATAATATTAATAATCATTCAATCAACCAATTTAAACCGATTATTCAATAAATTTAAATACGTTATTACATACCATCAATTTAATCTAAATTTAAATCAAATCAGACGTACCAATCATACCAAATTGAAACATAAATTTAAATGTTTCTTGGAACTTATACCATCCTTCTTCTCCAAAAATGAATCAGCCTTTAAAACATCTCATTCTTTGTTTTCTTTCATAACAGTTCCTTTTGAATCATTATTTTCTTCTTCTTTGTTGAATGCAGAGATCATCCAACGTATAGCATCAAAATGCATTTCTTATTCTTTAGTCATCTGGATTTGACTTAATTCAAAGTGTCATGAATTTCGGGGAATGAAAGAGAAGATATTTTTGAAAGAGTAGAGTGTTTCTTTAATATTCTCACTCAGATTGTGAATTAGAGAAGCCATCATTTGATAAATCTAGAAGGCAATGAATGGATATTAAAGAGAAACGTAAAGGTAACTTTTGTAGAGGAAATAGGTATTTATAGGCTCTAGATTTAGTCTAAAAATGAATCAACTTGGTTAAGATAATTTTTAAATTCAAACAAATTTGAAAATTAAACAGTCATATGTTGACATGAAGGGTAGTACATGTCGACATGCATACTTAAATTTTTTTTGATTTTGCAATTTTTTTATGTTGAGTTTTGGTTTATATATTATCATTCTTAACACAATAATGATCATTCCAGTGATTTTTTAGAGATAATAAATAGAAATAAAAGAACTTCTTTAATAAGTTTAGATAACGATACATTGAAGTGATACATAACATGTAATTAAAATACATGTAATAGAAACTACTACAACATGAAAATAAAACTAGAATTTGAAGGGAGATCATAATCCAAGCTTGAATCTCGCTTTTCCAAAGAATTTGTTCATCTTTGTAGAGATCTTTTCCATTTTCTTACTAAATAGTCTCTACAAAATCTTTTGATTTTCTGCTATAATCTTTTGATTCTTGAGAAGGATTTGACTAGATGGATTGGAGGTGCTAGCAGGATATTCTATGTTATCTAAGGAAGTATTTTCTTCTTCTTCCTCTTCTTCGATTTCCATTCCTTCTTCTTTTTTTTTCATATCACGAATCAACCTCTCCACTTTTTCCGAAAGCATATCATATTGTTGAAACACTAGCAAGATCTTCAAAAGAGACATGTTTTTGGAATTAAAGACTTTTTGGAAACAAACCCTTCTTCTTTGAAATCAACTCCAAATTTTTTGAAAATATGTGTAAGATAAATTCCACGATATCATGTATTTTCATTCATTAAAAAAATCTTTGGCTCCAAATTCATCCAAAATCACCCAAGCCCGATTAATGTGATAATTTCCATAAATAACAAAAAAAGCTTTGCAAACTTTCATTGTTGGGTTGTTAAGATTTCCCGAACGAGGTGTATGTGTATTGAAGAAGTAGATTTACACACCTTTTGTCAAAAATAATGGTTTTTGAATTACAAATTGTTTTCTCCTTCAAAAATGTTGTGAAAGGTCTCTCTGTCTTGTTCATTAATTTTGAAATCTGAGAGATCCACTTCCATGTTCTTACAACCTAAAACATTTCTTAAAACTTCAATCCAATGCAATTTGAGTGCCTTTTACAATACCCCAAATTTCATTTTGTAACATCTCGACGGAAATTCGACACTCGAATTTTGACTATAATACATGATCCTGTATTACTTGCCAGATAGTTAATAGAAAAAAATTAGAGGGTGAGAAACAAAGAAAGAAATGTTAGAATAGAAGAAGAAGACTAACGACACAAAATCAAAGTAGAATGGAATCTCATAGCGGAACGATAAAACATAATATATCAATAACTTTTTAGTCAAGAGAAAACTGTATATATATGATTACAACATCAGAGTACATATTAGATCAATATAACACACAATGGAAATAATTTATTACCAGAAAACAGAATTACGTCTCTACTCCAACTTCTCTCCTAAAGCTCCAAGCGAACCTAACATGGAAATATACTTGGTCTGACTCGAGCACATTTTGAAGCAAAGAAAAATCAACCTGGATCAGTATGGAATACTTTCAATGATAAATTCACATTACAAATAACTTGCTTAACTTTAGAAAATCATTTGAAAGAATGGAACTTTCGTAAGACCCGACCATACATAAACATGGCACGAGTTTTTACCATACGATAACGAAATCACTTTTTATATCAAAATCCATCGTTATCATAATAATGTCTATCAAACAAAAATAAAATAGGAATATAGTTGGAAAGCTTGCATCTCGCTTTCCAGTATAGTTGGTTTACAACTAAAAATGTACGGCTTGTATTGGGGTTTAAGTTTCCAACATGACAAGATATGGGACCACCTCCTGATCAGTGTTCTCTAGAGAGGAAACACTAAGGTTCAACAAGAACATCTTGCAACCCGCCTACACATGATCGACCACTCATTCAACTTGAGTGTATGGAATATATTGTCACGAATGTTTGGCTAAACCATCGTTTCTCGTAAGATACAGAAGCAATAGAAGAAATAAATGAATTTTCTCTAGATGGTGATAATACATCCTAATGGGAATGAACCACATAACCATGCTACCTGCCCGATTTTTGTCATTTCCTAATTAATGAGACTTGAGGTCACGATTACCTTTTAGAGAAAATCACATTAACTTTGGATGCCACTTTGTCAGATCCATCAAATCACTAATTTATTTGCATAAATATACTCTGGGTGCTAAGCTAAAAGAAGTTTCATTCTTCACCACCAAACTTGGTATATTCGTAAAAACCAACGTACGTGATTTTTAGGAAATACTCTGTCAAACATTCGTCCATACAATTCATCCATGAACACGATGAACCGAAGGCTCTATCCTACCACATCCTTTATAGAAATCACTCGTAAAGATCAGTAGCTAGTAGTCCTTGCAATCCGTAGATTTCAACCATGACAGAATCACAGTCTATCTCTAGGAGCTAATCATAGATTATAAGTGGTTCTTCTATTTTATGAAGTTCCATGGTCTTCAATTCTTACATCTTTATAAGCATCCCTGCAAGTTAGTTTCGAACGTAAAGTCGGTTCGAAGTTATTTTGGGTCCAGTTCCCATACCGGTCTCTTCAAACTAACACGTCAAAGGTCCAATAGGATATTTCATTGATAGTCAGGTTTTTGACTATCAAATCAAAACAGTACGGTCAAGTATATCAGCAGCTCATGCCCTTTTAATTAAAACCATTCGTTAAAATCATTTCATAGATTTAAAATCTTATCTCAACATTCTCATTGTTTTAGTTACTTTGAAAACAATAACAAACACTTATATCTTTTCAAAATAAACGTATTCACCAAACTCCTCTCTATTTCCTTTACCTCGAAAATATTGCTATATTTCCATGAAAACCCATTTTATTTCCTTTACTTTGGAAATATTACTATATATTCACAAAATCCCTTTTTATTTTGAAAATATCACCATAATTACTTAACCTATTGGTATAAGTCAAATCTTCTATGAGCCGAACAATGTCAATCGACACATTATTTATAATATAAACCTAACGGCTTCATTTAGTTTCAAAACTTATAAAGTTTACAACTTTTATAACCAATTTTCCATATCCACTCCGTATAACCACTAGTTTCATTTTATCGAAAATCTTAGTGAATTACTTATTTCTTGGAATAAGTGTATTCACAAAATCTTACTATTTTCATTACGTAGAAAATAATGCTATATACCTAATCAAATGGCATAAGTACAGTCACACTTCATATATGGGCCAAACAATGTCAAGTAATACATTATTTAAATTAAAACCCAATAGTTTTATTAAATTTCTAAAACTTGGCAAATAACATTGTAATAATATTTCTCTTGTGGAACTAATAAATTATTTCCAACATCTTCTCATTACAAACTAATATCATCCTCAGATAGTTCTGAAGTCGTTCAAGTTTTTATTTACCTCCCAGACCTTGATCGACAATGTTCTTATCTTAAGATAAACAAAAGTTCGTAACTCTAAAAACTGATACTAATTATAATATCCCATTAATTTCATTTACCATTCTATTTTTGATATGGTTTTATAAACCATTTCCCACATTTGAATTTGAAAAAAATGTCTTCTTCTTGGAATACATCTTCTTGGAATACATCTTCTTTGAATGCATCTTACCCAACTCTTCAATCATCTAAAATTGATCAGAATGTTAAGAGGAATTTGGCGAACTCTCGTCCATTCTTGTCTTCGTCATCAAATACTCAACTCGTTCGGTGTTATCGATGTGGAGTTCTCGGACATTTTGCGAGTAGTTGCAGTACCCTAATTCTTGGAAATTCTGTTGATTCGTGGGCTAATGGATTCAATATTTACTCGCACGAGGGTTCGAAAAATCCCATTTTTGTGAGGCGGATGGAAAATGATCGAATGCAAATAGAGAAAGTGCATCCTTGTCACTCAATCTCCTATGCTGATTTGGTTAGAAAGATTCCTTCTTTCTCGGGTTGGAATTCAATTATGAGTAAAAATATTTTTCATAATAAAAAGGTCAGTGATAGATGTTGCTTCAAATGTGGAGAGGCTTTTCACTTTGCGAAAGATTGTCGTAATGGTATCAGATGCTTTTACTGTGGAGGAATAGGCCACCGTAAGATCAACTGTTCAGTGAGATTTAGAGGGAAAACAGCATTAGACTTACTGCACTACAACTGCTTGAGAATATGTCAGAACATAATTGTGTTATCGGATCTTTTTAATGTGGATTTTTCTGAAAATGCGAGCGAAGGGGCATACTCGTTATTGTTGTTGGGATGGCATTTAGAAGGGCTTGTTGATGGAATCTTGTGGAGAAATAGGAAAGACAGTTCTGTTATCTCTCCCCCACTGCCTCGACCGTTAGATAGGAAGAAGCATGCTTTTTCATTTTGTCTGAATCTACTGAAGCTTCGCAGATGGTTTGCTGATTCGATCTCAAGCAATAAGAAGAAAGCTGGAGTGATATTGAATGATATGTTGAAACACTTTGATGTTGTTAATACTGTTATTAATTGCGATAGAATTTTTGGTGTATCTCAGAATCCTACAAATTGGGATCAACTTCACATGAGTTCTGACCAGCAGACATTACAAAAGGTTGACATAACACAGTCGGATATTGCCCAGGCTGAGGAGTTGGTTTTGACTGATGATGTTGGGAGATTTAGTGATGAAATGTTGGCGGTTACAGCAGAGATTGATCGGGAATCGAGGCGAATTGACCCTATGCTTAATGACCCTGAGGTGTTGTATTATAGGGGACTTGAAGTAAATCCTCGGGTTACTGACTGTTTGGTCAGTAAGGGAACTTGGATGAGAGACTGGATGACTGGAGACGACCTGATCGACAGGAGCGATTATAATGTCGCTGATGATGGGGGATATACTTCGTCCACTTCAGATTTTAGGGCGGGGGTTGTTTGGAAAGTGGCGGACGATATTCCTCTTTTGAACAAATTCGATTGTTTGGAGAATTACGAGGAGGAAGGTGGCTCATTTCAGGAAATTCCAGTTGAGGTCTCAGTGCTAAATAAAGGGATTTCATATTCTTTATTAAAGAATAATGGTGTCAGAGTTGAAAAGGTTAAAGTGGCTAGGCACTTTAACAGGAAAATAAAATGTTGGGAAAGTTATATGACTAATTCATATAATTGTAATGATATGTTGATTTATACCATTGCGGAATTATGCATTAATGCATTGGATGAGGGGGACGTCCAGCAAATTGTTGGCTGTGGTGAGCAAATGATGGGTGGAAATAGAGGAAGTAGTTGCCTGGGAGGTTCGGACAGATATGGTTTATCGTTTTTGTGGGGTAGAGATGCTGGTTCGGTGTTGATCAGCAAGATGGATGTGAGATTTTTCTCTTTGTTCTTGAGACCGAGTCATGGTGTATCACGTTTGGTGTATATTGAGCCTAGTTCCGCGACTGTTGCTGTTTTTGATTTTAGTATAGTAAATAGTACGGGATTGAGAGATTCTAGTGATGGCTTTACTCAGAGTAGCGAGGTTGCTACTCCTTCGGCCAGGAAGAGGAGACACAGGAGAGTGTTGCCCAGTTCAGGTTTGATTCGGCGTAGTGCTAGGATCAGATATGGTTCCTCCTCGTCTCGAGGTAAGCTCCTGAATCTGAATGCTAGTAGTGGTAGTTTGGATTTGGGCTCAGGTACGCCTCCGACTTTTGGTAGTGATTATACTCCTTTTGCTTTAGGTAGCCTTTCGTCTAGTCAATTATTTCATCTTGCTAATGATACTGCCTTTATTTTTTCCAATATTGGGATTGATGCTGAGTATATTAGGAGTAGGGAATTAGAGAGAGTTTCTTCCTTGCGTAGATGAGGATTGTAAGTTGGAATGTAAGGGGTTTAAATGACCCTAAAAAATGTGCTAAAGTTAGGACTTTTTTTAGAGATTATCACATTGATATTGTCTTGCTTCAAGAGACAAAAATTGAGTGCCCTGATTCTAGTTTTTATGTTAGATTAGGTGGGTCCATTTTTCGTAATTGGGTTTGTCTACCGGCTATTGGTACTGCCGGGGGACTTATGATTGGCTGGAAAGATAACCAATATAGATTAGTACAGGAGTTTACTATGTTACATTCTTTACACATTATTTTAGCATCCCTTATTGATAATTCTTCCTGGGGCATCTCTAATGTGTATGGTCCCCACACAAAGATTGAGAGGAGAATTTTGTGGGATGAAATTACTAATTTTAGGAATATTTCCCCCAATCTTTGGATTGTAGGGGGGATTTCAATGTCACTAGGTTTCTAGGGGAGAGATCACCTCGTGAAGGAGATTTCTCTGATATGGAGGAATTCAATTATTTTATTTTAGACAATAATTTGATAGAGATTCCTATGGATAATAGATCGTTCACTTGGTCGAATGGTCGTGATAGTCCTTCTTTCGCTTTATTAGACAGATTTTTTTATTAATTCTGAGGTTGATGATAGATTTTCGATTTGTAGAGTTAAGGGCTTACCTTTCTTGCATTCTGATCATTGTCCTATCATTCTTACGTGTGATTCGAACATTTCTATTAGTAGCAGTTTTAAATTTGAGAAGATGTGGTTACTTGATTCTAGTTTCACTAACCTTCTTTCTGTTAAGTGGAAGTCCTTGTTTTATTTTAATAATGTATATAGGGGTAATAGTGCGAAGATCTTTGTTTCTAAGTTAGGTAAGTTAAGGTTTTTCCTTAAGCGTTGGAATAAATTCGTATTTGGTAGTGTAAGAATTAAGAAGAACAAGATTACGTGTGGGTTGTTAGATATAGATAAAATTAGTGAGTCAAGGATCCTTAATTCCAATGAGAAGGATAAATATTGTAACCTTAGACATGATCTCAAACAGATCTTAGAAAAAGAAGAGGTTATGTGGAGGCAAAGATCTCGTATACAATGGATTAAGGAAGGGGATAATAACACGAATTTTTTTCATAATGTGGCGAATAAGAGGAGACGCGATAATATGATTCATTCAATTATTGTCAATGATGAGGAATTGACTCTTCAAAAGGATTTAAACGAAGCTTTTACCAGTTACTATATGCAGATTTTTGGTTCTAAGATTAAGAGAAGAATAAATGTTAGATGGAATGATTTATATCCTTATGAAACTAGGATTAATCTTGATATTTAAGATGAACCTTTTTCTGAGCAGGAGATTTGGAAGGCTATTAGTGATATGCCTAGTGACAAAGCTCCTGGGCCTGATGGTTTTTCTGTTAATTTTTACAAGCAATTTTGGGAAGTTTTAAAGTCTGATATTATGGACTTATTTAACGAATTTTATAGTGGTAATTTGCGTTTAGGTAGTTTTAACTTTGCTAATGTCATCCTTATTCATAAGAGAGAGGGAGCCAATTCTCTAAAGGATTTTAGGCCAATCTCTCTTATAAATATTTCTGTTAAGATCATTTCAAAAGTCCTAGCGAATAGGCTTAGTAGCAAGATGAACGAACTTATTGATTGCTCCCAAACTGCTTTCATTAAGGGTAGAAATATAGTGGATGGAGTGGCAGCGGTGCAAGAATTCATTAATGTTTGTTGTAAGAATAACATATCATGTGCCATTTTGAAGTTAGACTTTGAGAAGGCATTTGATTCAATTGATTGGGATTTTATATGAGAATTATGTCTCGCGAGGGGTTTTAGTGTTAGATGGACTAACTGGATCTTGTTATTGCTCAGATCTGGATGTTCCAACATTGTTGTGAATGGGGTAGTGGGTAAGAAGATACAATCTAAGAGGGGACTTAGACAAGGCGACCCCTTATCGCCTTTTCTGTTTAATTTAGCGGTTGATGTCTTCTCTAGAATTATAAAGAGAGCTGGGAGATTAGGTGTCCTAGGTAGTGTTGGGAATGAGGAATTTAATAATGAATTATCGCTCCTTCAATTTGCAGATGATACATTATTATTTTCTTCCCACTTGTCTGAGCATATTATTGCTCTCAAGTTTATTCTTTACTGTTTTGAGATGTTATCTGGTCTTAGAATTAATTTTGATAAAAGTGTCGTGATGGTCCTTAATGATTTTAACAATGTTGAAACTTTGGTAGCTAGCACTTTGAACTGTTCGATTATGAAATTTCCCTTTGACTACTTAGATTTTAAGATAAGACCTTCGAAGCTTAAGAAGGAAGATTGGATAGTCATTATTGATAAGATTAGTAATAGACTTTCTAGTTGGAACAAAAGATTCCTGTCTAGAGCAGGTAGATTAGTTCTAGTCAATTTGGTCCTTTCAGCTATTCCCTCTTATTGGATGGCTGTTCATCGATTTCCTAAATGGGTCATTGAGAAGATTGATCGGCTTAGGCGTAATTATCTTTGGAATGGTGATCCTAGTTGTAGAGGTTATAAATGTCTAGTTAATTGGGACATGTGTTATAAACCTAAGAATGAGGGGGGTCTGGGGATCATAAATCTACATAATTTTAACTCTTCTCTGCTCGCTAAATGGTTATGGAAATATAGATGTCCAGAAGTGAAGGCTTCTTGGAAGTCTATCGTTTTCAAATCTTATTATTCTAGAGGAGAGTTTTTTATTGGAAATGGTGGTGGTTGGGATAATAGGTTATCCCACTTTTGGAAGTCTATTTTGAATTGTTTTGATTTTTTTAATTTAGGTTGCAAAGTGTTAGTTCATTCAGGAAACCTTACTTATTTTGGGCACGATGCATGGATTTCTAGTGTGCCGTTAAAAATTGAGTTTAATAAGCTTTTTAACATTAGTAGATTTAAGAATGCTTTAATCAAGGATGTTTACAAACCGGATTTAGATCCTCCGTGGGAGTTCTCCTTCGATAATATTTTAGAAGAAGATTTATTAAGACAATTGGCCTTACTTAAAGTTAAGTTAGCATTGTACCATTTGGATGAGAATGGTGATTCTATTACTTGGGGTTTAGATAAGAATTTAGTTTACACCGTTAATTCTATGTATAGCTTCATTAATTTTTCTGGTATTTCATTATATCCCTTTAAATTTCTTTGGAAATCTAATTCTACACCAAAAGCTAAGTTTCTAATGTGGTTTATCATTCATAAGAAGCTTAACACGATTGACCTTTTAAAAAGGAAGAATGTGATTTTAGATGTAAAGTGTTGTTTTTGTAATAATGGAGAGGAGGATGTGGATCATTTATTTTTCTCTTGTTATTTTACCTTCTCTATTTTCAACATGATTATAAGGATTTTTACCTTTGATTGTTTTAATTCCTTTAGTAGCTGTTTTGATTATTGGAATTGTCATAGATTACGTTACAATTCTAGACAGAAATACATATTCGATTCTTTAGTAATATTCATAAGTTGGTTCATTTGGGTTGAGAGGAACCAGAGAATCTTTCATTCAATCTCTGTTACCAAGGATAATTTAATCATTAACATTGTAAATTTCTGTCTGTTTTGGATGTCTAACTCGCACTATGAACTATTTGGTGATTGGCAATTTGGGCGCTTTTTGTTTAAGGTTAGATTTAACCTGAGTTTATTCATTCGTATTAATAGTTATTTTAGATACAGTAGACCTCGTCTGGGTTGCTGATTTCTTTTTACTTGGTTTGGCACTTTCTTCTTGTTTGTTTGTTTGTTTCTTATGTCCTTCGCTTTGTACATGTATATATGGATATATGCCTATATATATATATAATTACATAATATGTGTATATATATAATTTTCATATATATGCATATATATCAATATATATATAGATATATATATGGATACATATATTTATATATATATAGGCATATACTCATATATATGTGTGAGTTACTGATAATTTTGTTTCAGTTTTTCAGATTACAGGTTGTAGATATCACTGTGGAGCTTTTGGGTTTGCTGTTGGATTGAACTTTGTTGGCTTGCTTTGGGCATATTGGTGTATGAGGAGTAGGAGTGTCTGTATTTTTTGGTGATTTGTTTCACCATTTGTTTTTGCACTTGGATTGTTATATGTATGGGAATAGATATACTTCTTTATGGGGTGGTGGCCTTGCCGGAATTCGATAATGAAGTATGATGGGTGGTGGCCTTGCCGGAACTCATCTATCTATTATCCCTTACATTTCTATTTGTGACTCCTGTCTTGGGTCTGTATTTGGATATTTGTATCACCTTATTTTTATTTTATATATATGTGCTCTCTTCCTTCTGGAAGATCACACATTTTTTGCTCAAAAAAAAAAAAACCATTTCCCACATTTGAATATCTCTTTTCAAAAATAACTATATTTACTTAATTTGTTTATTATGTAACTTCATGCTAAACACAACCCTTAACTTTAACCCTTATTAATAAAATTAGTTTACACCCTGGACCCATTCACCCAATCTTTTATCCAAACCCATTAAATATCTTAAAAACTTAAATTTGGATCTTTATCACTAAAATCTGTTTAGCAAACTCTGTTACCCAAACCCATTCAACATCTCTTTTTTTCCTTTGTGACATTTTGCTTTCGATTCTAATAATTGTACTTAATTCAATGATTAAGTAAACGTCTCTTTTGAATTAATTACTTTAAACGTCTCTTTTGAATTAATTACTTTAGTTTTAAAATACCTTTATAAATATTATCCATAACACTTGGATTTTTATTACGAAATCCCTTTTCAAAACCTTTACGAAACTAAATCTTTTTCAAACTTGGATACTTTCTTAAATGAATTTCATTTAAGAAGTAATCACTTTGATTATTATTAATTAAAATAATAATTAACTTCATCATTTACTAAACTAAAGTAGTCTATTTCATTACTAACAAAAAATAGGTTAGTTAACCACTTTTAAAAGGTTATTAATTTAAGAATTAGCCTTATTAATAATAAATAATTCAATAATTATCTTAACATGGTTCTTTAGAAAAATAATTAACTTTTGCCAGATCTTATTAAGTTTAAACAATTATTTGTTAAAACTATTTCTACTAAATTAACGGAAAACACATTAATTAAGATGACTCGTTTAAATTAAAACAGTTGACTCAGTCAACCTAAAAACATCAGTTAACTAGCTCTCATTAATCCCTCCTATTAAATTAATTAATAATATAATTTATTTAATAATCTCGTCCAGTTGTTTCATAAAATAACTATTCCAAATTGTTAGCCCACAGGTTAAATTCTGGCTTCACTGCTTATAAAACATATGACTTACTATATAAGTCATTGATAATTATTATACAAAACTAATTATAAAATATTGATTTATTTATAATCTTTTGTTTATATAAAATATATTTAAAAAAGTTGTTTCAGTTATAAAAATAAATTTTATAACTTCAAACTCGTCAATTCGCCTGATGACAAATCAATGTCTTAAAAAGAAGGGTTTTAGGCCATCTGCTGCTCGTTACTTAACCAATACCGTCTATTGATTAAAACACAACAATTATTGAATTTTAATTCAACAATCAACATCCAAATAGGTTTTAATGTTACTGGGGTTAACCAATTCATATATAAACAATATGAAAATAAATAACACACAAAAGTTGAGAAATCCAGTTGGATTCTTCCAACCTGTTTTCCTCTGCATCATAGTTCATAATATTATCTAATAATGCATATGAAATAGATAATCAAATCTAAATCATTTTTTTGGCAATGCATTAATTTTAAATCATTTGATTAACGAAAATGTAAATAACGACAAAAAATCAAACAATAAACATCCAATTTATATTGACAGCAATAAATTATAGATATATGAATTTAATCATATTATAGGATTCAAGAAGGAGTGAGAGTTAACTCACCATTTGTTTCTGATTCGACAATTCTGTCTGTTTCATCCAATTTTAAATGAATGTTTAAAATTAAAAAAAACCAACTGCTTCCAAATCTCTTCGAACCAGCTCAGATGCGAAGTACTCATTGCAACAATCCCAACGGGTTCAGTTTCGTCCAACTTTGATATTATACGACAAAGTTATACACGTTATAATTATTGTATATATTATATATAATTTAAATAATTTAATTAATCTTTAATTATGTTTAGATCACTAAATCTATGTCAGTAGTAGATTGATTAGGCCGATAACCTTGATACTAGCCTGCCATGAAATCGCGATTTACACCAGTTTGAATACGAATGTCGACATCACCTTTGAAGGGCCGCCGCCACCACCACCAGCGAATAACGCCACCAAATCTACGCCACCCTGACCGTCGAAGACCCAGCTTCCCTTCGCCACCACCCAAGTCTCCTTCGATGGTCTGCCTCCTTTGAACCAACCCAAACATGAAAACCACCTAATTTCGATCAACTCGTCGTTGCTCCCTCCTTAGACCACATAGGTGCCATGTCACCACCACTAAAAGGATCGTCGTAGCTCTTCCTCCCTTTTCCCTTTAGGCACCCCCACCTAAAAACCACCCAAATGCCGGTAAAACTCAAAGAAATGAAAACCCAATATCGCCAAAGTACCTTACAACGCCGCACCACCGCCGTAAGAACCGCTCGACCTTCCTCCCCCTCGACCTTTAGACCCTCATCGCCTGACATCAATTCCACTGGCCCCAAATTCAAAAAGAATGAAACTACCTCACTTGACTTTGCCAGATATTTTCGAACACCATATGCGATAGCACCCCCTTCGATAACCATCGATAGGTCACCCTCCTTGATTTTTACAACTTCCAAGTTGGGAGTTTTTTCTAACTCTTAATGATTTTGGTGATTGATCGATTTTTCTTAACATAAGAGAAAGAGGTGGCGGTGGATTTTTCATTAATCACGGGAAGTTTGTTGACGAGGGTTTAGGCTAATTTAGGGTGTATTTATATGGTGATTATATTATGAAAATATTCACATGAAACTTATGCATTAAGTAACACGGTTAAACGACCACATACGAGCTTCAATTGCGATGAAACTTATAATCTTACAATAACTTTATTCAGGATACGATGGAACTAGCTTCGTCGAATTCCAAGATCGTTTGTAAAACTTCCTTTTAATTCCACAACGTGAATCAATACGCATTTATATCGCACACGATCACAAAATAATGCTAGTTGATTTTAAAATGAAAATCTTACATTAATTAACCATTGCTGATTTTGTAAAATCAGTTTCATTGAAACCCGAGATCGTTTGGAAATTGGTTATTCTCAAGTTCCATATTAAATCGATAAAATATACATCGATTTCAAAGCAACTGAATAATTTATCTTTATCGAATATATATTCAAAATAGAATCTTTAAATTAAATTTGGATTTTAAACTCAACATTTGAATTCCAAGTGAAAATGATATTTAATTTATTTAAAATCCTTTATATTTTATATAATAAATCGTTATAATTTATAAACGATTCCATAATGGCTTTCTGAATATTTGATTTTGACATAGCTCGAAATCTACAAGGTAATATATCGATTTTTCTCTTTCATTAGAAAATAATAATCCAACAGATCTGGAAGATTCTTGTTTCAAAGAATTGCGACTTATATTGGATTCTATACATTCATTTGAAGTTCAAAACGTAAAAATACGAACTACCACGATGTTGCGAGCTCGTTTTATAATTTAATTAAATTTATACGTTCAAACTTCATTTAATAAATGAATTCCTTATTATAACTCAAATCTGTATTTAATTAAATCCTTTTATTTTGTCCAATTTAATTGTATTGCAAATCCAACTTATTCCAACTAATTTGGAATTAAATTTATTATTTTATTATTCAAATTGAATTAGTACTCAAAATCATTAAATTCAATTTATTTAAATTTCCAAATCAACATTTAAATCTATTTTAAATGTTAACTTAATGGCTAAAAATCTAGGTCGTTACACATTTTCATTTCCCTCGTTAAAGCCTTGATTCAAATTAGCATAGAACACCTTTACAAGATTTGGATAACAAACATAATCTTTTTTTTAATCAAAAGCCAACCCTCAAAAACCATCAGAGTGATGGTAGGGTAGAGGCACTGCATACCATAAAAATATATTGGGAAACTACCTCCCAATGGTGGCTCACAAAGATAAGCGTATGAAATACAACAAATCCACAGTCTAAGGCATAAAATAGTACAAGAGTATACAACGAAGTTTATGCGGTGAGAGCAGGCATAAAAGAAATAAGGATCCAGCCACCAGATCATCCCAAAATAAAAAGTAGGCCTAAGTGGAGCACAATAAAATATAGAGCAGCTGCAATGAACTAGGAAATGCCAAAGCTGCATGGTAAGGCAGGAATCGGCTGAAGACGCGACCTTCAGAGTGCTCCAAAGATAGGAAGATTAATAAGACACACAGTAGCCCAAGAACTAACCAAACCATCTAGAGTAAGCATGAGCGGCAATGTGGCAGAAAGCTAGCACCACCAAACCTGAAAGCAAGATGAAAAACAGAACCCAGCAGTAACCGGACCAAATATAGATATGTAGAGCTAAATGATCAAAAACCATTATACATTACAAGATATGCAGAAGTCGGTTATATATGCATTTAGGAATCTACTAATTGGACATGAGTATGGGTAAGCTATGAATAAATTTTTAATATCATCGTGAATAAGATGTATGATTTTGGCTCGATCGAACTTTTTGTCATCATACTGGAATCTTTTACGAGTGCACCAAATATGCCAACAAATATAAGCAGGAAGGATACGAGCTAGAATGGCCTTGATAGATTTTCCATGAGAGTTGGACCACCAGAAGGTACAATGGGAGTTGAGAGATGCAGGTATTGATGGAAATCCCATAAGATTACCAAAGTTGAGCCAAATAGAGTTTGCTCCCTCACTATTGCTAAAGAGATGAGATATAGATTCTTATTGCCTAATCGAGCAGCAACAAAATTTGGAGGCGAATGCAATGCCAAGACTAGAAAGTTTCTTGTCAAGAGGAAGGCCATTATGTATGAGTTTCCACATGAAAATGGAGATTTTTGGAAGGATGTACCTGTCTCAGATCATGTAGAAGGGGAGCCTAACAGGAGATTAAGGGCGAATATCCATCCAAGCTTTTTTGAGAGAGAATGCATTAGTAGACAAAGGGGGAGGGTTGTAGGAATCAACCTCATTGTAAATCGCTTTACAAGTTCGCATACGTTTCCAAGTTTCACTGGAATAAGTTTAGGTGCCGTAGAAATCCCTAGGACTAAGTCTACTATATTTATGCTGGAGAAATCTGGACTACATGGAATCATCATGAAGGAACCGATGTCAAAGGTTGAAGCAATAGGCCTTGAAGATATCCCGCAAGTTCCGAATACCTAAACCCCCTTCGGATTTTGGGAGGCAAATGCGCTCCCAATAGACCCAATGATGCGTAAGGCGGTTGTTAGATGAACCCTAAAAGAAATTAGAGCAGATGCTTTGGAATTCACTAAAAAAAGATTCGGTGGGCGCAGATATAGTGAAAATGTGAGAACTGAGGGAGCTTATGACAGATTGAATGAGGGAAAGCCCGCCTTCTTGAGATATGACCGACCCGCTCCATTTGCTGATCAATTTTCGAGCTTTGATGATCGGATCTCTGAAGTATAAGTTGAGTTTACAGCCCCTATAGAGTTGAACACCCAAATACGGGAAATGAAGGTGACAACTGGCAAAGTTAGTTTCGCTTTGCAACCTGGCTTTAAGAGCCATGGAGGTCCCAACAGGACAAATAATAGATCTTTTGGAGGAGTTTATGAGTTGACCAGAGCATCGTTTGTAATCCTGAAGGAAAAGGAAAAGATTACGAATAGAACTTGAGTTCCCATTAGCAAAGATAAGGATGTCATTGGCAAAGGAAAGGGCTGAAATTATAGGCGCTCCACTTAGTAGAGAGTAATGCCTGATTTTCCCCAAAATGGTGAGGTTATGGATACAACGGTTGAGGGCTTCTGCTGCAATGACGAATAAGCTTGACGATAAAGGGTCACCTTGGCGGACCCCCTACCAGAACGGAAAAAGTCTTTGGGGGCATCCATTGATGAGAATGGAATACCAGTAGTTCGATATAAGTCTCCAGACCAAATCAATAAAATATTCACAGAACCCGTACTTGCGAAGAACTTTAATAATAAAATACCAAGAAAGACGATCATAGGCCTCAGCCATGTCTAACTTGAGAATCACATTTGCACTTCTAGTTTTATGGTTAATATGAGAGGCAAGCTCCTGAGCCAGAAGGATATCATCTGTAATGTGTCTCCTTTTGATAAACCCAGCTTGAGATGGGGAAATAAGAGATGGCAAGATGCTACATAGTCTAATGCAATGATTTTAGAGATTACTTTGTTGCAAAAGTTGCAAAGACTGATCGGTCAAAAATCTGAAGGTTTCTTAGGATTTTCCGTTTTGGGAATGAGAATGATGTTCGTGGCAGACCAGTTTTGGAGAAAGGAATAACCACAGAAGAATGCCCTAATGGCCAGAGCGATGCCTGGCCCAATAATATCCCAAAAGGTATGAAAGAAAAGGCCATTAAATCCACCAGGACCGACGATGCTATTCTTGTCCAACTGAAGGACACAAATTTTGATTTCCTCTTCGAAAGGGGATTGGCAATGGAGGCAATGACTTGATCATCAATCAGGGCTGGGATATGTGCAGGAATGTCCAGGTCAGAAGAGGATAGATCTTTAAAGAAATCCACAATAGTATTATCAGTATCATCCCCTTTAGCAGCAAACGAGCCATTAGGCTTTTGGATTTTGTGAATAGAGAGTTTAGTTTAGTTTATGTAGAACATGGAGTGGAAAAACTTAGAGTTGGTGTCTTTGTGCACGATCCATTTTAACCTAGCTTTCTATTTCCAGAAAACCTGTTCAACTTGGAGGGCTTGGTCAAATTCGTTTTTGGCTTGCAGCTAAGAATCCTGGTTGGATAGGGAAGGGTTTTCATCATATATTGCTTCTTTAATTGAGATGTTTTTATCTGCCTCCATGACGCGATCAAAGATATTGGAAAAGGTGGATTTGTTCCAAGCAAGAATCCTCACCTTAACATTACGCAATTTAGCGGGAAAAGACTGAAGAGGGTTACCAGAGACCGGAATATCCCAAGCGCTCTTGATAACATCACGGAAAGAATGGTGAGAGATCCACATGTTTTGAAACCGAAAAGCTTTTGGGGATGAGTCAAGTCTCGATTTAAGACGGAGGAACATAGGAGTATGATCAGAGTTAGATTGGTGAAGATGATCAACTACATATTTGAAAGCATTGGTGAACCAACCCGGATTGCCGAAAACACGATCAAGTCTGGCGGAGACACAACTGACACCATCTCGGTTGTTACACCAGGTGTATGAAGCCTCGTAGAATGGAAGTTCCATCAGGTTCGCGGAAGCAATAGAGTGATTGAAATCGTCGATAGCCTGAGCGTTAGTGGGATAGCCACCGAACTTTTCATCATGGTTAGCAATGATGTTGAAGTCACCGTCAATGAACGAAGAGTGGAAGGTTAGAGAAACAAGGTATGAAATATCATTCCAGAGGCTGTGTCTGTCAGCTCCTGTGCATTTAGCATAGACACAAGTAAAGAGATGAGGATCGACATTTGGAAAAATATTAACGGAAAAGGCTAACATTTGTTGTGAATCACGAATTATAGTAGCCATCCAGTCAAATTTCCATAAGACCCAAATTTTACCATTATAGTTAGAGATCATTCTAAAGAAGCCTAATTTACAAACAAGCATAGGTAACGATTGAGTCTCCACCATCGGTTCTACCCAAACCGAAATATTGTGAATTTTAGAAATACGCTTAAGTCTATTAATCGTTGGATCGTTTCCAATCCCACGAATATTCCAGAACAGAATATTAATCATAGCTTTTTGGTATGAGAAGAAGCTTTAGAGAGTTTGGCGATAGATGCCCACATTTTAGGCTCGAGAGGGAGAACCACCCTTTTCCCATTAGAATAGCGGGCCGCCGACTGATTACTCTTTATAAGGATCGACGGAGAAGGCGACGACGGGAGATACGAGTGTGGAGTGCCTAGAATAGACTCAAGGCCAAGGGAGGTAGACTGATTAGCAGTAGCAATTTCGGTTATGTTGGGATGGGACGAGGAACCAATAGGTGACTGGCCAGAGCTTGAGTCATGAGAAGTAGTGCATGTGTTAAGAGAGACAGTATCATGGTAGTTAAAGGTTGACTCAGTAAGTAAAAGAGCATGTTGTACCTGATCATTGGGAGCTTCACTATCTGATAGAGATAGTGGACCAACCGAGCTATCTCCCACCTTGCTGGTAACTAAATTCTCACAAGATCCAGCTGACCGCAAACCGGTTATCCAGTCAACATCGGAGATTAGTTCATCGGATAGTTAGTCGTCTGCATCCATATCGAGGCCAACGTCCACGGCATCAAGATGTCGTGCAATAAAAGAGGAGGCCCGACTGTTTCGACTACTGATCTTGTGTGACCGTCCATGACCACGCTTGACGGAGGAGTTCTTGACTTGCAACAATCCTGCATGAGGCTTTAGATCATTTTTAGAAGGGACAGTTTGTGATCGATCTTTCCGGAAACTGGAGCGAGACAACGTAGCCGGAGAGGGTGGCGAACTGAAGGCTGATGATACGCGACTTGTTGCATCGAGTTTTGGGGGTGAAATATTGGCAACCACCTCCAAAAAGGGTATCAAAAGGCCATCCCCGACTACTTGAGAAGGCATATATGGGGAATACTGCTGATTAATATGCGCAGGAGATGCACTACCAACTAGTCCAACATAGGTACGCGTAAGGCAGATTGGTGACCAGCAAAGGATTAAAAGGGCCATCACTGTACCCATGGTTGAAATGTCCAACAGCTCCACTTCGGTTCCAAAGGCCCACGTTTAGAAGGATCTACGCAATATGTATGTCATTCGACGCGTAGGGGAGTTGCCAAGGCATAGCTTGGATGGTAGAATCCGGGGTGATGTATTTTGGATTTGCAGAGTTTGTAGTAGTAGTGGCTATATCATCAGAATTGGCATGAACCAATGGCATATTGTGCATGTCTACACGTGGAACTAAGGTGTTAAAAATCATGTTATCCTGGTTGGGAAAGTTCATGGACAAATGGGTGTGTGCTGTAGGTTGAGGTGAACTTGTAGTAGAGGAGTAATCATTCGGTAAAAAGGAGTTTAAAGGCGTGACAGGCCCAGAATGAACCGGCGGTGAGTGAGCAACAGCTCCCACATTGTGAGGCAAAACAGATGTGCATGATGTTGAGGATGGATTAGTCTGTTCATTTTTCTTGTTGTTTGAAGTAGAAGGGTCAATAATTGTAGCTTGATGTGAGCTTTAAGAGCTGAAGCTAGCTATCGGTTTGTGGAGCTTCGAAGGGATCGTGGAAGATTTACAAACAGGAGCCCATTGTTTCGATTTACCGGTAGCGCTTTGTTTATTATCAAAGGATCCAAATTATGGAGGAACCACTTCATTATACTTCGGGATGCTGATAGGGAAAGGCATAGTTTGGGGAGCGCGGCCATTGGGATCTGAATGGGAATTTCTAGGCAAATTTTCTTCTAAGTTGTGATTGACAAAAACCTATTTACAATCCACTAATTGCGTATGACCCAATTTTCTACATTTTGAGCAATAAATTGGAAGATTTTCATACTCTAAATATTGCCAAAAGCCACATCCATTTTGACCAACAAGTATTCTTGATGGAGGAGGATGGCACAAGTCTAACTCCACACAAACACGAGCTAAACTAGGATGATTGCGGCTAAATGTAACTTCATCTGCCTTAAGCGGTGTGCTAATTTGTTAACATATGACTTCCAAAGCCTCTTTATTATAGAGCTGAGCCGGGAGGTAAGGAAAAGAAACCCAAATGGGAAATAGTGGCCATCTAGAAGAGGATGAAAGCTAATAGACCATTTAAAAACTTTCATTTGGGCGTTAAGAATCATCAAATGCTCTCAGAGCCATAAATGTAAATAATCTTCCTCATTGACTAATTGAATTAGAATGTGTCGCTCATCTATTACTCCAATCTTTGCTTAAGTAATTAATGAATATTTGGTGTATACCTTGCGAATTTGTTCTATCGGGGGACGCACAGCGGCAAATCTACCAATAAGTGTATGTTAAAGAGGGCTAGAAAATCTAGAAATCTGCTCAGGTGTAACAAACACCATCGGCTCGCTCTTGTAGAAGGATCTTCTTTGTGAGACTTTAGGAAGACCGGAGACAATATTCGAAAAGATTTTGAGAGCCGCCCTAGACAAGTTCACTGGAGGAGCTGAGGAGGAAGGGCCAACGCCAGAACAAGCAGAGGAGGGGACTCTCGGAGGAGAAGCCAAGCCTGCAGGAGCAATGGCAATAACATCCGAAGCGGTGAAGGGGGAAGTTAGGGTCCGAGATTGATGTCATTACTGGCATCGCCAGCGATGGTCAATGCAGCACCAGCCCAGACAAGCGGGCCAGAGGGGAGAGAGGGGAGCCGGAATACGGGAAGGAAGATGACGTGAGTGAGGGGGCAGTTAGGAGGAGATGAATGGAGACGGGATAGACGAAGGAGTATAAGGGGAAGGAGAGAGAACCTACGTGAGGAAGAGGTACAAATTAATGGTTAGAAAAGTACATTGTATGCCTGAGAGTTACTGTAGCGCAGCAGCCATTATTGGTTTTTTTTCAAAGCTTCTTTATAGTTATATAGCAACATAGTATGAAATAAAATAGTGATAACAAACATAATCATTTTTCCTTGAACAAACATAATAATTTTCCCTTGAATCGATCAAATAAATAATTCTGTTTTTTCAAGTTCATAAGATTGAAAATCGTTGAAAATAGAAAATTTTCCCATATCGACTGTACCAAAGTTTACACAGTTGATGTGATCTTTGATAGCTTTCAGATTATTGAAAAGAAAGCCTTTGATGGCCTTATATAGCCTTATAGTGCTTGGATTACTTGAGAAAGCCATCGTTGAAGTTTCATGAAGAGTAGAAGATAATTATAATAAGTTTGAATTTTGAAATAAAGGTGGAAAGTGATGATAAGGATAGAGAGATAAATATAGAATCAATAGACATATTCTCTGGAATTGATGAAAAGGTGGAGGAAAATTCAAAAGTTTAAATTCAAATTTTGAATTCAAGAATTGTAGGAGGCATGTCGACATGTGTCCAATTTTTCAGAGGACATGTGTATTTCTGTTTTTAATTGTTTATATATGTTTTATATTCATATTTATATGATTCTTGAAATAATATTTAATATAATAACGCTTTTTATTAATATAATATTATTTTAAATTTTAAAATTCAAATCTTAAATAATTAATTTTGAATTTAAAACTCAAGAAATTTCAAATAAAGCAAGCAAGCAAATAACCATTCAAACAAGCAATTCCAACCAAATTAATATAAATTCGTACCTATTTTTATATCCAATTTCCAATATCTTTCGAATCATGAATATTCATGAAGCACGTATTTGAATAGTTCATTTCCCAATCTCCATCACCTGAGAATGAATCTAAATCATCGAGTGTAGCAGTATAAGCTCTTTTCCTTTTCTTTGAAGTATTGTTATTTGGAGGTTGATTATGTCTATCTGGATATGGACAATCTCTTTTTTAAGTGGCCTGGTTCATCATAGTTGTAAAAACTGACGTTCTTTGGAATCTCGTTATTTTTCACAAAATTCTTATGCTCATTCCTTATGAAGTTATTCATCTTCCTATATGTTATAAATTTTTTAAAATTCCTTGTCATCAATGATATCTCTTCATCGTTATCACTATCTAAATCTGGTTCATGGTTATTACATTGAATGTTATTTTGACTTCTTTTTTGATGACTTATTTTCTCTTTTTTTCATCTAGACTTCAGACGACATTATAATTCCAATTAACTTCTCAATTCCTAATGTAATGATATCATTAGCATCTTCAATCACCAGAGTCTTCTGATCCCATTCTAGAAGTTAATGAATTCAGAATTTTTCTGACTTAGTCTTCTTTAGAGAATATCTTTTACCAAGGCAATTAGTGAATGCACAATATCCTGAAACCTGCAACACATATCAGAGAAAGACTCATTCAAATTCATTTTAAATAATTGAAACTTTGTTAACATGGATATCTTTGTCTGTTTAATTTTGCTTGTTCTTTATGAGTCACTTGCAAAGTTTTCCAGATTTCATATGAAGACTTATAAACAAAAACCCTATTAATTTCATTTCTATCATGTGAACAAAATAAAGTATTAATGGCGTTTGAATTATTTTTAGTAGTAGCCTTTTTCAAAACAATCATTGTGCAAAATTAGTTGTGGGTTCAATATACTCAGTTTGAGTGATGTTCCAAGTGTCTAATCCAATTGATTATAAATATATTTTTGTCCTACAAATCTAATATGCATAATTTCTACCATAAAATAGTGGAGTTCTGGTAGTGGACTAACCCTCTACAAATGAACTAGAGACTACTAATGTTGACATTTCCAGTGTTGGTTGCCATTTAAACTTTTCAAAAAAAACCAAATTATGAAAACTTTGAAAATCAATGCTCTGATACAATTGTTGGGAAATGTGGATTATGGATTTTAAGGCTAACTAAACACTAGAGGGAGGTAAATAGTGTTTAATGGAATTTATGAATTTCTTGAAATCTTTTTGAATAAATCGGAATCAATCACCGATATGAATCAAACACAGAATCAAACATAGATGTAAACAATAAGTAAATGCAGTGGAGGAAAGAACACATCAGGATTTTATACTGGTCCAGAGTTACCTTACATCTGGTCCCACACAACTATGATTAGTGTAGATTTCTTTTCAAAATAATCTTTAATCTTAAAATCTTTGATTTCAAGGGCCACAACTTCCATTCCTACCTGCTTTTGAGCACAAGGCGCTCTCTTGATTTAATCAGGTTACAAGATCACCTAACTGTTTTACGTGCTACAATCACACCTAGAAGATTTGAATAGGGTACAACCACACGTCTTCAATATGGAAGAAAGACTTGATAGAACTTTGATTTTATGATCTTTAATTATAAATACTCCTATAACTCTGAATAACACGTGGATCATTGAGAGAGAGTGGTATATTATCAAACTAGAAAGCATTTGGTTAGATTCTTTTTGAATTTCGGTAGAGTTTGATTATGAAAATTTGAAATTTAAGAGTATAAATGGAAAGGATAAAAGGTGAGAAGAAGATAATGAAAAGTAGTTAAAATTTTCAAATTTAGATGGGTATTTATAGTGGATTAACAGTCATGTCTCTTTAGGAAAAGTTTTAAACAAACAAACACTTCTTTTGAATTTTGAAAATTGAAAATTGAAAATAATGGCTATCATGCCGACTTGGGAGGTAAGGGATGTAAAAAACGTATATTTATAATATAAAAAAGTGACATCAAAACTAAATATAAAACTATAAATATAAATATAAATATAAATATGAAAACTTAAAACTTAAGTTTTTTTTGAAAATTAATAACATGTTTTTACTAAGTAGTAGTTATACAATTTAATACATAATACATGTTGTGTTAAAATACAAAGCCCAATGGCCTATCATAAATTCAGATCCCTCTGAAATAGATCTTAAGCGCCTCCATCCTGTATCTTGAAATTTAATTCCCCAGCGTTGAAGAAAAAACATGTAAGTCAGTTCTAATGGTAGTGCTTCGATTATTGCTAATCAAGAATTGAAATTCTCTCTCTATTCGATACGTTGTAGTGATATCAATAACACTTTGCGGATTGAAAATTCGATCATTTCTTTCTTTCCAAATATAGTAGATAGCTGCCGTAAATAGCGCAAAAACTAAATCTTGAATCTGGTTTTTTGATCGGAAAGTAGATAACAAAGTAGCAGCTTCGTCTTCTAGTGAAGGTAGTGTATCTGGGGATAGGTCGAGTTTAAATTTGAAAAAACACCAAATAAAAGCTGAGTAATTGCATTAGAAGAAGACATGTTGTGTAGTTCCATCAGCGTTATCGCACAGTAGGCAGGTTGTGTCTGATACAATGCCATAAGTATGTAATCTGGTCTTAGTATTCAATCTGTCCATCGTTGCTAGATAGGAGATGAATGACAAGCACCTGCAATTTTTAGAATGCCAAACAACGTTGTAGATAGGTCTGAGTACTTGTCTTGCTTTAACTTTATCCCAATCTTTATAAAAGGAAAAAATTTCCCTCCTTTACACCATTTGTACGAGTCATGCTGTCGAAGTGGGGAGATGGAATTAGATTGTAACTCAGAAACCAACTCTTTAGTTGATGGGTGAAGAACAGGGCAAAGATGATCATCCCTTACTATCATGCTAACCATGTCCAGGGAAGTAGCAAGAGTGTGTATCCTACTCATACCTAACAGATCCACCAGGCACTGGAAGTTTATCCAAGGTTCGAACCAAAGCAACGTAGAGGAATCATTTGCAATGATTTTATTTAAATACTGCTTACTTGTAGATCGTAGCCATAGTATAGCTTTCCACATTGAGGATGGATTATTGTCTATCGGCATTGGCCATGACTATTTGTTCCTACAATATCGCTTTTCATCCATTTGCTCTAGAGATTAGATTGGTATGCAAATTCCATAATAATTTTATACAGGCAACTTTATTTAAATCTAATAGAAGCTTAAGTCCTATAATGCCTTCATGCTTTGGCTTACAAAGTGTAGACCATGCTACTTTATGTGATGATACCCTACCCCCCTCCCCCCCAGAAGAAATCATCACACAGGGATTGCAATTTATCCAACCTATACTCTGGTATTTGGTAGACGAATAACAAATATAAGATTGTAGGCGTGATCACAAATTGGATGAGTTCAGCTCTTCTTGGCAAACTTAACATGTTTGTTTCCCAACACTATAACTTACCTTGTATTCTATGAATTAACGAGTTGCATTCAGAGTAATGTAGGTAGCTGGTGGATAGTGGTACACCTAAATATTTGATACCACACTGTCCCAATTCGAAGCCTAAGATATCCTTGATACCCAACACATTAGTGGATGTTGAGCTAAAGAAAAACTTAGACTTTGAAATGTTGACATTTAGACCGACATATAGTTCAATTTCTGGAAGATCAAGTGTAAGGATGTTGCTGATTTCTCTACCGAATTAGCAAAGACCATTAAGTCATCTGCATATAAAAGATGTGTGATAAGTGGTTCCAATCTGCATGCAGGTTAAATTAGATTCAGAGCAATTGCTCTTCCATGAAAAAGGAGAAGCATTGCACCGTGATTGTAAAAAATATGGAGACAAAAGGTTGCATCGTCTAATCCCTCTCGTGGAAGTGATAAAACCTTTTGGGAATCCTTGGAAAAGAATGGAGAAAGTAGTTGTGGACATACACTCAAAAATAATGTTAGTAAAATGGACAGGAAATCCCATACAATTCATAATATGGCAAATGAATTCACTACTCAGCATGTCATAAACCTTTTACAAATCTACCTTTACATAGAATTTTTGACCCCGGGTTTTTTAAAATCCCTCAAAAGTTCACGGGCGAGAAGAGATACAAAGTTTTACATATTTTTTATATAAAGAAAGTTTTCCTCCCTCCATGGAAGAGAGGAAACTTTATTTATATATAAAATATATAATTCTTGGTAAACTTGTTTCATTTACTAAATTCGAAAACAATATCGCATCGAATGACTTGTTCGAGTGTTACAAAATCTTCTTTTGATCAATCGATTGATTTGGATGCAGAATTCAGACTTAACAAATCACTATGCCATAGATGGGTACTGCAACGAAAATACAAGGTGTTGCTAGCTACAATGTAATGATAGTTATGCTGATTTTTGTCTATTGCAACACATGCTTCAAGGTGTTAGCATAAATATCAACACAATGTTTCAGTAGCCGCGTGAATAAAATTATCAATCTGCGTGAATAAGATCCAACGGTCTACATTACCAATCTGCGTCAATCTGATTTTCCTTCACCGCCTCATCTCCTTTGCCCCAAATTTTCATTTTTCCGCTGGAACATAATCCACGCTATTTTCACTTGAGAAAAAAATATATTCGGCTTCCATTTTAATGGCTAATCGAAAACTAAGGTTTTGCCCTCTTCAACAAATCGCGACTTCATCTTCTTTAATTCGAGATGGTCCTCTGATTGCTTTGAATTACAACTACTTCTCTCGTCGTCGATTTCTCGAATGCTATCGGTGCTTCGATAATCTTCGATCCTGGTCTTGTTGAGATGAAATCAATCTCTGAAATTAGTATGTGATTCCTTTTTTACTTTTGGTTATTGTTTGGTTGTTCGATTTCAATCCCACCTTTGCCTGTGATGAATTCGTGTAAATTTATAGGGTTTCGAATCCCTAAATAATCTCTGATTTCAACATTAGATTTAGTTGTGATTTGTTGATCCGATTTTGTCGAGTTTGAAATATTCAAACTTTATAGAATTAAATTTCGTGATGAATGACTCGACTTTGAATTGGTCCCTTCATGCCAAAAATAGAAGATATGATTTATTGCTAATTAATGGAAGATGAAAGTTTATATGTTGATTAATGAAAGATGGATTTTGGGTAAATCAATATACTTATAAATTCAAAGATAAACACTGGGAGTGTTTGTTTCTTGTTTTTTTTATGAGATTTGCAACTTTGGTTTCAAGCGTACGTATTCCTGTATGATATAGCTAAGGATGATAAGCTTTTTTTTTTACTGATTATGCCTTGCTTGTGCACTTGAACATGTTTGTGCACTCTGCCTTATAACTTGCTATTTGCTACCTATCCTTGTGTTTGAATTGCTGCTGACTTGCTTGTGAGTTCGTTGAGCTGCTGCGCACTTGTTTATGTTGCACTTATTTGTGTGATACCGCAGTCCATGTTTGTTCACCATGTCACCTTGATTCTGCACTTGATATTGTTGTATGTCTTCACTACAAGAAAATTAATTTTTTGTAGCGCACGAAAAACGCCATCGAGCATTTTTGGTGGTGTTTTGATAAACGTTACGAGAAATCATGCCACTAAAAATCATTGAGAATTAGTTGCACTTTTTTCAATTTCGCTGTAAATACTTTTATTGTAACATTTTCCAAATGCCACCATAAATATGTCTGTAGCGTTTTAAAAACGCCATAAAAAACATTGATGCTACTAATAAATTTTCCAATTTTACCCCTAATTTACGATTGCGTTTACTCAATGCCACTACATGTATTTCTGTAGCGTTTTTAAAATGCTACTACAAATTATTGATTAATGTGATGAATTTTCTCATGAAATTATTTCTTGTCAATAGTCTATTTTGTTTCTATAATATCAATCAATAATCATTCACGTAATCATCATGTTCAACCAATTAACCATATAATCAAATAGAATATGCATAACCATTTCAATACAATAGTTTTTTGAATAAATGACCAAACTCACATACAATGACCATTGATATACAAATTTACACATCTAGTACAAAAGAAAATGTTATACCTAACTAGTACTTACAAAACGCTTTTCTTTGTCGTATGCACAAGTGAAACCTAGCACCATAAAAGTTCAACTTTGCTCTTTGAACGTCTAATGCTTGCACAACTGAAAGCACAACATATAGTCAAACAGCTTATCTTTGGTCTTACAACAAGATACACAAAACTGCACATAGTCCAAATCTGCAGACATAAATATAAGCTCGCCAATATAAACATGATCAAATTCAAATAGTCCAAATCTGCAGACACAAGTTAGCACTTCGGATATAGGTTCAAATATATTCTGATTCAAGTATACCAACCTATATTCTTAGAAAAAAAAATTCTAAGCAGAAAACTTTTGACATAAGCTTGTAGCCATATAGACATGATCAAATGCATAGAATAAGTATTCACGTAAAGGTCTTTCTCTAGAACAACATACGTGAATACCTTTAACAATAATTGAAGTATAGTTCTACTTCAGATATTCAAAATTCAGAAGCAATCAACAAAGGGAATAGCACAAAATTAACAAAGGAGAAATGACTCACGCATATGTTTATAGATATACGTAATAACTGCGGCTAAAAGTGCATAGGCTGCAGGAATGGGTCCCAACCCATATCTGTTTGTAGACACGCCGCATTCCATGGCATGAGTGCTCATCATACGCACTGGGTCTGCATGAAAATATTTAAGAAGCAAGGTTAACAAGAGTTCAATATATGCACACACAGAGACACCCAAGAGGCACACATGTACATACAGAGACACGCACAAGAGACACAGTTACTGTGATCTGTAATTGTATATAGTCATTAACTATACCACATACTTCATCCAGGTTCGTTGACTTCAACCCACAATGCAATTCAGCAGTACTGAATTTGCTAATATACATTTTCATTCTTCCAATGATCCAAATTTACTGATGTATTCCACCTTTGGTTTTAAACCATAGCAGATGATCCTATCAGATAGTCTTTGTACCGACCTTTAACTTATCCATTGTAAAAGCAAGGCTGACAATTCTTCGGTGCGTAGCCCACACTGAATTATGATCAGATGAAGTTATCAAGGGAGACTAACACAGCAAGGAGATCTGACGCTTGTATTTTGTCTATCATTTGAAGCACGTTGTATGTAGACTGGGACAAGGATGGGTCAGATGAGACATCTGCCCGTACTGGAAAAAAATCCTAGAAAGAAAGTTGGTATGGCAGCTATGTAAAAACAATACTTGTAGATTTCTGAGAGGGTATTCTCTAATAATTTAAACTGAAATAGAAATGGCTTTTAAATAGCCTTACAACAAACTAAAAAAGAAACCAAAACAATCAAAGCAAAAATAACGTGGCTTAGTTCCTATTGATAAGGATATCATTAATGATATTCATTAATATCATTAATGATATATATGTCAATCCTTATCACCTATAACTTAGCATGTGGCTTAGTTCCTATTGATAAGGGTATCATTAATGATATTCATTAATATCATTAATGATAATTATGTCAATCCTTATCACCTATAACTTAGCTTTATTGACCGAAACTACCAAAACTAACGCAACACTAACAATGACTTATTCTTAGAGATTTATTCAATTCCAATAAATCCCTCCCTTAAACTGGACATGTTATGCTAACATCCAGTTTAAACTCTCTGTGCTTGCATTCCCAGAGGACTTCTCAGCTTGATGAAAGTCTCCAACTTCACCGGTTTCGTCAGTCTGCAATTTGTTCTCTTGTTCCATAAAACACCAGCTTCACAACATCTTGATTTGTAAAACTACATAGGTAGTGGTACCTCACGTCGATATGCTTTTTCGCATATGCTAGCAAGTTTACCCAAATTTTGTTCTTCTCTATGGATTGAATCTCACTTCTCGTTGCATCTATCCATTTTTCTTCTTTACTTGCCTATGCAAAACTCACTGGATCATCATGAGACAGAAATAGCGCCATCCCCATTTCTGCTTCAGCCTCTTCATCTGAGATCCTTTCAAAGCTCTCGCAATCTTGCATCCATGTTGGTTGCCTCCTATTTCTTTTTTGTTTGAATCTATGGTTGTGAAGAATTTCCTGCATTTTCTTCATTAACAGACTGATCTTCTCTCGCATCACATCTTTCACCAGCTTCAAATTCTTCTGCGTCTCCCTCTCCGATTGGATTTTCTTCTTTCTAGTCCAGAAAGTCACTGGAATCATTTTCTTCTGTATTCCAATTCCATTTTCCTTCTTCCTCAAATACTACATATGGACTTATGACCACTTCTTTTAAGATTGGATCATAAAGTCGATATACTTTGGATTCTTCACTCACTCCAAGAAGAACACACTTGCAGCTCCTGCTATCAATCTTCACTCTTCGTTGCTCAGGAATATGCACATGATAAATGCAGCCAAAGACTCTAAAATAGCTCACATTGGGTTTGATCCCACTCCAACATTCTTTTGGCTCCGTATCTTTTATTGCACTTGTTGCACTTCTACGTAGGACATGACATGTCCATTTTGCAGCCTCAGCCCAAAAACTCTTTGGCGTGTTCTTCTCTATGAGCAAACATCAAACCATATTCATTATAGTGCGGTTTCTTCTCTTGGGCAACACCATTTTCTTGTGGCGTATAAGCTGTGTATAATTGTCTCCTAATCCCGTGTTCCACACAGAATTGATTGAAAATGTTTGAAGTGAACTCTCCTCCCCTATCTACCGTTAAACAACATATACCAGTTCCTGCTTCCTTTTCCACAAAACTTTTGAATGTCTTGAAAGCTTCAAACGTTGCATTTTTCTCCAAGAGAAGATATATCCAGCTCTTGCGAATAAAGTCATCAATCAGAAGAAGGATGTACCTTTCTCCACTGTGAGATACTGGGTATATAGGACCGCATAAGTCTGCATGAATGAGCTGTAACCTTTTTGTTGCTCTCCATCGACCCTTCTTGGTTATGTCTTCACGATGTTGTTTTCCAATGTTGCACACTTCACAAACTTTCGAGACTTCTTTCACTTGAGGCAACCCTTTCACAAGTTGTTTGCCATGCATAATCCGAATAGATGTATTATTTAGATGTCCATAGAGTTTGTGCCACAAATACATCGTTTTGTCGTCTTCAATCTTCAGACATGTACTCTGACCAGCTTTCATGGTTGCGACACCATGAACATACGGTTTGCAAACATTCCAGTGTTCACAATTAGGGTTGTCAATTTCCTACACGACCTGCGACCCGACCCGAAACCCGCACGGAAATTAGCAGGTTAACCCAACCCGTTTAGTTAGCGGATCATTTTCGGGTCAACCCGAATTTGACCCATTCATAAACGGGTGGGTTTAGGGTTGACCCGCTAACCCGATTTTGACCCGCCAAACCCGATTATATGTTGCATCTCTTTCATACTGTTAGTCTTTTATGTATACTATTAGTGTTAATCTTTTATGTATGCAGTAATTAGTATGCTCGTATATGTAAGCTGTTATATTTTACTAATTTATTCTTGTATGTTGTTAGTTATGTTTTACTTACAACAACTATATCTCTTCCATACTGATAGTTTTTAATTTATGCAGTATGGGAATATATACTTATGTATAGAAAATGATTTTTGGATATGGTGATTTCATGCTTTATATGTGTTGTCTGTTGGTGACTTTGCAACTAGTTGCATGTTGGTGATTACATAACAGTTTGCATGTTGGTGATTTGGCTCTTTTATTACTTATATTAGTAGGCAATATCTATCAATGGGTCAAACGGGTAAACCCGACCCAACACGACCCGACACGACCCATTTAGTTAAACGGGTTACGCGGGTTGGGTCGGGTCAACCCGTTTATAAACGGGTCGGGTAAGGGTTGGGAAAATATGACCCGTTTAATAAACGGGTTGACCCGACCCGTTTATAAATCAACCCGAACCCAACTTGACCCGACCCGAACCCGACACAACACGACCCATTAACAACCCTATTCACAATTAAGCCTCTTTTAGGATACACACTCCTTTGCTGATCAAAAAAATCCACACCTTTCTCTTGCAATTGCCCAACACTCAGTAGATTATTTGTTAAATTTGGAACAAAGTATACATCACTTACAATTAGAGTCACTCCTTGAATCTCAAATTTGATGTTCCCTTTTCCTAGAACATTCATTTTTGAGCTATTTCCTAGTCTCACAGCATGCCTGAAACTCTCATCAAGCTCTATAAACCACTCTCTATTTCCCGTCATGTGATTAGAGCAGCCCGAATCGAAAGACCGTATTCCTTTATGCTCAACTTCTTTAATCTGTTCATGCGCCATCAGAAGTAACGCTTCTTCTTTATTAAATTCAACATAGTTTGCCCCCTTTTCAGCCATTGGACATTCACATTGAAAGTGTCCCAACCTGTGGTAGTTGAAACACTCAATATTGGCTTTGTTAAGACCTGTTCTTCCTCTTCCTCTTGAAGCACTGTCACCACCACTTCCAGCATTACCTCTTTCTCTTCCTCATCCAGAATTGTAATTGTATTCGACTTTGAGTACTTGTTCTTCAGGTCTCTTTCGTTGTATCTTCTGCTCGTGTACAAGCAGCGAGCTGTGTAATTCATCAACAGAAATCTTGTTGATATCCTTCGACTCCTCAGTTCAGCACACGACATAATTGAAATTCTCTGTTAATGTTCGAAGAATTTTCTCAACTATCTTCACATCCTCCATATTCTCTCCACAATTTCTCATATCATTGGTTGTGACCATGGCTCTCCCAAAATAATCTGTCACCGTCTCTCCTGTCTTCATCCTTAGCGTTTCAAACACTCTTCTCAGCCTCTGCAATTGAGCATGCTTTACTCTATCATTACCTTGGTACTTGACTTTCATGGAATCCCAAAGTTTCTTTACCATCATCTTTTCGTGGTTGTTTTCAGAATAGACTTGTCAATGGACTGAAACAAATAATTCTTTGCCTTTAAGTCCTTCAGCTTTGCTTCCTCCAACTTCTTCTGTTGTGTTGCCGACAGAACTTCATCAGATCCACGTTCTTTGTAGCCTGGTTGAATCACACTCCAATACTCCTTTGAACGCAACAGATTCTCCATGAGTAAACTCCAATGATCATAATCTCCATCAAATTTGGCACACATGGGGAACTAAAATTACTAGATTCAGTATCCATCTCTCACTCGTTTGTTCTTTGCTCACTCTTGTACACTTTCTCCCTTGAATTTCACTCCTTCAGACCCCTTTTGAGAGGGCTCTGATACCACATTGTAAAAACAATACTTGCAGATTTCTAAGAGGGTATTCTCTAATAATTCAAACCGAAATAGAAATGGCTTTTGAATAGCCTAACAACAAACTAAAAAAAAAGAAACCAGAACAATCAATGCAAAAATAACGTGGCTCAGTTCCTATTAATAAGGATATCATTAATGATATTCATTAATATCATTAATGATATTCATTAATATCATTAATGATATATATGTCAATCCTTATCACCTATAACCTAGCAAGTGGCTCGGTTCCTATTGATAAGGATATCATTAATGATATTGTAACAACCCGTATTTTGAATAACATGTTATAACATTAATCAAGGCAGAATTAAATGTTAAAATCTGAATCAAGGGAAACGGGCTGTGCCATTGCGTTCGTCTCGGAAAAATACGCGAAATAGAGTCCGAGTTTTCGAAAATCGGAGTCTGTACGACCCAGTTATGGCCCGTCGAAGTTTTCATAAAATCCAGAGTTTAAAAACAGTTCGAAAATCAAATTTGGAGCCAAACAAACTGGGCGGGAAAATTTCACGCCCAGCCCCAAGTCGACTGGGGAGTCGACTTGCCCCAGTTGGTGTCGACTGCCCAGTCGACACCCCTGTCGACCTGGGTGGTCGGGCCAGTTTGTCCTGGTGCACCTGTTTTGGCTCTTGGGTCTTGTTTTGTTGGCTTGTGACATGATTTGATGGCTCAGATCTGAATTAGGGTTAATCCTATGGCCTAAACTAGTCTCTACGCCTATAAAAACACCTTAATACCTAGCCTAAATCATCACAAATCAACCTAACAACTAAATTCTGCCAAAATGCTCCCTAATCATGGCCTCCATCTTCATCTTGAGAGCTTCTAAGGCAAAAAGGAGCAAGCTTTCCTCTTTCTATCAAAGGAGCTACTCATTCTCAAGGCTATTTGCGTTGCTACATCCTTCCTAGAGCTTCTACAACGTCTCTATCTTGTTCTATTGTGTTCTAGTTCTCATAGCCACGCTTTGTAAGCCCCACTCTACTCTTAGATTTAAACTATGAAGTTAATGTGATCATGTAGCAAGTTGAAATGGGACTTTTGGGTATAATACTTGTCTTGGGGCTATATTTGTATGCATAGATCCATTTATGACTCTTTTGATCTATGATTGTGGCACTATCATGAACCTAGTATCATTTACCTTGATTTTTGGGTATAAATCTATGAGCTTTATTTGGTGGTTATGCATAATGCAACATAGAACTTGGTAGTTATGCATAAATGCAACATAGAACCATCTTATGACCTTGATGTTAACTTGCATATGATGTTGAACTACATGCTACCCACAAGTTTATCACTCTATGACAACTATTATCATGTTTCACCTTTGCCTATGATGTTGAACTACATGCTAGTTTATTTGCTAAGTTTGATGTCATGCATGTTTTGAGGCCAATAACCTTATATGCTAGTTGTGATGAACACCTTTGCCTCAAATATCATCATGTTTCACTTATGACCAACTTTACCACTTTATGCCCAACTTATCATATCATTATGTTCCCCCTTTTGATCTATTTGTGTTGATGCGAACTTACGTGCGATGGGGTTACGTTATGGGTAAACTTAAATGACATGAAACATGACTTGAAAATATGACATGTGATTATGCTTGAAAACATGAACGTGGACATGACAGGTAGAAAACATGAAAGTGGCCAACTCGAGGTTGGGTTGAGTTTGTAGCATAAATCTACTCGGAACCGACCGGCTTAACTAGTGGCTACAAACAATAGGACCCAATGTGAGTAGTTGGTCATATCGCACTTAAAACCCGAGGTTAGACTAGGTTGTGGTGTAAAGCTACCCGGACCCGCCCGGCTTAACTAGTAACCACAACAAAGTCTAATGTGAGAGGTTGGGGTGCATTAAGTTAATTAATGCCACATGGTAGGGTTAAGTTATGGACCACTTGAATACTTAACCAATTGAACACGATGGATTGTTGGGGTTAAGTCATGAACCACTTGGGTATACTTAACCAACTTGATACATGGTTTGGATAGGGTTAACCACACTTAACCCATTAGAAACCTTAGTTTGCGGGGCCCTTTTCAGCAGTAACCCACCAGGGAGTATCGGGATACCCTACGGACTAGGCTAGGGGTGGGGCACGATTACTGGGCTGATTGTAAGTGACCAAAAGGGACGGCTAGGTAGGTGCGCAATTGTAGATTCCGGCGGACTATGGTCGTGCACATAGTCCGGGGATGAAAGACAGACATGGGCACCAGTAGGCTTGGACTGTGCGTGCTTGTTTTGTGTCAGTGGTTGGCACCCTAGAGCCCGGATACACCCTAGGGTGGACCTTGCACAGTCGACTACATCTCGCGGTTGGGCCGTATGACACCGACACTTGACGAGTTAGGCTTATAGGGAGCCGATCGACTAGACCGTGTAGTTGGACCTCGACTTGGGTCATCTCATGATATTGGGCCAAGGGATCATTTCTTGTTTATACTTGACATGGGTTGGATTACTAGTACTATTGGTGCAAAACTTAACCTTGTATATGCGATGCCACACTTGATCTATCTTGTTAACTTTTCACCATGCCAGTTTAGTTATCATCCTATGTTTCATCTCTGTTTTACATGTCCAGTTAACTTTATTAGTTTTTATACTAATAGTAGGTAGGACTTACCAGTCTTTATGACTGACCCGTTTTCCTTTCGCTTCTTTTCTTCCGTCCCCCCCCCCCCCCCCAGGTTCTCAGGGTGGGAACACTAGCACCTAGCTTGGATCTTTAGCTTGATTTTTGGATAGCTCATGTACGGTTTGGACTTGAGCTCGCTATGGCTTTACCACGTCTACTTTGGGGATAGTTTACTTTATGTTATTTCCAGTTTTTAGTTTATGTTTCTAGACTTGTAGTAGTTGGAAAATAATGACTTAGTACTTTTGATGTAAGTTGACTATGGTTTTGAAATAGTAGTTTTATCCGCTGCTTTATTTACTCTGTTTTACTTATATGTTCTGTCTTGTGATATCTTCATGCATGTTTACCTTGACAAACACCCCTCCAAAGCTCGTGTACTTGCTTAGAGTGACCCTGGCGGAGGTGGGGTGTTACATTTGGTATCAGAGCATAAGGTTTTATTAGACCGGACAAAAGTTTTAAAAACCCTTTTGAAAAACTATTTTCAAAACCAATTAAGTATTTTCCAAGAAAAGTCTAGTTTATTTTAAAAGGCTATTCCCCAAAAGCCATTAGCACTATCCTTTGTTTCCTCGTTCTAAATCTATCTTTTCCTTTTTCAGCATGGCCGATCTTAACCTTCCCGAGGGAGTACCCATACCCGGATGGTTCCGTAGGTACTTGGAAGCCAGGGCCAACGATGCGGGCCCAGCAAACACTCCCACTCCTCCTCCCGTACCTGAGGTTCCTCCTCCTCCTCCTCAGCGTCCACAAGCGGATTTCACAAAGATTTGCAAAGACTTTAAGGCGATGGGTGGCAAGAATTTTGTTGGGACAGAGACTTATGTGGAGGCAAGAAACTGGTTAAAGGAAACTGAAGACCTTTTTGCTATCTTTGATGTGGAAGACCGTAGAAAAGTTCTGTTGGCAGTATGGCTATTGAAAGAGGAAGCTGCTTATTGGTGGGAGGTCACCAACGCTACTAGGCCTATAGAGACTTGGGCCGACTTTAGGATGAGGTTTGGGCTTAAGTTTCTATCATCTGCTGAGGAGAATCTACAAATGGAGAAGTTTATATCTTTGAAGCAAGGGGACATGACAGTGAGGGAGTATGTGAATAAGTTTAACCAGCTTGCTCGATTCAGTTTAGACATGGTTAACACACCTCAGAAGAAGGCTCTACGCTTTGCACGAGGATTGAATGAGCCATTACAAGGTTTAGCCATGTCTCATATACCCATGGGGGCCACTTTTGAGAGCTTAGTGGATATGGCCTTGCTTCAGGGAGATGATAAGAATGGCAAGAAAGAAGTCAAGCCTAATGAGACTCAAACCAAGAAGGCGGACTCCAAGTGGGGAGGAAATCAGAGCAACCAGAGCAATCAGAACAACAAGAACAACAAGGGTAACAAGGCCAACAACAATAAGGCAAAGGAGACAAGGAAGTGCAACTTCTGTGGGATCACTGGACACATAGCCAAAGATTGTAGGAAGAAGAAGAGGAAGTTGGGAGAATGCTTTCATTGCAGAGAGTCTGGACACTTCAGTAAGGATTGCCCAAAGAAGCAAGGGCAGGGGCAAGGACAGACTCGGCGAGCAGGACCTTCTGGAGGGCAGGTGCATGCTCTCAACACTACTCCAGTTCCGGACCGAGGTAGTATTTCTGTAGAAAGCCTTGTTTACATTTCTGGTTTTCCTGTTCGAACTTTATTTGATTCTGGCGCATCGCATACCTTTATTTCTTCCAACATTGTTGAAAGTTTGCACCTAAGTACTAGTCTAGTTGAGGATCCATTAGTGTTTCAAATCCAATTGGGGGTTCCGCCCATCTATCTATGATTTGTATGGATTTGAGGATTTCTATCTTGACCGTAGAATTCACATGTAATGCTTATGTTCTCGGGTTCATGGGATACGGGTTGATTTTGGGTATGGATTGGTTGTCCAGTTATGGAGCCATTCTCGATTGTGAGCATAGGGTAGTGAGGCTTATGACTCGCCTTGGAAATACCCTAGAGATTTCTTGTAACCCTCTGGATCCCGTCATGTTATGTTATCTTGAATCCCTCGACTCGTCTATTGACAATCTCCAATCTGTGAGGGTGGTCCGAGAATATCCTGATGTTTTTGATGAGGTGAAGGGGTTACCCCCTAAACGCGAGATAGACTTCCGTATTTATCTGGTTGATAATGCCAAGCCAGTTTCATTGCCTGTTAGGCACATGGCCCCGCGAGAAAGAAGAGAGATTAGCAAGCAAATCAAGGAGTTGCTTGAGAAAAAATTCATTAGGCGAAGCATTTCAGAATGGGGTGCTCCAGTGGTATTCGCTACTAAGGAGGATGGTTCGCTTCGTCTATGTGTTGATTATCGTGAGTTGAACAAGCTGACAAAGAAGAATAGACACCCGTTACTGAGGATTGATGATCTCTTTGACCAGCTTGTTGGTGCTTCTGTTTTCTCTGAGCTCGATCTAGCCACCGGATTCCATCAGCTTAGAGTGGCTGAGGATAGTATTGATAAGACTGCGTTTAGGACTCCAGATGGATTCTTTGAATGGCTAGTTATGCCTTTCGGTTTGACTAATGCACCCACATACTTTGTTGATTTGATGAGTAGGGTGTTCAGGGAGTTCCTTAACAAGTTTGTGGTTGTCTTCGTGGATGATATTCCGGTCTTCTCTAAGGACGAGAAAGAGCATGCTACACACCTCAAAGAGGTTATGGATACGCTTAGAGCTTATCAGTTGAAAGCCAAGTTCTCTAAATGCCATTTCTGGAGAAGGGAAGTTCGGTTCCTTGGGCATATAGTTTCTAAGCAAGGCATAGCTGTGGATCCCGCTAAAGTGGTTGCGGTACAAGACTGGAAAGTTCCGAAGAATGCAACTGAAGTGAGAAGCTTTCTCGGTCTAGCAGGATTTTATAGGAAGTTCATTAAGGACTTCGCTAGGATTTCAGCCCTTCTTACTAAGTTAACGAAGAAGAACTTAGTCTTTGCATGGGACTTAGAGTGTGAGCTTGCTTTTCAAAGGCTCAAGAAAGCCCTCACCACAGCTCCAGTTCTAGCATTACCCGATGGAGGGAAGTTGTTAACCGTGTACACTGATGCATGTGGCACGGGATTAGGTGCTGTCCTGATGCAAGAAGGGAGAGTGATATGCTTTGGGGGTAGGCAACTCAAAGCTCATGAGAAGAACTACCCCACTCATGATTTGGAGTTGGCGGCGATCGTCTTTGCACTCAAATCCTGGCGCCACTATCTTCTAGGCGAAAGGTTTGAGTTATATACTGATCACAAGTCGCTCAAGTACCTCTTCTCGTAGAAAGATTTGAATCTAAGGCAGCAGAGGTGGATGGAATTCTTGGCATCATATGACTTCGAGATAGCTTATACCCCTGGCAAGGGTAATGTTGTGGCAGATGCGCTAAGCAGAAGAAGGTTGACTTTGAGTCCCTTGTTTGTTGAGATGAAGAGCCTAGAGTTCTTGGCAACCTTTGATTTCACACCTGCTGTTGGGTCGATGACTGGTTCGTTAGAATCCCTCGAGCTTAGACCTACACTTCTTGATCAAGTTGGGGCTTCACAGAGGGAAGACCCGCGGATAGTCGAGATCATGGACAAGTTGATTCGGGGTGAGACGTCAAGTCACCTCGCTAGATATACTATTGATGACAAGGGATGGCTAAGGCGTGATGGAAGACTACGTGTCCCACGAGTGGGAGACTTAGTAAATAAAGTTCTTGAGGAGGCGCATCACTCGAGGATGACCATACATCCTGGAGGGGATAAGATGTACCGGGATATGAAGCGCATTTTCTTTTGGGATGGGATGAAAAAGGATGTGGCAGAGTTTGTTTCTAGATGCATTGTTTGCCAACAAGTAAAGGCCGAGTCGAAGAAGCCCGGTGGGCTACTGCATCCATTGGAGGTCCCGCTATGGAAGTGGGAAAGTATCTCTATGGATTTTGTGGATGGATTGCCGAGATCAAGGAAGGGGAATACTAGCATATGGGTCATAGTGGATAGACTCACGAAGAGCGCTCATTTCATTCCAGTAAAGAGCAAGAGGACCGCATCATGGCTAGCATCTGTTTATCTTCGAGAGATAGTGGATTGCATGGAGTTCCTTCTAGCATAGTTAGCGATCGTGACCCAATCTTTACTAGCCAATTTTGGAATAGTTTGCAAGAAGCGATGGGTACGCGATTGAATCTAAGTATAGCCTATCACCCACAGACGGATGGCCAGACCGAAAGGGTGAATAGGGTATTAGAAGATCTGTTGAGGCTATGCATTCTTGACTATGGTGGCACTTGGGAAGACCACCTTCCTCTCGTAGAGTTTGCTTATAATAACAGCTACCAAGCAAGCATAGGGATGGCACCATTCGAAGCTTTGTATGGGAGGTCGTGCAAGTCACCAACATGTTGGTGGGAGACGACGGATAAGCTTATACTTGGGCCTGACATGATAAGGGACACATCCGAGAAGGTTGAGTTGATTCGAAGGCGGATGAAAGAGGCCCAAGACAGACAGAAATCCTATGCAGACAAGCGAAGGACGGACTTAGAGTTTGAAGTCGGAGATATGGTCTTTGTGAAGGTTTCTCCTTTGCGAAATGTGGTTCGTTTTGGAGCAGTTGGGAAGCTGGCACCAAGGTTCGTAGGACCCTTCCCTATCATAGAGAGGATTGGGAAGATGGCTTATAAGGTAGAATTGCCCGAGAAGCTGGCCGGAGTGCACAATGTTTTTCATGTCTCGCATCTCCGAAAGTGCCTACATGAGTCAGCCGAGGTAGTTGAGCCTAGCATTCTTGAAGACGTGGAGGTAGAGAAAGAGGCAACCCTGAGGCGAGCTCCGATTCGTATCTTGGGAACAGAGATCAAGAAGCTGAGGAATCGAGAAGTCAAGTTAGTAAAGGTTCAGTGGAGTGAAGCCGATGAAGATGCAACTTGGGAAACCGAGGAGAAGATGCGTGGGCTTTATCCATTTCTTTTTGAGGGTACATTCTCAATCTCTTTTCCTATAAGCTAGCATATCTTTCTTTTGCTATCCATGTTTATCCGGTTATTTCGTTAATCTTGTCATGAGAACCTTAGGTAGAAACTCTTTGGATGAAACAAGTATTTGAAACATGTTATGCTTGATGTTTGCAAGTGGTTGCAAGTGTTTGCAAGTGGATACTCGTGGATGCATGATACACATTAGGCACTAAGATCGGCTCACACACTTTCATATTGCACATGCATGAGTGCTTATACTTATTCATGGATGAAACTTGTTATGCTATCACGTGGATGTTGCATATGGATGAATGTTATGTGCACTCATGTAGAGATTATGAATTATGTTAGGAATTTGCATACATATGGACTCATTTCACTAACATACTTTGCATTAAGGAGGTTTATTGAATCAGTAACCGCCTGATTTTTGCATTAGATAAGTACATATACACACACCTTTCGCATATGATCATACAACATTTAGAATCTTTTAAGGACAATGACTGCTCGTGGATGATGTTTTGAGTAGATGGATGATGGATGGTAGGATACGTTCTTCCTAACTTGAAGATTTCGGGGACGAAATCCTTTAAGGTGGGGAGAATGTAACAACCCGTATTTTGAATAACATGTTATAACATTAATCAAGGCAGAATTAAATGTTAAAATCTGAATCAAGGGAAATGGGTTGTGCCATTGCGTTCGTCTCGGAAAAATACGCGAAATAGAGTCCGGGTTTTCGAAAATTGGAGTCCGTACGACCCAGTTATGGCCCGTCGAAGTTTTCAGAAAATCCAGAGTTTAAAAACAGTTCGAAAAACAAATCTGGAGCCAAACAGACTGGGCGGGAATATTTCCCGCCCAGCCCCAAGTCGACTGGGGAGTCGACTTGCCCCAGTTGGTGTCAACTGCCCAGTCGACACCCCTGTCGACCTGGGTGGTCGGGCCAGTTTGGCCTGGTGCACCTGTTTTGGCTCCTGGGTCTTGTTTTGTTGGCTTGTGACGTGATTTGATGGCTCAGATCTGAATTAGGGTTAATCCTATGGCCTAAACTAGTCTCTACACCTATAAAAACACCCTAATACCTAGCCTAAATCATCACAAATCAACCTAACAACTAAATTCTGCCAAAATGCTCCCTAATCATGGCCTCCATCTTCATCTTGAGAGCTTCTAAGGCAAAAAGGAGCAAGCTTTCCTCTTTCTATCAAAGGAGCTACTCATTCTCAAGGCTATTTGCGTTGCTACATCCTTCCTAGAGCTTCTACAACGTCTCTATCTTGTTCTATTGTGTTCTAGTTCTCATAGCCACGCTTTGTAAGCCCCACTCTACTCTTAGATTTAAACTATGAAGTTAATGTGATCATGTAGCAAGTTGAAATGGGACTTTTGGGTATAATACTTGTCTTGGGGCTATATTTGTATGCATAGATCCATTTATGACTCTTTTGATCTATGATTGTGGCACTATCATGAACCTAGTATCATTTACCTTGATTTTTGGGTAGAAATCTATGAGCTTTATTTGGTGGTTATGCATAATGCAACATAGAACTTGGTAGTTATGCATAAATGCAACATAGAACCATCTTATGACCTTGATTTTAACTTGCATATGATGTTGAACTACATGCTACCCACAAGTTTATCACTCTATGACAACTATTATCATGTTTCACCTTTGCCTATGATGTTGAACTACATGCTAGTTTATTTGCTAAGTTTGATGTCATGCATGTTTTGAGGCCAATAACCTTATATGCTAGTTGTGATGAACACCTTTGCCTCAAATATCATCATGTTTCACTTATGACCAACTTTACCACTTTATGCCCAACTTATCATATCATTATGTTCCCCCTTTTGATCTATTTGTGTTGATGCGAACTTACGTGCGATGGGGTTACGTTATGGGTAAACTTAAATGACATGAAACATGACTTGAAAATATGACATGTGATTATGCTTGAAAACATGAACGTGGACATGACATGTAGAAAACATGAAAGTGGCCAACTCGAGGTTGGGTTGAGTTTGTAGCATAAATCTACCCGGAACCGACCAGCTTAACTAGTGGCTACAAACAATAGGACCCAATGTGAGTAGTTGGTCATATCGCACTTAAAACCCGAGGTTAGACTAGGTTGTGGTGTAAAGCTACCCGGACCCGCCCGGTTTAACTAGTAACCACAACAAAGTCTAATGTGAGAGGTTGGGGTGCATTAAGTTAATTAATGCCACATGGTAGGGTTAAGTCATGGACCACTTGAATACTTAACCAATTGAACACGATGGATTGTTGGGGTTAAGTCATGAACCACTTGGGTATACTTAACCAACTTAATACATGGTTTGGATAGGGTTAACCACACTTAACCCATTAGAAACCTTAGTTTGCGGGTCCCTTTTCAGCAGTAACCCACCAGGGAGTATCGGGATACCCTACGGACTAGGCTAGGGGTGGGGCACGATTACTGGGCTGATTGTAAGTGACCAAAAGGGACAGCTAGGTAGGTGCGCCATTGTAGATTCCAGCGGACTATGGTCGTGCACATAGTCCGGGGATGAAAGACAGACATGGGCACCAGTAGGCTTGGACTGTGCGTGCTTGTTTTGTGTCAGTGGTTGGCACCCTAGGGCCCGGATACACCCTAGGGTGGACCTTGCACAGTCGACTACATCTCGCGGTTGGGCCGTATGACACCGACACTTGACGAGTTAGGCTTATAGGGAGCGGATCGACTAGACCGTGTAGTTGGACCCCGACTTGGGTCATATCATGATATTGGGCCAAGGGATCATTTCTTGTTTATACTTGACATGGGTTGGATTACTAGTACTATTGGTGCAAAACTTAACCTTGTATATGTGATGCCACACTTGATCTATCTTGTTAACTTTTCACCATGCCAGTTTAGTTATCATCCTATGTTTCATCTCTGTTTTACATGTCCAGTTAACTTTATTAGTTTTTTTACTAATAGTAGGTAGGACTTACCAGTCTTTATGACTGATTCGTTTTCCTTTCGCTTCTTTTCTTCCGTCCCCCCCCCCCCCCCCCCAGGTTCTCAGGGTGGGAACACTAGCACCTAGCTTGGATCTTTAGCTTGCTTTCTGGATAGCTCATGTACGGTTTGGACTTGAGCTCGCTATGGCTTTACCACGTCTACTTTGGGGATAGTTTACTTTATGTTATTTCCAGTTTTCAGTTTATGTTTCTAGACTTGTAGTAGTTGGAAAATAATGACTTAGTACTTTTGATGCAAGTTGACTATGGTTTCGAAATAGTAGTTTTATCCGCTGCTTTATTTACTCTGTTTTACTTATATGTTCTGTCTTGTGATATCTTCATGCATGTTTACCACCCCTCCAAAGCCCATGTACTTGCTTAGAGTGACCCTGACGGAGGTGGGGTGTTACAGATATTCATTAATATGATTAATGATATTCATGTCAATCCTTATCACCTATAACTTAGCTTTATTGACCGAAACTACCAAAACTAATGCAGCACTAACAATGACTTATTCTTAGAGATTTATTCAATTCCAACAAGCTGAAAGAGAAATAAACAATACTGGCTGAGAAACATCAATTCCATCACTTCATCCCTAATTTCCTTGAAATATTACCAACAAGTTAACACGAATGACATGTTATTGCATGTCATTTATACCTAGTTCTACTCCTTAAATATAAAATGTACATCTAAGAATCACATACAAAATATACATTTGTTTTATAGTTTCAATTATTATTCAAGTACTCATTTTTAGTTCTTATTATATATTTTTGGAAAAAATGTAGTTGTATCATCATGTCTATAGAATAATATATTTTTTGATCTGAACTTAAATTATTTATCATTTAAATTCAAGAAGAATGCAAATTGATAAAGCATTATAATTGCAATTGCATAATAATTAGTGATATGCTTTAACTTGTTGGAAGTTTTAATTTTTTGGCTATTGTCTCTAAATTACGTAGATACAGATAGAAAAAGAAACTAAAGCTGAAAAGGATATTTTGTCCTTTAAAAACATACGGTTGAATAATATGAATTGAGTTTTATAGTAGGAATTGAGATTTATCTCCTATCATATTTTTTATATCTGTAGATTTTACATTGAGCGACCTTTTGTAGATGTATTTTTGTTGTTATGTAGAGGATTTCATGCAAAAATATGATCCACTGATGTAGTTTTAATGGAGTTGCATTAATGATTTTTTCTGTATATTACATTAATGGACAATGTAAACCATAAATCAGACCATTTAAAACTCTTACATGCAAAAAAAACAGTTAATTGATTCATTTTAAAATAGCAACACCCAAATCCAATATGGAAAAAAAATCTATTTTGACAAATTTTCTCTGTCTATTTGGTACTTCCAATAATACATGGATCATTGAACAAGAACAAATAAGACTGATACAAACATAATATCTTTTATTTTGATATAATATGGACTAGATGATTTTATTTTGATATCGAGTTAAGTAGGACTTACCAGATTATTTGCCTGACTTACACCCCATAAGGATGTGTTTCCTGACTCGGTGCATAAGGGTTCATTGCCTGACCTGATCCGTAAGGGTTTATAAAAAAAGATATCAAAATATTTAATGCATTATAATTTACGAATTTATATAAGGATATAAAGGGAAGAATTCAACATTTAGTAATCAAATAAAAACTAACATATCCCTTTTTAGAAATTCAGAACAGTTTTTTTTTACAAAGATCCGAGCAGTTGTTGCAAACGTATATTCCTAGTTGTTCTTATTGATTGTTTAATGGTGTAATACCTTTAGTATGCAGGATCTTGAGAGTACTTGCCATGGAAAATGAAACCGTGAACAAGGCTTTGTGCTATATGAATTTGAACAGGATTTCCTGATATCATAACCATTACTTTGTCTTTACCAAGTTTTGGATCACGATTGTCAATTCAGCTCCAGAGATCTTAAAAATTGAAAGTCGTTAATATCAAATGACATCTTAGCTTAAATAACTCACATCCTAAACAAAATATTGCAGTACCAAATATAAATGATAATGCATGGTTTCATGGCTAATAGAATAATTTTTTTATAACTAGTTGGAACAAGGGATGCATCTGCAATTAACCCAAACAGGGAACATACTTCTTTAATCATAGTTAGATGACTGTCATCTTCACCGTGAACATATCCCAGTTCCTCGCAAGGAAGTACCATTTCAACAGTCCTGGTCGTAACAACAGGTGTCTAAGGTACGCTGCCAGAAAACATACAATAATTATACATCAGCGGTCCTGGGATTTGGGATGCCCAGTGCTATTTATAAAATGATGCCCCTTGCCGCAACAATGTTAAACAAAATTCTCAAATCTACGGAATCATACTTAATTTTTGAAAACTCAATACAAAAAGTGACTAATAGATTTCACCTTACCATAATTTATCCTTTCATTCCAATATGAAGGTGAAGGAGAAGTTAGAGGGTTGACAATTTGTTTCTCATCAATAAGTTTTATTAAGAGTTATTTCTCATAGTCTGTAAAATTGAAATTGTTCTACATTGTGTAATAATGCAATTTCTTCCATTTCCTATAACGTTCCATTTGAATCAAGGATTATATAAGGGCATTCATTTTATAACTTTTGTAATCTTCTCACTTTTAGACACCTGAACTATTGAAAATATAAAACGATCATAAAGTCACGCACTCAATCATTAAAACTCGCACAATCCAAATTAACTAAACACAACAAAAGTTACTCATATAAATAAAGACAATATGTGTACCTAATGAATGTGCATTAGATTACTTCATACTGTAATCAATGCATAACTAATGAGCAGGCATTAATATATTTATAGTATATATAATCAAGGTGTAACATGATTAAGATAACTCAAAATTTATATGCATCTATGCATAATATGGAAACCTATCCTAAACAAATCCAAATCATAGTTTTACAAAGAGGCAACAGCAAGTGTCCTATTTTATTCAATAATACAGAAGGCCCCATAATACACAATTTAAACTTACAGTAGTAAACCACTAAACAATTCACACACAAGCATTTAATACCCATATATACAAATAACATCATTGACTGATTATTTATAGGAACAGACTGAAAGCCATCAATAGACTTGGACCGGTGAGAAGTTCAACTGCCTCCACTTCATCACCACCAGGAGCAGCTGATATGTAGAATGATTTAGTAATTAAAACCAAAAAGATTACATATTTAATGGTTTCAAAACTACAACTAGTTTTTATTTTCTGCAATTTCAATATGATTTTTCTGAAACTTGTTGACAATAGGATATAATCATAAAATTTACAAATAAACATCGATTTTTTCAAACATAATTAACATTTAGAAATAATTTTGTAGCTAAATTCATCTTCTTCCCTAAATTTCTAGTACATTTTTCCCCTTCCTCTTCTTACTTGACATCATTAACGCAAAAGAGAATAATTTTAGGAATAGGATTTGATGTTGAAGTCCTCAAACAACATATCTTCTTTAAAAAGGGAGATTCCTTCTTCTCAGATTGCTACATCAATTCTTTCTTCTCAGCCCTCAACTAGAATTTGTCACGTTCTATCATTTCCTCTCGTTCTTGATATTTTATTGAACCACAAAATCAAATCAAAATAGAATTGAAATATAAAATTCATACCTATTTAGGGTTTTTGTGAAATAGCAAATCCTATACCAAACCTACCCACATCCAATACAAACCTACATAATATAAACTACATCAAAAAATAGCCTCGGTTAAGGTAAGCAAAAGTTGGAAATTCATAATAAATAGAAAACAAAACATACCTTGCTGCGGTTTATCAGAACTACAGCAACGGATGAAATTTTCTTGGAGATACCAGTCGATTTAATTTGAGAGGAAAAGGGGCATCGAAGAAAAAGACTGAATTAATAGTTTTTTTCCAATCGATGCGATGAAATTTTCTTATGTTTGCGATGAAATAGAAAACTACGAAGTTGACGATAATCAGTTCCATGAAATTTCTTTGGCAGAGTGATTGGGGAAAAAAGGGAATGAGGGTTAAAAGATTGTAAGTATGATGGGGAGAGAATAGAAAATCGGTGGTCACGTTTATTTTGGACCATGCGGACTATTTTTTTCTTAGGTGGGAAAGTGAAATATTTTTGGTCGCGTTTATATTGTGAGTGAAAACATCTTTTCTTGCATTTACGAATAAATGCCATTGATTTTTGCAAAAAAATGAATTTTCTTGTAGTGCTTGCTCTGTCTTGGCCATTGAGCTGCCTGGTCTTGAAATCTTGTTGCACCATTCTTGTGCACACTTGTATATATAATATATACATATGTACAAACAAATATTTAATATATGTATATGCATATTATATATATATATATATATATATATATGAACTGTACATTCCACTTCTTGAACTGTTTTGATGTTTGTACACACATTCAACCTGTTTGCATTCATGTAAATCATGTATTTGACTTTCTTACTATACTTGATTAAATATAATCTCCTATAGTATTGTGCCATACTTGAATATCATCAGAATACATATCAGACCAAGTGTAGAAAGATGATGAGAAACACACCAGAAATCTAAGATAAATAAAATTTAAAATAATATATGCTCGAATTTAAATCTATTTTTGTTCATGTTTACTCTCTGTGTGTGTTTCTTTAATTGACAGGTGTGCTGATGGAAGTTTGAAACAAAACAACGTTGTTTCAAAGAAGGCTTGGTCTTCTGAATCGGATGAATCGAGTGGTGTCCCAAACCCCCGCCAAGACTGCGGTGCCCCAAACCCCCGCCGACGCTGTGCTCGAACCTACTACTTGGCTCACCTGCGGCTTGTAATTTGTTTATCTATGTCTGTATAAATTGAAACTGCATATGTAATAAGTGAACTGAGTGATGTAGTAAGGAATGTCTTTATATGTGAATAATCAGTGTTGTAGTAAATCATTGAGTTGTAAATAGTTGGAGCTAGAAATTTATACAATTTCAGTTGTTGAAATAAAATATTTTATTTAATAAAACACTATTTGAATTCAAATTCTGCGCAGTAGTATTATATTAAACAAATATTTAATTCTGTTAGAGATGAAATATCTATAACAACATTTTTGGAATGTAAAAGTATTGTCATTGGATGGTAAAAGTGTTACTATAGATAATGTGGGGCTCACTTTTAAGTAAAATTAGTATCTATGGCAACACCAGGAAAATGTTTCCATTGGGTGGTAAAGATGTTGCCTTTGACTCTAGGGCAACGCGGCAAAATGCAACACCGAGAAAGTGTTTCCTTTGATCTTTTTTTTTCCTATAGCAACAGTTTTTAGCACTTCCTGCATCACTTCTCTGGTGTTGCGGGAGGCCATATATGGCATAGTGAATCCAACAACCAAATACAAAATATTTTGTATTCACTGACAAGTATGCGCTCATATCTTATAATATATATACTCTTATAACCCAATCTAGGGTGTTGCTAACCCTATCTTTAGTGAGCTATAACCTCATACAGGCCTAGGTGTTTGCTAAACATAAACTTTGGTACCAAATGCAATGGCCCGACTTTTTGACTCTCAAAAATCAACATTAATACATCCTCTGTATTCATGGATCTCAAATCAAGTGCCAGAAAGTCTGATAGTTAGAGGAAAAGAAAGGAGATAGAAGAATAGAAGAAAGAAGAGATAGAATAGAATCTCACACCAGAGCGAATACTCTATAATATAACAACGCTCTTTACAAAAAGAGAAAAAATATAACAGCCTGAATTTTACGTGTCGGAGGATCGTAAAATATTTTTATTTTATTCCCTACGGTTGGATCATTCTCATATTTCAATATGTTGCTTATGGGGATGTGAGACATGACCATAATTCTTACTAATTTTGTTTGTGACCATTTTACCCCTGTTAGTCTTATACAGGGCATAACTCTTGACTCGGGTCGAATCAGGTGTTGAGACCTATGCCATTGGAAAGGAAATGATGATTCCCTTTCCGTAGAGTGGTCACATTAAAGATCTGGTTCCGGGTTTGGGAGGAATCGCTATTTTAAGGTTTTTCAGTTGGCTGTTCAGATTTTCTAAGTCATAATGGACTGATTTGAGGAGGCCCATTAGTGGGCTGGTGGAAGCTATAAATAGGGGGTGAGAGGTATGGAGAATAGTTTACTTTCTTCATTCTCTCATCTGGTGGCCTTGTGTTCCTCCTTCCTCTTACATCTTTCCACCATTAAAATCGAGATCTAAGGAAAGGAATCCAAGATCTACACCATTTGAAGCTAGATCTACATCATTTGAAGTGAGAGTTCATCGAATTGAAAGATTTGGATCAAGTTCTTCATTGTCCAGAATCTAATTTCACTGCTTTTTCTTTGATTTGGAGAATTGGTGAGCGATATGCATCTCTCACACGGGTTCAATCAAGTATATGAATGTTTGATAATGTTTTTCATCTACTTCAAGTCGTTTTCCTTAGATCTACATCATGGTAAGCTTATTTTCATATGAATCGCCACAGGATCTAGTTTAGCAACTTAAAACCGGTAATTTCTGTGTTATTTCATATGTTTACGCAAGCTAGATCCATAATTATGTCCATATGTTCATTTATCATGATTTTGGTGAGTTTTACACAGTTATGGGTGAAATTGTCATTTTTATGTTGTTAGTGGTTTCATAATATGTTCATGGATGAGTTGGATGAATCAGATTTGTCGATATTGTCGTTGGTAAAGTTTTGATCGAATTTCAGGTGGAAATTGTAACGGGTTAGAGCTGGAACAGTTCGGGTCGGTCATGTTCCACGTGGTCGGTCGGTCATGGTCTGCTCGGTCAGTCGGAAATCTTGTTTTGGGAACAAGCAAAGGGTGGTCGGTGAGTAAGCTGGTCGGTAAGTAAGCTGGTCGATTGTGCAAAGATAGGGTCGGTCGGTCAGTTCTGCCATGATGGAATTTGGTTCGGTCGAGCTACCAGGGTCGGGTCGGTCATACTCAGGTGGTTGGGTCGGTCATGAAGTGGGGTGGAGCAATAGTTGGGTCGGTCGATCACGAATTCGGGTCATTCGGTCTAGACTTTGCACGGATGGGTCGATCGGCTTGTGATTGGTCAGTCGGAGTTTGTTATGATGGGTCAGTCGGTACAGAAGGAGGTGGATGGGTCGGTCACAAATATGATGGGTCAGTCGGCTCCAAGAGGATGGGTCAGTCGCACGGGGTCATTTCTGAAAAATTATATTTGTCGGGTATGACCCAGATTTTAACAAAAGAGCTTGAATTTTTTTGGGGGGGCAACCCCCCGATCCCTAGTCGCAACGGAGTGATGTGATTTGGCTCAGTGAGGGTGTGACTTCGAAGTAAAATCAAGTAGGAATGTTCGAAGTATTGAAAGATGTTCGTTGCTCGGTGTAGAACATCGAATGAAGTGACAACTCAAAGGTAGTGAGTTGGTGGATAATGGTTGCTTGAGAAGGTTGCTTGAGCTATGAAAAGTCGTCGAGTTGGATGATTAGAGATGTGAAGGCCAAGATATTATCGTTGTCATAAGTTATAGCAGGTTCGAAGCAGGGATATACTAGAGACGTCTAAAAAGACCGGTTGTAGGTCGAGTACCCTGGATATTGTTGAAAGGCCTAGTTGTCAAGGTTGGACGAACATACGTATCGCTGGAAGGCGTATGGAGTTTATGCTAGAACTGGGGTTACCATTAGCCCTTGACATATGGCAAGGTTTGCCATCATATGATTAACGGTGGTTTCAAAGCAGGATTGGCGGTGATAGCCAGAGTCAGTCATGGATGAGTGGTTACTCTGTTTGGATCGTCTCATGTAGATTGTCCAACGCCGAGGGAGATGTTCCTTGGGTGCGTGTCTGATATTAATTTAGGCCTCTGGGGTTTTTGCCTGAGGGGTGTTGAGTTCGGTTAGGGTGATTTACATGAGATATATATATATAATTTAGATGTCATAAGTGCTTAGCCATGATTAAATGGGTGTTCTGGTTTCTATGAATGTATGGTTGAAATGTTATTGTAAAGGTTGTCATTGTCCGGCGTGGGGAAGAAAAAGTTGAGTTCTTCTTTGGTGTTGTGGGTAGATTAGTATGTGTATCTATCCATTTACATATACTTTATTGTTGATGTTTGTTAGCTGTTTTGTCGCTCACTCAGACTGTTGTCTGACTCAAGGTTTTATGTTTCCCTCTTATTACCTTGGGTTGTTCATCTGGTTGTGGATGGGCAGACTAAATGACAAGTGACATGTGACAGCTTAGTAGGAAGATGTTGTAGTTCGGAGGCGAGCGGGAGGTTGGCGTACTATCTTTCTACTATATAGTATTTGGATTTTTTTTGTTAGTTAATCTCTGAGTGTTGTAGTGAGGTAATTTGTATAAACACTATTATTGTAATCCAAGTGTATGGATATTACTTTCTAGTTGTTATGAAAGTTTAGTGTTTCCTACTTCACTAATAATACATGTTATATATGTTCTATTATATTTTATCCTTGCGCTGTGGGTTCTATGATAGGTCCTGATGATCTGGTTTACATATGATGTTCGTCCACAACTGCCTGGCACACCTTTCAACGCATTATTCCACTTGTTTAGTGCAGGGGTTGTGGGCGGTCGTCACAAAAACTTTAATATACTTACATCAATCAAAGTACATAGAAAACAATGAATCAACCTGAACAGTTATAATTACCATCCTTACAATTGCTGATACATACAACAACATATACAGAGGAATGAATAAAAGGGTACGAGCATACGTCTCAGCACCAACTTCTCTTCTGAAGCTCCAAACAATCCTAATTAGATTTGAAAATATACTCGGTCTAACCCGAGCATTATAATAAAATAACATCCGGATAAGGCTAGGCAACAGCATGAGATAACTCAACAATAAGTGACACATATAAATACAATCTAAGGCTATACACATGTCCGTAACGGTTATCCCCTCAATAACATCTAACCATTTTTTAGGACAAGTATTGTTGTATAATAGATAATGTCTAGGGCGTAGCATATAAATAAATCAAATAGCTGGAATGGTTACACTAGTTACATTCGACAACTATTAAGTGTACAAACAAATTCGATAAGGCACATTCGCATACTGGATTTTCCATTGGAGTCATCCCTAGGTAAATTGAAGCTGGCCTTCTGACAAGGGTTAGAAAGTACCTCCGAGCATCGTATATCTCTAGATAAAATATACCAATAAGGTAAGCACAACTAGCCTATGCACGAAAACACTGATGTGCACCACATGGAACCAAGTACATATCAAACTCCATGTGCAACATCTTTAAGCATACTCTAGATATGGAGTCAACATAGCCTATCGTGGGTTAGCTAAACCCGAGGTTGTGGTCCTACTCTATTTTCTATTATTTTCTTTGTCGAGGCTACATTCGGCATTCTTCGCATGAGTCTTCATCACTCGAGCAGAACAAGAATTCCCAATTGGGATCGCACAACACAATAAATCTCGGAATCATACATAGATTCCTCTATAGAATTTGGAATCACACACGGATTCCAATACATCAATAGATCTCAGAATCACACATAGATTTCTCAACAAATCTCAGAACCACAACATGTGTTCAAGCATCTCAACAGATCTCGAATGGCCACATAGACTCCACTTCACAACTGCTTCCATAACATAGAACTCGTATATTAGTTTTGAAGTGGTTTTTGATAAATAGAACACTTACCAGTCCCGGTCTCCTCAAAACTAATCGCTATATTTAAGGTCAAGTTCTATAGTTGATTAATTGACTAAAATTCACACAAATAGACAATTGTATATGGAAAACAGTCTCGCTCAATTTCCATAACATACGAATAAACATCCAAGGCACTATCAAGTCATGAAGCATGATAAATAGTCAGATCACTATCAAGTCACACATCATAAAAAAGCACGATTAACTCATATAAACGGCGTATAATTCCTTTTCCATTTAATTAATCTTTCATTAACTAAAACTTCTTTTATTAGTTAAACCCCTTTTATCTAATAAAACTTCCTTTGTCTATAAGGCTTCATTTATTAATAAAAAATTCCTATTTAATTAGCATTCCTTTAAAGACCAGTGTATATATTTAACTTATACATATAAAAGGGTGTATATGTATATATTCAACTAATTCCCTATTCCTTTATGGTCTTAATACCTAAAAGGTATTTATATGTGAGTACATCCACAATTCATTTCCCTATTTCTTTATAACTTTAATATTTCAAAAGGTATTATATATACTTATCCATATGGTATACGTTATCTACAATTCAAAATTTTCTTTCTTTAAAATATAATCAAAAAGGTTAAAGTCATTGTTTATTAAGAACCTCTTCTCTTTATAAGTTAAAACACTTTGTTCAATATCTTTATCCTGAAAGATTCCTACACTTGTTTCTGTCTTTATAATCTCATTATTAAAGATCTAAGTATATTCAGAAACCATTAAACCGTATATTTCTAGTTTAACTATATTCCAGGGTTTAAAAACAAATGTTGCTAACACACTGCAACAAACACAAAAAAATTCCTTTTATAATTATCTTTAAACATTCATTTAAAGATTCAATTATACTAACTTCGATGACATAATATAAGAGGGTTAAAGACGAATGCAATTAACATGTTTTCATGGCAAGCCCAAAACCATTTATATATTTAACCACATCTATAAAATAATCTTTTAAAGATGTAAATATAATATAACAGGTTTTTTATAATCCAAAATCATTTCAAAAACTTATAAAATAGACTTAATTGATTTCAGAATATATATATATACACACGCATAGTAAAATAAGTTAAAAAATATGTTTTGAATAAAAGATTTAAAGAGGGTAATAAAAGCATGTTTTACTCCGAAGCCATTCAATTCCAATTTCCGTTCAATCCGTATTATTTCCCAATTAGGTCCAGTTATGTCAAACACAATAAATTGTGTAAAATATGCAAACTTAATATATTATATGAAATAACATATTCACTCATCACAATTCCACATATAATAATGTTATATATCTGATGAGGTCCACAGTCAGATTTAACATCCAATCAATTCATGTAACAACATATGAATACGAATATTATAATAATTATTGAGAAATCCTGTTAGATTCCTCCAACTTGTAATCCCCCTACATCACAGCTCATACATCAACACATATGCATGTAATACAACTCAGTTAAGCTAATTCATATAATCTGTTACAAGGCAGGTAATGTAATGGCCATCCACTCCATGGGCAGGTATATATATCAACAATCACCAACAAAGCAATAAATCATCTAAACAACCAATTATACATATAATATGTAAATAACAATTAATACTATTATATGGTATATCAAAAAAGCGTGAGTTATACTCATTATCCATTCCAAACGACGATTTCGTGTTATTTCATCTAATTTCAAACAGATGTTTGAAATTAGATAAAACCCAAAACTGTCTAGAATTCTTCCAATCCACTGCCTACACGTAGTATTCTTCGATATGATCGCAACGCAAATTACAACATGTCAATTGGATGTCGTACAAACTAGACATCACATTAATGAATTATTACGTGATATTAAAACAACATTAAATAAATAAATTTCTTTTAAATCCTCACCAAAATCATGTGCGCTCACACTCTTCTTCTCCCTCTTCTATATTTTAATCATAGTAACCTGCCATCCTCTGTGAAATAAACCTAACCCCTTGACCGAAAGTTGACTGGTCATCCCCATCACTACAATCCTTTAATGCCACCGCCGACCTCACCACTGACCTTGCCACCTAAATCTCCACCTTCCTGTTACCATCAGATGAAATCCGGCTGTCTCGTCAAAATCGCGACCTGATCCTTACACACGCTGCCATGGAAACATGCACCACCCAAAAAAGCACCGAGCTCCATCAAAATACCATCGTCCCCTCTTCTTCTGTAACGACAAGGAATTTCGCTCGATCCGAATCGATCGCTAAACCGACCAAGACCGTTCGAAACCCCTGATTGTTTTGAGAACATGACAAACCAGAACGCAAACAGAAGAACATTTCATTACTTATTACAACAATTTCATCAGAATACAAGAATATACAAAGTATGAATAAATATTACACATTCGATAAATATCAGAGATTACAATACATTACATAGCATCGGAAAATAATATAATACACAACTAGAAGAAGATATACGGATACAGAGCTTTCCGGATATCATTCCAGCTGTAAACCAGGTTCCTGTGAATATAAATCTGCAAAACCAAAACTACTAGTTGCCCGTGCGGAAAATGAGGGCACCCAGAGTTTAGGTTAAAACAATAAACTCCAGGTCAGTCATGTGACTGGTGTGAGAACTAAAACAGTTATTAATCTTTATTTTAAAGTTAGGTAAATCAAGGGACCACACCGTATAACACGGAACGGGTTTCCTCCCAAGGATACCAGTGCATAAAACAACAGCGCAATGCTAAATAAAGAACAATGAAGCTATTATAAGACCCAGGTCCCATCACACAATGCAACACAAGCCAGAGGATAGGGTTTTACCTTATAATAACCAAAGAATGCTTGATACGCTAAATTTCATCTTTTATTATTACTATAAGTGTATAGTGTCAAAACAGTTTCAATCATAAGTATTAATCATAGACGGCATGGGTACCATATATCATGTCGCCAATACTAGGCTCTACAATCAAAACCGCACATGTCACGTATTGGAAGTTGGATTTCCATCTGTGAACCAAGGCAAGGGATCGTCCTTACCGAATTCGAGATGCTCTAGCCCGTGTCTCAAGCAAGTGCGCAGGCAAGCCTTGGATCGTCAGGGCCGGTCCACCGATGTGGATTAAAATGCCTGAACACTGCATTTCCCCACCCTATGGGGTGTCAATGAGTCCAATGACTCCATCGGCTCTACACAGTCACTGATGTATCCGAGGCGCCTCGCAACCCAATAACCACATAAGTCAAACTCGTCAGGGCGTGTAAAACCATTGACGCCACTTCTAGCTAGAAGGAAACGCATGCCCTCCCTAAAGTCCTCTCCCGTTTCTAGTTCACAGTCGGGGTGTGAGGCTCGCGAATCAACGTTACACAAAGCTATGCCACATAGGTCGTGCTTTGATCATCAACCACAAGACTTTGCTTTTCAACAGAAGCCTTAATCATTTTCCACTTAGGCATGCCACACAGGCAATTCACTCCATGCGATTGATATCCATCAATATATAACCCCTGAGCTCGTACGTCTCAGAGAAGGGCGTTAAGCAAGAGAATAAATTCTCCGCCGTTAAACAGATATATATTTAATAGAAATCAATCACATAGAATAAAATCCAATGTCAGACACACAGTCCATTTACAAGTTTGTTCTGTGTCTAAACGAAATCGAAGGCACCTTGTACCTCGCATATCCATCGATCTCCAAGTACGTCTGGACGATCACCAACCGATTCCCTCCTCTTGGGTGTACAACCCAATCAAGATCATCAGTAATCACCCAAACGATGTGAAGACCTCCGGTCTTCGACAACCGTCTTCATCCTCGACACATCGTCGAATCAGTTATTCAGAATGGAATAAACCCGGTCTTTATGAATAACTCGCGTGTATAATAAACAAGTGTTACACAAACACAACATACGCCTCATTCCAATTCATCAGTCACTAACCGTAAATTAGTAAGAGAACAATTCCCCAAATATTAACCCCGAAGGCCGAAACCAACATCAGATCAATACCCAGGAAACCATTCATCTTAACTAATCTTCAGTTAGTAGCTAAATTTCACATTCTTAGGGAGAGGTTCCCATTAATTTTATCAAAGATAAATTCTTTAAATTTATTCTTTAATCTTCCTTTGAATATCAATTCAAACCAAATTATGGTTTATCCAAACTATTCGGGATTAACGAACCTTACCGAAGTAATTATTTGTTTTAATTTCCCAATCCCAACCTATTCATCCCATGAAGTAAAACTGGTAATACTTCATGTCTAACACCACGGTGTTATCGGTAAATTCAATTACCATTTCACGTTCAAATCTAATTAAAGATTTAACTATCGCCTGGAGCAAAACTGGAGATACTCCATTCTCGATCATTTCAATCTAATTAAAGATTGATTAAAACTCCACTTGGTTTTAATCTTCCCAAAATCAATATTAATGATTGTATAACTTGGGAAATCATATCCTGTCTTTAACTGGGTTAAAGAACCAAGGTAATTTAGAACACGGTTCACGATAAACCCAAAATCACATTCTATTCCATCAGCCTTTAACCGTAAATTAGCAAGTGAGCAATTCCCTAAGTATTAACCCTGAAGGCCGAAACCAACATCAGATCAATACCCAAGAAACCATTCAACTTAACTAATCTTCAGTTAGTTTCTGATTTTCTTAACACCATTGGGTTTAAGAATAGTATTATTGAAGATACCGTTCACGACAATCCAAATCCTATTTGATATTAAATATAAGGCTCTGGATAGAAAATATATCGGCTTATATTCAATATCAAATTCTACGACCAACAAATATCGTATTGGAAATAACGATATAAATATATCTTTCAAATTTCCATAATAATATCTGTATAATCACGAAATCCAACATTGAAATATTCCAAAGACAATTTCGATTCAAATCCATTTCCACTTTATATATTGGAAATTCTGGTTATTTTCAAAACCATTTCAAATCCGCTTTATTTATTTTAAAAATAAATGGGATTATAATTCTAGTTCAAAACTAGTTCATTTCGATAAAAATCTATTTTTATCTTTTCAAATATGGAAATATTCATCCCAATTCTTTCCTAATCATTTCTTATGATTTTACATAAGTTTTAACTATATTTAATAATTTTATCAAGGCCCGTACAGTCGATTTCCATCAACGGCCATCGAACTGCACTTACAGCGACCTTTTCCAAATTTGATTTGGACATAATTCCAAATACATCCATTAGATTTATAATTTCTAATATTCGTTAGAAATCTCTTTTCGATACGAACCCAATGGTTCCGGTTTTAGGAGAATCCGACGGTCAGATCTCCCGCAACGTCAATTCGAAGTTAATGGTCGAAATTCGCGAACTGCCGCAGCGCGGCGCGTTCTATTCAGGCCATTCTATATATATAATATATATATTTCATCGATTTCCTTTTAAAACGTATTTTATAAATCGTTTTAAATTCGTTTTCAAAATGATTTCAACTTCCTATTCAATTTCAAATCAAAATTGAATATTCCATATCATCGATATACAAATGATAATATTTTCAAAACGTTATATTTTGAAATCACTTCTTTTTCTATAATCATTATAAAAACGAATATAATCGATATAAATACCGTTCGCGTCAAAATGGCGCATATCTAATCAACATGGCTTTATATATTTCAATAACTTCGTTATTCTATTCAACAAATGAATATTTTCTTCAATACATGTATTTTTATTCTATTCAACAGATGAATTTTTATTCTATTCAACACATGAATTTTCTTTCTATAATATTCCTTATTTTCCAAATTGGAATGAGTCCCAATCAATTACCATATAATGTTAATTATATGGATTTTATACAACACATGTATATAACAGCATCGATAAATCATCAACCATCATCCAGAGTGCACCACACAACTGCATAAGCATTAAACATAAATAATTAACGCTTACACAGTCTGTCAACCCATCGATTGACATACAACTAAACAATCGGGATTAGTGTACGTCAAATATCATCCTAATACCCGTGTGGGGTTTCAAATCAACAAACACAGATTTTTATTTGTGCAGTTGGGCGATGTGTAAAATTTATCGTCCCAATCAATATCAGTCAAATCAGTGTATATAAACAAATCGTCCGATTTGTTTATAATTATTTATTTAATATACACGTTAAAAATTATATTTTTAACTATAAAATATTTATTCAATCCACATCACACAATCAATTTTCACAACACATCAATTAAACAAACAAGTCATCCATGGTCTGTGGACGATGGGTGTTAGGTGCTGCTAAGCACCGTCTGCATCCAAGTATATATTTCAACTAGAAAACAAAGTAAAAGTGAGGAGTTCTCACCTTCGGGTTCCATTCCGTCATTCTTTAATTCTGAACGGTTCAGATTCGCTCGACATTCCAACTCAACCATTTCACGCTGTTCACAATAAAAATCACATTTTTATTCTTGTACTGTTCATACAAAAATCACATTTTTATTCTTCCCCTTATATAAAATTCATATTTTTATTCTCTACATCATATAAAAATCATATTTTTATTCTTTACATCATATAAAAATTATATTTTTATTCTTTACATTATATAAAAATTATATTTTTATTCTTTACATCATATAAAAATTATATTTTTATTCTACAATATTTTCTATATAAAAAATCAGATTTTTACTACTTTGTTTTCTATATAAAAATCTTACCTTTTTATTTTATACCTACATTTATAAAGATCATATTTTTATAACGTTATATTATATATAAAAATCATATCTTTACAACGCTACATGTATAAAAATTAGATTTTTATAATATCGCTAACTAACTAAAAATCATATTTTTACAACACTTTACATAAGATAAAAATCACTTCTTTACTTGTTTAAAAATCAATTCTTTTCGTTTGCTACCTATATAAATCACGTTTTCATTTCTAATGCTATATACGTATTAAAACTGATTTTTATTTAATCTAATCACAATAAAATAAGTAAAGATAAACAAAAATAATAAAATAAAAATCTTACAGTGTTCGGCATTGGACAGAGAGAGGGGGGAAGAAGGAAGTGTCGCGCCGGAGGTAGAGGAGGGGGAGCAGTTGGCACAGGCGGATCTGATGGGGGAGGGGCGACGGTTTCAGAACGGTTTTGGGGGGCTATCGTGGGTCTGCGCGGTCTTCATTTCGGAGGAGGAGGAGGAGAGAGGGATGGGGAAGGGAGTGGCGGCGGTCTCGAGGGGGAAGCAGGCGGAGGTGGAGCGGCATTCGTCGACGAGGTGAAGGATGGAGGGCGTGGGTTTCTACGATGGGTCTTTTGTTTTTTCTTTTCTGAAAAGGGGTGTTGACTAAAGAAGAAGAGATAAAGGGATGGGGGAAATATAGGGGGTTTTATAATATTTTACATATTTTATTATAATTAAATTTCAAAAAGCAACTTTCTATTTCGAACTCGAAATCGAACTCACTGACTGTCGTCTCTAGCTAATTACCCTCATTCCGAACACCATGGGATATGTATCGTAAGCCAGTTCGGCCGTTTCGATCAGTTTTCGCTAAAATCAAAATATAAATCAATATATTGAATTTGAACGCACATTTCAATTTACCGGGGCCACATATTATCTTTAAAAATTCCCAAAAAATTATTTCTAGCTTCGTATTGATGATACGGTCCTAACAAAACTAGTTTCCTCGAATTCTGAGACCGTTTGAAAAATGGTCATTTTCTGGTCGATCGAAATTGACTGAAACTGTTAAAACACGTTTAACTTCGCCACGCTTACATATTGATTTAGAAAATTATACAAACTGGAGTCTAGCAATAATTTGACATCCCAGATCCAACAAAAGTGGTTTCGTAGAAAACGAAGGTCGTTTGCAAAATTTCCATTTTTAAGGGCTTTATATATATATATATATAAATTCCACAGCGACTTTTCTGAATTTTAAACGGGACATATCTTTCAACTTCTAAAGTGAAATCTCAGTTTCTTACATCCGTTAGAAAGATATGATTAAACAGATTCGAATATTTCTTGTTTCGTCCAATTCCGATTTAAAACGAATTATGTATATTCATTTGAAATTTGAAATCGAATTTTCAAACTACCGCGCCATTTCAGGCTCGTTTTATAATTAAATAAAATTATTCGTTTTAACTTCGTCAAAAATAAATTTTCCATTGTTATTATTTAAAATAATTCATTTTAAATAATCAAATTCATTAAAATCTCCAAAATAAAAATTTTAAATTGGCTCAGAATTTCCGGGTTGTTACATCTTCCCACGAGAAAGCCACTACCCCAATTCCTATAGCATATCGCCTCGTCTATCGATAGAAAAAGTGCCCTAGTTCCACCATATATTTTTCGAGCATCCCAACATTCGAACGCACCAACAACCATGAGAACTAGAGTGAAGCTTTCAAACTCCCGAGTTTAACGCATCTAACATCTTTTGGTTTCATTGAGATTTTGATTTCATATGATTTGTTGAAGAAAATAAGAAGAGGCGGCTTATAAAATGTAACAATCGATAGAAGAAGAAAGGGGATTAGGTTATAAGGGAGAAAAGAGAGACACATATGCTAGATATTTTCGTTATTTTATTCAATTATATCTATGTCAAGCGTTCTAAGCTCACATGCATACATCGAAGCTCCAATTGCTATGAAACTTGACATTCCGTTGTAATTCAATATTCCAAACTCGGTGAAACTGGTTTTTTCGGATTCCAAAACTGTTTACAAAAATACTATTTTCTTGTGTTATTAATATCGAATAAATATTTAATCGATTTCCAAACATTCCAATTCTTCGATAATAAATTATTATTATCATTTCTATTCAATTATAATTTTACACAGGCTTCAAAATCAATTTCATTTCATATTAAATTTCAGATTCACTAGTTCAAGTAATTTCAACATTTAAATTACTATTTCACGATTTAGTTATATTAAATATCTTATTTACTCTAAATTCAAGTTATTCAACTTCAAAAATAATCACATTCATATTTAAAATTAAATATTCAGATATTAAAAATCCGGGTTATTACAAGCAGGAGGCTTCCATGTATTATATATATACTCTTATCCCTGTCTACTTTTGTTGATCACTACTTTGGGCGTAGTAGTGTATTTTGAGTAGAGACGGTATTATGAAGATGTATCAGTATTTGACTATTTGATACTACATTTTGATATGGGTCTATTACTCTGATGTTTATAATTGACTTTCGCTTGTATTGTCTTGCTTGTTTTATATCAGTCTTATGTTGACAATATATCTTGTTCCAAGTGCTGCGAGATATATGACAGGTTTTAGGTCACTTCTCTTATTTCGACCTTGATGATCGCCTTACATTAGTCGAACATCACTATAACACATTTCTTGGGTGTTGGTAGTGCAGGGCGGTCATCACAGTTCTACATATCTTTTATGTTGTATAATTACAAAAACATTTTGGCCTTTTGTATTCTTATTTCCATACACAACAATCATGCTTTCATTATATCAATATTTTATGTAATTAATTTCTCTAATTTAACATGGAATCAAATAAAATACTATATTCAAATTATAAATAATTCTACAATTAGTTTGTATTCCAATTTAAATTAGTAGTTTTTCATATCTTTTTAGCAAAGCCGATCGGTTTTTAAAGTGATCGCAAACACTTATTATTATAACAAATAATAATTACAAATATCACAAGAGATTGGCAGCTTACAACCTACTACATTCAGATTTAAGGTGGATCCTCTACCACCAATGGTTTTTTAAAGTGGATTGTCCATTGCGTCCTATATATATTATAACACTGAAGCTAGACACTAATCTAGATTACAAATTGTTTACAGACCAGGGCCTAGACAGAATATCTAGACAACAATATCATCCCAAGCAGGGAGTTACCTCAAATACATTGCCTAAAACAATTACAATTTCCAAAACAATGAAAAGAAAACAGTGCACAAACAGGAAAACTACAAGTTAAACACTGCACCAAGACAATTAATTGTATTGCAAAGCTTACATATTGAATTCTCAAGCCATACACATGCCCGCATGGAAGAACAAGCAACCCTAAACAACACTTCTCAATCTACAACTCCACAAAGGCTAAAACACCAAAATACACAGCCTCGAAAACCCCAAAACCAACACCATTCATCGACTCGAAACACTCAAGACGACTCCCAATAACTCAAAGAAGTCGAACACAAAAAGGCGCACCAACACAGACCAGCCTCAAACAACCAGACTACGACCAGTCAAAGGAACTCAACATTTACTCAGCAAGCCAGAGAAAAGAGCAGAGCCATCCTTCTGCATACTAGGTTAGATAATGAGCTTCATGAGATTAGCGTTAACTATAGGTAGAGGGTGCAAAAAGTTGCAAAGCGGATCATGGATCATGAGAAACTGTGAACATGGGGAACTCCACACAAGCATCAAAAATTCAAGATCTTAACAAGTCGATACACTCACACAAAATGGAAAAAACACTATATAGGAGCACACCAACAAGCACCAAACCGAAATCCTACACCAGAACAAGAACCAACTACAGCGTAGGACAAAAAAACTCACCAAGTAGAGGATCGTAGCACGTTGCTCACTTGGAAACCTTGCGACATAGCATAGAGAAATAATCTAAAGGAGGAGGAAAGAGGAGAAGTCGTGTAGCGAACCGTATGTCGGTCAAATCCAGAAATAGTGAGTGAACCATATATAGATAATGGTTCATATCTTAATTTACATAAATTATATAATTTTCATTCAAAATTAAATATTAATGATATTTTTCTTCAACGCCCGAACTAGAATAGACAATGCATATATTTAGAGGTTTGATGCATGGACAATCCAAAGGCTATTTGAAATGCAGTCTTGAATCAGTGCTCTTTAACTAATTTCACTGATCCCTAGGTGTCAAGTCCTTTAGTTAGAAGATTAGTTACCCTTCCCTCAAGAGGTGAGTGTCACACTTACAAAACTATGAGGTCGATGACAACCATAAAGAAAGACTTCATTAGTTAAATGATACCGAGGTCTTATGTAATAAACGCCTTCAGATCTTGGATAAAATAATATACATTGTGTTGAGAAGAAACTTGCTAATGCCTCACAACACTCGGCTTTGTCTTAAAGCTATCACACTTATTAGCTTATATGATACTTTTTCGGCCTGTATAGGCCTTGGTTGCGTCAGTTATCAAGCCATAAGCTTATAGTGAGACCCCTTCCGAGGTTGGATTGCATTAGGCTTACTATAGAAGAGTTGAATCACGTATGAAAGCTCGAAGGGGGAAGAGTCTCGGTATTACTCAAGACCTTCCTTCTTACGAAATAATCGTGATCAACTCTTTCATATGAAAGGTTAGTGATGGACACAATATTATTATCAAATCGAGAAACATTTAAGTCCCAAATTCCTCCTCTTTATTGATTATAGATATATTACAAGAATTGAAGGAATCCCCAATTTGATTTGGAAACTAGGGTTTCCTCTTCAGAGTAAAAGAGAGAGATTAGGAAAATGAGAAATCGGTCCCTAAAATGAGACCCCTGGGGTCTTATTTATAGACAAATTGGGGCCCTTTTTGCTATTAGGCCAGCAGAATCCCCTGTCGGCTGCTTTTCCTTTAGGTTCCGGGAGTTCTTGCTCTCACCTGCCTTTCTTTTTGGTTCTGAGGGCCTTGTTTGTGGATTTTTGAGGGGGAAAGGTCCCGATCTTTGGATCCTTTAGCTAATGTCACATCTGTCTTCTTTGTTTTGATGTTGAGCCTGGCGGTGCGAATAGCTTTTGGAAGTTTTCTGCTTACGGATGTAGGCTTCACTTTCATGATTCCAGTAAATGGCTGCCGGATTTGCCACCCCTGTCGGTATCAACATTAAGCAGATTAGTATGGATAGCTTATTTTCCCTTGAGATTCCAGCTTACGTTTCGGTAGGTTTTTGATATGTATTTTGACCTTTCAGGGAGTTGCTTATGGTAATTCATTAGTTGTTTACTAGTGGGGCTTTTCGGTGGTCATCTAATAGGGGTCCCGGTAGATAGCTCCCAAATAATTCCCTTATGCTTTGAATCTTGTGCTTTTGATTCTTCCATCCCTTGATGTATCAGCATTAAGCGGTTTAATACTAATAGCCCTTTCGTCCTTTTAGTTCCGGTTGGTAGGATTTTTTACTCTTTCCCTACATTGGCTTCGGTCTTTGGTGACATTCTACAAATCGTGTTGGAACTACCCTGCCGGTATTTTCTTTTGTATAGATTTTGAGCTCTTTACTTCGACGATGGTGTCAGTTGCACAATTCTTGGAATGTTTCTTTATGTTGTCGGCTTTTTCTTGTGTCGAGCCTTAGTTGTCGGAAGGTCTTTTTATACTTGTGTTGGTCTGCTACCACTGCACCACCAGCCTGTTCCGATGTATTACTTTTGTAGTAATATTTGCCCCCTAGTGAAGGGGTGTTTTTGAATTTTCAAGTTAAATTTCTTCCCTGGATTTTCTTGTATTTCACCTGCATGAACTTCAACAATTAATTTCACATGTTAGAGCTATCAGCTACACATTAGTTTTCGTTGTTATTTGCGTATATAACGGGTAAGGAGTTGTTCGGGACTGAATTCCGACATTATATCAGACTCACGTCTTTTACATGCTATCGGAAAATAAGAGAAATAGTTTAGGAGACTCCCTGGTTGTCAACTGTGAATAGATATTATTGTTGATATTGGATTCCATAATAAAACTTCTAGGGTACTACCTCTGCAAGGTTTTTCTTCTTTTCAATCCACCCTTTACTTGGGTATTAACGGACTGGAGGCCTGGAATTAACTTCCATCGATAATGGAAATCCCGGATTGACATTCATCTGAGTAATCAAAGACTGGAGACCAGAATTCATCTTCCGGTATTATCTGAAATCTCGAACCAGCCCTTACTCAGGCAATTAAAGATTGAAGACCAAAATTTTGCTTCTGGTAATAATAGAAGTCCCGAACCAACCCTTATTCAGGTAATTTAAAGATCGAAGACCAGGATTTCACTTTTGACATTAATAGAAGTCCCGAACCAACCCTTATTCAAGTAATTTAAAAGATTGAAGAACAAAATTTCACTTCTGGCAGTAATAGAAATCCTAAACCAACTCTTATTTGGGTAATTTTAAAGATTGAAGACTAGAATTCCACTTTTGGTATTAATAGAAGTCCCAAACCAACCCTTATTCTTGTAATTTTAAACATTGAAGACCGGATTTCCATTTCTGGTATTAATAGAGGCCCCGAACCAACCCTCATTCGGGTAATTTTAAAGATTGAAGACCAGAATTCCACTTCTGGCTTTAATAGAAGCCCCGAACCAACCCTTATTCGGGTAATTTTAAAGATTGAAGACCAGTATTCCACTTCTGGTATTAATAGAAGCCCCGAACCAACCCTTTTTCTGGCATTTAGAGGTTAAAAACCAGAATTCCACTTCTAGAATTAATGTTTCGCTACCCCCTGTGGGTTTGATTTATGAATTAGAGGTTGCACATGCTCCTTGATCCATTCTCTGGGCTTTTGGTTATCAAAGCAGAGGATGTACGTGCTTTGTTGGCCACTCTTTGGGCCTGTGCATCCGGTGTGCTTGACTAGCTTATCCACAAGCAGGTCCTAAGGACTTACTCGACCTCTCTCCAGGAGGCGCCTAATCTTGACCATTGTAGGCGATGATAAGGTCTCAGATGCATAAACCGGGCCATCATAGACACATAATTAAGGCTTACTCGGTTGATGCTCTGCCATGGCCATCGTAGGCGATGATAGCAGCTTACACTCCACCCCTCCCCCTCCAAGGGGTTCCCTATCCTAACCATCATAGGCGATGATAGGGGTTTTCTTTCCCTTCTATGGTTAATGTGGAACATAAGCAGAGGTAGGATGTGCTCTTCTACAAGCAGAGGTAGGATGTGCTTAGTTCATAGTAGAGGTAGGGCGTACTTTTCTGCGAGTAGACGCAGGACGTACTTTTCTGCGAGTAGAGGTAGAGCATGCTAATTAGATGCTCCGTCACGACCAATCTGGTGTGGGTCAGAGGCTTACACTTTTGATGCTTTAATCCAAACCTTTCATGTTTTGGGCGTAGAGAAACACTTACACACCACCACCCTCCGGGGGTGCCTTGCCCTGACCAACCTTAGCGATGACAAGGGTTTCTATCCATTTGTAGTTTGACCCATCTTGGGTTAATTCGGTCCTTGAGAGGGTTTCCATACCCTTAGTTATGTGAATATTCTAGGAGAAGACCTTACTTTACTTGTCTATCATTGAGAAGTATGGTCTTAAATGTTTTGAGTTCCATGTTCTTAGAACGAGATCGCCATTTGGTTTGCAAAACTGATATGTACCCAACATGACTTCTTGGTGGATAAGTCCCTCCCAATTTGGACCAAGTGGACCGTCCGATGGGTTTTTAGTGCTGGCCATTACCCTTCGTAAGACCAAATCCCCTTTTGAGAAGGTTCTAGTCTTGACTTTCGAATTGTAGTATTTTGTGATCCTCCTTTGATATTCGGCTGTTCTGATCGCAACTTCATGTCTTGATCCTTGTATGAGATCTAAGGACTCTTTTTTTAACTCTTGATTTGGGTCAAATGCGTAAGCTATCCTTCTGTGTAAAGGGATTTCGACCTCAATCGGGAGCATGGCCTCACATTCATATGTCAAAGAAAATGGAGTATGTCCTGTTGCCATTTTGGTGGAAGTTCTATATGCCCAAAGTAACAAGGGTAATTCTTCAACCCAAATTCCTTTGGCTTGGTTTAGTCTTTTCTTAAGGCTGGTTTTTATGGTTTTGTTTGCAGCTTCAACGGCTCTGTTTTCCCTTGGATGGGCTACTGAGGAAAAGATTTTGACAATTCCATTCTTATCACAAAACCGAGTGAATTCTTTGCTCTCGAATTGTGTTCCATTATCTGATGTGATCTTATAAGGAATCCCAAAGCGAGTAACAATGTTCTTTATCACAAATCTCAACAACTTTTTAGATGTGATTATCGGAAGGGGTTCCGCTTCTACCCACTTGGTAAAGTAATCGATGGCCACTACGACATATTTAGCTCGACCTTTGGAGGTTGGAAGGAGTCCGATCAAGTCTACCCCCCATACATCGAATGACCAAGGGCTTGAGATAGTGGTTAATTCGCTAGGAGGAAGTCGAGGTATTTTGGAATACCTTTGACATTTCTCACATTTCTTGACATACTCAATTGACTGGTTAACCATTTTTGGCAAATAATAACCTTGTTGCATGATTCTTTTGGCTAGCTTGATTCCATTAGAATGATCCCCGCACAAACCTTCATGTGCCTCCTTCAATAGGTTGGATCCATCTTCGACGCTTACACATCTTAGATAGGGGAGTGAGTGCCCTTTCTTATAGAGAATCCCATTTGTAATTACAAATGTGGGGGCTTGGTGTTTTATCCTCCTTGCATCCTGCTTGCTAAGGGGTAGGGCTCCGTTCAGAAGGTACTCTACTATAGGAGCCATTCAAGTATTTTCGTAGTGGAAATTTATCTCTGCTGAAGAAGGTTCTTTACCAGAAGCATTCTCCCTATCCATTTCATCCCCTCCTTTTGAAGTTTGGGATCTAGTTAGGACTAATAATTATTTTCTTTTTTCGGTCTTTTCATGCTCAATACTGGGTATTTCTTGGTATCCCAGTGGGATAATTCAATTTTCGGGTGCCCCTCGAGAACTGGCCAATTTGGCTAGTGAATCAGCTTGGGTATTCTCCCTTCTGGGTATTTGATGTATTGAGAAATCCTCAAACCGGGAAAGCATCTTTAATATCCTTTTTACATATAGGGCTAACCGTGCATCCTTGGTCTGATAGGTTTGCTTTGTCTGATTTACAATTAGTTGTGAATCACTAAAGATCTCTATTCAAGATATCTTTAACTGTAGTGCCAGATTCAACCTTGCCATCATTGATTTGTATTCTTCCACATTGTTAGTAGCTGAGAACCCTAACTTCATGGCATAGTGCAAACGATGTCTATCAGGTGTAATTATGACGTAACCTGCCCCTGCTCCTTGTTCATTTGAGGCACCATCCACAAATAGTTGCCACTTAGCCTTTGAATCGTTCTCTTTAGTTGACTGCTATGTAATAAAGCTTGTGCATCCATTCACGAAGCCTGCAAGAGCTTGTCCTTTGATTTCTACTCGAGGTTGAAATTCAATCTCATATTGGCTAAGTTCAATCCCCCACTTTACTAACCTTCCGGATGTTTTTGGTTTGCTGAAAACTTGTTTAACGGAAAGCTAGTCAAGACCTTAATAGGGTATGCATGGAAGTATCCTCTTAGCTTTCGTGTTATAAGTATTAGGCAATACGTTAATTTTTCCATTACAGGGTATCAGGTTTCTGCATCCATTAACCTCCTGCTGACATAATAAATTGGATGTTGAGTCCTGTCACTCTCTCTTATAAGGACTGAGCTTACTGCATACTCCGAAACGACCACATAGAGGTATAATTCTTCTCCCTTCTCGGGACTGGACAGAATCGGGGTTCTTCCCATGTAGTCTTTTAATTTTTGGAAGGCCTTTTTACATTCTTTGTTCCATTCGAAATTCTTCTTTTTCTTTATAGCATAAAAGAAGTGGACATACTTGTTAGTGGATTTGGAAATGAACCTACTGAGGGTTGTTACCTTTCCGTTTAAGCTTACGACTTCCTTGCTTGTTTTGGGTTCCATATCCTTTATGGCTTGAATCTGGTAAGGATTAGCCTCAACGCCATGTTCACTTACCACGTATCCTGGGAATTTTCCAGATTTGACCCCAAAAGAACACTTATGTGGATTTAACTTCATTTGGTAACTTCTTAAGATGTTGAACATCTCTTCTAGGTCCTTTAGGTGACTTTTCTCTTTAATGGACTTTACTAGCATGTCATCCGCATATACTTCCATGTTGCACCCTGTCTGCTCTTTGAACATACTATTGACCAGCCTTTGGTATGTTGCTCCCGCATTTTTCAACTCGAAAGACATCACTTTGCAACAAATTGTTCCCCAATCGGTGATAAAACTTGTGTGCTTTTCGTCGGGATTATGCATGGGAATTTGATTGTACCCGGAGTAAGCATCCATTAGGTACAATATCTTGTGGCCACTTGTTTCATCCACCAAGTGGTCTATTCATGGGAGGAGGTAGCAATTCTTTAGGCAGACCTTATTTAAGTCCGTATAATCAACGCACATCCTCCATTTATCGTTGGACTTCTTTACTAGCACAGGATTTGCTAGCCATTTGGGGTAAAAAAAACTTCTCGGATGAACCCGTTTGTTTCTAACCTCCTAACTTTTTCCTTTAAAGCCTCTGATGTTGTATTGCCTCTTCTTATGTCAGACTAGGATTACAGAAGGGTTGATGTTTTGGGAATGGCTCATGATAGAAGGATTGATTCCAACCATGTCTGAATGGGTTCAAGCGAAAACATCCTTGTTGAGCTGCAAGAACCGAACTAGGTCACCTCTTAAGGGTTCTATTAGTCTTTTCCCTATGTTGATGACTTTGGCCTTATCCTCTGAATCGATGTTTACTTCTTCCAAATCCTCTATTGGTTTTATCCTTTCAGCGTCTCCTCTAGAAGCCAAGTCTGTGACAATTTCTTCTGCTTATGTCAAGTTTATGTTATCAACACTCTTCCTTTTTTCGTCTCAAACAGGTGTACCTACCATTTATACGTTTGTTAGCTTTATCAATTTTCATTCTAGCTTCGAATGTTGGATGTAAGAATCCATTATCCGAAGGTTTAAAAATGGTAGAAGAATCAAAATACGAAGAATACTCCCTTTTTTATTTGTCAATCGTTGCGAAGTACAATTCACGAGAACTAAACTGCTCTCCCCGGATGGTTCCCCATCCCTGTTTAGTTAAGAATTTCAGCATAAGATACTTGGAAGAGACAAAAGCTTCCATTTCTTCCAGAGCAGGCCGACCGAAGAAGGCGTTGTAGTAGGATGGTTGATCAATCACAACAAAGAGAGTTTAAAAGGTTCGGTGGAGGTGGAGATAAGCCAACTTGAACTAGGATATTGATACGTCCTATAGGAGTCGAGCCCTTGTTGTTGAAGCCAAAGATGGGCTCATTGCTAGGTTCCAACTTCTTCTCAGATATCCCCATTTGATCAAAAGCATGCTTGAAGATGACATTGACAGCACTTCAATGTCAACAAGGATCTTAGAAACAACAAAGAGTCCAATTTGAGCTGTTATCATAAGAGGGTCATTGTGCGGATAACGTACCCCTTTCTTCATCTCCTCTGATGAAACCACCAGGTTATGCATCTTGAGAGTGTAACGAGCATTTTTCGATGAGGGTTCCTCTTGAATGGAGAATATCCCTTCGCGAGTAGGGATGGCAATAGGGTGGGGCGAGCGCGGGTAGTACCCCCCCATCACCCGCCCCGTTGGATGATTTTTTGCCCCATGCCCGCCCCATATCCGCGCGGGTACCCATTAAACGAGTTTTAAACGGGTTGCGGGTATTGGCGGGTATTCGTAGGTATCCATTATATTTATTCAATTTATTTTTTAACCGTTTATTGAAATTATTTAAAAATTCATTTGGTAAAAAAACAAGTTAGATCAATACTCAAATGCTAACCTCAAAATACCAATACATATTTAGACCAACATCCAGAAAAGAAGAGACAACAACGGAAGTATCCATCAAAAAATTACACAAAATGATCAGCCTATGGTTTGATTTAGCAATGTAACTTTACAAATCAGTGAGAAGAAGTGGAGCAGCACGTTGGTTTGGGGAAATATAGGATAAAAAAGATGTGTTTATGGGTACATATAGGAAGAGAATTTGCTGAAGAGAAGGGATGGGTTTAGGGAGATACAACTTTAAATATGCTACATGCGTTGGTACTTGGTTTATGCTGGGATGGTTTGATAAAAAAGATGTGTTGGTTCATGCTGCATGCGCAAAAATATTAAAAGTCAGTAGTTATAAATTATTGAGTAAAAATATGGACACAAATACCGAACAGAGAACACCAATAAATCACATTCAATACGGGTACGGGTACCCACGGACATGGATATCCTACTATTCGTACCCGCCCCATTTATTAACGGATATTAGAAAAACCTGTTTATTTTACCCACAGATACCCATTTAACTATCCGTTTCATATCCATGACGGATTTTACCCGCGAATAACCGTGGGTACGGATTTTGTAACAACCCATATTTTTAAAAATCTGTTATAACATAAATTGAGGCAGAATTAAATTATAAAATGGGAATCAAGGGAAACGGGCTATGCCATTGCGTTCGTCTCGGAAAAATACGCGAAATAGAGTCCGAGTTTTCGAAAATCGGAGTCCGTGTGACCCAGTTAAGGCCCATTGAAGTTTGCAGAAAATTCCTAAGTAAAAACAGATTTAAATTTGGAATTAAAAACAAAGGGTTAGGGCAAACTGGGCAGGCGGGAAAAATTCCCGCCCAGGACCCCATGTCGACAGGCCTGTCGACAGGGGTCTTGGCATGTCGACTGCCCTGTCGACAGCCCTGTCGACAGGGGGTAGCCAGGCAATTTTGCCTGGCGCACCATTTTGGTTTGGGCTTGGTCTTGTGGCTTGGTTCTAGAGAATTCCGAGATCTGACGGGCCAAAATTAACCTAGGGTTAATCCTATGGTCTAAATCACTCTAATCTTCTATAAATAAGCTCCTAATCCTACCCTAAACCCTCATTATTCACTCTAGCAACCAAACTATGTCAAATTGAAATCTCAAATGGCCTCCACCTAAAAACCCTAGCCTCCACATTCCTCAAAGTTTAATCCTATGAAGATATGATGAACATACAACCTTTTCTATGTTGTATGAATGCTTAATAACTTGCATACTTCATTAAGTTGCAAGTTTGATTTGCTAAGTTTGTTAAGCCATGATTTGTATGTTTATTGAGTTATGCAAGATTTCTAAGTCATGGTTTGCAAGTGTACTAAGCCATGATTTGACAAGTTGTGCATATTTGACAAGTTGTGCATGTTTGACAAGTTATGCATGTTTATGCAAGTTCACTATGTCATGTTATGCATGTTTATGGCAATATGCAAGTTCACTATGTTAAGTTACGCAAGTTTAACATGTTATGCACGTTTATGGTAATATGCAAGTTCACGATGCTAAGTTGTGCAAGTCTAACATGTTATGTGTGTTTGTTGTGATATGTAAGTCCATCATGTATGTTGTGCCAAGTTCCCTCTTACTATCCTTTATGCGTTATTACGAATATGTAAGCGATAGAATGACGTTGGGGGGTTTGGGTAAACTTAAAATACATGAAAATATAAGATTGGGAATTTACCTATTAAGTTAGGTCTACCCCTTGGGAATTTACCTATTAAGTTAGGTCTACCCAAGTAATTGTTGACTTGTAAGTATGTTTTGAAATAAAGTGGACATGACACTTAGAAAACATAAGTGTGGCCAACTCGAGGTTGGGTTGAGTTTGTAGCGTAATTCTACCCGGAACCGACCGGCTTAACTAGTGGCTACAAACAATAGGACCCAATGTGAGAAGTTGGTCATGGGGTGCCAAGACCCGAGGTTAGACCAAGTTGTGGTGTAAAGCTACCCGGACCCGCCCGGCCTAACTAGTAACCACAACAAGGTCTAATGTGAGAGGTTAAGGTGCATTAAATTAATTAATGCCTCATGTTTAGGGTTAAGTCAGGGTCCACTAATACTTAACCAACTTGGGGATTAGAGGGATTGAAATGGGGTTAAGTGTGAACTATTGGTTACACTTAACCAGTTTAATCCAATTGGGGGTTCGAGGGATTAGAATGGGGTTAAGTTACACTTAACCAATTTAATCCGTGATTAGTGGAGGGTTAAATCGCACTTAACCCTCTTAGAAAACCCTAGCAGCGTGGTCTGTTCCAGCAGTAATCCCAGTTTGGTATCACCACAACCCTACAGCTAGGATAGGGCGGGGCACGATTACTGGACTGATGTAAGCGACCAAAGCGACGGCTGAGTGGTACAGCGGTGCGGGTCCGGCGGGCTACGGACGTGCACGTAGTCCGATGTTGGACAAACTCGAGGCACGGGTACCAGTAGGCTTAGACTGTGCATTATTGCTTAAGTGTCTGGGGTTGACACCCGAGGGCTTGATACACCCAAAGGTGGACCCAGCACAGTCTAACTACATCCATGTGGGCCGTATGGACACCAACACTTGACGTGTTAGGTTTATAGGGAGCCGATCGACTAGACCGTTGGGCTGGACCTTGTATTAAGGTCACCTCATGTTATTGGGCCAAAGCTTGGGCCAAGGGATCAATATCTGTTATGTTGGGTTGCTAGTACACCGTGGTGCAAAACTTAACCATGTTTATGCGATGACACCTCTATCTATCTTGTAGTTAATTTACCATGCCAGTATGTTGTTATCTATGATCATCTCAGTTTCCATCATGATGTTAACTTTATTAGTTTATAGACTGATCGTAGCAGGGCTTACTCAGTCTTTTTGACTGACCTGTTTTCTTTCGCCTCTTTTCTTCCGTTCCCCCCCCCCCCCCCCAGGTTCTCAGGGAGGGAATACAGGAGCCTAGCTTGGATTTTAGCTGCTTCCTTGGATAGCTCAAGTATGCTTTGGACTTGGGCTCGCTATGGTTTCTTCCACTTTGGGGATAGCTACTTTTATGTTTTCCTTTTCAGTTTCAGATGATGTTATTTCATGTACTAGACTTGTTTATTTGGGAAATTGACATTTTGATGTACCAAACTTGTGTTTTTGAAATGGTTTAAGAATCTTCCGCTGTTTTATCTACTTACTCTGTTTATTTATTTACATATATATATGTCATGTCCTGCCTTGCTATATCATTATGCATGTTTACCTTGTTTTAAAACGCCCCACCAAAGTCAGAGTCGCTCGAAAGAGCCACCCTGGCGGAGGTGGGGTGTTACATTTGGTATCAGAGCCAGGTTTACGAGAAGGGATAAAAAGGTTTTTAAAACTTTTGAAAAACTATTTTCAAAACCAAGTATAAAGTATTTTCCAAAGAAAAGTCTAGTTGTTTTTAAAAGGCTATTCCCCAAAAGCCATTAGCACCATCCTTTGACTCCTCATTTGAACTCTTTCCTTTTCATTTCCAGCATGTCTGATAATCTCATCTTGCCCGAAGGAGTAACGATACCCGATTGGTTTCGTCGGTACTTGGAAGTCACGGCACCGGTCCCGGGTGTCTCTAATGTTGTCTTTCCAGTCGAGGCCGCTGTTCCTCCCCCTCCTCCCATAGCTGATGTTCCTCTTCCCCCTCAGCCCCCACAAGCGGATTTTGCGGAAACTTGCAAGAACTTTAAGAGGATGGGTGGCAAGAATTTTAATGGAACAGGGACTTTTGTAGAAGCAGGGAATTGGTTGAAAGAGACCGAAGATCTTTTAGCCTCCTTTGATATAGGTGACCGCAGGAAAGTTTTATTAGCAGTATGGTTGCTAAAGGAAGAAGCTGCACGTTGGTGGGTAGTCACCACCGCAACCAGGCCAATTGAGACTTGGGATGACTTTAGAGGAAGGTTTGGAATGAGATTCTTATCACTGAAGCAAGGGGACATGACTATTAGGGAATACATAGATAAGTTTAATCAACTGGCTCGTGTCAATTTAGACTTGGTTAATACAGCTCAGAAGAAGGCCCTACACTTTGCTCTAGGATTAAACGAGCCATTACATGGTTTGGCCATGTCTCATATACCCTTGGGGGCGACTTTCGAGAATTTGGTGAATTTGGCCCTACTTCAAGAAGAAGATAACAATGACAAGAAAGAGGTCAAGGCGAATGAGTCTCAAGACAAGAGAGTAAATTCCGGGAAACAGGGCAAGAATAACAACAACCGCAAGAACAAGCCAAGAGGGAATAGGAAATGCAATTTCTGTGGTAAAGTTGGACATATAGCCAGGGAATGTAGGAAGAAGGAAAAGAGAAAGCGGGGCGAATGCTTCATTTGTGGTGAGTTTGGACATCTCAGCAAGGATTGCCCAAGGAAACAAGGGCAAGGCCAGACTCAGGGTGCAGGACTATCTGGAGGGCGAGTTCATCCCCTCAGCACCGTTCTTCCAGCTTATGATAGAGGTAGTGTTTCTGTGGGAATCTTGTTTACATTTTCTGACTTTCCCTGATTCGTACTTTGTTTGGTTCTGGCACATCGCATAGTTTTATTTCATCCGATCTAGTTGAAAGTTTGCACCTAAGTACTAGTCTAGTTGATGATCCCGTGTGTGTTTCAAATCCAATTGGGGGTTTTGCCCGTTTGTCTGTGGTCTGAGTGGATTTGAAAATTTCTATCTTGAGTATAGAATCCTCGTGGGATGTTTATATTCTCGGTTTCAGGGGATATGGGTTGGTTTTGGGCATGGAATGGTTGTCCTGTTTTGGAGCCATTCTGGGTTTTTGTATATAGGGTTGTGAGGCTCATGACTCGCCTCGGTAATACCCTAGAAATTTCTAGCAACCCTATGGGTCCCGTCATGTTATGTTATCTTGAATCCCTCAACTCGTCTATCGATAAGTTTGCAATCTGTGAGGGTGGTCCGAGAATATCCTGATATCTTGGGTGAAGTGAAGGGGTTACCCCTAGACGTAGGATAGATTTCCGCATTATCTGGTTGGTAATACCAAGCCAGTTTCGTGGTCGATTAGGCACATGACCTCACGAGATGAGAGTTAAGAAAGCAAGTCAAGGAGTTGCTTGAGAAGAACTTCCTGAGACGAAGCATTTTCGAGTAGGGTGCTCCGGTAGTATTCATTACTGATGTGGACAGTTTGTTTCGCTTATGTGTTGATTATCGTGAGAGGAATAGATAGCCGTTACCAAGGATCAATGATTTGTTTGATCAGCTAGTAGGAGCATCTGTTTTCTTTTGATCTAGCTACCGGATTCCATCAGCTTAGGATGACTGAGGATGGAACTGACAAGACTGCGTTTAGGACTCTAGATGGATTTTTTTGAATGGCTAGTCATGCTATTTGGCTTGACTAACGCACCCACATATTACGTAAATTTGATGGGTAGGGTGTTTAGGGAGTCCTTGAACAAGTTTGTCATGGTCGTCATAGACGATATTTTGATCTCCTCAAAAGAACAAGGAAGAACATGCTATACATCTCAAGGAGGAGATGGATACGCTTAGAGCCACCAGTTGAAGGTCAAGTTCTCCAAATGTCACTTTGGAGGAAAGAAGTTGGATTTCTTGGGCACATAGTTCCTAAGTAAGGCTTAGCGGTGGATTCCGCTAAAGTGGTTGCGGTTTGAGACCGGAAAACTCTGAGGAGAGCAATTGAAGTAAGAAGCTTCCTCCGTTTGGCTAGTTAGTTGGCATTCCCTGAGCTTAGACTTCCTCTTCAGGATCAAGAAGGGGGTTTCACAGAAAGAAAGACCTACAGTTAGTCAAGAACGTGGACCAGTTGATTCGAGGCGAGATGTTAAGTCACCTCGCTAGATATATCATGGATGACAAAGGAAGACTAAGGCGCGATGAGAGAGTATGTGTTCCTCGAGTGGAAGACTTGGTAAAGAAGGTTCTTGAAGATGCGCATCACTCGAGGAGGTGGCCGAGTTGGTCTCAGGGTGCATGTTGTACCACGAGGTTAAGGCCAAGTCATAGAAGCCCGGCGGGCCATTATCTCCATTGAAGGTTTCGCAAGGGAAGCGTGAAAACATCTCGATAGATTATGTGGATAGATTACCTAGATCAAAGAAAGGGAATACGGGTATGGAGGTCATAATAGGTAGACTCACGAAGAGTGCTCATCTCAGTCCGGTGAAGAGCGAGAGGACTGCATCATGGTTAGCAACGGTTTACCCTCAAGAAGTTGGCCAGTTTTGAAATAGCCTACAGGAAGTCATGGGTAGGCAACTGAATCTAGGTATGACCTATCACTCATAGGCGGATGGTTCATTTCGATTAAGCATGAGTTATAGAAAATCACGTTTATAAGGGCAATTGGCAACGTGGATTGGTATTTCCAAGGAAGTTCTGCTGCGTGGAATACTTTATAGTAAGTGGACGAGATCCAGGATTCACTAGTGAATTTTGGAGAGCTTGCATGAAATCATGAGGTTATAGTATGTTTAAGCCAAGTATACAGAAAGAAGAATAAGTGGAAAAGAAAGACGAGAGGCGATAATGAAATGAGTTCCAACTCGAATTTGGGAAATAGGAGTTAGGAAGCCAAGGAATCATGAAGTGAAAGATAGTCAAAGCACAGTGGAGTTAAGCTCAAGGAAACGTGACTAAGAAGAGTGAAGACTAGATACGCGCATCATATCTCTTTTTAAGAGTGCATCCTTGATCCTTGTTTTCCTGGGGAGCTTGCTGGCAAATTATCTTTTGTATATATATCCTCTCGGTCCCATTCTCGATCTTATTTCTGTTGTAAACTCCATAAGGGGGTTAAGACTCATCGGTTAGTACTATATGTCAAAGTTTGAATGGATTTCTTGTAATCCAAAAAGGAGTTTGTCTAGTTTATCTAGTTTATCTAGTTTATCGTGTCTATCTTGTCATGAGAACCTTAGGTAGAAACCCTTTGGATGAAACATGTATTTGAAACATGTTATGCTTGATGTTTGCAAGTGGTTGCAAGTGTTTGCAAGTGGTTACTCGTGGATGCATTATACACATAAGGCACTAGATCGGCTCACACACTCTTCATGTTGCATATGCATGAGTGTTTATGCTTATTCATGATTGAAACTTGTTGTGCTACCACATGGATGTTGCATATGGATGAATGTTATGTGCACTCATATAGATACCATAAATTATGGTAGGAATTTGCATACATATGGATTCATTTCACTGACATACATATGCATTAAGGAGGTTTACTGTATCAGTAACCGCCTGATTTTCACTGACATACATATGCATTAAGGAGGTTTACTGTATCAGTAACCGCCTGATCTTTGCATTAGATAAGTACATATACACACACTTTTGCATATGTTCATACCACATTTAGAATCTTTTAAGGACAATGATTGCTTGTGGATGATGCTTTGAGTAGATGGATGATTGGATGGTAGGATACGTTCTTCCTAACTTGAAGATTTCGGGGACGAAATCCTTTAAGGAGGGGAGAATGTAACAACCCGTATTTTCAACAACCTGTAATAATGAAAATCGAGGCAGAATTTAATTATAAAATGTGAATCAAGGGAAACGGGCTATGCCATTGCGTTCGTCTCGGAAAAATACGCGAAATAGAGTCCGAGTTTTCGAAAATCGGAGTCCGTGTGACCCAGTTAAGGCCCATTGAAGTTTGCAGAAAATTCCTAAGTAAAAACAGATTTAAATTTGGAATTAAAAACAAAGGGTTAGGGCAAACTGGGCAGGCGGGAAAAATTCCCGCCCAGGACCCCATGTCGACAGGCCTGTCGACAGGGGTCTTGGCATGTCGACTGCCCTGTCGACAGCCCTGTCGACAGGGGGTAGCCAGGCAATTTTGCCTGGCGCACCATTTTGGTTTGGGCTTGGTCTTGTGGCTTGGTTCTAGAGAATTCCGAGATCTGACGGGCCAAAATTAACCTAGGGTTAATCCTATGGTCTAAATCACTCTAATCTTCTATAAATAAGCTCCTAATCCTACCCTAAACCCTCATTATTCACTCTAGCAACCAAACTATGTCAAATTGAAATCTCAAATGGCCTCCACCTAAAAACCCTAACCTCCACATTCCTCAAAGTTTAATCCTATGAAGATATGATGAACATACAACCTTTTCTATGTTGTATGAATGCTTAATAACTTGCATACTTCATTAAGTTGCAAGTTTGATTTGCTAAGTTTGTTAAGCCATGATTTGTATGTTTATTGAGTTATGCAAGATTTCTAAGTCATGGTTTGCAAGTGTACTAAGCCATGATTTGACAAGTTGTGCATATTTGACAAGTTGTGCATGTTTGACAAGTTATGCATGTTTATGCAAGTTCACTATGTCATGTTATGCATGTTTATGGCAATATGCAAGTTCACTATGTTAAGTTACGCAAGTTTAACATGTTATGCACGTTTATGGTAATATGCAAGTTCACGATGCTAAGTTGTGCAAGTCTAACATGTTATGTGTGTTTGTTGTGATATGTAAGTCCATCATGTATGTTGTGCCAAGTTCCCTCTTAATATCCTTTATGCGTTATTACGAATATGTAAGCGATAGAATGACGTTGGGGGGTTTGGGTAAACTTAAAATACATGAAAATATAAGATTGGGAATTTACCTATTAAGTTAGGTCTACCCCTTGGGAATTTACCTATTAAGTTAGGTCTACCCAAGTAATTGTTGACTTGTAAGTATGTTTTGAAATAAAGTGGACATGACACTTAGAAAACATAAGTGTGGCCAACTCGAGGTTGGGTTGAGTTTGTAGCGTAATTCTACCCGGAACCGACCGGCTTAACTAGTGGCTACAAACAATAGGACCCAATGTGAGAAGTTGGTCATGGGGTGCCAAGACCCGAGGTTAGACCAAGTTGTGGTGTAAAGCTACCCGGACCCGCCCGGCCTAACTAGTAACCACAACAAGGTCTAATGTGAGAGGTTAAGGTGCATTAAATTAATTAATGCCTCATGTTTAGGGTTAAGTCAGGGTCCACTAATACTTAACCAACTTGGGGATTAGAGGGATTGAAATGGGGTTAAGTGTGAACTATTGGTTACACTTAACCAGTTTAATCCAATTGGGGGTTCGAGGGATTAGAATGGGGCTAAGTTACACTTAACCAATTTAATCCGTGATTAGTGGAGGGTTAAATCGCACTTAACCCTCTTAGAAAACCCTAGCAGCGTGGTCTGTTCCAGCAGTAATCCCAGTTTGGTATCACCACAACCCTACAGCTAGGATAGGGCGGGGCACGATTACTGGACTGATGTAAGCGACCAAAGCGACGGCTGAGTGGTACAGCGGTGCGGGTCCGGCGGGCTACGGACGTGCACGTAGTCCGATGTTGGACAAACTCGAGGCACGGGTACCAGTAGGCTTAGACTGTGCATTATTGCTTAAGTGTCTGGGGTTGACACCCGAGGGCTTGATACACCCAAAGGTGGACCCAGCACAGTCTAACTACATCCATGTGGGCCGTATGGACACCAACACTTGACGTGTTAGGTTTATAGGGAGCCGATCGACTAGACCGTTGGGCTGGACCTTGTATTAAGGTCACCTCATGTTATTGGGCCAAAGCTTGGGCCAAGGGATCAATATCTGTTATGTTGGGTTGCTAGTACACCGTGGTGCAAAACTTAACCATGTTTATGCGATGACACCTCTATCTATCTTGTAGTTAATTTACCATGCCAGTATGTTGTTATCTATGATCATCTCAGTTTCCATCATGATGTTAACTTTATTAGTTTATAGACTGATCGTAGCAGGGCTTACTCAGTCTTTTTGACTGACCTGTTTTCTTTCGCCTCTTTTCTTCCGTTTCCCCCCTAGGTTCTCAGGGAGGGAATACAGGAGCCTAGCTTGGATTTTAGCTGCTTCCTTGGATAGCTCAAGTATGCTTTGGACTTGGGCTCGCTATGGTTTCTTCCACTTTGGGGATAGCTACTTTTATGTTTTCCTTTTCAGTTTCAGATGATGTTATTTCATGTACTAGACTTGTTTATTTGGGAAATTGACATTTTGATGTACCAAACTTGTGTTTTTGAAATGGTTTAAGAATCTTCCGCTGTTTTATCTACTTACTCTGTTTATTTATTTACATATATATATGTCATGTCCTGCCTTGCTATATCATTATGCATGTTTACCTTGTTTTAAAACGCCCCACCAAAGTCAGAGTCGCTCGAAAGAGCCACCCTGGCGGAGGTGGGGTGTTACAGATTTTTTTGCCATCCCTATTCGCGAGCTTCCTTTAGGTACCAGCTCTTGGCTACTAGGCAATTTCCAATAGGATGCGGCCCACTATGGATCACATTAATCCTGTTTATTGGCAGTCCCAGATCTATATGACCTTCTTCCATAGGAGCTTCTATTGCATTAGCTGAAACCTTCTACTGTTTATTCGTACGCTGGGTGGATGTCATTTTGTTTAGAACAAAATCTTTTAGATTCCCCTCTCGAATGAGCTTTTGAATAATCTCGTCCAAAACCTTGCACTCGTCGGTCTTATGTCCATTGGTTTTATGATACTCACAATACTTTCCACCAGCATGGGGTTCAGGGAAATTCTTGGCATTGAACGAGATGGGGAAGTTGTTGACCCTTTATTTTGCTATAGCATACACAAAAGAAATGGGCTTGCTTAAAGCGACTGTATTGTAGTTAGAATCTTCCCACCTCGGCCTTTTCTAATTTCTATCCAAGAGAAATCTTCCACTCCGAGTCTTTCCACCAAAGTTCGATTTTTCTCCTCCCCCCCCCCCCCCCCCGGGGCCCCCAGGCCCAAACTTCTTTTTCGTAAATTATAGTTCATCCATTTAGACGAATTTGTCAGCTTGAAAGTGGAAGTCTTGTAAGTCTTTACAGCCATGGATATATAGTTCCTTCCAGAAGGGGGTGTTCTCAATTAACCCCAAATGCACGACGATTAACTTATCACGGTCATTCATGTCCTTTGCCTTCAATGCTTTCACATTGAACCTCTTTAAGTAATCCCCTAGGGACTCCCCCTGCCTCTGCTTGATGTTGGCAATGAATGTGCAGTCAACCGTTGGATCCTTCCAAATGCAAAATTGTGCAGAAAATTCGTAGGCAAACTACGACCACGAATAGATGGTATTTTCTCTATACTGGCGGTACCATTTAGCGGCTGCTCCTTGGAGGGTTACTAGAAAAAGTCTGTGCCTAACGGCTCCTGAAGCGTTATAGAGATCCATTTGGCTGTCGAAAGCCATTAGATGGTCATCTAGGTCAGTTGTTCCGAGATATCTTATGGTTGGAACCTTCACCTTGGATGGTATTGTAGTGTTCATGATCTCGTCAGTGAAAGGAGCCGCTCTTTCATTATCATTAACCTTGTTGTCCTGGGTTCTCTTCCCCTTGCTCCCCAGCAAGTCCTTGAAGGTTTTCCTAGCGATATCCTTGACATAAGCTTATGTGTTCTCATAATCCATCCTTTTTGGATCGTATCCTTTGGAAGTAGATCTCCCAAACTGTTCCTGGTTACATTGATTCCCTTGATGATCTATCCCTGTTAACATGGATTTCTTTTTCTTAACGGAAGTTGCTTTGAGCTTATCTTTTGCTTCAAAACAATGAACGAGAGTCTTTCTTTTTGGAGACTCGCCCATTTCTCTATGGCTGGACATAGCTAGCTTTGAAGACCTATGCACTTGATTAGCGTCTGTTTGAGCTTGCATCTCCTGGATCTATTTCTCTAAAACCATAATTTCAGCAGCATTCTCCTCTGTGGCATTCAGATTTAATGGTTGCACTGGGTTAGAGGTTGCTCCTTCTTCAGTATTGTTTGGGTTGAATGTTAGGCTCACGTTTTCTTCAAGGGTTATGTTAGGAGTTGGTTCCTTATTTCAATCCTCCAATCCTTTTGATTTCATCTTTCCCTGCCGTAAAGCAATAAGTTTACCAAATTAATTTTTGATGGGGTAAACATAAAGACGGAGGTTTAAGCCCTCCTTCTAGTGCCAAAATGTTAACGATATAATTCGTCAACACCCGAACTAGAATAGACAATGCATATATTTAGAGGTTTGATGCATGTACGATCCAAAGGCTATTTGAAATGCAGTCTTGAATCAGTGCTCTTTAAATAATTTCATAGATCCCTAGGTGTCAAGTCCTTTAGTTAGAAGATTAGTTACCCTTCCCTCAGGGGGTGAGTATCACACTTACAAAACTATGAGGTCGATGATAACTGTAAAGAAATACTTCATTAGTTAAATGAAACTGAGGTCTTATGTAATAAATGCCTTCAGATCTTGGATAAAATAATATACATAGTGTTAAGAAAAAAAATAGGCTAATGCCTCACAACACTCGGTTTTGTCTTAAAGCTATCAGACTTATTAGCTTATAAGATACTTCTGCATCGATCTGGCCTGTATAGGCCTTGGTTGCGTCAGTTGTCAAGCCATAAGCTTATAGTGAGACCCCTTCAGAGGTTGGGTTGCATTAAGCTTACTATGGAAGAGTTGAATCACGTATGAAAGTTCGAAGGAGGAAGAGTCTTAGTTTTACTCAAGACCTTCCTTCTTACAAAATAATCGTGATTAACCCTTTCATATGAAAGGTTAGTGATAACTCCCTGTCTTTTCATTATGGACACAATATGATTATCAAATCGAGAAACATTTAAGTCCCAAATTCCTTCTCTTTATTGATTATAGATATATTATAAGAATTGAAGTAATCCCCAATTTGATTTGGAAATTAGGGTTTGCTCTTCAGAGTAATAGAGTGAGATTGGGAACATGAGAATCCGGTCCCCTAAATGAGACCCCTGGTTGTCAGTCCATAGAGAGTCAGTCCAGTCATATTCCATCTATTTTTAATGGCACAGATTTTTTAAATTGGAAATCAGAAATGAAATCCTATTTAAAATCTGTTGATATTAAATGTTGGAATAGTATTATAAATGGGTATGATATTATAAATAGGGTTGATATTGAATTTAATTTACGCGCTACTTATATTTTATATTCTTATATTGATGATGTACAATATAGCTTTATTTCCCATTTTTTAACTGTGCAGGAAATCTGGCAGACTCTCAACGCGTTGTATGGAAAAACTGACAACTGCTCAAAACCCCAGAAATTCAACTCAGCTTCAGATTTGTGCTTAACAGGTTGTACAGATGGAAATTCAGATGAAGACTCAACAGGAGATCTTTCTTATAAAGATTTAATTCATCGTTTAAATGGTTTGACTGAATTTGTTGAGAATCTAAAATCTAAAAATAAAATTCTGATATCTGAAAAGCTTGAGTTGATCAGCAAAAATAATATTTTGGAATCAAAACTTGAGAAGGTCAAGAATTCTTCAAATTCTAGTTGTAAAAATTGTTTGGTTTTGGAAAATAATCTTGGTCATCAAAATAAAAATATTTAAAAGCTTGAAAATGAAACTATGATTTTAAAAGAGAACAAGATTGAGCTTGAAAGTACAAACAACTTTTTACAAAAGGAATTTGAAAATTTCAAGACTACCAAAAATTCTGAATACGAATTTGCTGAAAAACAAAATTTGTTGAAAATGGATTTGATTTTGAAAGAGCTAGAAGATGAGATTGAAAATTTGAAGAAACTTGAATCTGAAAAGAAAAATCATTTTGAACTTGAAATTTCTGAATCCCAAGCCAAAATTAAATTACTTGAAAATGAGAATTTGGTTTTGAAACAGTCCAATGCTGAACAGGAGATCGCTATAAATCATTGCTCAAATTTGATAAAAGAAAATAGCGATCTTAAATCCAAAATTCAACGATTAGAATCAACTTTGAATAAATTTTCTAATGGGGAAAAATCGTTGAATATGCTGTTGCAAAACCAAGTTTCTGTTGGAAATAAATGTAGTCTTTGCTTTGGGAAAATTAATGTTTTTGAAAAACAAAATTCAAATGATTTGAAAAGTCCTTCAAACTTCTTTGAAAAAATCGACTTGATAATTTGAACTCTGGTAATTTCAAAGGACTTTTGAATCATAAACGTGATGTGAATTTGTTTGATAACAATCCATTTAAACCATTCTGGACCCCAAAAAGAAATACAGTGAATTCATTTAATTTCAAACAGATTTGGGTCCCTAAAGGTACTTTGGTAAATTATGATGGATTGTTATACAAACAAGTTTGGGTACCTAAAGCTGTGAATAGAACTGTGAGTGGTTTTACAAATTTTGTTAGACCACTCGATTTTCTAAACTGTTAGGTACTGGAGGAGGCTGAGGAACTGCTAGGCAAAAGAGATTTGGATTCAAGCTGCTCAATACTTCTGTAATCATTCATAGTTCCTTAGCCAAGACTGTTAGAGATTTATTTACTCACGTCAATTTTAGGTATAACCTCTAAATTTATCTTTGTAAATATTTTTTATGTATTCCTTCTTCTACCCCTACTTTTTTTGTTTTGGTTTGTCACTGTCATATCATTGTATCTTCTTTTGGGCCTTCATTAACTTCCAATGTAACGGTCGTGGGATTTTCGACCTAGAAAATCAACATAAATCCCATGTCGACTAATCAAGCATCGAAAATACCGGGTCATTAATAGAAAGAAGTTAGAGGATGAGATAGATAAGATAGAACTAATAAAATAGAAGAAGAAGAAGAAGGAGGAGAACATCAGAATCTAAACAGTATCGGAGTAAACACGAATCTCACAGCGGAACGAATAAAAAATATTATATAACACTTTGAAATACAAATCTGAATTTGTATATACATACTATATCAAAATATAACTCATATACATCACAGCGGAAATAATCACTAATAACTAGCAGTGAAGCTTCCTGCTTTGAGCTCCTCCAAGTGAATCTGCAAAGCCTGAACACTTGACTTCCCATACAAATTTGGGTTCAAACAGTGCATATAAAACAAACAGTACATATAAATATTGAGGAATCCGGTTGGATTCCTCTAACCGGTTTCCTGCATCCACCGATGTTAGTCAACACAATTAACATTAATTCCATACCAGGTAATATTTTAATTGATGGAATCAGTATCCAACCCATGATGTGTACATATGCAATGATATGCATATATTTCAACCAATTTAATTATAATCTACCTAAACGACCAGCACACAACATTCAATCATTATTAAAATATAATTATAATATTTTAAAATAGATCAGAGTTAGTGAATTTACTCACCTTGGCCGGTAATCGTTAAATAACGATTAACGTTCCATAGACCTGGTCAGGCGTTTAATCTTCCTATAAATTGTAATGTGCTCCAAATCAATCCAAACCAGGTTCATCACGTAGCCTGTGACCTCATGATCCTGACGGATCCTGTTTAGCATGATTTTGATATCATACGAGAAATTTATTACAATTACGAGTTACCATACAAAAATAACTTAACTAATTTATATTACTTTATTCGGGCTTTACCTTTGATAACACGCACAAATTCCCTTTTCAACCAAAATACGCTGCTCTATCTAATATCACTTCTTCCATCATCTTTCCAGTAAATGATTTCGCCACGCAACGCAAGCCCTATTCTTCTTTGTGGTTCTCCAGGTTGTTCATTACAAAATGCACAGTACGTGCGATTTATTTATTATTATTTCGATTGGTGGTACTGTTTCCAAATCCAAACTCTAAATTACCAAACCTCTCTTAACCACTTCGCTGGAACTTCGGCGAGTTGCCTCCCCGCGACGACCTCTCCATTTCGCTCCAGCATCCCCGTCCAACTCGATGCGCCATCGGTCACCAGAACTCGGATGAACCCAACCCTACAGGTGAGTTTCCAATGCCAAAAGAAAATGCGTTGCACTGTGAAAACATTTATGAGACTGAAGAGAGTTCTTCAAGAAATCGAAACATTTTAGTTTCAGTTTTTTTTCTTTTGTTAAGTATTGGTGGACAAATAAATTTATAAAGCTTTGTTTTTTTCTTCTTTTATCGTTTTGCTTCAGTGGAACGATTGAGCAAATGAAGGGCTTCTATATTTATATATGAGAAACACCTTGATCATCACATATTAGCTTATGCTATAGGATAAGGTAGGATCCGATGTGAAATTACATTGCTGAGATTTTCTTTTTCTCTTAACAGCTAGCTTGTACAGTATAGGATCGGTTACTTAACCATGAAGTATTAGGCAGATTATAGGGTCTGTGTATACGGTAACAGGTTTTTAGGATTTTTCTAAAGTCTTGCGATTTGTCCCAGACATAGCTTAGTAGAAAATAGGTAGTCTACATGATGTGAATTAACATGGCAGATAGGTTAGCTTTTGGGTAGACTGATTGTGCAAGTGCTAGGGTGCCGGTTGGCTTTACTTTGAAATTACACCTCTGCTTGATTTTATTGATTTGAAAAATACAGGCGTAGGTTGTAGGGAAGTCCTCCATTTTGCTTGCACAACATTAGGCATGTGCATTGTTGGATTCTTTGGAGAAGTGGTCAAAGAATTTAAATAACCATGTGTATTTTATTTAATTTGTCTGTGTGTACACACAATGCACCAAAAATGGAAGTGATTGTCTGATTTGTTTTAAATTATAAAGTTTAGCGTACCCCACTACAAACAATTTCGTTCGAATACGAACGTCTATGGATAAAAATAAAAATACCATCGTGTCGGGCAATGTGTCACGACTCCAAAAATATAATAATATCGGTAGGTTAACTCATATTGTGAAACCCCTAAAATATTGATATAAGGTGCAAAATACTCCAAATAAAAAGTTGCGTATTTAAAAATTACAGTAAAATTCTAAAAATTAAATTATCACTACGTCTCAAAAGAACCTTGTCTAAATTCGAATCTAGTATGTAGTTATATCAAATAAACCGTTATGGTCGATGAACGATTCTACAACGACTATTTGAAAATTTGATTTGGATATAATTCACAATGTATAACGCGAAATTTTGATTTTTCACTTCTGTTAGAAAGACACTGTTCAACAGATTCCAACGCTTCTTGTTTCGAAGAAATCCGACTAATAACGGATCTTGTACACTCAATTGAAGTTCAGAACGTTAAATTACGAACTGCCGCGATATTACGGGCTCGATTATATTTAATATATATATTTTTATACGTTCAACTTTGTTTTAATTAATATATAAATCTACTTATATTACTAATTCAATATTTAAACTGTTTTAAAAATTCAAATACAAACCGATAAAAATGCGGGACGTTACATTCCTTCCCCCTAAAAAGAATTTCGTCCCCGAAATTACTAAGGTAGAAAAAATGATATGAATCCTATCATAACCAGATTAAAGGTCTTTTGTTTTACTTCTTGATTCCAGTTTCAACTGAATCAGTTTATTTTAATTAGAATATTAATTCCTTATTAACAAATATTTTCAAGAATTCTGAAAATATTCTAACACCTTAAATATCCGAGAAATTTCGCCAGCATCTCCTCTGCACGGCTCAATCGGTACTACTACAACACGCCACTCTGGGCTTTCTCCAATCCAAAGGAAAATTAACAGCTTAGTGGCTTGCCTAACATCTCAAAATTCTCATATCCAAATTTAACATTAACTTGTACATTTTTGTTGGACATTCAACTTTATCTCTTGCTACCAATTCAGCCTATACTCCAAATTCCATTCTCAATTCTTAACCTTGTTAAGTTCTATTACAACATTCCATTTACTGATTTATTTCTCAAATCGGCTATCTTCATCTCTACATTCAAAATTTGATTCTTATTCTCCAAGAATCAATTCATTTTAATAACTCGAATCTCCAATATTTCTCTTTTACAATTTCCATTCTAGATCGTTCCAAATTCAATCCAATTTTGTTTATCTTAATTTAAGTTCCACTTTTACCATTTTAGCTCCATAAGTCAAATCTTTATTTCAGAATTCAAATTCCTGGGATTTATTCCAAATCAGTTTGAAATCATACATTATTCAAAACATTTGAGTTTCTAACAACTTGTTTTCTCACAATATTTCAAAAACAAAATATTTTTTAGTAATCTGTCACTTAGAAACTCGAAAATGAACACTGATGATGCGGCCGTCATCATCAGAATTTATTTTCCAGTCATCGAAGTGAGTTCAATACTATATTACTTTCAAAAACTCATTTTTAAACACTTTATTTTGAAATTACATCAAAATATCCTTTCAAAATGCTTGGAAAAACATTTCTAGATTCCCAGGATTTAAAATTCCATAAATCCAATTAAAAATTCATTTACAACACCTTTCCAAGTTTCTAGAGTTTTATTTCAATTCGGGTTTTAAATTCATATTTAGTTCATCTTATTTTATATATTATACTTATATAATATTTCAATTGGTTATTTATATAACCAACGCAATTATAAATCTTATTTGATCATAATAACGATCAACACATTCAATATATATATAATGATAATATATTTTACTTCTTTTTATATTAGAATATATTTTGGGAAAAATTATTTCATTTACCCAGCTTTTTAAAATAATACTATGTCGAATTTCTCTATCCAAGCATTTATAAATCCCTATCGACCACGTCAGCTAAACGCGTCGATCTCGAATTTATATACCCCTCAACAGATCAATCAACATAGTATAAAATGTTTTTTTATACAGATCTACAAATATGCGCTCATATATATACACTCAAACTCAATCTAGAGTATTACTAACTCCATCTCTATTGAGTTACGCCACAGAGCTAAGGTAATCACTTAACCTTATGCTCCGATACCACTGTAACGGCCGCGGGATTTTCGACCCAGAAAATCAACATAAATCCCATGTCGACTAATCAAGCATCGAAAATACCGGGTCAATAATAGAAAGAAGTTAGAGGATGAGATGGATAAGATAGAACTAATAGAATAGAAGAAAAATAAGGAGGAGAACATCAGAATCTAAACAGTATCGGAGTAAATATGAATCTCACAGCGGAACGAATAAAATATATTATATAACACTTTGAAATACAAAACTAAATTTGTATATACATACTATATCAGAATATAACTCATATACATCACAGCGGAAATAATCCCTAATAACTAGCGGTGAAGCTTCCTGCTTTGACCTCCTCCAAGTGAATCTGCAAAGCCTGAACACTTGATTGCCCGTACAAATTTGGGTTCAAACAGTGCATATAAAACAAACAGTACATATAAATATTGAGGAATCCGGTTGGATTCCTCCAACCGATTTCCTGCATCCACCGATGTTAGTCAACACAATTGACATTAATTCCATACTAGGTAATATTTTAATTGATGGAATCAATATCCAACCCATGATGTGTACATATGCAATGATATGTATATATTTCAACCAATTTAATTATAATCTACCTAAACGACCAACACACAGCATTCAACCATTATTAAAATATAATTATAATATTTTAAAATATATCAGAGTTAGTGAATTTACTCACCTTGGTCGTGAATCGTTAAATAACGATTAATGTTCCATAGATCTGGTCAGGCGTTTAATCTTCCTATAAATTGTAATGTGCTCCAAATCAATCCAAACCAGGTTCATCACATAGCCTGTGACCTCATGATCCTGATGGATCCTGTTTTGCATGATTTTGATATCATACGAGAAAGTTATTATAATTACGAGTTACCATACAAAAATAACTTAACTAATTTATATTACTTTATTCGAGCTTTACCTTTAATAGCACGCACAAATTCCCTTTTCAACCAAAATATGCTTCTCCATTTAATATCACTTCTTCCATCATCTTTCCAGTAAATGGTTTCGCCATGCAACGCAAGCCCTATTCTTCTTTGTGGTTCTCCAGGTTGTTCATTACAAAACGCACAGTACGTGTGATTTATTTATTATTATTTCGATTGGTAGTATTGTTTCCAAATCCAAACTCTAAATTGCCTAGCCTCGCTTAACCACTTCGCCGAAACTTCGGCAAGTTGCCTCCCCGCGACGACCTCTCCATTTCGCTCCAGCATCCCCGTCCCCGTCCAACTCGATGCGCCATCGGTCACCAGAACTTGGATGAACCCAACCCTACTGGTGAGTTTCCAATGCCAAAATAAAATGTGTTGCACTGTGAAAACAATTACGAGACTGAAGAGAGTTCTTCAAGAAATCGAAACATTTTAGTTTCAGATTTTTTTTCTTTTGTTAAGTATTGGTGGACAAATAAATTTATAAAGCTTTGTTTTTTTCTTCTTCTTTTATCGTTTTGCTTCAGTGGAACGATTGAGCGAATGAAGGGCTTCTATATTTATATATGAGAAACACCTTGATCATCACGTATTAGCTTATGTTATAGGATAGGGTAGGATCCGATGTGAAATTACATTGCTGAGATTTTCTTTTTCTCTTAACAGACAGCTTGTGTTAATTTTTTTTGTACAATATAGGATTGGTTACTTAACCATGAAGTATTAGGCAGATTATAGGGTCTGTGTATACGGTAACAGGTTTTCAGGATTTTTCTAAAGTCTTGCGATTTGTCCCAGACATAGCTTAGTAGAAAATAGGTAGTCTACATGATGTGAATTAACATGGCAGATAGGTTAGATTTTGGGTAGACTGATTGCGCAAATGCTAGGGTGCAGATTGGCTTTACTTTGAAATTACACCTCTGCTTGATTTTATTGATTTGAAAAATACAGGCGTAAGGTGTAGGGAAGTCCTCCATTTTGCTTGCACAGCATTAGGCATGTGCATTGTTGGATTATTTGGAGAAGTGGTCAAAGAATTTAAATAACCTTGTGTATTTTATTTAATTTGCCTGTGTGTACACATAGTGCACCAAAAATGGAAGTGATTGTCTGATTTGTTTTAAATTATAAAGTTTAGAGTACCCCACTACAAACAATTTCGTTCGAATATGAACGTCTATGGATAAAAATAAAAATACCATCGTGTCGGGCAATGTGTCACGACTCCAAAAATATAATAATATCGGTAGGTTAACTCATATTGTGAAACCCCTAATATATTGATATAGGGTGCAAAATACTCCAAATAAAAAGTTGTGTATTTAAAAATTGTAGTAAAATTCTAAAAATTAAATTATCACTACGTCTCAAAAGAACCTTGTCTAAATTCGAATCCAGTATGCAGTTATATCAAATAAACCGTTATAGTCGATGAACGATTTGATTATACGATACTAGATTCTACGAGAATAAATTCTTCATTTATTTATTATTGTATAGTATTTATTATTTCTATTTTATAGTATTTATTATTTCATAGTATAGGAAGAAACAGCTATTTATCTTTTCGATGATAATTTTTTTTGTACATGACATGAGATAAACTTTTCTCTTTATATTTTAAATTCTATAACAACTATTTGAAAATTTGATTTGGATATAATTCATAATGTATAATGCGAAATTTTGATTTTTCACTTCTATTAGAAAGACACTGTTCAACAGATTCCAACGCTTCTTGTTTCGAAGAAATCCGACTAATAACGGATCCTGTACACTCAGTTGAAGTTCAGAACGTTAAATTACGAACTGCCGTGATATTACGGGCTCGATTATGTTTAATATATATTTTTATACGTTCAACTTCGTTTTAATTAATATATAAATCTACTTATATTACTAATTCAATATTTAAACTGTTTTAAAAATTAAAATACAAACCGATAAAAATGCGGGATGTTACATCCAATTGCAATATTCATGATTTTATGGAAATTTGCTTTATTTGAATAGAACTCTAATGTCTTTAATAATTTCCAGATCTTGAATTTAAACTTGCAAATATCTGCAATTGTTTTGAAGTTTATTTTCTGATTTTTGAATTCATAACAGTGTTGAAGTATTCATGTCATATCTTGAACACTGTTAATTTGGATTCTAAATTTTTGAAGATCTGAATATTTAATGAAATTTCACACACCTCTGTTGTTCTGAGTTTCTTCTAATTCATTTTAAAAAATCTTGAAATATTATACTCATTACAGCACTTTGCTATTTATCAATTGTGATAATTTCATTGATTTTCATATTGTTTTGGAAATTTTGAACGTCTTGAATCACATTGTTTCCATCTTGAAATTCACTATCATTCATGATCATCTGGTTTAGATTATTTGTTTGTTTGAAATCATCTTGAAATTTCTGATATTTTGATTCTCGCACACCTCTCAGATCTGAAATTATTAATCCTGTGTGATTGATCCATTGTATCTCATGTTTTACATTTGCTCATGTGGTTTCGGATAAACCATTATTTATGGATCATGAATTATTACTCAATCTTGATGTAATTATTTTGAAAAATTTCTTATGTCATTGTCAAAAAGTACTTGTGAAAAATAAATTGAAAATCCGGTCATAAATCTCTCTGTTATTTCATGGTTACTTGATTTAAATATTTGTTTGTTTAAAATCATTTGAAATTATTGATTTATTGAATCATGCACATATCTTGGATCTAAAATTTATAATCTGGTGTGATTGATTCATTGAATCCTGATGTCTTCACATTCCTACAAATGATTTAAAATAAACTATATTTTATAATCTTGGATCATGAAACATCTTTTGAGACCATAAAAAATATCTTGACAAGTCTGCTTTAAAATTGGTAATTATGCTGCTCTGATTAAAAGAAATTGATTTGTAAATATTTTTTGATGACTGCTTGACTTGGTATCAAAGGTTTACCATGCTCTGATAGATGGAATATGTGTGATTGAGTTGCTTGCTTTGTAATTAAATTTTTGTTGACTAAGATACCCTTGTTTAGCCACCAGTGTCATATTAAAATCCTTGTTTGCAGAGACAACATGTGGTATTAGACTAGGAAATGCTGAATTTTTTTTTTTGATCTTATTCTCATTCTATATGTATTTTTGTCCTGTATATATCTCTCTAAATTCCTCTTGTAATTGATTTTCAATTTTAAAATTATTTATTGTTTATTCATTCAGAAATTGAAATCAATATCCAAATTAAACTGTATTTATAATTCATCAAAATTATTATTAGATTTTGAAATTGTGATGAATTGTGACTGCAGTATATTCCACAACAAGAGGAGATTTTATTTAGATTTTCATGATGGTTGAACATTTATTATAATATCTTTGAATTAGCGATAATTTCACGACCATCTCCTTTATCTATCATCATTCTACCATCCATGATGATTTTATATAAATGTGGAGAGTTAATATGTTTTAAAATCTTTTTGAATAAACTGTGGAAATATTTGTGATAGAAATTGGACTATGTTATTATTCAGAATTAGTGATATTTAAAATTTTTAAATGATCCCGGTACAGTCGAGCATATTTCATAATATAATTAATTTAGAAATTTATTTCATAGTCCATTTCTGTACCTACCACATTTCTATCATTCATATTGGTTTTATATAACGAGGAGTTTTTTCCTTTTCTTTTTGAACAAAAAAAATGATAAATATAATTAATATATAAGTGTGTCTCTAACCTCATTTAAAAATCCAAGCTCTGGTCATGCATGGTTAAGAGACAACTTATAATTTAAGCTGCGACTGACCTCAATTAAAAATCCAAGCTCTGGTTATGCGTGGTCAGTGTGCTCTTATATAAAAAAGAAAAGAAAAGGAAATAATGTGCTATAAATTGAAATTAATCTGAAATTCTCCTTGTGTATAAAAACCATCCTATCAATACATCTTTCTAATATGTGAAGTGTGTTAATATTTTATGACGTATTATGATTTCTTGATTGATAGTTATTGGGATTTGAGATTATATGATTGTGTCACTCAAATTGAATTATTAACTATAGTCCAAATCCATCACTTTTTTGTGCTCAATTTTACAAAAATCTTTTGAAAATAATTGAAAATCATATTTTTGTAACTCTCTCCATTTTATATAAAATTCATCGTAAATCCATCATTCTCTACAATGTGAAATATGCCACCTGTTCTTAGAATATTATGATTTTTGTTTGACTGACTGAGATTTATGATGATCGTTCTTCCTCTTAAAGTTAAAATTATATTTTTTTAGTCATTTTTCATCTATAATTTAATTTTTGTATCCTTTTGATGATAACAAAAAGGGGAGAATGGATTGAGATTTTGATTTATGAGTGAATATTTTATAAATATTTTTAATTTTGACAATCCATTCAATTTTCATTTTTCACTCATGCATAGTTATAGGGGGAGTTTCTGTTGTAGGGGGAGCTTTCAAGTAGGGGGATTTCAGTTTTTCACTGTCAAATACATTTATTGGATTCAAAATCTTAATATTTGTTTATCATCATCAAAGGGGGGAGATTGTTGTATATAACGCAGTTGTATACACAATTATATGATTTTTGTTTGATGATAACAACCAAATATATTTTATTATTAAATATGTTTGTTATTGTACTGTTTCATATATACATCACAGACAGGAATATAATATTTATATTTAAACAGAATACGACTTACAAAAATTCAAATATTCACACAGTATTTTATTTAAATATAATATTTCAATATTCAAAACAGTACAAATCTTACGACTCTACTATTTGTACAAATTCACATATATTACATCACATGATATTGTACTTGTAAATAAACTGAAATACAATAAACAAATTTGTTTGAACACAATAAAATGATATTTTATTTCAATTAAATTTGTTTATTACAAATATCCGTACAATTTTCTATTTTTTGTACAATGCTCCTCACTATAGTTCACTTTGTCACTCATATATTGTTACATACTCTTTCAGTTGTACAAACACTGTTTCTTACATACACACACACAGACACTCTGTCTTCTGTCTTCACAGCACCTTCACTGTCAGTCAGCCATCTTCATACTTACCTGCCATAAATAGAAACACACACAGTACACTGCAATAGAAATAAAAACTGAACACATGCAAATATAATTTTATTTTTAAAATTTTATTTGCCTTAGAATTTCAGTGTGTTTCTCATTATTTTTCATGACTTGATCTGATATGTGAATGTAGCACGCGCAAGATATATGTATACACACACATGTGTATGTATATACACATATTATTGTGCATGGACATGAAAATCCATTCATGGCTGCATGTACACACGTGCATGAATATACACGTGTGCACTGCCTCGCCAATCGGAATGTAGCGAGCAACTGAGGAGCAGCCGCGAGGACCAACTCGACTCAGTGCTACAACAAACATTCAAGTGAAAGTTCAACACAGCTCAAACATGGTTCAAACCAATGTGATAAAGTCAAAATGAAGGGTTCGGCGTGGTCGAGTCAATGTACACAAGTGATGCAAGCACATATCAAAGGCAGTTCTCATATGTACAACTCAAATCAGTGTGATCATGGCAAGTAAATACTCAACGGACTATAAACAAAATGGCAACAACAAGCTAACAAAGTCCAGACAGCATGAACACAGCATGTACATGAATCAGTGGATTACAAGTATATGGCAACATTCAGATCAATCAAGAAAGACAGTGATGTACATATACAAGCAGGAAAGTGTGCATGTGAGCCACAGCCAAAAGAAGGGAGAATATTCAATTTCACTCTTTTTAAAAAAATGGTGCACGGAAATATGTACAAGTGGGCAAGAGAACATGTATTTGCAACTGCAAGGAATTCAGGCATGTACATACTTAGTTCAGGCAGAATGCATAACCAGGTTACCATCACTCAAATAAGAAGAAGCCAACCAAACAACATTGATTACATGGAGCAGATTAATTGCAGCATGGTATGGGTAAATCGAGCAACAATGGTAAATGGCACATAATTTGGTTCAGCACTGTTCATTTTTGAATGCAACAAACATGGCAGTAAAGACATGAACCAGTTCACACAACTTTCAGGAAGTTAACACACATGGGAAATGCCAAGTTAACAAAGAATGCAGACAAGCTCTCAATATTTGCATGTACAGGTATGTATGTATGGACAAATGCATGAGATCAGTTTCACAATCATGATCGCATAGATATGCAACAATACTGGTTCAGACAGTAAGTGAATTTCAGATTCAAATGGATAGGAGACAACTTGAAGTGGTGCACACAGCACCATAGTCAAACTACAATGCAAACAGGGCAACAATTCTTTGATCATGCAAATGAACAGGATAATGATAGTCACAACAGTCATGGGAACAATCAAAGCAAAGACTAATTCATATACAATAAAGTGTATTCAAGATGCAGACTTAATCATGCAACAATTCAGTTAATTATTTAGTGATCAATATTTTCTAGATTTTCTGCAATCAGTGAAATACTTTTGGCAAGAAATCAGTGTCACATATCCAGCAACAAAGTAGCGATTAAGCCAATAATTTATTAAGACATGTATGGCATGCTCAATCAATGATTTCCAGTAAGCTTATATATCAGTGAAACAAAGGCAAGTGATAATCTCTAATCTGTTTTTGGCAAAAAAAAAAATTGCAATCAATTTCTGGAAATAAATTTTAAAATGGGACAAAAGTTTTTGGCAAATACTTCCAGAAATCATCAGTATCAAAGACCAGTTTTTTAGTCAAGAAAATCTTATATGTTTCCTTTTTTTTCGAATGCATGATTTGGCAATCAATCGTTTACCAATCGAAATTTTTGGCAAGTATTAATTAAGGCAGAAATCTCGATTCCAGTCTTGGCAAGAAATGAATCCATGATTTCCAGAATTTCACAAAGATGGTATAAGACAACAAACACTCTGGAAACATATCACGTTTAAATTCAAGGCAACCAATTTCAATTTCATTCGAGAATTTCAAAAGGGGAAACCACAAATTATCAAGCAAGCCAACAATAACTCGAGAGCAAAATCAGGTTCGAGCCATATATGAAATCAGAGTAGTTTAAGGGTTTTTAAAAATCCTATAAACATCACTATCTCATCACTGGCAAATATCATCCAGACCGAAAACCAAGAATTCAAATTCAAGAACAAAATCGAAAAATCAAATCAGTAAATCTCACATGTTTTCGATCGCAAGCAGAGAGGCTAGCCCAAATCAGATCGGCCAAGAGTAATAACATATTCGAGCATCAGAAGATTTATCCAGACTTAAAGAAGCATCGCGTTCTGATTTGGGAATTAACTGAAACCCTAATCCCCAACTTGAATAGCCGCCATTTTTTCTCAACAAAGCAAAGAGAACGGGACTAAAGAGATCAGGTGTAACACAAACAAAAGTGATCGGCCAAGTGTTTTAAGTGATAAAGGGGATGACCCTTCTTTTTAAATCCTAGGGTTTTAGTTATTTATTTTTTTGTGTTATTTTTTTATTCGGTTTGTATTTGATCCATCAGTTTCTAGTGTCTGTAAAATACTAGGGAATCCCGTTAGGGTTTAGCTGGCAGTTTACTAGAGTTTGTAAAATCTAGGGTTACAGATTATGGGTTTGTAATTCAGGAAAATCTGGTCGACAGGATATCGATCAGTCTAGGGTTTTGAGCGTAGGTTAGTACAAGAGCAGGGAGTGCGAGTTTACAGGGTCTGTAAGCGGGATCTGTCACTAACACCTAGTAGAAACCTTAGTGAATGCAGTAGTAGGCAGAGTTTACCGAAGCTGGGTATATCTATGTGTTATTTACTGCATTTATTTCCCTGCCAATTATCTGTGCTGCGATTTATTTTAATAACTCTTCAAAACTGTAATAAACCCTATTCACCCTCTAGAGTTAATCTAGATCCAACAGTTTATAGACAAACTGGGCCCCTTTTGCTATTGGGCCAGCAGAAGCCCCTGTCGGCCGCTTTTCCTTTGGGTTCCGGGAGTCTGGCTCTCGGTCGCCTTTCATTTTGGTTCTGAGGGCCTTGCTTGTGGCTTTTTGAGATGCTGACTGTAGCACTCGGGGGAAAGGTTCCAGTCTTTGGAACCTTTGGCTAACGTCATGTTATCTTCTTTGTATTGCTGATGAGCCTGGTGGTGCGAATAGCTTTCGGAAGTTTTCTGCTTCTGCATGCAGGCTTCCGGTCATGGGTTCCTGGTCTTGCTGTTGACATTGCGTGGAGCTTACTTTCATGATTCCAGTAAATGGCTGCCGGATCCGCTACCCCTATCGGTATCGACACTAAGTAGATTATTGTGGATAGCTTATTTTCCCTTGAGATTCTAGCTTGCCTTTCGGTAGGTTTCTGATATGTATCTTGAACTTCCAGGGAGTTGCTTCTGGTACTTCATCAGTTGTTTACTAGTGGGGACTTTCGGTGGTCATCTAATAGGGGTCCCGGTGGCTAGCTCCCGGATAATTCTCTTATGCTTTGAATCCTGTGCTTTTGATGCTTTTGTCCCTTGATGTATCGACATTAAGTAGGTTAATACCGATCGCCTTTTCGTCCTTTTAGGTTCTAGTTGGTAGGATTCTTAGTCTTTCCCTTATTGGCTTCCGGTCTTGGGTGACCTTCTGCTGATCGTGCCGGAACTACCCTGTCAGTATTTTCTTTTGTATGTATTTTGAGCTCTTCACTTCGATGATGGTGTCGATTGCACAATTCTTGGAATGTTTCTTTATGTTGTCGGCTTTTTCTTGTGTCGAGCCTTAGTTGTCAGAAGGTCTTTTTATGCTTGTGTCGTTCTGCTACCCCTTCACCGCCAATCTGTTCCAGTGTTTACTTTGGTAGTAACATTAACTATCAAAGCATTCTCATGATATTTGTTCTTATATTTATATATATTATAATCATGTAATACTAAAATAATCTTAGGAAATAAAATCATCATTGGCCTCAATGGTTGTTTATATATTTGAAAATCTATTATTTTAGAGATGGTTCTTTTTCAAAATGCACAATGTCAAATATGATGATCCATCATATTTTGAAATCATTTGAAACATTTTTGGTTGATTTTTTATAAATCTATAAGAAAATATGCATATCTTAGTTAATTTAAGATTTTGACAATATTACATATTTTTGCTTTAGAAAGCTTATTATATAATGTGGTGACATGATTAAATTTTAACATTCAAAATGGATAAGAATCTCAATATTCCTAATGAGCTCGACAATATAACAAGATTCGTAGTTAATTACACTAGAATTTTGTACAAAAAGTTCATTAATTTATCCATATTCAGCTTCAAGAAGTATACACATATATTTATAACATACAGTAAAATGAATTTGCTCAAGATTAATTTACACTAGCGAATCATATAAAAAGTTCTTTAATTTATCTTTCAGTATTCAACTTCAAGCGGTACACACACACACAACATACAATCTGCTCATATGTTTATTTATATTTGTCCAATTATTATATCTATATACCGTTAAAGTTTATCAGCGAAGTAAATTCAACTTGCAAATATCATATCAAATAATATTTCTCATTCGACATATAAAATAAATTAATATATATTTCAAATGATTAATAACATTTAATTCGAATTTAAAATAAGTATATTCTCTTTATTGAATTACATTTAATGGATAAAATTGGTTACATATTAATTCTCTTGATTCCAGTCAAATAGAGAATAGTCCGGTAATCAATTAATTCATCTTAAATAATTTCTTTTAACTACAACATTTCAAAAGCATTTTAATTTCCAACTCTATGGGAGAACATGTAATGTGATTGTTATATAACTTTAACAAATGCTTTATGATTGTGAACGATAACAAAGTAGAAGTATACCATGTGTTGTACAAGCATATTTTTTTCACTTTCACGCCATGACAAACGAATAAATAAATGAGAAAAAAACATATAGAATTGCTTTCCAGTAAATGCAAAAAAATACTTCGAGACTTTTAGCAACGTTATATTATTCTTTTTATGTTTGAAATAAATATAATATATTAGATATACAACTAAACACTTTAATAACTGTTATTTAACATGCATAACACATGAACTGGGTTAAAGTTATATTCGATTGACATTTCTCTATGAATAATATATTATGATCATTAGAATCAATCTTGAATTAATAACAACAATAAAAGTCATGCCAAATGTTTGAATTAAAATGTTTGGACCAAGACACTATGTTTGACCAATGATACCATGTGATGAGTAGAAATGACTGATCGCTAATTACTTGAAAAAAGACGATAATTTATTAAAAAAGAGTTAAACTAAAATGAAAAGTACGGTTGAATTTAGAGTTTAGTATCAAGAAATGTTTGTTAGAGGAGAAGTTTATAGTTGGTTCCATTTAGCTTACTTTTGGAAAATATTATACGAAAAGAACGGAGATTACAATAAACATAACGAATATAGAAGATTTAACTTTACTTTTTTTTGAAAGCAGTATAATTTTTTTGACCTGTAAATTTTATTGATTTTGTTTCTAGTAAAATCAAGTTAAATTTAAACACTTTTTGCATTTTATAATCATTATTTTATTTAAAATTCGTACATCAAAGATTTTTTATTATTTATTTTTATGCATATCTTGGAAACCATTATATAAATCCAAACCGACTATCTATTTTTGTTATGCTGTTTTATGTTTTATTAACTACGTTTCTTTACACCATTTAGTCTAAATTTTATTTACAGTAAGCTGTCATGTACAGTATTTTTATGTATCCACAATTATTTAGTCAAATAGCAAATTTAATTTACTTTGAAGGGGTTTTTAGGCATAAAGACAAAATTAAAGAAAAATTTAGACAAAAGGACAATAAGCCAAAAATTTAGGCATAATGACACTTTTTAGTGTAAATCAAGGAATTCAGGTGCTCACTATCATTTTCAATTTTACACTAAAAAAATGTCCTTATGCCTAAATTTTTGGTCTCTAGTCCTTTTGCTTAAAATTTTCTATAATTTTGTCATTTATACTATTTTCCTGATTGTAAATTTGGTCTCTAAAATTTAATTACTGAAATCTGCAAAAGATTATGCAATTATTCAATGAAAAATATAAATATTTACGCAGTTATGTCAAAAAAGTGCATAATTGTTTGTAATTTTTTTGTAAAAAAATATGGAAATTTCCGCATTTTTAATGAATAAATACGGAAATCTCCACAAATTTTCGTTAAATAATTGCGTAAATTTATGCCATTTTTTGATAAAATTGCATAAATATATGCAATTTTTCACTGAATAATTGCATAGATTTATATAATTATTAGTTAACATAACTTTAGGATACACATTTTTTTGATGAGGATGTTATGACTATTTTGAAACTTAGTAAGGACTTTAACTTCAACAGGAAATTAGTGTGATGGATAAAATTAGAGAAAAATTTGGGTATAAGGACAAGAGATAAAAAATTTGGGTTGAAGAACATTTTTTAGTGTAAAATTGAAAATGATGGTGGCACTTGAATTCTTTGATGGGGATTTTTGCGACAAGGACAAACTCATCAAAAAAATTGCCCAAAAGGACAAGAGGCAAAAAACTTGCCCAAAAGGACAACTTTTAGTGTAAATGGTGAAATTCAGGGGGTCCCATGTTTTTCCATTTTGCACTACAAATTGTCCTTTTGAGCAATTTTTTTGCCTCTTGTCCTTTTGGGCAATTTTTTTTTTTTTTTTTTGTCCTTCACACTATATTCCTGTTCTTTGATTTACCCTAAAATTTGTTCTTGTAGTTAAATTTTTGGCCACTTGTCCTTGTGTCTAAATATTTCTTCTGATGAATTTAGGGAGAAGAACAAACTTTGCATATTTTTTGGTCAAAAGTATGCAAAGGTGGATTTCAGGGGGCCCACCACATTTTCCATTTTGCTCAAAAGTTGGCCTTTTGGCCAAATTCTAAACTTAGCATACTTTTGGTCAACTTTTTTTTGCTAAGTTTGGCATTCTCCCTATTTTCCGCTTCTGGAATTTTTTTTCTTATGCCTTTTATAAACTTTGTATGGTTGGATTGGATTTGTCAATGTTAATAAAAAATAGGGGTTGGCACTAAAATTCCCTCCTCAAACTTTTGTATGTTGGCATCTTTTACTATCGGGGCTGCTATTTGGACACAAAATTAAACACAAAGAGAGAGACATAAAGCCTCCGTCGTTAGATTTGTTTGTCTTTATGTGGAGAGTGGAATTCATGGAAGGATCCAGTGGCTGAGATTTAAGCTCCATCTATTAGCACCCACAATTTGCTCTTTCCACCCCAGTAATTAAAAAAAAAAGTATTCACCCCAGTTTTTTCTTTTTTTACCCCGTTTATTCCTAAAATGTCCTTGTTCTTTCATTATATGTGTTTTTTTTCTTCCTTTTTTACATCATTTTACTGTTTTTCGTTTCTTCATCAAAGCAATAACAACTTTGCAATCTTCTATCTACAATGAAAAAATACAAACAGCAGGGAAACAAATATGCCAAAAAATATATCAAAACAGTGGCATCATAGTGGTTTTCAATTTGTTTTCTCATTTTTATCGAAGTTAGAAAACGATTTTACCGAGTTGCATTTGAGGACTGAATTGATTAAATCAACCCGCCTTTGAAATGTTGGTTGATTTCGATTAATGTCATAGTGAACAATAATTAGAATTATTAATTACATTTAACAAAATATATAATAATTGTTGAGGGTAAAATTTGTATTATTAATTTAACAATTTGGATGGGGGGTGAAGAGAAATTAATGGGGTGCTAATAGACACAGCCTAAGATTTAGCGTGCTACTATTTATACCCTGGTTTACACTTTCGGCCACCGTTCTAAATTTAATACAAATGATTATTTTTTATGTTATTCTGGCAACCATATATTATTCCTTCACTCAGTTATTCACCGTCGTACCTCTAAAAAAATCATGTACTTCTCTACAATTTTAAAACATTAAAGCCTAATAAAAGCAGATATTCTTTTGTGTCTAATAGAGATTAAAGATGAATATTAAAAAAGCGGCTATATTTGCTTGATTTTTATTATTTTCTATTAGTTTATAGAACATGTTAGTTAGTTTTTTTTAAGGTTAGGGTTTTCCATTGCATTTTAGGATTTTTTTTGTGCTTCGTTGAAAATTTCAAGTTTGGAGGACATTAAATTTGATGACGTTGTAATAGAGAATGACAATGCAAGTTTTAACTTGTAGAGTTTTTATCAATATAACTAACGTATCTTGTTTTACAAGTTTATACATTAATTTTATTTTGGACGTTTGGTAGATGGATTATTTGAATGATGATAAATTGGACAACGCCCTTATCTTTTCGGATGATAAACATGATAGTTGTGATAATATGATGTAAGATGTTCGATTAAATGACTCAAAAGACATAAATATTGATTTGACGAATTATTTCACAACTGACAAAGTAAGTACTCATTTATAAAAATTAAAATTGCTAATGTGGTTATGAAAATGAATTATGTTAAATTTTTCTTGAACTATTTGACTTTAGGTATTTGATTCGCATAGTACATTGATCCAATGGTGTAAAACAATGGGAAAAAGTTGAATACCGTTATTGTAATTCTAATGTCGGATAAATTAAGACTGGAAGAAAACCAAGATTGTAATTGGGGTATGAAAGGGCTGAATTTTATCGTAGTCATCAACCAAAGTCAAAATAGATGGAAAACAATGTTAAAATAAATAAATAGACTTAACGGCAGTAGAAAATGCAACTGTCCTTTCAGATTGAAAGGCGTATGTTGATGAAGATAAATGAAAATTAAGCGAGGAAGGAAGCATTTGTTTATATGAGGGGTATGGTGGTCTCTTTATTTTTACGTTATTAATTTAGATGGTGGCCAGCAAAGGAAAATAAAAATATTCGAAGTGCTTTTTGTTTTGGTGGCCGACACTGTAAAACGGGATGTGAATAGTAGCACGCAAGATTTACTGTGGCCAATTTTGTCTCACTTTGTGTCTAAATAGAGTTGCCCTTTGCTATCCCATCAGATAAAAACCCTAGCCCAAAAATCGGAGCAGTTCCACCAACTTTCAAACAATTCCGGGGAAGAGCGAAGCGTAGTACAAGAAATGCCAACTGCTGCTACGGAAAATCTACCCGAGGTATGAAAATGTTAGTACTCCATACGTGCTACTCTCTTAATTATAATTATTAGGCTTGTACTATTTGTTTGGTTAGGCGACGAAGTGGTCAGAATTTGCCAGTAGGTTTTCTGCTGAACCTAAGGCGGCAATTAACAGATTAAATGAGGAACTGAGTGACAAGACCGTTCTTTTGGGACATGGCATCCAAATTTCGGATGCTGATAAAACTGTTTATTCCGCATTACACTCTTTTGTGGTATGGTTACTGCATTTTTTTTATTGAATCTGAATATTTGAGTGTTGTAAGCATATCGAAGATTAAACATTATTTATGATAGAAATATTTTTGTGGTAAATTCTATTCAAAATCAGCTTTTTGCTGAGTAGCCCCCTAAAGTTCAACAGAAATGAAGAAACCCGACGGTTTGCTGAGTAGCCTCCGTTCAATTAAAAAAACCTAATAATACCTTTACTCCTAGCGGCTCTACGTGGTCTTAGGGGACCACGTAGGGATACTGCATGGTACCCTAAGACACCACGTAGAGCCACTACGAGGTGGACTGATTTTTTTTTTTTTTTTTGGTGGAAAAGGGGCAGTTTCGTCCTTGACCTTTTTATATATATAAAAGTGGGGTCTACTCAGCATATTTTGGGTTGAAATATAATTTGCCTATTTTTGTTCTTATGACTTAATTAATGTCAAACCAGTCAAATGGAATCATAAACTTGGGGAAGGTGGCATGGGTTGGGTGTCAAATAATATTGTTCTTTGAGTAACTTGTACATCACTTGTACCAATTTTTTTATCTGAATTGAATTTAACAGTTTGGTCACAGTTGTCATATATTTGATCATCAAGGGAAGAACTTATTAATTATTATACAACCTCCTTCATTTTATGAGTTGTGGCAGTATTTACTTGAGTAACACTAGCTGCTTATTAAATGTTTGTTCACATATTACAACAATAAGCTTATGTTTGTTGAATATGTACATGTGATAAACATTAAGAATCTCATCTCATCAAGCATAAACGAAATTAATTTTGTTTTTTCAAACGTGCATTTTAAGACTCATGAGCATCTATCTTAAGACATCAGAAGGTAGAATGATTTCCTTTGTTGACATCAGTCTTGCAAAGATATACATATGTACAAACAAACTGACAAGCATGTACACACATAGAGTGCAACACCCCAGTTGCCCATGATTTCCACCTCATGTTCCTATTTAGATAATACTTCTTTATTTCACTTTCGACAAACTCCATTATTTAAATAGGAACACAAAGGGACATCAAGAGGCAATTAAGGTGCTCTACTATTTGGGGTGTCATTGAACAATAGTTATCAAGGCGCGCGCTTAGGCGCGCCTAAGTGTAGAAAAGCCTAAGGATCAAGGCTTGTGCCTTTTTGCAGTTTGAGGCTCTTTTTTGGCTAAATTCAAAATTTTGTTTATAAATAGTTAAATAAAAAAAATCAATTGTTCAATAAATTGTAAAACATGGTTTAAATTTTAAATCTTATTAATAAAATATGTAGGTAATTGAATGAATTATAAAATATGGTTTAAAAATTAATTTGTAGTTAGTAATATAGTAGATCAAACTCATATAAAAGGCACAAAAAAAGCCCAAGGCTCAAAAAAGCCCAAGGCTTAAAAAAGCCCAAGACTCAAAAAGTCCCAGGCTCTATGCTTGCGCCTTTTTGCGCTTTAGCGCCTTGATTACTATGCATTGAACGCTCTCATTATGTATATTCACACATACGAGGAGCGTTCAGTGACACCTAAAATAGTGCCGCACCCCTGTTGTCTCTGATTTCGACCACACAATTCGGTTTATGTAATATTATGGGGTGGAAGAGAGAGAAGCAAATATTATATAAATCTCATTGTAGGGTGGAAATCAGAGGCAACAAGGGTGCTAGAAAATAGGCCCAGCTTAAACTCCTCTCATCGGTTTACCAGTCCACCCGATTCTCCTAAAGTACATTAAAAAAAAGGGTGCTAGAAAATATTGAGCGCTCTTGTGTGTGTGCGCACGCGCATGCACACTCTAAAGATTGTTGCTGATGCCAAAATTAATTTTTGAAAGTGTACAATGATAAGGTTTACACTTTAACCGTAAGGTAACACACACATATAGTTGCACGGTTGTAACGGGTGAAAAATACACGTTAGTATGAGATCATGAAGATAGGCACGAGAATCAACTAATAATGATGACATGGTACCATGTACCTGGACATGTGTCTGATTGTGGTCTAATCCGTGCTTTACTTACTATTCCTGTGGTTGTCAATGAAATGCATGATGCAGCACATTGTCAAAGTATCTATGATAAAGTATATTTTAAATGGCACATAAATGATTCAAAGATTTTGATAAGGTGTGTGACACCTGGAAAAACAATTGCATCTTCCTTATCTGCTTCCAATATATATCGTTATAAAATAAATCAATATGAAGTAATATGAATCAATAATGCACTTATACACCGATATAGCATTGCTTAACGAGCTCCATTTTAGACATCCTTGTAATTAGTTGCTCCTAAACCATAGATCTTTTTGTAACCTATAGGGAAAAAAAGAAAGAAGGTTTGAAAGTTCTTATTTTATTTGCTTGGGATCATTTCACTGAGACATAACGGCTTTTTGATTTAGTTATGTAAATCTGCATATTGTTTCTCAATCTCAAATTGTTAGTCCTTGTACGTAAGATCAGATGTCAACACTAATCAAAATAGGAAAACAATCATGTACCCTTTCTAAACTCTGAACCAAGTCTGTGATTGTATAAAACAATCATGTACCCTTTCAATAGCATTGAGGTTAGGCATTGAAGTTCCCTTTTGGATTTTTTTCTTCTTCTAATTTATTAATTTTTTTATCAAAACTTATCGGCTATAATTATTTATCTAGCTAGCACACGATTATAGATCCGTGGCAATGCAGTAGATCAGTCCGTTATTCCACATATTCACCTCGTCATATTGTTTCAATCGCCATTCCATACTATACAAGATAAATAAATGGAGATCATATTTATGTACATGCTTGCATTGGGACCACAGTTAAATATTAGTTAAAATAAGTGCAATTTGATTATGTTATCATTCCTAACATTACCGTATTCACACATGCATATCTAGAGCCATCTTTCTGAAGCAGACATGCAAAAATACCCAAATGCGATACGATGGATGGATTACGTTCAGGTACTTTGTTAAATTTCTGCTTAATAGTTTTGCTTATATGCCAGCAATTTGATTACGGTGCCAATTTGCAGTTACTAACAAATTGTTTATAGTAAAAATATCCGAGTGCTATGCTCAGAAATACGTTGTGGGAATTTGTGAATAGTAATCCTTACTTTGATGACTTATGCCAGTTATGCCATCCCTCCATTTATCGTGAAACTTGCAACTCAAACAACATGGATATAGTTGGCCTTTTATACAAGCTTCATGTGTATATGTTATTGATTTGTCAAGGATATTAGAGAAGATATTAGAGGAACTCTGCTGCTTCACATGGAGTTGGAAGTTAACATTTCTGGCCTAAGCTACTACAACCTCGTGTTGTGCCACTCAGCCATAAAGACTGCAAATATATCCAACCAGAAGATATTTATTACATGGAAGATCATAATTTAATTACACAAAGGTTCACGGGATGAACACATGTTGCAGCTACATTGCTGAGCATGATTTTTACTGTTAAAAGCAAATCATAGAAGAAGAAAAAACTCCCTTTACCACATTACGCTTTGCCTATGATATTAGTGTATCAAGAACTGTCAACTATGTGGCAAAGTAGTTAATCTCAGTTACTAACTTAATATCACCAACATACTGATAATATATCATATAACCGTCTTTTAACTTTTTTTTTCCCCTTCTTCCTGAAAATGTCACCCAGAATATCAGTAGCAATATATTGGTGGATGTTTGCTGATACATTGCTCTGTATCAGTGTAAAATAAATACATAATATTTTTGATGAAAATTGGTCAGTATCTTAAATGATGAAAATATAAGAAAATGGCAAATTGAACCTTCTACATTCTTAAAGAAAAAGAAGGTTTTAATTGTTTGGGAAATGGCAATATATGGATGAATTCAAGTATGCTTTTCTTTCAATTTAGTTATAAAGGTAACTCCATTTTTCTAAATTATATATATGCTTGCTTTTTGAACTAAAACGGAGTATATGAAGTGTGAGTTCAGTTGTGTCAGGTCAGATGACGGAGAGGTCACCCTGGCTGTTCAAGTAGTACCCAAGAAGGAATCCTTTCGATATTTAGGATCTATGTTGCAGTGTGATGGGAAGATTGACAAGGATGTTAGTTTTAGAATTCAAGCAGGATTGGTGAAATAACGACTAGCATCTGACATTCTCTGTGATAGGAAGATTCCTCAGAAGCTTAAAGGAAAATTTTATAGAACAACAATTAGGTCTGTGATGTTATATGGTGCATAATGTTGGCGTACTAAAATGCAACACGTCCAGAAGATTAGTGTAGCAGAGATGCGTATGCTGCGTTGGAGTTGTGGGCATACCAGACGAGATCGGATTAGAAATGATGATATTTGGGAAAAACTTGGAGTTGCACCTGTTGAAGAGAAGTTAGTCCAACACCGCTTGAGATGGTTCAGACATCTCCAACGAAGACTGCACGATGCATCTGTGCGCGTTGGAATTATAGGCCGCGCCGAAGGCCCAAAGAGAGGTAGAGGTCGACCTAAAATGATATGGGAGGAGATAGTAAAAAGAGATTTGAGAAATTGGAGTATATCTGAAGAGCTGGTATCAGATAGGAGTGCATGGAAGTTAGCAATCCATATACTAGAATCGTAGTTTTTTTTTTCTTTTTTTCCACGGAAAATTTTAACTTATTTCTTTTTAACCTTTGCTTTTTCTTTTAGCTTTTTTTTTCTATTTATTTATTTATTTATCTTTTCTTTTTTTATCTTTTTGTCTTTTTTTTTGGGTTCCATGTCTAGCCAACCCCAACTTGTTTGGGATTCATGGCTTTGTTGTTGTTGTATATACACGCTTGCTTTTGTGTGGATTCGTTGACGTTAGAAACAACATATTGTAAGAATTACTTATCTGTTCATCTCTTTATTCATTAGTTGTAACTGGTAATTTACCTGTAAATTTTGTATTTTCTGTTTTTATGTGCCAAGAACTTGAAGTAGAAACTAAATAGGTTATATGTTTACCATATTGTAAGAATTACTTATCTGTTCATCGCTTTATTCATTAGTTGTAACTGGTAATTTACCTGTAAATTTTGTATTTTCTGTTTTTATGTGCCAAGGACTTGAAGTAGAAACTAAATAGGTTATATGTTTAACATATTGATTATGAACTAAAATCTAAAAGTAGAAATGAAACATAAATTGTCCCCTTATCTAATTATTTAAATGATGTTGAAACTGAAGAAACTGTGAATACAAACAATTTTGAAAAAAATATTAGAGGACTAAGTATATAAAGAAAACGATGATGGAGATGAAGTAAATAATTAAAATATAGATTATTTCTTGTCTTTTTTGTTTATGGACTAATTTTGTAACTAATAATCTAGTAAAGAATCTAAGAGTGATAGATTGCAACCTACAATATTATGGTGTTACAAAATTATTATTTAGTAGTAATTCTAAAATATAGATAAAAACATGTGGCAGACTAGTATATTTTTGATATTTTTGCATTGTTTGACAGCATTTATAATTTTTACTTAAAAAATCCGATAATTTCCCATATTATCAGGATATTTTTAAATGTCATATGTTGGCACTTAACCAATGTGATTGATACTGATAAAAGTACTTAGTTATATAGTGTAGAATTTTTGTAACGGTTATATGTATGTGGTTATGAAATGAGTGATGATTTATTTGTGATGTTTGACATTTGATTTGTCAATTTCATTCGTTTCTCTAATTGAAGAATCTGATACGTTGCTTCGTGGGTGGGTGAAATTTGGAGGCAATCATCTTCTTTGCTTGCCTAAGTACTGATTGACGGATTGTGAGGTTAAATGTTAAAACTGGACAAAATAGACATTGTTTGTTGATTGGAAAGCTGAAACAAATTTGTTAGATAAGAGACCAATCTACTATCTCGATATGTTGTACTTTATATTGAGTTTGCAACTTCCTATGGAGTGTATACCACCTCCATTTTACCAATGCCCTTTTCTGGTATTCTTTTAGTGAAAAATGCAGTTGTTCATGGCCATGATAATCAGGTTTATAATTGTTGTTGGTGTATATACAGAGTAAAGAGGATTTTGGTGGAGCACTGCCCGCAATTGTGGTCAACAAACCAGGGTTTGATTATTTTGTGAGTTATTCCTAGTTAGTTTGTATTTTAATTTCATGAGTTCTCTTAATTATATTTTGGCTGAAAACAGCTATAGCCTGTCAATAGTATAGACGTCACTAAATGGTATTTTTTTTCCATTCCTTCAATTTACAGCGCTCAATAAACGTGGATAAAACGAGTGCAAACGAGGCTTCAAAAAAAGTTGTTCTGGCTTCTAAGGATGTAGCTAAAACAAGTGATGCTGAAGCATCAAAGAAAGTTTCGGAGTCTTCCAAAGATGCAGAGAATGCAGATAAAAATGCAACGGCAGCAAAAGATTCTACTGGGGTAATATATTAATTAGAAAGGAAAAATATACAACACTTTGTTACTAATCATAATCAAGAAAACATCTTTGCCACTTAAAATTGCTGTTATGGGTCCCCAATTCAATTTCATTTACGACTGTGCCAGCTAATGCCATCTACAAAATCATCTCGTTTGTTATGGTAAATAAAGAACTTCTGTAATGGAATAATTTTGTCATGAAATGTTGGAATGAAAATTTTGTTTCCATCATGTAATCACAAATTTTGTAGGCTTCCTTCTTATAGGTATCGTTGCATATGTACAAATCAAATTTGAAAAATCATATTTTTTATTTGATATTTTAAATAAGGATGGCCCTTCATCATTCAAATGCGTGTTATGGAATCTAACTCGATGATAATCCATTTTTTCAAAAAAAAATGATTTTTCTAGCTGTAAAAAAATGATCCACTTTTTTAAGGATTGAAAAGGATGGTGAACATTTTTACCAAAATAAATGAAAATGAATTTCTGTTATCAGTGAAAGTTTTTTTTTTGAAAGGATGATCTCCGCTTTGCAGCTAAGAAAGATCTTTGCTTTACAGCAATGAAGATGATCACTTTGCAGCAAGGCAGCCGATCTTCTTTCACAAAAAGAAATAAGAAATTGATGTAAACATTTTTAAAAATTCTTTTGATTCGAATATTGTAATGGTCAACCTCGCAGTGCAGGACAAGTGTCTTAACCAGTTTGGACAAGGTGCTTGTCAATGCTTTGAATAGTGGAAGTTTGAAAATAAGAAATATGGAATTGATGTAAGCATTTCAACTTCAATACAAGAAATAACTGAAGATTGAAATGATTTTGATATTGGCTGTGTACGTGATTTAGTAATGAAAACATTTCATCGGTTCAACTTTATAATGAAGGGTTGTCGCATTTTGAACATTGAGTGAATTGAGAAAAATAAAGAAAAATTCAAAGTAGAAAGCGTAAATTCATGATAGTTGATTTTCACTATGCTGTCACACAGCAGGGTTGAGACTGAGAAATTAATTAGAGAGGATAAAATCGGTGAGAGAATTAAGGAGTTAGGGGCAGGATATAATTTTCATTTCATTAAATAATATTCATACCTTACACAATGGTCCTTGCATGGATCCTGTGTGGCTATGTTCTCCTTGTAGATATTAATATCAACATTGAGATTGTGGACACGTTGTACATAGGGGTTTTTAGGCACAAGGACAAACTTAGAGAAAAAAATAGTGAAAAGACAAGAAGTTTGGATTTTAGTATAAATGAGGAATTCGGGGGCTCACTATCATTTCTTCATTTACACTAAAAAGTGTCATTTAGACTTAAATCCAAACTTGTCCTTTTCACTAATTTTGTCCTTGTGCCTATTTACCTGTTGTACATATTGCTTTAATAACCTATATTGAAAGCCCCTGTTGATTGAATCTTGATCAGTTATTAACTCAACACTATTTTTAGACCTTTATCGCCGTTTGGATCGAGTTAAGTAAGCTACTTTTTTGCTCTTTGAAAGTCAAAACCAATTCTTTTGATTTTCAAGAAGCAAAAAAAAGCAGCTTATTTAAGTCGGTCCAAGCTTAACCTTTGTTTCAGAAATGGCTGATGCGATCTGCCTAGATCGCATCTCCCTTATCCGTTTTTTTTAATCGCCTTTTTTTTAAAAGTCTGTATGCCTATTTTCCATTTTGGAACCATATTTGTAACTATTTCGAGTCTCTTTGATGAGTTTAAGATATTAGTTTTTCTTCATGTTTACCAGCTTAATGAAAACCTTCATTACGCTTCACTTTCGCAACATGCATATTACATGTCATAAAAATTGGTTAGACCTTTTGGACTGCATCCAGGCGTGTGGTTTGTTGGGTTCTAGACCTCTAGACATAGATTGCTTTTTCTCTTCCCTCCTTTAAATGTATATTAGCGGAATAAGCATTCTGGCTACTTCCACATTTAAGTTATCAACAATGATTCACTTTTCTATTATAAACATGCAGAAAAAGGACTCAAAGAAAGCCACAAAAGAAAGGAAGACAAATCAGCCAGATAAGGATTCCTCTGAAAAAGAAGTGGAAATTAGTGTCGCCATTCTTAATATACAAGTTGGTCTTATTAGGAAAGCATGGAAACATCCTTCCGCTGACAGGTAATGATGTTTACATATAATTGGAACTAGGTTACGTGTATCCTGAGCACGTCTGTTCAGACTATCTGAATCAGTTGGCCCTTTGAATTAACAATAGTATACTTGAATATTTGCTAATTGGCCATGTCATTAATCATCTGTGCCATTAGGCCATATATATTTTAGGTTTATGTCTTTTTTTAACTGGTCATCCTTAGATAGCACTGCTAAAATCATATGTTGGAACTGATTTTATATCAAACAATGAGTCTAATGAATAATGATACCACAGCGGGCAAATCGTATCCAGTTTATTCTAAATACCTACAGTTGCGGTTGCATTAAACATTCAGTTCCACTGGAAATGTAGTTATGCTCTTACATGATAGTACAAACCAATCATTTGTTTAATAATTCTTACAGCTTACTAGTTGAGGAGATTGATTTGGGTGATGGTAATGTGCGTCAAGTTGTTAGTGGACTTGCAAAGTACTGCGACCCAGATAATCTAACTGTAAGATACTTCTAAATGCAACATATTAACTTATTACTGCAATAATTCAACTTTAATTGTCTTAGTGCCTTGATATTGTAGAATCGTCGAGTGGCTCTAATTACAAATGTAAAACCTGGGAAGCTTCGAGATGTAACGTCTGCTGGTTTGGTAAGCTGAATCCTTCTTCATGTTAGCTTAAAGTGGAACTCAATACATCAACATCTGCTGCCTTGTCAGTTGGTCCTTTTTTTTTTTTTTTTTTTTTTTTTTTTTTTGGGGGGGGGGGAAATACATGATGCATATCATGAATCATTCAGAATTCTACATTGACTTAAAATCTGTTACTTGTGAATGCTATATATCAACATCTGTATTCTGAATCAATCAATATGCATTGTGTCATAAATTTGTAGGTCTTGTGTGCATCTAATCAAGATCACACAGTTGTGGAGCCACTGATACCTCCTGAAGGAGCAATCGTTGGAGAGCGGATCACCTTCTCAGGGTAACTACATGCTCTCAGTATATGATTTATTCCATTACAGGAACACTGAAATGACCTCTGGTTTATTACTTTAATCAGCACAACGTTACTTACTGGCATTTGTTTACTATAGGTATGATGGAAAACCAGAGGAGGTCTTAAACCCAAAGAAAAAACAGCTGGAGAAAATCACACCAGTATGAAATCCAAATCCTTATTTTCTCAAGGGCAGCAATTGCATTCATAAAGCGGAAGCGATTACCAATTTATTTATTTGTTTTTATTTTTTCCTTACCACACTCCAAATGTTGGAGCTCGAACGTGGTGAGGCAAAAAACTGGGAATCACACCGAATTTTTTCTGAGTTTAGGTCTTCTAAACTACAAAAAACAAAACGAAATTTGTTTTTTTTATTTTATATGTTAATTTCATTTATCAAAATTGCTTGTTTCCTTGCAATACTTATGGCATGCACATTTTTGTTAAAATGAAAGAACAACACAAAACGTGTACTAAAATGAAAGCACAACACCAAACGACAAATCAACGGGGTTGTAGCATTTAAAATGATTTTTAGAAAGTTGTTTATCAATTGATGATTCTGTTTAAAGCGTTAAGCACACTCAGGACTCTGCTGTTTTTTAAGACCCGTTTAGCGTCTAAATGGTTTTTTGAAACCCATTTAGTGCCTAACAGTTTTTTGTAAGGCTATTTCACAATAAACATTTTTTTAGAGAACTTTTTAGTAAACTAAATTTGGGGGAAAAGAAAAAAGAAGTGACCGGTTTTGTTTGAAAAATCCACACACCTGCTGTTGAGGCGTTTGTATTCTTCCAATCTTTTCTTCTTCCTAACACTGAAAATTGCTCGAAATGCTCTTAATCAATTGTGGCTTTTAAAATCATATACTGATACATTTTTTTTACAGCATTTATACACGGATGACAATGGTGTCGCAACATACAAAGGTGTGCCATTCATGACGTCAGCTGGTCCGTGTACGTCTTCCATCTCAAAAGCAAGCATCAAATAGAACCGTTTATGAGTTTTTGTTGTTATTTTGATGCTTAGATCAAGTAACTTGGATGAACTTGATATTGAAAATTTTACAAAATAGAGCATATCATAATTTTCGATGCATTTATTATTGTTATGCATAGACCAAATTTGTTTTCGAGTGGTGAAAAATCGATTACTCAGTGTGGTTGACAGAGGTTTAGAAATATGATCATTTCATTCTTTATGCAAGATTCGAAATCGATCTGTGTTTTATATGGTTTGTTGTTGGTTCAATACCATTTTATATCATATAAAAGATGCACTGGGTGACGTTATCAGAGAACGTTGGTATGGACTCAATTGGAGTTCGCTCTACTGATATGGATATGGGTTTGACTTTGATTATCTGAACGTGGACTCAAGTACGTCGTGGTTGAATGGAACCCATTTAATGTATGGTACATAAAACTGTGATAATAACGGCTATTGCTACCATTATGATAAAAAATGTTATTGTGTTGTTTTATTGGTTATCCAAAATTATTTAACGTTATGGTATTGTTATGGAAGATTGATATTGACAAATTGGTAATCTTTATGATAACATTGAATTATCAGTTTGCTTGAAAATGAAAATGATATATATTTTTGTAATGTATCACCATACATTTCATCTTGTTATGTAGTAAACAGGCCTGGCCTAAAGGCAAGATAGACGAGACATTCGTCTAGGGCAAGGGCAACACAGCTGGAAGTTGGGGAGAAGGGGCAATCATGAAAGTGAACTGGTTTATAGTTACATAACTAGGGCAGTAGCTGGAGCAACTTGTTTGTGTTGCATTGAGTGTCTGGGTGGCTTGCTCTTGCTTGATCAGTTGATTGGTGTAGGTTCTCAAGGCTTGCCTTTGTCATATTCCATTTGCCTAATTTTTCACAATACTTTTCCTCCACGACTTGCCTAGGGCGACATAATAGAACGGGCCGACACTAGTAAACGACATCAACAAAATAAGATAACGTTTCCCTAAAAGTGAAATAAAGTAGCAAATAACATCGTGTGAATTATGCCATACCATCGGCTTTCTCAACCTATCATGTCATATCATCGATGCTTGGATATTTTGACATGTTTGGAATTTCAGCATCCAGTTTGATCACATGTTTTCTATTACTCTATTACAGTGTGAAAAGGATGAAATAAGAGATCAACGAAGATGGAGAACCAAAAGATAGATGTGGGTTAGCAAATCAATCATGTTGGTGTTAAGAAAATTGTAACAACCAACATTTTACGTATCGGAGGATCGTAAAATATTTTTATTTTATTTTCGGAGGGTTGGATCATTCTCATATTTTGATATGTTGCTTATGGGGATGTGAGACATGTCCATAATTTTTACCCATTTTGTTTGTGATCATTTTTCCTCTGTCAGTTTTGTACATGGCATAACTTTTGACTGAGATCGAATCAGTTGTTGAAACCTATGCCATTGGAAAGGAAATGATGGTTCCTTTTCCGTTGAGTGGTCACATTAAAGATTTGGCTCAGCGGTTTGGGAGGAACTGTTGTTTTAAAGTTTTGCAGTTGGTTGTCCAGGTTTTGAGAGTCATAATGGGCTGATTTGGAGAGACCCATTAGTGGGCTGGTGGAAGACTATAAATAGGGGTAAGAGGCATGGGAAAGAGTTTACTTCCTCCATTCCTTCATTTGGAAGAGCTAGAGTTCCTCCATTCCTCCATTCTCTTTACCTTTCCACCATTAAAGCTTAGAGAATCCAAGATCTACACCATTTGAAGCTAGATCTACATCATCTTAAGTGAGAGTTCATCAAATTGAAGGATGTGGATCAAGTTCTTCGCTGTCCGGAATCTAATTTCACCGTTTTTTGCTTTGTTTTGGAGAATTGGTGAGTGATATGCATCTCTCACACGGATTCAATCAAGTATATGATTGTTTGATCTTGTTTTTCATCAAATTCAAGTCGTTTTCCTTAAATCTACACGTAAGTTTATTTTCATATGAATCACCATAGGATCTAATTTAACAACTTAAAACCGATAATTTCTATGTTATTTCATATGTTTACGCAAGTTAGATCCATCGTTTTGTTCATATGTTCATTTATAATGATTTTGGTGGAATAGCATAATTTTGGTGAGAGTTGTCATATTCATATTGTTAATGATTTCATAACATGCTTATGGTTGTGTTGGATGAATTAGATGAGTATATTTCGTCAATCATGTCGATTGGTGGAGTTTTGGTCGAAACTAGACTTGAATTGGGGCTGTACAGGCCACGGGTCGAGCGTGTAGTACAAAAAGTAGTACAGTGTAGTACATGTGGCTGGTCGGTCGTGCGTGCGAGTGGGTGGTCGTGCGTGTGAGTGGGGTGGTTGAGCAGAGTGATCGGCCGCACCATTTTGGGGTCGCACACATTGGGTTGATCGAGACAAGGAGCAAGTGGACCGAGTCGGTCGTGCATGGTCTGGTCGAGCATGGTATGATCGAGTAGGGTTCTGGTCAAGCAACTTGGGATCGGGTCGGTCGGTCTGGGGAAAGAAGCGCCGGGTCGGTCGAGTAGAAGGGGTCGAGCAAACTTGGGTCGAGCAGTAGGGTAGGTCGGTCTCTGTTGTGATGTTGTGGGGTCGGTCACCAGGGGGTCGGTCGCATACGGTCATTTTCTGAAAAATTATATTTTTTGGTACGACCCAGATTTGAACAAAAGAGGTTGGAAAAAAATTTCGGGGGCAAACCCCGAACCCTACCCACAGCGTAGTGATGTTGTGACTTCGAAGTAGATTCACGTGAGAATATTCAAAGTGTTGTATGTGTTCGTTGATCGGTGCAGAATAACAAATGAGGTGGCAACTCAAAGGTCGCGAGTTGGTCGATAATTGTTGCTTGAGCTATGAACGGTCGTCGGGTTAGGTGACTAGAGATACGAAGGCCGAGAGATTATCGTTGTCGTAAGTTCTAGCAAGCTCAAAGAAGGGGTACATTGGGGGAACCCAAAAGTCTGGAAGGTTGCTGGTCGAGTACCCTGGGTATCGTTGAAAGACCTAGTTGTCAAGGTTGGACAAACATACGTATCGTTGAAAGGCGTATGGCGTTTATGCTAGAACTGAGGTTATCATTAACCCTTGGCATATGACAAGGTTGACTGTCATATGATTAACGGTAGTTTCGAAGCAGGATTGGCGGTGATAGCCAGAGTCTGTCATGGTTGATTGGTTACTTTGTTTGTACCATCTCACGTAGATTGTCCAACGTCGAAGGAGATGTTTCTTTGGTGCTTGTCTGATATTGGTTTAGGCCTCTGGGGCTTGTGCTTGAGAGATGTTGAATTCGATTAGGATGGTTTACATGAGATACATATAATCTGGATGCCATGAGTGCTGGTGGTGTTTGCTTCAAATTTCCATGAATGAATGGTTGTTCTGGTTTCCATGAATGAATGGTTAAAGCGTTTGATGTAAAGACTATCACTGTCCGATGTGGGGAAGACGGGGTTTAGTTCTTCTCTAGTGTTGTGGGTAGATTAGTATGTTTATCTATCCATTCTCATATACTTTATTATTGATGTTTGTTAGCTGTTTTATCGCTCACTAAGACTGTTGTCTGACTCAAGGCTTTATGTTTCCCTCTTATTACCTTGGGTTGTTCATCCGGTTGTGGATGGGAAGACTAGGTGGCAGGTGAGATGTGAAGCTTAGTGAGGACGATGTTGCAATTTGGAGGCAAGCAGGAGGCTGGCGAATTATCTTACTTACTATATATTTCCGCTATTTGAGTTGTTCTCTGATTGTTGTAGTGAGGCTTCATGTACAGACTTTGGTGTTCCTATGATGTATGGATAACCTTTTAGAATGTTGTGAAAATTTTCAAAAGTTTGTTATATGATGCTCCACTATTTCTACCTGTTGTATATGTTCTATTATATTTTACCCATGCCCTGTGAGTTTTACGACAGGTTCCGATGTTGTTGTTTACCTATGATGATCGTCCACAGCTGCCTGACACACCTTACCCATGCGCTGTGAGTTTTACGACAGGTTTCGATGTTGTTGTTTACCTATGATGATCGTCCACAGCTGCCTGGCACACCTTTCAGCGCATTATTCCTCTTGTTTAGTGCAGGAGTTGTGGGTGGTCTTCACAAAAATATTATGGAAGTTTACCGTTAAGATTGTTAATTTACTATCATCTATTAATTGCATCAATATCTCAGTTTAGTTCAAAACTAATAATCGATTGAGGAATAATGACATTATAAATGAATTTTTTTATTTTTTAGGTGACGACCTTATATACAAATATGGTTGTATTATTTTGTTTGTTTGAAGACTTTATCTTCAAATACCAGTGGTCCTTTACTCAAGCATGACATTCATTTTTAAGTCTCTTGAGTTGAAACTTAAAACCTTCAAAACCTTAGTTTAGAATCCTTTACCACTTGCTACTTGAATAAGATAAATTTTCTTTTAGGAGTAAAAGTTGTGTTTTATTCAAGTACAAATTTCGTTTTGTTGGAAGGCATTATGTACTTTCATTTATAAATTGGTTTCATCACACTAACATTTGCGTGTAGCTTTTGTTTATGAACCATTTTAAAAGGAACATGACTTGAAAAGATTATTTTAGTACGGCTGTTTTGATTGGTGTTTGAATATTTTTATCATAATACCCACTTGGTCTATTTTGGGCAATGAGTTTGAAATATCTAATGGGTTCGTGTTGAGCTCGAGTTATGACCGCAATGGCCACACTTGAGTTAATAATTTTGGTTAACCATAAGGAACTTAATCTATCCATAGCTTTGGTGCAAATTCCAACCTATGTTCAATTATTTTAGTATTATTTAGTGATAAACATACCTTATAACAATGTAAAGATGATCTAATGAGGCGTATAATGGCCAAGCAGTTAATACTTAATGGTACTTGTTTATTTGAGTGCTTGGATAAACCAGCTTTCAACAAGTGGATCATCCATAACATCTTGAAGAAATTAGATAGATCTCACAATACACACTACATGTAAGAGTATCTCTAATGGTGTATTACATATCACAATTTTTTGTAATATACGCATCCAAAAGCTTTTTCAACAGGGTGTACAAGGTTGAGTCGGTTGCGTCTGGCTCGTTTTTTGTTACAGAAGCATAATCATATTGAACGTCTGTTCAATAGACACCCGATTTGCAGGTGCTCGTTCAACGAGGTATCAGTTGAACAAGCACATGGTAACGGGATGATAGATGCCCGTTTATTTCCTCCTTCAACGGCTACAAAATAGCTGTATTCCTTCCTCCCCTCTGCAATACCAACCACCATCACCCTTCTTCTCACACACGACACTTTACAACATTTCCAACATTTCCTTACTTCTATCGTCTTAAAATGATTTCAATTTTGATGTTGATGCCTATGGGTGCACTTTTGAAGATTTTGATTTAGACGACAATATGATTAGAATGGTGGCGCATTAACTGCAGTAGTTGAAATTCAGTGAAAAACTATGATTTATGTTACAAATGCTATGCACCCTCTAATGATCCGATTTGAGGTTACACCAAAGCGGTGAGAGTTTTTGGGGAAGAATTACAAATTGCTATAATAGTAAGAACATTGATCACAAAAAGATCGTTTTCATAGATCTAAGATCATTTTGAAAAAATTAATTGTCAGAGGTAAACATTTGATTCTTGTATGTTCTATTGTAAATTTTCAAAGTATTTTGGGGTTTGGGTTTGTTTTTGAACAGGGAAACAAGAATGGAAGAAGTGAGGGTATGCGGATTTGTCCCACACGGTAGAAGAATGAGAGGTATGTCATTATATCAATAGCCTTATCACAAGTGTGTTAGGGCCTTGGGGCACCCAAACTACTTTGTTGTGATGAGGGAGACTATGCATCTCTATAGCATACATGCGCGCGTCGCCGCCGCCGTCCGATCGAACCGGGTTGGGTGCGGGTTGCGGGTCTCGTGTCCGATAAGCAATATTTTTAGATAGTTTTTATAAAACTGAAACGGTCCGAATTTGGGCCTGTTACAAACCCGAATTAAATTCAAATCTGGGCGGGAACGTCTCTTGCAACACTTCAAAACATTGCAAATGAAAGGAGCGTAATAGTTTGAATTCGTAACGCTTTTGAACAAAGAGATGCGATGCTTTGAACTATAACGAATATGATTGTTCAAACAGTCGCACCAGTTCATGAAGAGACGCGCCCATCTATAGGCTATATATAGCAATGCCCAAAAGCGTTTCAAATTACTTCTGAAATCATCTTCTTCTTCCTCCTCTTTCTGATCTATGACGCCATTAAAGCATTTCAAGTGCTGCAGTTTTGTAAAGCCTCCAAGGTGTTACAAATTCTAGAAACGTTGCAGATTAGATCTTCTTCTTCTCCTCTTCTTATCTATTTGATTCTTGTATCACCATAAATTATAAAGTAGAGTGTTCTTGATCGGATCAAAGTCGTACAAACTTTGAATTTGATTTAGCTGTTCCAAGGCTTTATTGAATCCTGAAAGTCAATAGTTCGATAACACGTTTGTACTTGGTGGGTTGAATTATTGTCTGAAAGAATCTATTGAATAGATCCTTAAAGTCTAAAGTATGACAATCATCTTCATCCAATAGCCTCAAACCACAAAATCCCCAACATGTTCAACCTAAATTAAATGGATTCTAGTGGATTATGAAAATGAAACTCATTTGGTTAGATTCAAAAATTTCCATATGTCTATTCTTTTTACAACTCTATAATTATTTAATTGTTTTTCTTGCAAAACGGATGACAACAAATAAATTGTTAAAAATATCAATATACCAGAAAATAAACTTGTGCCACATTTTGTTCATTTATGTATATTTACGATCTACTAGTTAAGAACGTAAAATGGAAATTCTCTCTTTAAAAAGCTATTCAGAACGCAATCAAACAGTGCTCGAGGTAAAGCAACAAGAGTTGAGAAAAGCTGAAGCCTTGGAGAATCGCTAGAAGTAAGGGTACGTGGTCGGAAGATGATATGCCTCCTACTGAAGATACTTTTGCTAGGCCTATGGGAGCCAAAGTAGGAAAGAAGAAGAAAGGTGTTGGGGGTGGATCAAGCATAAATAAAAAACTCATGCTTTAATCCGAAAATAATTATAATTGTGCAGTAGAGTTTTGAATTGTTCAACACTAAGAAGGTATGTCAAAATTGGATCATGTTCTTACTGGAAAACAATTAAAGGAAGTGAGATGTAGTTATGTTTGCTCCGGCATAAGTCTTTGGATCATTCTTCTATTCCCAATGCATGCAACCTATACTGCCCAACATTCATAGTGATCCTCTATTTCCATGCACCTTAATTCATATTATTACATCAGCTTCAATTGGTCTGCTTAAGTAGTGAACACCGTAAATGTCGATCATGCTTGGTAGAAATGGTCCAACGATTCTAGTATTGTGCTTTCTCTCAGATGCAAATTCTCATCGAGAGCGTCACATATGCAAACATTCTCAATGCAACAATTATTTTTGGGTACAAGTCAACCTCTGAATATGAGCTACATTAGGTTTGTGGACAAATTATTTATCATTTTGTTGAATTGATAGTAGATTTTTAGAAACAAAGGTCAACGCATGTGAAATCTTCTTTTGAAATAACCATTCATATAAGTAGTATTTGCATTAAAATAGTGTTCCACTGTAGGAATCTCTTCTATTTTTGTGGCGATAGCTAATAAATGATCCACCATGTTGTCAACTGAATTGACCAGCAATATAAACTGGGCTAGCCTGAATAGATCAATACATATTATCTCATGAAAGTAGATCATAGGGGATATACCAAACAATTGCAATCAACAACGCTCCCTTAAATGTCATATGAAAAGACATGTAGGAACCTGAAAGACAACCTTACGTCTTGAAATCATGAACTAGAAATTGTAAAAAGGAGGAAATAATCCTCAATAGGCTTCATAAACCTACCATAGATGAGCGATGTAGTTTCTGCGCTGCCTTATATTCATTTGTTGTCCAACCTCTATCAACTCATTATGCATCTCGTTGCAACACATCATACATACATAACAGTCTCACAATAACATAGTTTGGGAAACTATGTAAGCTGTGGTATACTCTCTTCAGCGATGAATCATGGGTACATGTTGGTTGTATACTTATAGTACCAAAAAGAGAGGATGCATCAAAACCATACATATGTTGAGATTGTTGTAGTGCATATATATCCAACGCTAAATAAATATAACCGAGGATGACAATATAAAGTCATATAGAGGTCCATCTACATCTACCAGTCCACCCAAATATCCAAGTCTAATCATGCCTTTATTGTTCAAGAAAAATGTAGAACTGAAAAGATATAATAAAAAACACGGATAACATGAGTGTGTATCTCCTCATCCTCCTTAGTCTATTATATAATCTATAGACATATCAGTGTAACGACACCTCCTCAAGCCTTGTCATCAGTCAAAGCAAGTAAATAAGTAGAGTATGACTCACATTCTTCAAAAGAATTATCAAATTGTATCGGCATGCAGCCTGGTCGACCAACCTCTATAGCAGTAGGCATATATAAATCAAGATGAGTTAGTCCTTACTCAAAATAATGGAAATGAAATGCATAAGTGGTAACCCACTATCTCTCACTAAGGGTGTTTGATGTGCAACGCTCGACGTATGAATATGTTAGTAGTGATAGAAAATCATCGAAAGTTGATGCATGTAGTCTATCCCTAATCGGTTTTGGTAGTGTGACGAAATACTTGGTAATTCACCTATGTCAAATACCATGCATAGCTATGTGACGAACCTTGATAACTAATTATTTAATGGTAATAATAAACTAAGAAACCAATAATAGTCATTGTATATAACAGACATGTTAATCTAATGATTACTTATTAAAATTATACATGTGATGTCATTAGCACTACAACAAGTTGATGTGCTACAGTCGAGAGAAGCTCGTGTAATACTCGTAGACCATGTATGCAGGATCCTAGATAATACGAGTTGCACCAACATTGACATCAATCGTGTAACATATGGTGTGCTTAACAACTTTAGTGAGTCATGGCGGCATTTTGAGGAGTTGGTAAATACATAAAAATGTACATCAAAAGTGAGAGTAGACGTAAAAGTGAATAAATAATGTGTTTTTACGCTTCATATAAATGCTATTCTTATGCTGTTCTTTAATAGATGCATGATGCCTAGGCGTCTGTTGAACAACCATTAAACCGAAAACCTATAGGGAGAAAAATAAAATTACATAATATGAGTGCTCATTTTATAATATGTGAACTCTCCATGGTTAAAGATGCTCTAACAATCCGTAGATTTGATACATTAGTTGTTAATTCTAAAATAATAAAATTAATGGAAAAAGTGAAATTTATGTAAAGTTGCATTTTTTGGGTTTTTTGTTTAGAAATATCAAAAGCTACATTTTGATATATAACATAATATATTATCGTTTGGAGGCATAAATGGGTTTTCAAGCCTTTGTGACTGCTCTATCCAAACAAATCCTTTTACCCCTATAAACAAATTGTTGTGGCAAAAGCTTGGTAGGCATCATCTAATTCCTATTTATTTTCTTTTAGACAGTACCATGGACAATCAGGGTTTGGTCGTGTGTTGGCACCAAGAAGTGGGACGTTGCAATGTGGCCGGATCGAGGTATATATGTAACATCCCACCCAGAGTGGGCCTAAATTCCGACCCAGAAAACACCCACCGGAACATAGACCCACTATAACCGGATCATTGGTCATAGAAGGAATTACATTTACACAGAAATAACATAGCACACTAAACGAAATGGAAACCTCACACAGCGGAAGGGATAAAATATATAATTAGAAATAGATGTACTTTTATTATAAAAATACAATAAATGTAACTTACAACATTATTTCAGTTGTCATAACTGGTATATTATAATAAATGTTCCAATGATAAAACAATAACAGCACAACAATGCCATAAATAATAATAATAGATGGTCCATCAGCGTTAGGCTCCAAAGACTTCATCTCTCATCGTGAGATCCCACCTATTATCCATTAATTATGTTAAGAGGGGGGAGATTAGAACATAAATTCCTAGTCAATAAAAACCACATAATTTAAAGAAATAACCATTTTCTATATTTGGCAGTAGTAAATGCTTCACAATATGCCTACGCAATCATACACACATACTAATTAATGAGATGGACATTCATACAGCCACTTAATACCTTCATTAACACTTTAGGGTGGATCCTTGATCATTTAAGACCCTACGTCACTTAAGACCCTACGAGGTGGGTATTTTTGGTCACTTAAGGTTGTTTTACTATATTTAATCAAGGGTGGATTTCTATGATCACTTAAGATCCTAAGGCGGACCCTAGCCACTTAAGACCCCGTCCTATATCCGTCAACGCTATATATAAGTATATATATATATATATATAGACACTCTCATTTGTAATACCGGAAATAGTGACTCGCCACTTAAAACCAGTTTAGGGTAGACCCAGTTGGTCATTTAAGACCTCTCCAGTGGACTCCCATTTTATTACTTAACTGATATTACAGGTGAACTCTTATGCCACTTAAGACTTCTCATAGACAGATGGTTAATTATGACTATATGCAGTGTAGGATACCAATACTTGTCCCTAAGTTAGCCCTCACCCAACTCCTAGAGGAAGTGGACAACTTCCGGAGAACTATCCCACTTATTTGTTATCGTTATATCTAGTCCATTTTAGAGAAAGAGGACCCAAAGAGCACTTACCACCTAATAAGGGATGGTCTGTAACACCCCACCTCCGCTAGGGTCACTCACAAAGGGAATGCACTAGGTTTGGAGGAGTATTATTGTTAAACATGCACAGAAATATTACAAGACAGAACATATATAAAACAACGGAAGTAAAACCAACTTTCATATCATTAATAAATAAGGTCTAAAGCCTTTTACATCAGAATACATCAAAAACCTGTCTTTCAATAATAAAGAAGCATAAAAACCTTTTCATAAATTATTCCCCATAATAAAGCGGTGAAGCAGCCATAGCCAAGAGAAGACCAAGCTATACATCAAGCTATACATGATGACCTTCAACAGAAGAAGTCCGAATTAAACAACATCATTTCCTCCCTGAAACCTGGGGGGGGGGGAACGGAAGACAAAGAGGCGAAAGAAAACGGGGTCAGTCATAAAGACTGGTAAGTCCTATCTACTTCCAGTATAAAAACAGGTAAAGGTAACATGACATGCATAAACTGAAAGTAAATATAAGGATGACTACAAGATAGATAAACTAAACCAGGGTAACAGACTGAACTACTGTAGCATGGTAAACTAAGATATCATGGTAAACTACGGTGTCATGATAAATCAAGGTATCACATCGTCAGGTTTCTATCAAGTATACTATCCCAAGGTATCTACCCCGTCTAACATCCCACGGTATCTATTATGTATATTCTTCCTGGTTCTAACATGTATATTTGCTCTGCACCTCTCGTACTAGTATCCCTACCCGCGTCATGTGTTAACCATGAATGTCCCTTGCCCATGTCATGAAATGGTCCATGTCAACCTAATATATAGCATATGTAGGTTTTCCCAACTCGTATGTTTCTCTCCATGTGTAAGTTCAGTCCTTTGCCATAGGCCATGTAACAACCCGTATTTTCAACAACCTGTAATAATGAAAATCGAGGCAGAATTTAATTATAAAATGTGAATCAAGGGAAACGGGCTATGCCATTACGTTCGTCTCGGAAAAATACGCGAAATAGAGTCCGAGTTTTCGAAAATCGGAGTCCGTGTGACCCAGTTAAGGCCCATTGAAGTTTGCAGAAAATTCCTAAGTAAAAACAGATTTAAATTTTAAATTAAGAAACTAGGGTTAGGGCAAACTGGGCAGGCGGGAATAATTCCCGCCCAGGACCCCATGTCGACAGGCCTGTCGACAGGGGTCTTAGCATGTCGACTGCCCTGTCGACAGCCCTGTCGACAGGGGGTGCCCGGGCTGTTTAGCCTGGTGCACCATTTCTGATTAGGGCTTGGTCTTGTGGCTTGTTTCTAGAGAGTTCCGAGATCTGATGGACCTAATTGAATCTAGGGTTAATCCTATGGTCCAAATCACTAACCTAATCTATAAATAAGACCCTAACCTACCTAAATCATTCATTATTCATCCTAGCAACTAAACTATGGCAAAATCAAAACTCTCATGGCCTCCACCTTCTTCATACAATTCCTAAATTAATTCCTAAGTGATTTTCCATGCATACAAGTATATTTAGGCTTGTATGATCCTCCTTAGCTTGCATTAAAGGCTTGTTTCTCTATTGGCATCATAAAGGAGGAGTCTTGATCAAGTTTGCTTGCATTTGGGGGTTTTAATTAGTTGCATAAGGGGTTTCTTACATTTGCTATACTCATTTGAGTCCGCATAAGCATTGTAAGCCCTCTTACCTTCATTTTAAAAACTCTAAAGTTAATATGTGATGCAAGTTGGGATTTATGTATGTTTATTGAGTTATGCATGTTTATGCAAGTTTGCTAAGCCATGATTTGCAAGTTTATTGAGTTATGCATGTTTATGCAAGTTTGCTAAGCCATGATTTGCAAGTTTCTTGATTTATGCATGTTTAATAAGTTATGCATGTTTATGCAAGTTCACTATGCTATGATTTGCAAGTTTAACAAGTTATGCATGTTTATGCAAGTTCACTATGCCATGATTTGCAAGTTTCACAAGTTATGCATGTTTATGCAAGTTCACTATGCTATGATTTGCAAGTTTCACAAGTTATGCATGTTTATGCAAGTTCACTATGCTATGATTTGCAAGTTTCACAAGTTATGCATGTTTATGCAAGTTCACTATGCTATGATTTGCAAGTTTAACAAGTTATGCATGTTTATGCAAGTTTGTTATGCAAGTATGATATGCGAGTTGCCATAAGTGATGCAAGTTTTATTATGCAAGTTTGATATGCAAAGTTGTCATATGGTATGCAAGTATGCTTATGCAAGTTTGGGATGGTCATGTGGTTCATGTTAACATGTTATGCATGCTTTTGGGCCTAAAAATGTAATATGCAAGTGTATGAACACATGAATCTTTCATATGCCACCATGTTGAACTTGTGGCTCTAACACTTTTATGTCATGATTATGCCAAGTTCCCTCTTTCTATCCTTTATGCGCTATTGCGATATGTGAGCGATGGGATTGCGTTTGGGGTTGGGTAAACTTAAAGGACATAAAAACATGAACTTGGGAATTTACCTATTAAGTTAGGTCTACCCCTTGGGAATTTACCTATTAAGTTAGGTCTACCCAAGTATTTGTTGAACTTGTAATGTGTTTTGGAAACATGGTGGACATGACACTTAGAAAACATAAGTGTGGCCAACTCGAGGTTGGGTTGAGTTTGTAGCGTAATTCTACCCGGAACCGACCGGCTTAACTAGTGGCTACAAACAATAGGACCCAATGTGAGAAGTTGGTCATGTGGTGCCAAGACCCGAGGTTAGACCAAGTTGTGGTGTAAAGCTACCCGGACCCGCCCGGCCTAACTAGTAACCACAACAAGGTCTAATGTGAGAGGTTAAGGTGCATTAAGTTAATTAATGCCTCATGATTAGGGTTAACTCAGGGTCCACTAATACTTAACCAATTTGGGGATTTGAGGGATTGAAATGGGGTTAAGTTGGGAACTGTCGGTTACGCTTAACCAATTAATCCATGATTAGTGAAGGGTTAAATCACACTTAACCCTCTTAGAAAACCCTAGCAACGTGGTCTGTTCTAACAGTAATCCCAGTTTGGTATCATTCACAACCCTAGAAGCTAGGCTAGGGCGGGGCACGATTACTGGACGGATGTAAGCGACCAAAAGGCGATGGCTGAGTGGTACAGCGGTGCGGGTCCAGGCGGGCTACGGACGTGCACGTAGTCCGGTGTTGGACAAACTCGAGGCACGGGTACCAGTAGATTAGGGCTGTGCATTATTGCTTAAGTGTCTGGGGTTGACACCCGAGGGCTTGATACACCCAAAGGTGGACCCAGCACAGTCTAACTATAACCATATGTGGGCCATATGGACACCAACACTTGACGTGTTAGGTTTATAGGGAGCCGATCGACTAGACCGTTGGGCTGGACCTTATATTAAGGTCACTACATGTTATTGGGTTAAAAGCTTGGGCCAAGGATCAATACCTGTTATGTTGGTTTGCTAGTACACCGTGGTGCAAAACTTAACCTTGTTTTATGCGATGACACCTCTATCTATCTTGTAGTTAATTTACCATGCCAGTATATTGTTATCTATGATCATTTCAGTTCCCATCATGATGTTAACTTTATTAGTTTATAGACTGATCGTAGCAGGGCTTACTCAGTCTTTTTGACTGACCCGTTTTGTTTCGCCTCTTTTCTTCCGTTCCCCCCCCAGGTTCTCAGGGAGGGAATACAGGAGCCTAGCTTGGATCTTAGCTGCTTTCTTGGATAGCTCATGTATGCTTTGGACTTGAGCTCGCTATGGTTTCTTCCACTTTGGGGATAGCTACTTTTATGTTTTCCTTTTCCGTTTCGGATGATGTTATTGTATGTACTAGACTTGTTTATTTGGGAAATTGACATTTTAATGTACCAGACGTGTGTTTTTGAAATGGTTTAAAAATCTTCCGCTGTTTTATCTACTTACTCTGTTTATTTACATATATATATGTCATGTCCTTCCTTGCTATATCATTATGCATGTTTACCTTGTTCGAATTAAAAAACGCCCCGCCAAAGTCAGAGTTGCTTGCAATAGCCACCCTGGCGGAGGTGGGGTGTTACATTTGGTATCAGAGCATATGGTTTACGAGAAGGGATAAAAAGGTTTTTAAAACTTTTGAAAAGAAAAACTATTTTCAAAACCAAGTATTAAGTATTTTTCCAAAGAAAAGTCTAGTTATTTTTAAAAAGGCTATTCCCCAAAAACCATTAGAACTATCCTTTGACTCCTCGTTTGAACTCTTTTCTTTTCGTTTCCAGCATGTCTGATAATATTATCTTGCCCGAAGGAGTAACGATACCCGATTGGTTTCGTCGGTACTTGGAAGTCACGGCACCGGTCCCGGGTGTCCCTAATGTTGTCTTCCCAGTCGAGGCCGCTGTTCCTCCCCCTCCTCCCGTAGCTGATGTTCCTCTTCCCCCTCAGCCTCCACAAGCGGATTTTGCGGAAACTTGCAAGAACTTTAAGAGGATGGGTGGCAAGAATTTTAATGGAACAGAGACTTTTGTAGAAGCAGGGAATTGGTTGAAAGAGACCGAAGATCTTTTAGCCACCTTTGATATAGGTGACCGCAGGAAGGTTTTATTAGCAGTATGGTTGCTAAAGGAAGAAGCTGCACGTTGGTGGGTAGTCACCACCGCGACCAGGCCAATTGAGACTTGGGATGACTTTAAAGGAAGGTTTGGACTGAGATTCTTATCACTGAAGCAAGGGGACATGACTATTAGGGAATACATAGATAAGTTTAATCAACTGGCTCATGTCGATTTAGACTTGGTTAATACAGCTCAGAAGAAGGCCCTACACTTTGCTCTAGGATTAAACGAGCCATTACATGGTTTGGCCATGTCTCATATACCCTTGGGGGCGACTTTCGAGAATTTGGTGAATATGTCCCTACTTCAAGAAGAAGATAACAATGACAAGAAAGAGGTCAAGGCGAGTGAGTCTCAAGGCAAGAGAGTAAATTCCGGGAAACGGGGCAAGAATAACAACAACCGCAAGGACAAGCCAAGAGAGAATAGGAAATGCAACTTCTGTGGTAAAGTTGGACATATAGCCAGGGAATGTAGGAAGAAGGAGAAGAGAAAGCGGGGTGAATGCTTTCATTGTGGTGAGTTTGGACATCTCAGCAAGGATTGCCCGAGGAAACAAGGGCAAGGTCAGACTCAGTGTGCAGGACTATCTGGAGGGCGAGTTCATCCCCTCAATACCGTTCGTCCAGCTTATGATAGAGGTAGTGTTTCCGTTGAAAGTCTTGTTTACATTTTCTGATTTTCCCTGTTCGTACTTTGTTTGATTCTGGCACATCGCATAGTTTTATTTCATCTGATCTAGTTGAAAGTTTGCACCTAAGTACTAGTCTAGTTGATGATCCCGTGTGTGTTTCAAATCCAATTGGGGGTTCTGCCCGTTTGTCTGTGGTCTGAGTGGATTTGAAAAAATCCTATCTTGAGTATAGAATTCTCGTGGGATGTTTATATTCTCGGTTTCCGGGGATATGGGTTGGTTTTGGGCATGGAATGGTTGTCCTGTTTTGGAGCCATTCTTGGTTTTTGTGTATAGGGTTGTGAGGCTCATGACTCGCCTCGGTAATACCCTAGAAATTTCTAGTAACCCTATGGGTTCAGTCATGTTATGTTATCTTGAAATCCCTCGACTCGTCTATCGATAGTTTGCAATCTGTGAGGGTGGTCCGAGAATATCCTGATATCTTGGGTGAAGTGAAGGGGTTACCCTTAGACGTGGGATAGATTTCCACATTATCTGGTTGGTAATACCAAGCCAGTTTCATGGCCGGTTAGGCACATGACCTCACGGGATGAGAGTTAAGAAAGTAAGTCAAGGAGTTGCTTGAGAAGAACTTCCTGGGACGAAGCATTTTCGAGTAGGGTGCTCCAGTAGTATTCATTACTGATGTGGACAGTTTGTTTCGCTTATGTGTTGATTATCGTGAGAGGAATAGATAGCCGTTACCAAGGATCAATGATTTGTTTGATCAGCTTGTAGGAGCATCTGTTTTCTTTTGATCTAGCTACCGGATTCCATCAGCTTAGGATGGCTGAGGATGGAATTGACAAGACTGCGTTTAGGACTCTAGATGGAATTTTTAGAATGGCTAGTCATGCTACTTGGTTTGACTAATGCACCCGCATATTACGTGAACTTGATGGGTAGGGTGTTTAGGGAGTCCTTGAACAAGTTTGTCATGGTCGTCATAGACGATATTTTGATCTCCTCACAAGAACGAGGAAGAACATGCTATACATCTCAAGGAGGAGATGGATACGCTTAGAGCCACCAGTTGAAGGTCAAGTTCTCCAAATGTCACTTTGGAGGAAAGAAGTTGGATTTCTTGGGCACATAGTTCCTAAGTAAGGCTTAGCGGTGGGTTCCGCTAAAGTGGTTGCAGGTTAAGACCGGAAAACTCTGAGGAGGGCAATTGAAGTAAGAAGCTTCCTCCGTTTGGCTAGTTAGTTAGCATTCCCGGAGCTTAGACTTACTCTTCTGGGTCAAGAAGGGGGTTTCACAGGAAGAAGACCCGCCGTTGGTCAGGAACATGGACCAGCCGATCCGAGGCGAGATGTTAAGTCACCTCGCTAGGTATATTATAGATGACAAGGGATGACTAAGGCGCGATGAGAGATTATGTGTTCCTCGAGTGAAAGACTTGGTAAAGAAGGATTTTGAAGATGCGTACCACTCGAGGAGGTGGCCGAGTTAGTCTCAGGATACATGTTGTGCCACCAGGTTAAGGTCAAGTCATAGAAGCCCAGTGGGCCATTACCTCCATTGGAGGTTCCGCAAGGGAAGTGTGAAAACATCTCGATAGATTATGTGGATGGACTACCTAGAAGGGGGTACGGGTATGTGGGTCATAAAAGGTAGACTCACAAAGAGCGCTCATTTCAGTCCGGTGAAGAGCGAGAGGACTGCGTCATGGTTAGCAACGGTTTACCCTCAAGAAGTTGGCCAGCTTTAAAATAGCCTACAGGAAGCCATGGGTAGGCAATTGAATCTAGGTATGGCCTATCACTCATAGGCTGATGGTTCATTTCGATTAAGCATGAGTTATAGAAAATCACGTTTATAAGGGGCAATTGGCAACGTGGATTGGTATTTTCAAGAAAAGTTCTGCTGCGTGGAATACTTTATAGTAAGTAGGCGAGATCCAGGATTCACTAGTGAATTTTGGAGAGCTTGCATGAAATCATGAGGTTATAGTATGTTTAAGCCAAGTATACAGAAGGAAGAATAAGTGGAAAAGAAAGAAGAGAGGCGATAATGAAATGAGTTCCAACTCGAATTCGGGAAATAGGAGTTAGGAAGCCAAGGAATCATGAAGTGAAAGATAGTCAAAGCACAGTGGAGTTAAGCTCAAGGAAACGTGACTAAGAAGAGTGAAGACTAGATACGCGCATCATATCTCTTTTTAAGAGTGCATCCTTGATCCTTGTTTTTCTGTGGAGCTTGCTTGCAAGTTATCTTTTGTATATATCCTCTCGGTCCCATTCTCGACCTTATTTCTGTTATAAACTCCATAAGGGGGTTGAGACTCATCGGTTAGTACTATATGTCGGAGTTTGAATGGATTTCTTGTAATCCAAAAAGGAGTTTATCTTGCTAAGATCTCTTTTTAGCATATTTCTCTGTCCATGTTTATCTAGTTTATCGTGTTTATCTTGTCATGAGAACCTTAGGTAGAAACCCTTTTGGGTGAAACATGTGTTTGAAACATGTTATGCTTGATGGTTGCAAGTGGTTGCAAGTGTTTGCAAGTGGTTGCTCGTGGATGCATTATACACGATTAGGCACTAGATCGGCTCGCGCACTCCTCATATTGCATATGCATGAGTGTTTATGCTTATTCATGGATGGAAATTGTGTGTTATCACATGGATGTTGCATATGGGTGAATGTTATGTGCACTCATATAGATACTATGAATTTAGGAATTTGCATACATATGGATTCATTTCACTGATATACATATGCATTAAGGAGGTTTACTGTATCAGTAACCGCCTGATTTTTGCATTAGGTAAGTACATATACACACACTTTTGCATATGTTCATACCACATTTAGAATCCTTTAAGGACAATGATTGCTCGTGGATGATGCTTTGAGTAGATGGATGATTGGATGGTAGGATATGTTCTTCCTAACTTAACGATTTCGGGGACGAAATCCTTTAAGGAGGGGAGAATGTAACAACCCGTATTTTCAACAACCTGTAATAATGAAAATCGAGGCAGAATTTAATTATAAAATGTGAATCAAGGGAAACGGGCTATGCCATTGCGTTCGTCTCGGAAAAATACGCGAAATAGAGTCCGAGTTTTCGAAAATCGGAGTCCGTGTGACCCAGTTAAGGCCCATTGAAGTTTGCAGAAAATTCCTAAGTAAAAACAGATTTAAATTTTAAATTAAGAAACTAGGGTTAGGGCAAACTGGGCAGGCGGGAAAAATTCCCGCCCAGGACCCCATGTCGACAGGCCTGTCGACAGGGGTCTTAGCATGTCGACTGCCCTGTCGACAACCCTGTCGACAGGGGGTGCCCGGGCTGTTTAGCCTGGTGCACCATTTCTGATTAGGGCTTGGTCTTGTGGCTTGTTTCTAGAGAGTTCCGAGATCTGATGGACCTAATTGAATCTAGGGTTAATCCTATGGTCCAAATCACTAACCTAATCTATAAATAAGACCCTAACCTACCCTAAATCATTCATTATTCATCCTAGCAACTAAACTATGGCAAAATCAAAACTCTCATGGCCTCCACCTTCTTCATACAATTCCTAAATTAATTCCTAAGTGATTTTCCATGCATACAAGTATATTTAGGCTTGTATGATCCTCCTTAGCTTGCATTAAAGGCTTGTTTCTCTATTGGCATCATAAAGGAGGAGTCTTGATCAAGTTTGCTTGCATTTGGGGGTTTTAATTAGTTGCATAAGGGGTTTCTTACATTTGCTATACTCATTTGAGTCCGCATAAGCATTGTAAGCCCTCTTACCTTCATTTTAAAAACTCTAAAGTTAATATGTGATGCAAGTTGGGATTTATGTATGTTTATTGAGTTATGCATGTTTATGCAAGTTTGCTAAGCCATGATTTGCAAGTTTATTGAGTTATGCATGTTTATGCAAGTTTGCTAAGCCATGATTTGCAAGTTTCTTGATTTATGCATGTTTAATAAGTTATGCATGTTTATGCAAGTTCACTATGCTATGATTTGCAAGTTTAACAAGTTATGCATATTTATGCAAGTTCACTATGCCATGATTTGCAAGTTTCACAAGTTATGCATGTTTATGCAAGTTCACTATGCTATGATTTGCAAGTTTCACAAGTTATGCATGTTTATGCAAGTTCACTATGCTATGATTTGCAAGTTTCACAAGTTATGCATGTTTATGCAAGTTCACTATGCTATGATTTGCAAGTTTAACAAGTTATGCATGTTTATGCAAGTTTGTTATGCAAGTATGATATGCGAGTTGCCATAAGTGATGCAAGTTTTATTATGCAAGTTTGATATGCAAAGTTGTCATATGGTATGCAAGTATGCTTATGCAAGTTTGGGATGGTCATGTGGTTCATGTTAACATGTTATGCATGCTTTTGGGCCTAAAAATGTAATATGCAAGTGTATGAACACATGAATCTTTCATATGCCACCATGTTGAACTTGTGGCTCTAACACTTTTATGTCATGATTATGCCAAGTTCCCTCTTTCTATCCTTTATGCGCTATTGCGATATGTGAGCGATGGGATTGCGTTTGGGGTTGGGTAAACTTAAAGGACATAAAAACATGAACTTGGGAATTTACCTATTAAGTTAGGTCTACCCCTTGGGAATTTACCTATTAAGTTAGGTCTACCCAAGTATTTGTTGAACTTGTAATGTGTTTTGGAAACATGGTGGACATGACACTTAGAAAACATAAGTGTGGCCAACTCGAGGTTGGGTTGAGTTTGTAGCGTAATTCTACCCGGAACCGACCGGCTTAACTAGTGGCTACAAACAATAGGACCCAATGTGAGAAGTTGGTCATGTGGTGCCAAGACCCGAGGTTAGACCAAGTTGTGGTGTAAAGCTGCCCGGACCCGCCCGGCCTAACTAGTAACCACAACAAGGTCTAATGTGAGAGGTTAAGGTGCATTAAGTTAATTAATGCCTCATGATTAGGGTTAACTCAGGGTCCACTAATACTTAACCAATTTGGGGATTTGAGGGATTGAAATGGGGTTAAGTTGGGAACTGTCGGTTACGCTTAACCAATTAATCCATGATTAGTGAAGGGTTAAATCACACTTAACCCTCTTAGAAAACCCTAGCAACGTGGTCTGTTCTAACAGTAATCCCAGTTTGGTATCATTCACAACCCTAGAAGCTAGGCTAGGGCGGGGCACGATTACTGGACGGATGTAAGCGACCAAAAGGCGATGGCTGAGTGGTACAGCGGTGCGGGTCCAGGCGGGCTACGGACGTGCACGTAGTCCGGTGTTGGACAAACTCGAGGCACGGGTACCAGTAGATTAGGGCTGTGCATTATTGCTTAAGTGTCTGGGGTTGACACCCGAGGGCTTGATACACCCAAAGGTGGACCCAGCACAGTCTAACTACAACCATATGTGGGCCATATGGACACCAACACTTGACGTGTTAGGTTTATAGGGAGCCGATCGACTAGACCGTTGGGCTGGACCTTATATTAAGGTCACTACATGTTATTGGGTTAAAAGCTTGGGCCAAGGATCAATACCTATTATGTTGGTTTGCTAGTACACCGTGGTGCAAAACTTAACCTTGTTTTATGCGATGACACCTCTATCTATCTTGTAGTTAATTTACCATGCCAGTATATTGTTATCTATGATCATTTCAGTTCCCATCATGATGTTAACTTTATTAGTTTATAGACTGATCGTAGCAGGGCTTACTCAGTCTTTTTGACTGACCCGTTTTGTTTCGCCTCTTTTCTTCCGTTTCCCCCCCAGGTTCTCAGGGAGGGAATACAGGAGCCTAGCTTGGATCTTAGCTGCTTTCTTGGATAGCTCATGTATGCTTTGGACTTGAGCTCGCTATGGTTTCTTCCACTTTGGGGATAGCTACTTTTATGTTTTCCTTTTCCGTTTCGGATGATGTTATTGTATGTACTAGACTTGTTTATTTGGGAAATTGACATTTTAATGTACCAGACGTGTGTTCTTGAAATGGTTTAAAAATCTTCCGCTGTTTTATCTACTTACTCTGTTTATTTACATATATATATGTCATGTCCTGCCTTGCTATATCATTATGCATGTTTACCTTGTTCGAATTAAAAAACGCCCCGCCAAAGTCAGAGTTGCTTGCAAGAGCCACCCTGGCGGAGGTGGGGTGTTACAGGCCATACGGGCTTTCCCCTGTAAACGTTTTATCCTTGAAGTTGTTTTGGACTGCAACCCTTGATCTAGTTGTGTTTCCTTACCATGAACTATCGCGCGTCCACTTAGGATTTATGCCACCTAGGACCGCTAGGGATTATGCTACCTAATGAACGTTTCCGTGTCTCGGTTTGGGTTTTGGCCACCTAGGACCACTAGGGATTACGCCACCCGTCAACCGCGCCCTTGATCCCACGTATGTATCGTGAATCGTTTTCCATGTCTAGATGCACATGTTCCCCAATGTGCCATCCGAGTTCCGTGCCAGGGCAAATCAAGAAATACGGAACTCGGTCGGGAGCTTTAAATCGTCTGCCGATGCAGATATCAAGGTCTGTTTTTGTACCCGTGGCTATGGTCCCACGTGACCCCTCCCTCAACTACTGAAAGGCAATCCAAGAAAAATCATGTATAAGAACCACTCCACGGCCCCACTATAGCCCACTTTCCTACGGGCCAACCTCACCCATGACTCGATAGCAAGCACATGGTCTGTTGGGGGTTCCCTGCCTTTCCGCACGTACACGATTGACTAAAGATGGTAGGTAGTCGGCGATGTGCTATCCAGGGCAAAACCAAGAATCGTCGACTCCACGCTAATCCATCCCAGTCTTTAGGTCGCTCGCATAGCAACCAAGGCATACTCTTGGTCCTTCTAACGCAGACCTTAACCTCTCATGGGCCTAGTATAATTACCTGGCAGCCCACAGAGGGATCCCAAGAATATCCTCACGTCCCCCGAAGCTTCCACTTCGGCACCCAGTGCGCTGGAGCTTTTATCCAAGTCAGATAACTTGCTCCTCCTCGTATACTAAGCGATGACCTACCGTATCAGGTTACTCATCGCTTTGTGAATTAATCCTATGTCCTTAGCTAAGAATTATTACTTAGTTACCCTTAACTAAGGTTTACCACTTAGCTTCCTTTCCCGTTGTCCTTGATTAACCACGATTCTATACCTAGTTCCTCTAACTAGGGTTTGTCTTATTGGGTTAAGTGTTATCATTCAAGTCCATGCCTTAACCCGCCCACGAATCATGTCAAGATTGGCTAAGTATTTAAGTTCAAGACTTAGCCCTACAAGTTGGTTAAGTGTACCCAGAGGCTCATGACTTAACCCTATCAAGTCAAATTGGTCAAGTACTAGCTTACCTTAATCCTATCGGATTATCTTGCTAGATCGATTAAGCATAGATTATCTTAATCCCATCAAATTATCGAGTCGGATTGGTTAAGTATAGGTGGGCTTAACCCCATCCTCTAATCATACTACAGTGGTTAAGTATATTCTAAAAAGGTCTTGTGACTTAACCTTATCAGGTCCGCGTATTAGATTGGTTAAGTGTAGGTTACTTAACCCCATCAAATCATCATGTATAATTGGTTAAGTATAAGCTGCTTAACCCCATTAAATCATCACGTTAAGTTGGTTAAGTATTGGTTACTTAACCTCATTGAATTACCAAGTTTAAGTTGGTTAAGTGTTTAACTTAACCCCATCGAATTACCGTGTTTAGATTAGTTAAGTGTGGATTACTTAACCCCATCTAATTACCGTGTTTAGATTAGTTAAGTGTGGATTACTTAACCCCATCTAATTACCGTGTTTAGATTAGTTAAGCGTCAATTACTTAACCCCATCTAATTACCAAGTCGGATTAGTTAAGTGTAAATTACTTAACCTCATCCCCTAATCATCTTGCATGGTTAAGTGTCATTAAGAAATCAAGTCCGGTCCCACTTAACCTACCCATTCATGTCATATCGGTTAAGTGTCATTAGTCAAATTTACTTAACCTTATCATGTGGCATTAATTTAATTAATGCACCCTCAACCTCTCACATTAGACCTTGTTGTGGTTACTAGTTAAGCCGGGCGGGTCCGGGTAGATTTACACCACAACCTAGTCTAACCTCGGGTCTTAAGCGCGACATGACCAACTTCTCACATTGGATCCTATTGTTTGTAGCTACTAGTTAAGACGGGCGGGTCCGGGTAGATTTATGCTACAAACTCAACCCAACCTCGAGTTGGCCATTTCCATGTTTGGTCTAGTGTTATATTACACTTACAACCCATACGTGTCTAATTTCAAGTCCCAAGTTTACCCCACGTGTCATGCCCCCATTTTGGTTCAACTTACATGCCGTGTTCACATGTAACCTCAAGTCAAGTTTTCATGTCATATTCAAGTCAAGATTTCGCGTCATGTTCATGTTTATCTAACTACCCCAAAGTCGTGTTTTCCAACGCAAGCAAAAGCGAGTCAACATAGTAAGGATACTACGTCACATATTGGTCTCAAAACATGCATGATGCCAAAAAGGGATTGGCTTCCACATGCACAACCTTGGCCAAAAACATGCATAGTGTCATAAGGTGATTTGGCCACAAACATGCATAGTATAAAAGGGGATTACTTGCATAAGTGTTCATGTCATAAACCTATCATGAAGGGATGAACATGCCCATGTTACTCATGTGATAAAAAGGTAAACTTGCATATTATCATAAGGGATTTCGGGTTCATATACTTGCATAGCCTCAAAGTCACATTCATGCACATGTTTCATGAGTCAAAGTGGTTTCAAGTGTGCATGCTAACATACCACAAGCAAAGGTCCAATCTTGCATGGCAAACTAGGTCCAATGTAACATGAATAGCATGGTTTAGTCGCTACAACATAACCCAAAGTCATATGTTCATGCTAAAGGGGCAAACTAGATTCCCATAGGCTAACATACTCATGTTACTTTGCATTTTATCCCATGTCACATCAAGATCATCGTTTAAATCTACAAGTAGCTAGAACTTACATAGCGTGGCAAGAGGACTAGGAGCATGAATCGTTTTGACGAAGAAAGGTGGCTCCTTTGATGAAGATCCATCATGAAACTCGCATAGCAACGTTGATTTGGCCTCTATTTGGTGTAGCAAGCTTGCACCTTTTGATTTGAACCCGATTTGAATGCATAGGCTCTAGGGATTGGAGATGGAGGCCATGATCAAAATTGATTTTGGCAGCACTTAGTTGCTAGGTTTGATTTTTAGGGATTTAGGTTAGGTTTAGGGTCTTTTTATAGAGATTAGGATAGTTTTAGGCCCTTAGATTAACCCTAGGATAGATCTGAACCATCAAACCACGTCAGAAGCTTCCAGAACAAGACCAGGGACCAGTGCAGGTGCACCAAGCCAGAAATGCTCGTCTAAGCCAAGTCGACAGCCAAGTCGACAGGGCTGTCGACTTGGTCAGACCAAGTCGACAGGGCTGTCGACTTGGGTACTGTGGCGGGAATTTTTCCCGCCTGGCCCAACTGGCCCAATTTTCCAAATTCAAGTTTGAATTTGAAATCTGTTTTTTACTTAGAAATTTTCTAAAAACTTCGTTGGGCCTTAACCGGGTCATACGGACTCCGATTTTCGAAAACTCGGACTCTATTTCGCGTATTTTTCCGAGACGAACGCAATGGCATAGTCCATTCCACTTGATTCAGAATTTAAAATTAAATTCTGCCTTGATTCTCGTCTTAATCATGTTATCGAAATACGGGTTGTTACATGGTCTCATGACTTTGGCCTAAACTAAGGAGTGAACCTTGGGAACGGGCCTAGTCTTAACCACTTAAGACTCAAATCAGGTAGGTCAGCCACTTAAGACCTTCTGAAGGCAGGCAAGCCACTTACACACATATTACACACACACACTAGACATCTCACATTAATCGTCTACTAGTAGATGCTGTATTTGCTAGGCGATTCCGGAAGGCTTCTACTACAAGTGGGCTTAACGTCATATCATAGCGTAATAAATATAATGGCCCATGACACCTAGACCTCTCAGATTAACCAGGCTTACTTGTAGATGCTGGATATACTGATCGATTCCAGGTATGCTTCTACTACAACTAATGGTTGACCTTGTGTTTTTATGTCGTTAATATTATTTATTAAGGCCATTATCGAACACACATGCAAACAATTCCTGTGTGGGCATTTTAAATTTCAAATTCCTAACTACCTAATTTAAAAGTATTTATTACGCATTAATATTACGTTAATTAAGTTATTAATATATAGAAATAAATAATCATAAATTAAACGTCCGAATTTAAACGTTCCTATTTCGATGACATGTCAATCCCTAAACAAATAAAAGGTGTACCAGATACTTCCCATATTCCCTTCAATCATCGCATTAATATGCATATCATAACGATTCAAATGGGAAAAACAATAATATTAACATAAAACTTGCAACCTAGGTGTAACACCCCGTGTGTTGAATAACTTGCTATAATATAAAACAGGGCAGAATTAAATTTTAAAATCTGAATCAGGGGAAACGGGCTATGCCATTGCGTTCATCTCGGAAAAATATGCGAAATAGAGTCCGAGTTTTCGAAAATCGGAGTCCGTATAACCCAGTTAAGGCCCGAAGAAGTTTTCAGAAATTCAAAACAGATTTAAATATAAAATTTAAACATTTCAGGAGAGGCGGGAAAATTCCCGCCAGGCTGAGGGTTTCGACCCTAGGGTCGACATGGGTGTCGAACCCCTCCCTAGGGGTCGACCCAGGGGTCGACACAGGGGTCGACCCCCCATGTCGGCCAGTTTTGCCTGGGTGCAGTCTGAAGGGGTTTTGGCTGTGTTTTGGGGCTTGTGACGAAATCTGACGGCTCTAACCTAATCTAGGGTTAATCTAAGGGCCTAAACTAAATCCTAATTCTATAAATACACCCTAAGACTACCCTAATTCATACTAAAATTGGAGACAACGTCGTTATGCCGTCAAAATGCAACTTGAAGGAGCCTCCATCAAATTTAAAGAGGGAGATAGCTTCTCAAATCAACTTCTAATCAACTCTAGCAACTTAATCCTCTTCATAGGAGTGCTAATCAACAAGTTGTGAGTTTCTATAGCCTTAATGACCAATTGTTGAAATGATTATGATAGGATATAATGAGGTTATGGCTATGAATGTGGATCAATGCAAGTTATGCAAGTCATATGCTATATGTTCATGATGTTATGCAAGTCATATGCTATATGTTCATGATGTTATGCAAGTTATATGCTATATGTTCATGATGTTATGCAAGTTATACAAGTCATATGCTAGGTGATCATGATGTTATGCAAGTTATGCAAGTCATATGCTATATGTTCATGATGTTATGCAAGTTATGCAAGTCATATGCTATATGTTCATGATGTTATGCAAGTTATGCAAGTCATATGCTATGTGATCATGATGTTATGCAAGTTATGCAAGTCATATGCTATGTGATCATGATGTTATGCAAGTTATGCAAGTCATATGCTATGTGATTATGATGTTATGCAAGTTATGCAAGGCATATGCTATGTGATCATGATGTTATGCAAGTTTTAGGCTATGTGTTCATGATGCTAGTTATGCAAATCGCTATGATAAACATTGATCCATTATGACACCATGTTATGCAAGTTTGGTGTATGATTATATGCAAATTCATATATGATATGTTATGCAAGTTTGGTGTATGATTATATGCAAGTTCATATATGATATGTTATGCAAGTTTGGTGTATGATTATATGCAAGTTCATATATGATATGTTATGTAAGTTTGGTGTATGATTATATGCAAGCTAATATATGACATGTTATGCAAGTTTGGTGTTTGATTATATGCAAGTAACATATGCAAGTTTACACCTTTGTATGATATGCATACATATGCAAGTTAACCCCTTTGTATGTCATACATACATATGCAAGTTTACCCCTTTGTATGACATAAGTAACTTATGCAAGTTAACCTCTTTATGACATATGTGATTCATGCAAGTTTGGGTTGATTATTTATGCTAGTTGGGTTTGATGCTATATGCATGTTGACACCTTTAAAACCCATGTTGATGCTAATGTTATGCAAGTTGAACCCATTGTATGTGTGATGAATCTTCCCTTTTAAGTATGTCATGTTAGCGAATTACGTGGGGAACGATGGGGTTAATATACATATTAATGAAATGGTGTGAAGTTGGTATGATTATGCATACCATAAAGTGGATGGACATAATTGAGTCAATTATGTACATCGTTAAATTTGTAATTAATTAGGGATAATTAATACAAATTATGGGGGTGATTAATTAGGTGTAATTAATCGACTAAGACACGAGGTTGGACCCTTTTGTAGCATAAGACTGCCCGGACCCGACCGGCAAATCCAGCGGCTACAAATGATTGGCCCAATGTGAGAGGTCTTAGGTATAAACTAAATACGTGACAAGTGTAAAGACACGAGGTTAGACTCGGTTATGGCGTAAGGCTGCCCGGACCCGACCGGCAAATCCAGCTGCCATAAAAGATAGTCTAATGTGAGGGGTCTTTGCAAAGGTTACGGTCTTAATCAATTAAGAAACACTTAACCAGATAAGCATGTAGTGGGGCATGAGGGGTTAAGTGGGTGCCTTGGGTGACATGTGGAAAAATCTAGTGGTTGCCTTGGGTGGCAATAGAAAATACGACTAGAATACTTAACCAAAGTGGAACATGTAATTAAACATGATTAAAGGGTTAAGTAAGTGCCTTGGGTGGCATGGGGAAAATCTAGTGGTTGCCTTGGGTGGCAATAGAAGATAAAATTAGATTACTTAACCAAAGTGGAACATGTAATTAAACACAATTAAAGGGTTAAGTAAGTGCCTTGGGTGGCATGTGGAAATCAAGTAAGTGCCTTGGGTGGCATGTGGAAATCTAGTGGGTGCCTTGAGTGGCAATTAAAATATGATTAGATGACTTAACCAAACTTTAAACATGTAAGTGGACATGATTATTAAAAAGGGTTAAGTGGGATGCACTAGATAAAGTGACAAGCTTAGGTGGGTAGCTTGTGGGGGCCCATTTCAACCAGTAACCCATATGTATCTTAGTGGGCTCGACCCATGTCGAGGACGGGACACGCGTACTGGGCTTGACTATAAGAGGCCAAAACGGGTTAGCGATGGCAACGCAAGTCCAACGGGTTTCATATGCGTGTATGGACCCGGGCTGGTAGGTAAGACGTTGTTGCATCGTGTAGGTATAAGCCGTGCACCATTTGTTGTATCGGGTTGCCACTTTGGGGAGTGATACACCCCACTGTGGGGCCAGCACGGGTATCTACGGTAGGGAGCCGATCGCTTGGGGAGTAGTGGGTACACCTAGTGGAGATAGGGGTAGACGGCACCTATGTAGTCAGCTAGGGGTACAAGAGACTACTATTAAGATTACTAAGTACAGGGTACACCTAGTGGAGATAGGGGCAGACGACACCTATGTAGTCAGCTAGGGGTACACGAGACTATTATTAAGATTACTATGTATACTTAGTGGGATCAACCTTTAAGTAGGAATTACCCTTGGGTGGGTAGATCGGGTGTGGTGCAGTGTAGGAATTACCCTTGGGTGGGTAGATCTGGTGTGGTGCAGCGTAGTATTTATCCTTGGGTGGATAGGCGCGTCTTTACCGTTAACTTAGTTCATCCTAAGTCTAGTTGGCTGCTTAGTGTAGTCATTTATCCCCAGTTGTACCGTACCAGGTTTATATCATACCCTAATTACTTTAATGATTGTATTGTTAAAGTTATAGGGCTCACTCAGACTTATGTCTGACCCCGTTGTTTTTATCTTTTTCCCAACCCTCAGGTTATCAGAGTGGGCTTAGCACTAGTGGGCTTTGATTCAGATTTCTTTATCTATCTTTTGAAGCTTGGACTCTTGAAGTAAAGCTCGGTTATCTTTTCTATTATGGCTATTAGTATGTAGTGGGATTATGTACTTATGTTTTAACGAGATGGATATTTTGTACTTGACTCTTGTTGGTTTTTGATATGTAACCAAACATGTTTACCTTCTGCTGCAATGAAATGATGTTTTAAATTTCAAGTATTACTTATATCTGTCTGTTGTAATTTTTCTGTTCTATATTCACTTAAAATACTCCACCGAATTTAAGGCATTCCCTTAGTGAGTGACCTTAGCGGGTGTGGGGTGTTACACGTGGTATCAGAGCTTAAGGTTACCAGAACAGATAAAATTTTTAGAAAACCATTTTTCTAAAAACATTTTTGGAAGAAGTATTTTCAAAAACATGTCTTTTAAGAGAAAAGTTTTTGAAAGAAAAGAACATAATCCCCAAGAGCCATATATCCTTCCTTCGATTCTCCGTTTTGAATCTCTTCCTCTATCTCTTTTTGAATTTCCCCTCCGCGTATAGATGTCTTTTTTAAGATAAATAAGGACTTCCGTATGAAGGACGGAAGAACCACTTCAAGGGACTAAGACGTTTGTCGGGCTAAGAAGTTAGTCCAAGGAGGTGGAGGGCTTTTGGGTACCTTTAAGATGGACGAGGAGGAAGGTTCAAATAGCTATTAGGTAAATAAAGGAAGAAACCTCATCGTGGCGAGAAGGTCACGAAAGGAGAATGTAAAGGAGAAGGCTAGTTGTTTTGGAGAAATAGGACACCTTATTAGGATTGTCTAAAGAGGTAAGGACAAAGTACAGGATCTTTTGGAGGGTAGATGTATTCCCTCATGGCTGGTATACCTGATGGGGGTAGGGCCGTCTAGGTTGAAAGTTGGTTCTCTCGATCATCCTGTTCAAACTTTATTCGACTCTGGCGCATCGCATTTGTCTATCTCATCATCGTTAGTTGAGTCACTGCACTTAGACACCAGTCTAGTAGATGATCCCTTGGTTGATTCAAACCCAATTGGGGGGCTCCACTTATTTGTCCATGATATGTTTGGGTTTGAAGATTTCTATACTTAGCGTTGAGTTTAGATGTGATGCTTCTGTTTTGGGCTTCACGGGCTATGGGTTGATTTTGGGCATGGACTGGTTATCCAGTAATGATGTCGTTCTTGATTGCGAAAGGAGAGTTGTTAGGCTCATGACCCGCTTGGGTAACACTCTCGAGATTTCTTGTAATCCCATAGATTCTGTTATGCTAAGTTATCTTGAATCTCTTGACGCTTCGGTCGAGAGTTTGCGATCTGTTAGAGTGGTCCGGGAATACTCGGATGTGTTTGGGGAGGTGAAGAGCTTACCTCCGAAGCGGGAGATAGACTTCCGAATATATCTAGTGGGCAATGCTAAACCAGTATCTTTGCCAGTGCACCACATGGCTCCTAGTGAAAGGAGGGAACTCCATAAGTAAGTAGGGGAGTTGCTTGAGAAGGGGTTCATAGGACGAAGTATATCGGAGTGGGGTGCTCCAGTAGTTTTTGCTACAGAGGCGGATGGGTCCCTCAGACTTTGTGTAGACTATAGAGAACTCAACAAGCTCACAAAGAAGAATAGACACCCATTGCCGAGGATTGATGATCTCTTTGATCAGTTGGTTGGCGCCTCAGTGTTTTCGCAGTTGGACTTAGCCACGGGGTTTAATCAGTTGAGAGTGGCTGAGGATAGTATAGAGAAGACTGCCTTTAGGACTCCGGATGGTTTCTATAAGTGGCTGGTGATGCCATTTGGTTTGACGAACGCCCCTGCATACTTTGTTGATTAGATGAGTAGGGTGTTCAGGGAGTACCTAAATAACTTCGTAGTGGTCTTTGTGGATGACATCTTGGTCTTTTCTAAGAGAGAAATAAGTTTTTGTATGTGCTTAATAGGTTAAGCAAAGCCAGTTATTTGATCAACGGTGGTTTTGGAGTGAGACTGGCAAGGACATCCAGAGTTGGACAAGTGCTTAATTATTTAGCCGTTTTTACTAGTATCATCTCACGTTGGTCGTCTGAATTCGAAGGAGGTATCCCTTGGGTGTTTGTCTGATATTGGTTTAGGCCTTTGGGGCTTGCATTTGGGGGATGTCGAGTTCGACTAGGATGGTCTGCGTGAGAGATGGATAGTGGTGACGATTTTTCATGGGAGAATATCCTGGTTTTCTCTAGAAGTGGAGAAAAGCATGCCCTACATCTTAGGGAAGTGTTGGAGACTCTGCGAGCGCATAGTCTTAAGACAACAAAGGTGGATGGAGTTCTTAGCATCCTATGATTTCGAGATAGCGTATACCCCTGGCAAGGGTAACGTAGTGGCGGACGCCTTAAGTAGAAAAAGGTTGTCCTTGAGTCCATTGTTCGTGGAACGACGAAGCTTGGAATTTATCTCGATGATTGATTTTAGACCTTCCGTTGACTTTATACCCGATTTGCTAGCATCCTTAGAGGTCAGACTGACTCTTTTGGGGCGGATTGGCGAGGCACAGCGGGACGACCCACAGTTGGTTGAGTTGGTAGAGAGGCTCATAAGGGGGGGAGTCGTCCATCCATTTGAGTAGGTACACCCTAGACGATAGGGGGTGGTTGCGTAGAGACGGTAGACTTTGTGTACCGCAAGATGAGGGTTTGAGGAAGGCTATACTTGATGATGCACATCGTTCGAAGATGACCATTCATCCCGGTGGGGATAAAATGTACCAAGACATGAAGCGAGTTTTCTTTTGGGCCGGTATGAAGAAAGATGTGGCCGAGTATGTCGCTAGATGCTTGGTGTGCCAACAAGTAAAAGCAGAGCAAAAGAAACCCGGTGGGTTGCTTCACCCATTGGAAGTTCCGCAATGGTTGTGGGATAGCGTCTCGATGGATTTTATTGATGGATTACCGAAATCGAGGAAGGGTAATACGGGAATTTGGGTTGTGGTAGACAGACTTACTAAGAGTGCCCATTTCATACCCGTGAAGAGCGAGAGGACTGCTCCATGGCATATAGAGTGGATTTACCCGAGAGATTTAGTAGAGTACATGACGTATTCCATGTGTCACATTTGAGGAAGTGCCTACATGAGACCGCAGAGGTGGTAGAGCCGAGCTTGCTTAGAGAAGTGGAGGTAGAGCGTGATGCAACTATTCGACGAGCTTCTACCCGCATCCTTGGGTCAGAGATTAGGAAGTTGTGAAACAGAGAGGTTTGACTAGTCAATATGCAATGGGGAGAAGATGAGAGCAATGCTACTTGGGAGACAGAAGCGAAGATTCGTTCATTGCACCCATTCCTTTTTGGAGGGTATGTCTTTTAACTTCTCCTTTATCGTTTGTCTAGTACTTATCTTATCTTTAGTATGTCCTCTCATTAGTACCTTTGACCTTTAGATAGGGTAAACCTATGGTTGAAACATGTGTTTGAGACATGTTATGATTGATGGATGCGAGTGGATGCAAGTGGTTGCTAGTGGTTGCTCGTGGATGCATATACACACACTCTAGGCACTAGATCGGCTCAATCACTTCATATTGCATATTGCATATAATTGTGTGTAGGTAGCTATATTAATGAATGTATAATGGTTGTGCTATCATATGGATGATGCATTTTGGTGAATGATTGTGCACTCATGTAGAAATAGTATGTGTCGATAAGGTTCTTTCGCATACATATTGGATGCATGGCACTATCATGGTTTGCATTAAGGAGGTCAACTGAATCGGTAGACCGCCTAATTTTGCATTAGACAGGGAACATATACACACACTCTTTGCATATGTTCATACAGCATTAGAAATTTTAAGGACAATGGATGCCAGTGTTTGATGGTTTGAGTAGATGGTTGTTTGGATGGTAGGATACGTTCTTCTTGACTTAGAGATTTCGGGGACGAAATCCTTTAAGTAGGGGAGAATGTAACACCCCGTGTGTTGAATAACTTGCTATAATATAAAACAGGGCAGAATTAAATTTTAAAATCTGAATCAGGGGAAACGGGCTATGCCATTGCGTTCGTCTCGTAAAAATATGCGAAATAGAGTCCGAGTTTTCGAAAATCGGAGTCCGTATGACCCAGTTAAGGCCCGAAGAAGTTTTCAGAAATTCAAAACAAATTTAAATAAAAAATTTAAACATTTCAGGAGAGGCGGGAAAATTCCCGCCAGGCTGAGGGTGTCGACCCTAGGGTCGACATGGGTGTCGACCCCCTCCCTAGGGGTCGACACAGGGGTCGACCCCCCCTGTCGGCCAGTTTTGCCTGGGTGCAGTCTGAAGGGGTTTTGGCTGTGTTTTGGAGCTTGTGACGAAATCTGATGGCTCTAACCTAATCTAGGGTTAATCTAAGGGCCTAAACTAAATCCTTATTCTATAAATACACCCTAAGACTACCCTAATTCATACTAAAATTGGAGACAACGTCGTTATGCCGTCAAAATGCAACTTGAAGGAGCCTCCATCAAATTTAAAGAGGGAGATAGCTTCTCAAATCAACTTCTAATCAACTCTAGCAACTTAATCCTCTTCATAGGAGTGCTAATCAACAAGTTGTGAGTTTCTATAGCCTTAATGACCAATTGTAGAAATGATTATGATAGGATATAATGAGGTTATGGCGATGAATGTGGATCAATGCAAGTTATGCAAGTCATATGCTATATGTTCATGATGTTATGCAAGTTATGCAAGTCATATGCTATATGTTCATGATGTTATGCAAGTTATATGCTATATGTTCATGATGTTATGCAAGTTATACAAGTCATATGCTAGGTGATCATGATGTTATGCAAGTTATGCAAGTCATATGCTATATGTTCATGATGTTATGCAAGTTATGCAAGTCATATGCTATATGTTCATGATGTTATGCAAGTTATGCAAGTCATATGCTATATGTTCATGATGTTATGCAAGTTATGCAAGTATATGCTATGTGATCATGATGTTATGCAAGTTATGCAAGTCATATGCTATGTGATCATGATGTTATGCAAGTTATGCAAGTCATATGCTATGTGATTATGATGTTATGCAAGTTATGCAAGGCATATGCTATGTGATCATGATGTTATGCAAGTTATGCAAGTTTTAGGCTATATGTTCATGATGCTAGTTATGCAAATCGCTATGATAAACATTGATCCATTATGACACCATGTTATGCAAGTTTGGTGTATGATTATATGCAAGTTCATATATGATATGTTATGCAAGTTTGGTGTATGATTATATGCAAGTTCATATATGATATGTTATGCAAGTTTGGTGTATGATTATATGCAAGTTCATATATGATATGTTATGCAAGTTTGGTGTATGATTATATGCAAGCTCATATATGACATGTTATGCAAGTTTGGTGTTTGATTATATGCAAGTAACATGTGCAAGTTTACACCTTTGTATGATATGCATACATATGCAAGTTAACCCCTTTGTATGTCATACATACATATGCAAGTTTACCCCTTTGTATGACATAAGTAACTTATGCAAGTTAACCTCTTTATGACATATGTGATTCATGCAAGTTTGGGTTGATTATTTATGCTAGTTGGGTTTGATGCTATATGCATGTTGACACCTTTAAAACCCATGTTGATGCTAATGTTATGCAAGTTGAACCCATTGTTTGTGTGATGAATCTTCCCTTTTAAGTATGTCATGTTAGCGAATTACGTGGGGAACGATGGGGTTAATATACATGTTAATGAAATGGTGTGAAGTTGGTATGATTATGCATACCATAAAGTGGATGGACATAATTGAGTCAATTATGTACATCGTTAAATTTGTAATTAATTAGGGATAATTAATACAAATTATGGGGGTGATTAATTAGGTGTAATTAATCGACTAAGACACGAGGTTGGACCCTTTTGTAGCATAAGACTGTCCGGACCCGACCGGCAAATCCAGCGGCTACAAATGATTGGCCCAATGTGAGAGGTCTTGGCATAAACTAAATACGTGTCAAGTGTAAAGACACAAGGTTAGACTCGGTTATGGCGTAAGGCTGCCCGGACCCGACCGGCAAATCCAGCTGCCATAAAAGATAGTCTAATGTGAGGGGTCTTTGCAAAGGTTACGGTCTTAATCAATTAAGAAACACTTAACCAGATAAGCATGTAGTGGGGCATGAGGGGTTAAGTGGGTGCCTTGGGTGGCATGTGGAAAAATCTAGTGGTTGCCTTGGGTGGCAATAGAAAATACGACTAGAATACTTAACCAAAGTGGAACATGTAATTAAACATGATTAAAGGGTTAAGTAAGTGCCTTGGGTGGCATGGGGAAAATCTAGTGGTTGCCTTGGGTGGCAATAGAAGATAAAATTAGATTACTTAACCAAAGTGGAACATGTAATTAAACATGATTAAAGGGTTAAGTAAGTGCCTTGGGTGGCATGTGGAAATCAAGTAAGTGCCTTGGGTGGCATGTGGAAATCTAGTGGGTGCCTTGAGTGGCAATTAAAATATGATTAGATGACTTAACCAAACTTTAAACATGTAAGTGGACATGATTATTAAAAAGGGTTAAGTGGGATGCACTAGATAAAGTGACAAGCTTAGGTGGGTAGCTTGTGGGGGCCCATTTCAACCAGTAACCCATATGTATCTTAGTGGGCTCGACCCATGTCGAGGACGGGACACGCGTACTGGGCTTGACTATAAGAGGCCAAAACGGGTTAGCGGTGGCAACGCAAGTCCAACGGGTTTCATATGCGTGTGTGGACCCGGGCTGGTAGGTAAGACGTTGTTGCATCGTGTAGGTATAAGCCGTGCACCATTTGTTGTATCGGGTTGCCACTTTGGGGAGTGATACACCCCACTGTGGGGCCAGCACGAGTATCTACGGTAGGGAGCCGATCGCTTGGGGAGTAGTGGGTACACCTAGTGGAGATAGGGGCAGACAGCACCTATGTAGTCAGCTAGGGGTACAAGAGACTACTATTAAGATTACTAAGTACAGGGTACACCTAGTGGAGATAGGGGCAGACGACACCTATGTAGTCAGCTAGGGGTACACGAGACTATTATTAAGATTACTAAGTATACTTAGTGGGATCAACCTTTAAGTAGGAATTACCCTTGGGTGGGTAGATCGGGTGTGGTGCAGTGTAGGAATTACCCTTGGGTGGGTAGATCTGGTGTGGTGCAGCGTAGTATTTATCCTTGGGTGGATAGGCGCGTCTTTACCGTTAACTTAGTTCATCCTAAGTCTAGTTGGCTGCTTAGTGTAGTCATTTATCCCCAGTTGTACTGTACCAGGTTTATATCATACCCTAATTACTTTAATGATTGTATTGTTAAAGTTATAGGGCTCACTCAGACTTATGTATGACCCCGTTGTTTTTATCTTTTTCCCAACCCTCAGGTTATCAGAGTGGGCTTAGCACTAGTGGGCTTTGATTCAGATTGCTTTATCTATCTTTTGAAGCTTGGACTCTTGAAGTAAAGCTCGGTTATCTTTTCTATTATGGCTATTAGTATGTAGTGGGATTATGTACTTATGTTTTAACGAGATGGATATTTTGTACTTGACTCTTGTTGGTTTTTGATATGTAACCAAACATGTTTACCTTCTGCTGCAATGAAATGATGTTTTAAATTTCAAGTATTACTTATATCTGTCTGTTGTAATTTTTCTGTTCTATATTCACTTAAAATACTCCACCGAAGTTAAGGCATTCCCTTAGTGAGTGACCTTAGCGGGTGTGGGGTGTTACACTAGGTCTAATTTAATTATCTCTATTTTAAAAGGTAAATAAAGTGCCATATATATTATAAATATATATATATATAATTCCTATTTTGGATTAGATTCACTTTTTATGTATGTTTGTATGTAAAACATTAATACTTGAATATTTTGTATACAATACGTTGAAATACTCTATTTAAAAAAATAGAGATTTAAACCTATTTCAATTTACAGTCAATCCAAGTCTTAACCTTTTACAACAAAATTAAACATATGAATTTACAAAATAATGTAATAAGATAAATCTGACCAACATAGAGAATTTTATGACACCAACATGTTTCTCTTTTTTATTTCAACAATCCGGACCCACATATACAAACAGGTTGACCATTTCCGCAATAACAATAAAACATAGGGAATTTGGGAGGGTGTTTAATATGATGTTTTCATGCAAATCCACATTCCCCTAGGCATATAGATCCAAATGTATAATACAAAAAAAGAAAATAACAAACTGATGTCATTTCCACTTACTATGCTAAGAAAGATAAAAATAGTGGAAATCTGAATGGTGTTTGCTTTTGGATCCAAATACTTCGTACAAAACATTCTCCAATTCTTGTTAATATATATATAAGAATCAAGAGATTAGAGTCTTATATATAAATCTTTGAATTCCAGATTATAATTATAAATTTAATGCTAAATTAGAATAGAGAAAAAAAAAATACATAGATGAAGGATTTAGAAGAAAACCTAAACTTTTCTCTGGAATTCTGATTGTAGAATGGAGGTGTGAAGATGAGATAGATTAGGGTTTAGGAGAGGCTAGGAGGGTGGTATATACAGTTGCAAGTGTTAATAAGGACCGCAAGATTCATAAGATTAAATCCTAGTTGTCTGTTATATGAAAATATATATAAAACATTCAAGAATACAACCCAAATTCCCGCTGCTGATTGATTGATTAAAACGTTTATTGATTGATTTGAACGTTTATTTATTGATTGATTGATTGATTGATTAAACATTTATTTATTTAGTAATTGATTGATTGATTAAAACGTTTATTTATTAATCGATTGCTTTCCTTTATTTATTCATCTTTATCCCCTTCTATGTGTAAATATATACAACAAATTTGAATTTCATGGAATATTCCAATTAGTCAATTAATAGATATTTATATTTCATATATTTATTTATTTCATTTTAATTTCAAACATTGTGTACAAACTATTTCCATACGACTTATTTAATGTAACTTCTTCACACGGACTCCACTTTTAACATACTATATATGAAAACCGATCAAAATCTCCCTACGAGCACAATTATGATATTTTCGTGGCTAAATTCCTAATTGTCCAAAATCTCATTTTTCAGCCTATTAATATTTTATTGTTTATTTTAGCTTATAATTATTTATTAGTTTTTTTCTTTTTAAATTTAATTATTGTATGTCTAATTAAGTATATTTTTACGGGGTGTTACAATCTCCCCCTTAAAATAGATTTCGTCCTGAAATCTGCTTAAAGAGGTGAAAAACACGACTCGTTCTAAACAACCATGTCATTTAAAATGATCCTTAAAACATCCATAATTCATAGTGATTATGTACTGCAGACTTACTAAAGTGAGCTTAGTTGTAACAACCCGAAAAATCGGAACTAATTTAATTTTTTTATTTTGGCACTTTAATGGATTTTGAATATTTAAAATGATTTATTTTAAATAATAACGACTAGAAATTTATTTTGAATAGAATTAGGATGTATAAATTCATTTAAATCGAAGTTAGAATATAAATATTTATTTTAATTATAAAAGGAATTGAAAATGGCACGGTAGTTTGAAAATTCGATTTCAAATTTCAAATGAATGTATAAGATTCAAAATAAACCGGATTTTAGTAAAACCAGAAATATTTGAATCTGTTTGAAAATATCTTTCCAACGAATGTGAAAAATCCAGATTTCATAACGGGAATAAAAAGTTATGTCCAGTTGAAAATTCAAAATAGTCGCTATGGAATTTATATAATATATAACCCTTGAAAATAGCGATTTTGCAAACGACCTCCATTTTCGACGAGACCACTTATGTTGGATCCGGAATGTCAAATTATTGCTTGATTCCAATTTTCATAATTTTTGGAATCAATATGTGAGCGTAGCAAATTTAAACGTGTTTGGTTAATTTAGTTTGGTTAGGACCGTATCGCCAAACATAGATAGATTTATTTTTCGGTAATTTTTGGAGTCAATATGTGGCCCTGGTAAATTAAAATGTATGATTAAATTAAATATATATTGATTTATATTTTAATTTTGATGAAACATATCCCATTGTGTTCGGAACGGGGGTAAATGAAACGACCTGAACTCGCCCTTACGGGAAAGCCCGGATTGAGTTGAGAACACGACAAATCAGAATACAAACAGAAGAACATTTCATTCTTATGGCAACAATTTACATAAGTACAAGAATATACAGAGTATGAACAAATAATATACATTTGATAAATATCAGAGATTTACAAATTACAATGCAGCGGAAAATAAATACAAAACTCAACTAAAAGGAATACACGGATACAGAGCTTTCCGAATACATATCCAGTCGTAAACCAGGATCCTATTAGAATAAATCTGCAAACCCAAAACTACTAGCTGCCCGTGTGGAAAATCGGGGGCACCCAGAGTTTAGGTTAAAACAATAAACTCCAGGTCAATCATGTGACTGGTGTGAGAACTAAAACATTTATTAAATCTTTACTTTAAAATAAAATAAATCAAGGGACCACACCATATAACACGAAACAGGTTTAACCCCAAGAATACTAGTGCATATAACAAACAACGCAATGCTTTTTGGAAAAATGAAGCTATTATAAGAACCAGGTCCCATCACACAATGCAACGTAGGCAATTCATGCCATGCGACTGATGTCTACGATATATAACCTCTGAGCTCGTACGTCCAAGAGAAGGGTGTTAACCAAGAGAATAAATTCTCCGCCACCAAATAGATATATATTTAATAAAGATCAACCAACACAGAATAAAATCCAGTGTCAGACACACATCCATTTACAAGTTCATTCTGAGTCTGAACGAAACCGGAGGCACCTTATTCCTCGTCCCATATGTCCAATACAGAAGAGAGGTCCTCGCATATCCGGTCGATCTCCAAGTACGTCTAGACGATCACCACTTATTACCTCGTCTTGGGTGTACAGCCCAATCAATACATTAGTAATCATCCAAACGATGCGAAGACCTCCGGTCTTCAACCACTATCTTCATCATCGACATATCGTCGAATCAGTTATTCAGAATGGGTATAAACCCGGCCTTGGAGAATTTATTCTCTTGCTTAACACCCTTCTCTAAGACGTACGAGCTTAGAGGTTATATATCGGCAGAAATCAATAGTACGGTTAGATTGTCGATGCAGCATGTTTGTGTTTCCAAAGTTAAATAATCATTAATATTGATTTTTTGGGAAGATTAATACTAAGCAGAGTTTTAATGAATCTTTAATTAGATTGAAATGGGAATTGATGATTTAAATTATCAAATTTGGGAAATAATCGAGAATGGAGTATCACTAGTTTTGCTCCAAGCGATAGTTAAATCTTTAATTAGATTTGAACGTGAAATGGTAAATAATTTTATCGATAATACCATGGTGTTAGATATGGGGTATCACCAGTTTTGCTCCATGGTATGAATAGGTTGGGATTGAGAAATATAATAAATGATTACTTCGATAAGGTTCACTAATCCTGACTAGTTTGGATAAACCTTAATTTGGTTTGAATTGATATCCAAAGGAAGATTAAAGAATAAATTAATGAATTTATCTTTGATAAAATTAATGGAAAACTTTCCCAAAGGATATGAATATTTAAATAAAAGAATATTTAGAATTGGAATGAGGCGTATGTTGTGTTTTTATAGCACTTGTTTATTATATATGTGAGTTACTCGGAAAGGCCGGGTTTGTACCCATTCTGAATAACTGATTCGACGATATGTCAATGATGAAGATGGTGGTTGAAGACCGGAGGTCTTCACATCATTTGGATGATTACTGATGTCTTGATTGGGCTGTACACCCAAGACGAGGTAATAAGTGGTGATCGTCCAGACGTACTTGGAGATCGACCGGATATGCGAGGACCTCTCTCCTGTATTGGACATATGGGACGAGGAATAAGGTGCCTCCGGTTTCATTCAGAACCAGAATGAACTTGTAAATTGATGTGTGTCTGACATTGGATTTTATTCTGTGTTGATTGATCTCTATTAAATATATATCTGTTTGGTGGCGGAGAATTTATTCTCTTGCTTAACACTCTTCTCTGAGACGTACGAGCTCAGAGGTTATATATCGATATATGTTCAACGTTTTCTAATGAATCAGAAAAGCGCGACATTTAAATTAAATTCTGCAAGCATACAGGTGTGTAGCATACAGGTCGAACACAGGGAGGTGTAATTAAAAATTATTATTTATTTATTCTTGGGCGAGTTAGGCAGAAATTGGAGTTGTTTTTAATGTTGTTGAAATTACTCTGAATCTGAATCTGAATCTAATCAGTATCAAATTCAACAATTGAAAAGAAAAGACACAATTACTAGAAAAAGAAAATAACGACTAGAACAACAACAGAGAATTAAAAAGCAGAATTGCCGTTGAATCTAATCGAACGGACAATAGCTAACAAGTAGTAATAAAAGAAAATAACAATGTGTTCTACCAAAACTAATTCGATAGATACACAAATTGTTATGAAAGAAAGAAAAAACAGTCAACTAATAAAACTTTTTATTAATAAACGAGAGTACAGAATAATGGAGAGCTTCACAATGGGATGTATATGTGCTTTTATAGGTGAATTGGAAACCCAAATTAAGTCTATGAATAGCTGGGCCTCATCATCCATTATATCTCTTGCCTTCCTTGCCCAAGCTTGATTGGAAAGCAAAACATGGTGAATATCTTCCAAATCTTCCTATCTTCCATGTAGCAAATTGATTGATTGATTGATAAGCAGATTCCATGTGATTAATTCTTCCAAACAAGGATACTCATTAGACTCCAAAGGCAAACAAAGGATAAAATCTTCAAAATTGATCTTTTCTTGGCAATAAATCAATCAGAAATTCTTCTAATTGGAAATTGAAAAATGAATGTTCTGAATTGATTTCCATGACTACTCCTGAAATGTCTATTAGTGAATATCATACATACACATGAATATGTATATATATAATATAACACTAATTAATATATTCTTCATAGCAAAGGGGTAGTGTGAAAGTTCCGTTCTTTGGCAAAAAGTGAGCTTGATGGGGATCGAGCTCAGGTCTCTCAGTACAAATCTCTATGCATTTACCAGTGAGCTACAACGTCTTTTGTAATTGAGATGGATTTAATACGGGGAAGTAGCTTTTTATTTGTAGTTGGCCTTTAATTTGAACCGAAGGAGGCATTTCTTGACAACCTGTAAAAACACATAAAAGTACCCAAAGTATCATTTATTTATTTACAAAAGATAAAATATAAGAGCATAAAATAAACACATTTCTATGTTTATCAAATACCCCCACACTTATCTTTTACTCGTCCTCGAGTAAAAAGAAAATGAAAAACTAACTAGATAGGTCACACTTTCGTAGGAAGCACGATTGCATTGAGCGTATGCAACAAGCCGTTAAACCTCTAGGTGTCCCTAGCAGGACCAGTGGTGTCTCGTGAGGGTTTTCAGCGGATACTACCCACAAAATCCAAATGCAGTATGTGTGGATCTAATGTAACTATATGAATGCAATGGTTATATACAAAAAAACAAAGACAACAAGAATGACAACACGACTTGTTTCAGGAAAGTGGTACAACAAATTAAGTTAACAATTTCTAATCAGTTGATTTTATTTTAGATACCTCAACTTGTCACAAATTTTCAATATAAATCAAGTTTTCAAATGTTAAATCCCAGTTTGGCCAGTTAGTTCGGTCGATAACATAGTGCAGCCATGAAATAGATTCTTAGTTTGCATGGCACAGTTTGTAAAGTGGTATTCTAATTTCCTTGTGTATGGCTATTCAAATCAATAAGGTCAAGAAGTGTTTGGGCATCATCGCTTATTCTTTATTCTTTAAAATTTTAAAATTTATGATTAAGTACATACACCTAACTTAGAAGACCAAGGTTTACCACCCATGCACTGCCTCGCGGACTAACGGAGAGTGGGTAAAGAGCTTGGCGGATTGTGCAGGCCGACTTTGACTTTGTCAACAACGTGTCGGTAATCCTTAGGTTTCCAATCTCATAAAATGAGACCAAGATATTCCAACGCTGACTTTGTCAACAACATGTCGGATAGAGCTTGGCGGGTTTGCACACCAACGCTCGATATACAAGCAATGTTGGATACCCTTGGATTACTATTATTATTATTATTGGAAATATAAGCACAAAAGAGAGTTACGCGAATTCAACTTAACACAACTTAGTTTTAAAGATTCGAAAAGCCAATATAAGTATTTTAAGTCCTCCGCTTATTTAAACAAAGTCTACAATATAGAATAGATTTCATGGCCATCACCTAAGAATCTCCCTATGTACCGGTTACACTATTATCCCTCAAAATTAAACTTTTCATTATATTTCTTATTTGATCTAAGTTGAGAGAAAAAAATACTATCAACTGACTAAAAGTTGTAAACTTATCTCGTGGTATCACTCTAAAATGAGTCGTGTCGGTGTGATTGTGTGTGTGTGTGTTTTTTTTAACAAAAATGGAGAAGATGTGATGCAGACTTGACTCCCCCACACTAGATTGAGACAGTGTCCCAACTGTCTAAGGTATGCAGACCAAAATGGCAGAAAAACAAAAATAATAAAAAAAATGAAAAAGAAAAATAAAAGAAAAAGAACGTGTACCACCTGATTTCACGGTGGATGATCAGGCTCATGAAGATCGATAAGGTCATCTTTGTCATATTGCTCGAATTCTAAAAATGGTTTCAGACGTTGACCGTTTACTTTGAAGACCTTTCCATCCTTAGGATTTTCAATTTCAACTGCTCCATGGGGATATGCTGTTTTCACAACATAAGGTCCAGTCCATCGAGATCTGAGTTTTCCTGGAAACAAGTGAAGTCTAGAGTCGTATAAAAGAACTTTTTGACCTACGTTGAATTCCTTACGAAGTATGTTTTTGTCGTGTTGGGCTTTGGTTCTTTCTTTGTAGATTTTCGCATTTTCATACGCCTCATTTCTTAATTCCTCTAATTCAGAAATTTGTAACTTCCTATGTGAGCCGGCTTTCTCTAAGTCAAAATTCAAAAATTTTATGGCCCAAAGAGCACGATGCTCTAATTCAAGAGGTAAGTGACAGGCCTTTCCAAAGACTAATCGATATGGTGACATCCCTAGGTTGGTTTTATAAGCAGTGCGAAAAGCCCAAAGTGCATCAATCAGTTTTAAGGACCAATCTTTTCTATTGGAATTCACGGTTTTCTTAAGAATTTGTTTGATTTGTCTATTGGAAACTTCTACTGAATCTGAAAAGCGCGACATTTAAATTAAATTCCGCAAGCATACAGGTGTGTAGCATACAGGTCGAACACAGGGAGGTGTAATTAAAAATTATCATTTATTTATTCTTAGGCGAGTTAGGCAGAATTTGGAGTTGTTTTTAATGTTGTTGAAATTACTCTGAATCTGAATCTAATCAGTATCAAATTCAACAATTGAAAAGAAAAGACACAATTACTAGAAAAAGAAAATAACGACTATAACAACAACAGAGAATTAAAAAGCAGAATTGCTGTTGAATCTAATCGAACGGAATATAGCTAACAAGTAGTAATAAAAGAAAATAACAATGTGTTCTACCAAAACTAATTGGATAGATACACAAATTGTTATGAAAGAAAGAAAAAACAGTCAACTAATAAAACTTTTTATTAATAAACGAGAGTACAGAATAATGGAGAGCTTCACAATGGGATGTATATGTGATTTTATAGGTGAACTGGAAACCCTAATTAAGTCTATGAATAGCTAGGCCTCATAATCCATTATATCTCTTGCCTTCCTTGTCCAAGCTTGATTGGAAAGCAAAACATGGTGAATATCTTCCAAATCTTCCTATCTTCCATGTAGCAAATTGATTGATGAGCAGATTCCATGTGATTAATTCTTCCAAACAAGGATACTCATTAGACTCCAAAGGCAAAAAAAGGATAAAATCTTCAAAGTTGATCTTTTCTTGGCAATAAATCAATCAGAAATTCTTCTAATTGGAAATTGAAAAATGAATGTTCTGAATTGATTTCCATGACTACTCCTGAAATGTCTATTAGTGAATATCATACATACACATGAATATGTATATATATAATATAACACTAATTAATATATTCTTCATAGCAAAGGGGCAGTGTGAAAGTTCCGTTCTTTGGCAAAAAGTGAGCTTGATGGGGATCAAACTCAGGTCTCTCAGTACAAATCTCTATGCATTTACCAGTGAGCTACAACGTCTTTTGTAATTAAGATGGCTTTAATACGGGGAAGTAGCTTTTTATTTGTAGTTGGCCTTTAATTTGAACCGAAGGAGGCATTTCTTGACAACCTGTAAAAACACATAAAAGTACCCAAAGTATCATTTATTTATTTACAAAAGATAAAATATAAGAGCATAAAATAAACACATTTCTATATTAATCAATAACATCAGTTGCATGGCGTGAATTGCCTGTGTGATATGCTGAGATACAAATGATCAAGGCTTCTGTTGAAAAGCAAAGTCTTGTGGTTGATGATCAAAACACGGCTTTAATATAGCATAGCTTTGTATATAGCGTTAATTCATGAGCCTCACACCCCGGTGTGAACCAGAAACGGGAGAGGACTGCAGGGAGGACATGTGTTTCTTTCTAGCTAGGAGTGGTGTCATGGTATAGGCCCCAGACATTTTTACTTATGTGGATGATGGATAGCGAGGTGCCTCGGATATATTGGTTACTACGGGGCTGATGGATATTGATTCATCCGGCTCATTTACGCCCCATAGGGCGGAAAATGCATTGTTTAGGAATTACTAATCCTCAAACATAAGAGAGAACCGACCCTGAAGATCCAAGGGCTTGACTGAGTACGAGTCCTGAGGCATGGGCTAGAGTGTCTCGAAGCGGCAAGGTCGACCCCTTGCCTTGGTTCACAGATGGAAATCCAACTTCCAATACGACATTTCGGTTTTATTTGTAGAGCCTAGTATGGCGACATGATATATGGTACCCATGCCGTCTGTGATTGATACATTTATATTTGAAGTTATTTAATACACTATGCACTTATAATAGTATCAAATGATTTGTTTTAAACGTACCAACCATGTTTGGCTATTATAAGGGAAAACTCTATCCTCTGGTTTGCGTAGCATTGTGTGATGGGACCTGGGTTTTATAATAGCTTCATTTTTCCAAAAAGCATTGAGCTGTTTGTTATATGCACTGGTATTCTTGGGGTTAAACCCGTTATGTGTTATACAACGTGGTCCCTTGATTTATTTTATTTTAAAGTAAATATTTAATAATTGTTTTAGTTCTCACACCAGTCACATGACTGACCTGGAGTTTATTGTTTTAACCTAAACTCTGGGTGCCCCCTATTTTCCACACGGGCAGCTAGTAGTTTTGGGTTTGCAGATTTATTCTTATAGGATCCTGGTTTACAACTGGAGATGTATTTGGAAAGCTCTGTACCCGTGTATTCCTTTCAGTTGTGTTTTGTATTTATTTTCCGCTACATTGTAATTTGTACATCTCTGATATTTATCAAATGTATATTATTTGTTCATACTCCGTATATTCTTGTACTCTGATGTAAATTGTTGTAATAACAATGAAATGTTCTTTTGTTTGTGTTCTGATTTTTTGTGTTCTGAACTCAATCCGGGCTTTCCCGTAAGGGCGAGTTCGGGTTGTTTCATTTTGGTATCGGAGCTTTGGTTTTACAGAGCTCGAGAACCAGACACATTAGAACTGAACAAAAGAATTCATCAGAGATTGGATTCGCAATATCCAATAAGTATGACTCATTAGAGATAGGATCAGTAGTATCCTAGAACGAGCATGAAGAGTGTATTTTTAAAATAAAAAAAATGAAAATAAATTTTGTTTTGAAAATTTAAATCTTATTATACGTATTTGAATATTTATTTTAAATTGATTTTGGACAATTAAGTATACAGAGATTTTGAATATACGCGTAATTAACGTGTATTCAAAGCCTCAAATATACAGGATAGATATAGAATCACACTCTAGTTGCCCAGAGATGACTTTGATGATACTAGTGATTGACATGTCAGCATCAGTAGTTTGTGTTCGAGTTTCGAAAGTGGAATATCTATATATTTCCAATTGACTGGTGTGAGAAGCAAAATTAGATAGGATTTATTTGTTGTGATTTGGCATCAAAAATGGATTTTTAGTATATGTAAAAAGTTATATGTTTGAAAAGATAATCAACAAATTGATTGCTGGTTGTGTTGTATGATAATTAGTTTGATTGATTAAAATTTTGGAACCAATAAGAGAAATTAAGCCAATTGTGTCAAATATTGAACTGAATTGAAAATTGTTTGGAAATTGCATACATGTACATGCATATGTATTGGACAGGTCATAGTAAGGAGGCTAGAGATGAGGAATAAAATTGTATGCCCGACAAATAGATACATGTTTACTAGTTTATTGGGTTCATATGGTTTTATAATCCGTTTGGCCTTTTTTTTTCTTTTTCTTTTTGGATGATGAGGGTCCTGCGTGGCTAGTTGCGGTTTTAAATGTCTCCCTGTACAAAGGAGGTTATGGCGAAATTTTTCAAAAATTTAGGGTGTTTGCCAAATTTTTGAGAAATTAGAAATTCTTAGAAACCGAAAAGTTGAAAAATGAAAGCCAGAATGAAAGTAGTTAAAAAACTTTCTGCTCCATTCTTTTTCGAGGACAAAAATATTTTAAGTGGGGGAGATTATAACAACCTGGAAAATCGGAACAAATTTAATTTTTTTATTTTGGCAATTTAATGGATTTTGAATATTTAAAATGGTTTATTTTAAATAATTACGACTAGAAATTTATTTTGAATAGAATTAGAACGTATAAATTTATTTAAATCGAAGTTAGAATATAAATATTTATTTTAATTATAAAAGGAAATGAAAATGGCGCGGTAGTTTGAAAATTCGATTTCAATTTTCAAATGAATGTACGAGATTCAAAATAAACCGGATTTTAGTAAAACCAGAAATATTTGAATCTATTTGAAAATATCTTTCGAAAGAATGTGAGAAATCCAGATTTCATAACGGGAATGAAAAGTTATGTCCAGTTGAAAATTCAGAATAGTCGCTATGGAATTTATATAATATATAACCCTTAAAAATAACGATTTTGCAAACGACCTCCATTTTCGAAGAGACCACTTTTGTTGGATCCGGAATGTCAAATTATTGCTTGATTCCAATTTTCATAATTTTTGGAATCAATATGTGAGCGTGGCGGATTTAAACATGTTTGGTCAATTCAGTTTGAATTTAATTGACTGGAAAATGACTGTTTTTCAAACGGTCTCCAAATTCATCGAAATTAGTTTGGTTAGGACCGTATCGTCAAAACATAGATAGATTTTTTTTTGGGAATTTTTGGAGTCAGTGTGTGGCCTCAGTAAATTAAAATGTACGTTTAAATTAAATACATATTGATTTATATTTTAATTTTGATGAAAACTGGTCGTAACAACCGATTTGGGTTACGAAACATATCCCATTGTATTCGCAAATGTGGTATTTAGTTAGAGGCAACACTCGTTGGGTTCGATTTAGAGTTCATGGGGAAAAACAGGTATTTTTGGAATTATAAATAGCACGGGCCAATCGGAAATTTTATAAAAAAATAAATAATAAACGCGTCTTTCTCTCTCCCCGCTCCAGTGATATACGGTGGAAAAGCTTCGATTCTTCCCCTCCAATTTCTGGCGAATCCGTTCAATAAAATTTAGGTCTCCAGAAGAGAAAATCGAAGAGCTTCTCCTCGTCTTCCAATCCATACCAACTGGAGTGGTTATCGTTGAGTAAATCGAGTGACTGGGCATCTCAAAGTCGCGCTGCTTCCTGGCGAATTCCGACGATGTGGGTCGACCGAGTTCACCGTCGCTGGGGGGAGGAAGGGCGTCGCGCGTAGGTGGAGGGGGTGGCGCACTCCGATCGGGTTCAGGTGGCTCTAGTGGCACGCAAAACGAGGTCAATGCGGATGAAGAATGACGACCTGTAGATGAAGAGGAGTGGTAACGTTTTTTTTCCGTTGCAAATTCTAGTTAATTTATTTAATTCCATATTTAAATTATCCACTGTTTAAAAATCTATAACTTTTACATACGAGGTCCAAATCGCGTGAAACTGGATCCATTGCGATCGTGGGGACGAGAGCTTCGCAACAAGACTAACCGGGTCCAATTTGGAGCTAGTTAAAATTTCAGGCAATTTCAAATCCAAACTGTTCAGAAATTCAGAAATAAAACCGACGGAGTGGAAACCAAAGGTGAGAACTCCTTCTCACTCTATTTATTTTTCAATAAAATATATACTAGGATGCAGACGCTGCTTAGCAGCACCCGACACCATTGATTGTACAAACCACGATTGTTTGTTTGAATTGAATGGACTGTATTGTGATTGTTGATTATATGATATGGAATTAAATATTTGAACAACAAAAATATCATTTTTATTGTATATATGAACTGAATAAAATATTCATGTATGAAATAAAATATTTGAATAATAAAAATATCATTTTTATTGTATATATGAACTGAATAAAATATTCATGAGTTGAAATAAATATTCATTTACAAATCAGACGATTTGTTTATGTACACCCATTTAACTAACATTGATTGGGACAATAATATTTTACACATTGCCCAACTGCACAAATAATAATCAGTGTTTGTTGTTTGAAAACCCACACGGGCATTGGGATGACATTGGACATATACTAATCCTAACGTTTAGTTGTATGTCAATCGATTGGTCGACAGACTGTTGTAAGAGTTGATTATTTATATTTAACGCTTATGCAGTTGTGTAATGCACTCTGGATGATGGCTAACTTTGTTTGATTATTGTTGTGTACATGTATGTATGAAATCCATATAAATAAAATTATATGGTAATTGACTGTGCCTGATTCCAATTCGGAAAGAACGAATATTTTAAATTAACAAATATTTTAAAATAACGAATATTTTTAAAATGACGAATAATGAATATTTTACAATAACTAATATTTTTAAATAATATTCAGTAATGGATCAAAATATGATTTTGATGTCCAATTTGGGATGGACACTAAAATATTGAAATATATGAAGCCGTGTTGATTAGATTAATGCCATTTTAATGTGAACGATATTTATATCGATTTTATTCATTTTTAAAATGAATATCGAAAAGGATTGATTTCAAAATCTAATGTTTTGAAAATATTATCATTTATATATCAATGATATGGAATATTCAATTTTGATTTAAAATTGAATATGAAGTTGACATCGTTTTCAAAATGAATTTAAAATGATTTATAAAATACGTTTTAAATGGAAATCGATGAAATATATATATAATATATATATATATTATATATTAAATGGCCTGAATAGAACGCGCCGCGGTAGTTCGCGAATTTCGACCATTGACTTCGAATTGACATTACAGGAGATCCGACCATCGGATTCTCCTAAAACCAAAACCGTTGGGTTCGTTTCGAAAAGAGCTTTCCAATGGATGTAATGAATTTGAAATATAACAGCTGGATTTGGAATTATATCCAAATCAAATTCGGAAAAGGTCGCTATAAGTGCAATTCGATGACCGTTTATTGAAATCGACTGTACGGGCCTTGAAAAATTATTATAAATATCAATAATTTGTGTAAAATCATAATAAATGGTTTGGAAAGAATTTGGGTGAAAAATTCCATGTTTGTAAAGATAAAAATACATTTTTATCAAAATGAAATAGTTATGAACTAGAATTATAATCCAATATTTTTAAATAAATAAATTGGATTTGAAATAGTTTTAAAAATAACCAGAATTTCCAATATATGAATGGGAATGGATTTGGATCGAAATTATCTTCGGAATATTTCGATATTGGATTCCGTGATTATACAGATATTGTGGAGGAATTTGGAAGATATATATATATATATCGTTATTCCCAATACGATATTTGTTGATTTCAGAATTTGATATTGAATATAAGCCGATATAACTTCTATTCAGAGCCTTGTATGTAATATTGAATTGGATTTTGGATTTTTCATGAATGGTTTCTTCATTAACACTGTTCTTAAACCCAGTTGAGAAAAGAATAAATCTTTAATTAAGATTTGGTGATTCCAATTGATTAATATTTGGTTGGAACTGAATAAAAAAATTGGATTTTGGGTTTGTCGTGAATGGTGTCTTAAATAACACTGTTCTTAAACCCCGTGGGAAAAGGATAAATCTTTTAATTAAGACTATTAGAGTTTCCAGTTAACTAACATTTAATTGGAATAAAAGGGAATGTGAATTGGGTTTATTATGAACTGTGTTTTTAACGACATTTGTTCTTTAACCCGATTAACAGTGAAATGTGATTTGATAAAATTAATGGGAATTTTCCAAAGTAAAGTTTTCCAATTTAATATATTAAATTGGAATTGAATGGAAGTCGATTTGATAAAAATCGAAATGAGCTTCTGTGGAGGAAGACTGTTAATATACATGGAATTTAAATGGCTTTGTCGTTATTCCATTTATATTATTAGTCGGATACAAAAATTGATATCGATTATATATATTGATCTGTTTTCCGTGAAGATTCCAGAATCAATGGAATGTGATTTGGGTTTATCATGAACTGTGTTTTAAATGTTATTAGTTCTTTAACCCAATTAAAGACAGGATTACATGTCTAACATTGTATTTCGAACAGTATGGTAGATCTCTGCTCGATATATATCTAATTGGTGGCGGATAATTTATTCTCTTGCTTAACATCCTTCTCTAAGACGTACGAGCTTATAGGTTATATATCGGCAGAAATCAATAGTACGGTGTAGATTGTCGATGCCACATGTTTGTGTTTCCAAAGTTAAATAATCATTAATATTGATTTTTTGGAAGATTAAAACTAAGCAGATTTTTAATGAATCTTTAATTAGATTGAAATGGGAATTGATGATTTAAATTATCAAATTTGGGAAATGATCGAGAATGGAGTATCACCACTTTTACTCCAAGTGATAGTTAAATCTTTAACCGTGGTGTTAGATATGGGGTATCACCAGTTTTGCTCCATGGGATGAATAGGCTGGGATTGGGAAATATAATAAATGATTACTGTAATGTCCCATATTTTCTGACCATTTATTTGAAATATTTTATTTATTTAAAATATTGATTTGAGTTTATATAATTGAATTTAACTATTTTTAATTTGAATATTTGTTTATATTGATAATATAATAATATTTTAATTTCAGAATATTGGGAAAATGTTGAATTTGAAGTATAACGTGAACGGGTAATATAAAATGGTTTAAATGTGATTTATATTGAAATTATATAGTGATTTCGTTATTAAAACGACGTTAGAACGTTTAATTTATAATTTAATTATAAAACGAGCTGCAACGGCGCGGTAGTTCGTAATTTGACGTTTTAAACTTTAAACGGCTGTACAGGACCCAGTATGAGTCAGATTTTCTCGAAACAAGAAACGTCCGAATCTGTTGGATAATATTTTTCTAATGAAAGAGAAAAATCAAGTTTTCGTGTTGTAGATTTTGTTTTATGTCCAAATCAAATTTTAAAATAGTCGCTGTGGAATTTCCTTATATATTATAACGTTATTTATATTAAATAAAGGAGTTTTTAAATTTTTATAAAATCGATTTGGCTTGGAATTCAACCCAGGATATTTTATCTTGGTAATATATGAAATTCTGGTCATGTATGACCAATTTCAATATTTTAATAATATTATATTGAGGTATTTTAAATTTGGTTTATTTTATTTGAATTGGGCAGTTATAAAAGGGACTTTATTCAAACGACCTTCGTTTTCGACGAAACAAATTTTATTGGGACCGTAACAGTAAATTATTGCTAGGTTTCAAGTTGCGCGTCAATCGGGGTTAATTTGTGAGCGTGACAAAATAAAATGCAAATAAAAACGACCATTTGAACGTGAACGAGGGCCATTTGAGCAAATAGGCTCATAATTCGACGAAACAAGTTTCATTGAGACCGTATCATCAAATTATAATATGCCATCCATTCGCATCTCGAACGGGGTTTGTATGTGAGCACATGAGCGAATAAATAATGTTCCAAATAGCGATAGGTACGAAATAAATATCGTTAGTCGTCTTCACTAAAATATCTTCAGTCAAATTAAATTAAACTAATATATTTTATCATCTATATATACCCATAGCACAAACCCTAAAGCCCTAAAAAAGAATTCGTCCATCATATTTGCAAAAAATCCCCTCTTTACAAAATAATTTATTCCCACAAATCTGTAAGGAATTTGCAGAGGTAATCCAAAGGGAAGTTGTAGATCTACTGGCCAGCTACCTCCAGTAAAAATTTCACCATCAACGGTGACCTATGTTGGCCGGAATTTCGCCAAAACCGAGTAAAAAACAATTTTCGTTCTTGGCCAAAATTACAACAATTGGATCGATTTCAGATGTCGAGACCGGAGGGAAATGGAAGGGGAGAGTTCAGGCTTCGATTTGGCAGTGGTCTCGAGTCCTACAGTTGCCGGGGGTCGGAGTTCTAGGGATATGAATGAAGATGCTCAAATTTGGGTTTTTTCAAAAACTGAAATTAGTTTTGGGGATTTTCCGGCGTCGTCAGCCAGTGTTGGTGGCGGGGGTCGAAAGGGAAAGGTGCTGGGTGGCGAGGCCTGTCGAGTGGTGGTGGTCCCGTGATTTGGAGCTGTGACGATCCCAAAACCCCGTGACACGGTGTTAAGGATAATCATTGGAATATAACACATAAATCATCATTAGCAGATCACAAATAATAGCATAAACAGAAAATAGAATAATTTACACACATATGACAGCGGAATCATATAGATATCATCACATCAGAGAGCACAGTACAGGATACAACTTAGTGTATAATGATACATAATCAGTCACCATCGCCTGAGGCGGAATCATACATAAAGAGTACACAAAAGGAATATCAGTCTACATCGCCAGTGGCGGATTCATAATATAGATACAATAATGGCGGAGAAAATCCAAGTCAGCACGGTGTAGTCAAGCCTCGCCATGAGCCAAAAGGTGCGTCAGAAACCTGTAACTAGGCTGCCCGTGTGAAAATGAGGGCACCCGAGTTTGCAAGGTGAAACAAACTACGAGTCAGTCATGGGACTGGTATGAGAAATCTACTCAACTTATTAACAACAGTAATAAGGCAAATCAAAGGACCACGCCACTTTCGCGGAACGGGTTTACTCCAATGAGTGCTAGTGCATGAAATAAAATAAATAATTAAATCAACGCAATGCTTTTTATAAAATGAAGCCATTATAAGACTCAGGTCCCATCACACAATGCAACGCAAGCCGGAGGATAGAGTTTTTACCTTATAATGGCCAAAGATGTTTCATACTAATAAAACAAAGGTGTTTGGTATTATTACTAGTGCATATATGTTTCAAAAGCGATTTCAATCATAAATATCAATCATAGGCGGCATAAATGACCCATACCACTATGTCGCCATACTAGTAATACAATCACGTCCGCATATTTCGTATTGGAAATTGGATTCCTTCATGAGTCGAGGCAAGGGGCAAGCTCCTCTCCGATTCGAGACACTCTAGCAAATGCCTCGGGACCGCACACAGCAATCCCCTGGATCCTCCAAGGCCGGTCCTCTCTTACTTTTGAGGATTAATTATTCCTGAACACACGTTTCCCGGCCCTTACAGACCTATAATCGAGGCGCCTCGCATTCCAACAACCACACAGGTGAAAAGTAGATATAAATGTCAGGGCTGGGAGGTCACTGACACCACCATAGCTAGAAAGAAATGTCATGCACTCCTTGGGTCCTTCTCCCGTTTTTGACTCATACCGGGGTGTGAGGCTCGCGAATTCACGTTATACACAAAGCTACGTCACACAGACCATGCTTTGATCATCAACCACAAGACTTTGCTTTGCAATAGAAGCCTTGATCATATGCCACTTAGGCGTGCCACACAGGAAATCCACTCCATGCGACTGATTTCTGTCAATACATAACCTCTGAGCTCGTACGTCTCAGAGAAGGGCGTTAAGCAAGAGAATAAATTCTCCGCCGCCAAACAGATATATATTTAACAGAGATCAATCAACACAGAACAAAATCCAATGTCAGACACACAGTCCATTTACAAGTCCGTTCTGGGTCTGAACGAAACCGGAGGCACCAATTCCTCGCATATCCGTACAATCAACAATATGTTTGGACGGCTACTACTTCAATTCCTTCATGGTAGCTACTCCAATCACGAGCATCAGTAGCGCCCATCCATCCAATGTGGAGATCGTCGGTCTTCAGTCGTCTTCGACTCTTCGACTTCTCAACGTCGATCGATTATTTGAAATGAGGTGAACTCGGCCTTTTCAAATAACCCACGTATATTTAGATTTTCAAATCAATTATTCACATGGTTGGACTATTTAACATTCACATTTCAGTTATTTAGTTATAATTTTCATGTCAAATACATTCAACCATCACATATCAAGCAAACACAACAAAATTGGTTTATTTTCACTCTATATCGTCAATAGTATTTTATAACGATATATCGCCATTTTTATTTAATTTAAAACGGCCATATTTAATTAAACGACGTTTCAGGTCGTGTCGATGCACTGGCGCTGCTTTTCACTGATTTTGTTTTACACATATAGGAAAATCTAACCGTTGGATCTTCACAAATTTTACATCATTAGGAAGGTCATTTCAAAACGAATCCAACGGTTCCAGTTTTGGGAAAATCCAATGGTCGGATCTTCCGCACTAGTCATTTGAAATCACGGTTTCAAAATATGAACTGCACGGCCACGTTTCGTTTTAATTCTATTTATATTTATATATTTATATAAATATAGTTCATTCAAGAATTCCTATATCGTTTCCACTTCAATTATTTCACTAACGCCTTTAATTTTTGGAAAATTTCGCCATAACCTCCTTTGTACGGGAGGGTCTGGGAAAATTCCCAAATAGCCACACGGGCGTCTCATATCAAAAAGAAAAAGAAAAAAGCCAAGCGGCTAGCCAACAGGCTCATAAAATCATCACCCAAACAAAGCGGTAAATGTGTACCTATTTGTCGGGCACAAAATTCTATTTCTCTTCTCTAGCCCCTTTTGCTTTAACCTGTTCAATAGATATGCATGTACATATATACAATTTCTAACATTTATCATTTTCCATTCAATTTCATATTTGATTTGCTTTGGTTTAAAAACACCATTCATTCTAATGTTGCATGCATAGGCTAAAATCATATCATTAGCTAGCTAATGTATATTTCAACTCATGCACGTTTATTTGAACAAGTGGCTATTTTTAAAACTTCACATTTCAAAGATGATAATTTTGGCGAACTAAAAATAGATTTCAACACATGACTATTTTATTTAATTCCCATGCATGTTAAAAATAATATTTCTATCACAAATATTTATTTCAACGTCCGCATATCTTTAGCATATCACACATATGATAAAAATGATATTTTTATCATTTATAATATTTATTCAACAAATAGACGTTTCAACACTTCATAGTTTCAATAAAAATGTAATTTTTATTGTTCGATCTTTTTATTCAACACATGAATATTTCCACTACACACACTTCTCAACAAATGAGCATTTCCACACATGGACATTTTATTTATGTTGTTCATATTAGAAAGATGAAATTTTGATTGTTGAAACTATTTATATAAGGCGAATATTTTGCATACTTCATATATATATAAAAATGTGATTTTTATTGATTAAACACTTCATTCATTCACAAATGAATTTAATTTTCACACAACACTTTTCAACACATGAATATTTCCACACATGGACATAGTTTCAATATATGGCTTTAATTTCAATGCATGTAAAATAATTTCAACATATGAAAATAATTCTAACACACAAAGATTATTCAAAATTTCGGCAGCATAACGGCAGGGTAGTTAAAACCGGCACCGTCCCTAGTACGGCTCCTCGCTCTACCTTAAAACCTCGCGGTTTTTGACAATGGGGATTCATGCATCTAATTCGCACGCAGGCGGCATGTTTATTTTTATTTCCACAAATATTTCCAATTCATTTCAATCACCAATGGGTATTTTTCAACCACAACCAAACAATATCAACCACAAACAATTATTCAACTATTCGTATTTTTCACCCAATATTTCACACCAATTCACCACAATAAATATCGTCCATGGTTTGTGGACGAGGGGAGTATATATATATAATATATATTTGCTATATTTCACTAGCATTTCAACACATATATCAATTATTCTATGCATGTAAAAATTCATACTTCGCTCATATAGCTTACACTACGCATGTACATGAGGTATACAACACGTATGTAATTTATATTTCGCTTATATAAATTATACACGACATTTTCCATTCAATTTCACGTTAATTTAGATTTCTCACCTTGGTTTTCTGAGCGCTAAAAATCGATACGAAGTCAGAAAAATCCGCAGCTTCTTCTATTGGGTAGAGAGCTTCCTTGCGGTCTCGATGTTTCCTGTTTCATCGAATTTCGTCAACACACCAAAAAGATATGATTTTTCAAAGTGTAAAGATCAAAGAAAAACGCACTTTCACGAGCTTCAAAACTAGGTTTACAATTTTCGAGAAATCCGTGGCACGTGGGGACGATCAGGGAGTTGGACGTGGAAGAGGGGAGAGAGGGCTTTAAATCGGTGGTGGTTTGGTGGCGTTCGGTGGTCGGTGGCGTTCAGGGCGGCGGCAGGAAGCGTTCGACTTTCTGGCGTCGATGCAGGCGGAGGAGGCGACGAGGGGGGCGGCGGTTGGGTCGGATTTGAAGAGGAGGCTGGGGCGCGTCGGATGGTGGCGGCGGCGAAGGCTATAGGTGGCGGTAGCGGCGGCGGCGGAGGAGAGAAGGTGGTGAACGCGTTTCGCCGTTGATGGGGGGGGGGGTTTCTCTTTTTTTTTTTTTTTTTTTTTTTAAATTTATGAAAGGAAAAATATGATTGGCCGAGACTATATTAAATTTTTAAATAGTGTTTTCTTAAACGAACTCCTTTTTAAACCCAACGACTGTCGCCCCTAGCTAAATACCCCCATTCCGGACACAATGGGATATGTTTCGTAGGCCAATTCGATTGTTACAGTCAGTTATTTTTCAAATTAAAGTATAAAACATTTAATTTTTAACTCTAAACGCACATTTCAATTTGCCAGGGCCACAAACTGATTCGAAAAATTCCAGAAAAATAAATCTAGCTATGTTTTGACGCTACGGTCCCAACAAAACTAGTTTCATCGAATTCTGAGGTCGTTTGAAAAATGGCCATTTTCTGGTCGATCCAATTTAACAGAAATCGACCAAACACATTTTCTTTTGCCACGCTCACATACTAGCTTCAAAAATTATGAAATTTGAAACCTAGCAATAGTTTGACATCCCGGACCCAACAAAAGTGGTTTCGTCGAATTCCGAGGTCGTATGCAAAATATCAATTTTCCAGGCCTATATATTCTATATACCGACTCTTCTGAAAATTCATTCGGCCATAACTTTTGATTCCCGTTATGAAACTTCGATTTTTCAGATTCGTTAGAAAGGTATTGACTAATAGATTTAAATATTTTTGGTTTCGCTAAAATCCGTTATATTTTCCACCCTGCATAGTCAGTCAAAGTTTGAATTCAAATTTTCAAACTGACTCACTGTTCCTAACTTACTATTTTATTGAAATATTCCATTTCAATGGTTCAAATTCCTTTGAAATAATCAATTTAAAAATTTTAAATTGGCTCGTATTTTCCGGGTTATTACAATCTCCCCTACTTAAAACTTTTCGTCCTCGAAAAGGAAACAACAATAAAGTAGGAAATAAAATGTAAATGCAAAGTATTGTAAAGGTACCTTGCACCGGAGTTAGTCAGAGATATCCACTCTGCATTTGGGGTAAGCTTGCTTAATGCTTTCCTCAGTTTCCCAAGTACAGTCTCTAGGATCACTGCTCCACTGCACTTTAACTAAATGAACCTTTTTGCTTCTGAGTTCTCTAGTTTCTTTGCCAACAATTTTTAATGGCTCTCTTTTGAGTGCTAATTCTGGAGTTATCTCCACATCCCGTTGCGCTGCTTCTTCTACAACAAGATCCGGATCATGCACATGTCTCCTAAGTTGAGATACGTGAAAAACATCGTGCACTTCAGGCAACCAATCTGGCAATTGAACCCTATAAGCAAGAGTTCCAATTCGCTCAAGTATAGGAAAGGGACCAATAAATCTCGGAGCCAACTTCCCAGTCTTGCCAAATCTGATTACTCCTCTCATCGGAGAAACCTTTAAATAAACATGATCAACAACAGCAAATGTCAAATCTCTCCTTCTAGAGTCTGCATAACTTTTCTGTCGGCTTCGGGCGGTTTTCAATCGCTTCTTGATGAAATCCACTTTATCAGATGCTTCCCTAATCATATCGGGTCCTAGTACAAGTCTGTTGCCAGGTTCTACCCAACATGCTGGAGATCTGCAGGGTCTGCCATATAATGCTTCAAATGGTGACATTCTCAAACTTGCTTGATAGCTATTGTTATATGAGAACTCTGCCAAATGCAAGTGATCTTCCCACGACCCACCAAAATCGATTACACAAGCCCGCAATAAATCTTCTAGAATTCTATTCACCCGCTCAGTTTGGCCATCTGTTTGTGGGTGATAAGCGGTGCTCATATTCAGTTTCGTTCCCAATTCTGTCTGGAAAGCCTCCCAGAACTTGCTAGTAAATAGGGGATCTCTATCACTGACTATGCTGATGGGAATTCCATGCAGCTTAACAATTTCTTTGAAATATATCTGTGCTAGACTTTGGGCAGTTCTATTGGATCTGACAGGTATAAAATGGGCAGTCTTCGTGAAGCGATCTACGATTACCCAAATACTGTCATTACCTTTCTTGGTTCGTGGCAAACCATCTATGAAATCCATGGAAATCTGTTCCCATTTCCAACCTGGGACTTCCAATGGTTGTAACAGTCCAGCTAGCTTCTGTTGGTCACTCTTGACCAATTGACAAGTAGGGCATCTGCTAACATACAAAGAAATATCTCTTTTCATTGCCTTCCACCAGAAAGTGCATTTGATATCGTTGTACATTTTACTCACCCCAGGATGGATGCAAAATTTGGACTTATGGCATTCGTCCAGCACTTCTCTTTTAAGCTCGGGAATGTCGGGAACACATATTCTTCTATTCAGCCTCAGAACTCCCTTACTATCCACTTGGAAACTGGAGCCTTCGCCCCTATGAATCCTTTTTATCATCTCTTTCACAAAATTGTCACTCTTCTGAAGAACAGATATCCTATCAATCAATCCAGGTGTAATTATGAGATTGGCAATGATTGCGGTTTTCCTACTAAGTGCATCCGCTACTACGTTAGCTTTCCCCGGCGTATACAGGATATCAAGATCATACGCCGCAAGAAATTCTAGCCAACGCTGCTGTCTCAGATTCAGATCTTTCTGGGTATATAAATACTTCAATGATTGATGATCTGTGTACAGTATAAATTTCTCGCCCAATAAATAATGCCTCCAGATTTTCAAGGCAAATACGATGGCTAGCAACTCAAGATCATGAGTCACATAATTCTTCTCATGCGGTTTCAATTGGCGGCTTGCATAAGCGACTACTTGGCCTCTCTGCATTAACACTGCACCAAGACCTCTAATAGAAGCATCTGTCCAAACCGTTAAATCCTGATTGCCATCAATAATTGTTAACACTGGAGCGGTGGTCAGCTTCGATTTCAATTCCTGGAAAGCTTCTTCACAGTCGGAAGTCCACTTAAACTTCTCATGTTTCTTCGTGAGCTTCGTTAATGGACCGGATATCTTAGAAAAATCCTTAACGAACTTTCGATAATAACTAGCCAACCCCATAAAACTTCTAACTTCTATGGGGGTAGTGGGTTGTTTCCAGTCTTGAATCGCTATTATTTTGCTTGGGTCAACAGAAATTCCTTTCTCTGACACGACATGGCCAAGAAATTTAACTTCTTCTTGCCAGAAGACACATTTAGAGAATTTGGCTTTGAAGACGTTCTTCCTTAGAATCTCCAATACTTGTTCTAAGTGTTTTTCATGCTCGGGTTTTGATTTGGAGTAGATTAAAATATCATCGATGAATACGAAGACAAATTTATTCAGAACTCCCTTGAACACTCTATTCATTAGATCGACAAAGTATGCTGGAGCGTTGCATAGGCCAAACGACATTACTAACCATTCATAAAATATGTCTGGGCCTCTGAAAGCGGTCAAAGGAACACACTCTTCTGCTATTCTCAATTGATGAAAACCTTTAGCTAGGTCCATTCGGGAAAATACTTTCGCCCCATTCAATTGGTCTAGCAAATCATCAATGCGGGGTAGTGGATATTTATTTTTAAGCGTCTGTTTGTTGAGGTCTCAGTAATCAACACATAATCTAAGAGTACCGTCTGAATTCGGAACAAACACAACAGCTGCACCCCAATTAGAAAAACTAGGTCTGATTAGACCCTTCCACAATAGTTGACAAGTTTGATCGCCTAATTCTTCTTTTTCCTTTGGAGTCATTCTACGAATTGGATGCACCACTGGTCTGGCATTGGGAATTAGATCGATTCGGAATTCTATTTCTCTTTGCGGAGGTAAGTTTTCAACTTCTTCAAACACATCCGCAAAGTTTCTAACAATCGGAATCTTTTCCATCGAAGTGGGGATAAGTTCCAATGCTGACCAAAATTCTTCTCTATTCGGATTCGAACCGTGACAGGGAATATATATATGTCCAAGCTCCGTTCGAATTTTAACAATTCTTTCCGCACACTTCACTTCGGCTTCATATTTTGTTAACCATTCTAACCCAAGAATAACGTCGAATTCGGGAAAATCCATAACAATCAAATTAATGGGAAATTTGTAGAAGGAATAAGAGATTGGCACTCTACAACATGTACTGAGAGTAATAGGACCCCCTATCGGGTTATGAACTTCAACCGATTCTTTAAGCTTTCGCTGTTTTAACTTTAATTTGTGCATTGTGTGTCTAGCAATAAAACTACGCGATGCACCTGTGTCAAATAATACAGAAACAGGAATATTTTTAATTGTAAGGGTACCTCCCAAAACATCGGGTTTACCTGCTCCATCGGAAGCAGCTGGCGGGCTAGACCCGTCATAGACGTGAGCTACAGTAGCTTTCTTCAACAAAGGACAGTCTTTGACTAAATGATCGGTCTTGCGACAGTTGAAGCACGAGCGAGGGTTCTGAGAGCCTTGGCTCGAGCCTTGAGAATTTGTTTTCTGCCTCTTCGGAGCTGTGCAGACGTTTGAGTAGTGCCCCGGCTTACCACAGTTAAAGCAATTTCCTCTTGGCGGCTTGCCAGTCTGAGGGTTTGAAGATGCTGCCTGGCTTGACTCGCCCTGATTTACAGCAGGCTTGCGCTTGTTTCCTGCTTGGCTTCTAGCGCGATCCTGATCCAGATGTCTTTGATCCAGGTCTTCATAGTTGCATGTCATTTCCACTAGCTCATTGAAATCCAGCTTGACATGGGCCATGGCTCTATCATGATATTGTCGTCTTAGTCCAAAGATAAACCTCTTATTTTTGGATTTCGCAGTAGCGACAAGTTCTGGAGCATAGGGCGACAGCATTGTAAATTTGTTCAGATAATCTTGCACGGAAATATCCCCTTGCTGGAGATTGGCGAAGTCGTCGTGCATTCTTTCTAGAGCTTGTTCTGGGACATATTTCTCCTTGAAAAGTTCTTTAAATCCATCCCATGTTCTTCCAGCTTCTCTATTCCCGGCGGTAAGAGATTCCCACCATAATTCAGCTTGTTCCTGCATAAGCCAGGCGCCCATAACAGCTTTGTCTTCGTCTCCTAGCCTTAGGCCTTCAAGAATTTTCTCGCATGTTTTGAGCCATGCAAGGGCCTCTATTACGGTGCCAGTTCCCGAGAAGGTCTTGCCTCCTAAGTTCTTATATCTCTTTGCTACACGGTCGAGCTCGAAGTATTGAGCTGCCGGAGGTTGTATCAAAGGTCCTTCTTGAGCTGGGATTTCTCCCCTACCTCGGCCTCGGCCGGCACGGCCTCCTCTCGCGGCGGCTGCTCTGGTAGCCATTTGTCAAATTCTGTATAAGTAACGAAAAAGTCAGCTAACAGAAATGATAGTCTATTGCATAATTAAGCAGAAATTCTACGGAAAGATAACGATGGACTGATCAATTGTTTTTGCTAATCTGCTCAGCTCATTCTAGGACTTTACTAGTCCTATCTCTAATGAGCGACTCGCCTTAGAATACTACTGATTCTATTTTGACGAAGTGTTTAATGTGTTAGACTCCAGAACTAAGGTTAACCAAAGCTCCGATACCAGCTGTGACGATCCCAAAACCCCGTGACACGGTGTTAAGGATAATCATTGGAATATAACACATAAATCATTATTAGCAGATCACAGATAATAGCATAAACAGAAAATAGAATAATTTACACACATATGACAGTGGAATCATATAGATATCATCACATCAGAGAGCACAGTACAGGATACAACTTAGTGTATAATGATACATAATCAGTCACCATCGCCTGAGGCGAAATCATACATAAAGAGTACACAAAAGGAATATCAGTCTACATCGCCAGTGGCGGATTCATAATATAGATACAATAATGGCGGAGAAAATCCAAGTCAGCACGGTGTAGTCAAGCCTCGCCATGAGCCAAAAGGTGCGTCAGAAACCTGTAACTAGGCTGCCCGTGTGAAAATGAGGGCACCCGAGTTTGCAAGGTGAAACAAACTACGAGTCAGTCATGGGACTAGTATGAGAAATCTACTCAACTTATTAACAACAGTAATAAGGCAAATCAAAGGACCACGCCACTTTCGCGGAACGGGTTTACTCCAATGAGTGCTAGTGCATGAAATAAAATAAATAATTAAATCAACGCAATGCTTTTTATAAAATGAAGCCATTATAAGACTCAGGTCCCATCACACAATGCAACGCAAGCCGGAGGATAGAGTTTTTACCTTATAATGGCCAAAGATGTTTCATACGAATAAAACAAAGGTGTTTGGTATTATTACTAGTGCATATATGTTTCAAAAGTGATTTCAATCATAAATATCAATCATAGGCGGCATAAATGACCCATACCACTATGTCGCCATACTAGTAATACAATCACGTCCGCATATTTCGTATTGGAAATTGGATTCCTTCATGAGTCGAGGCAAGGGGCAAGCTCCTCTCCGATTCGAGACACTCTGGCAAATGCCTCGGGACCGCACACAGCAATCCCCTGGATCCTCCAAGGCCGGTCCTCTCTTACTTTTGAGGATTAATTATTCCTGAACACACGTTTCCCGGTCCTTACAGACCTATAATCGAGGCGCCTCGCATTCCAACAACCACACAGGTGAAAAGTAGATATAAATGTCAGGGCTGGGAGGTCACTGACACCACCATAGCTAGAAAGAAACGTCATGCACTCCTTGGGTCCTTCTCCCGTTTTTGACTCATACCGGGGTGCGAGGCTCGCGAATTCACGTTATACACAAAGCTACGTCACACAGACCATGCTTTGATCATCAACCACAAGACTTTGCTTTGCAACAGAAGCCTTGATCATATGCCACTTAGGCGTGCCACACAGGCAATCCACTCCATGCGACTGATTTCTGTCAATACATAACCTCTGAGCTCGTACGTCTCAGAGAAGGGCGTTAAGCAAGAGAATAAATTCTCCGCCGCCAAACAGATATATATTTAACAGAGATCAATCAACACAGAACAAAATCCAATGTCAGACACACAGTCCATTTACAAGTCCGTTCTGGGTCTGAACGAAACCGGAGGCACCAATTCCTCGCATATCCGTACAATCAACAATATGTTTGGACGGCTACTACTTCAATTCCTTCATGGTAGCTACTCCAATCACGAGCATCAGTAGCGCCCATCCATCCAATGTGGAGATCGTCGGTCTTCAGTCGTCTTCGACTCTTCGACTTCTCAACGTCGATCGATTATTTGAAATGAGGTGAACTCGGCCTTTTCAAATAACCCACGTATATTTAGATTTTCAAATCAATTATTCACATGGTTGGACTATTTAACATTCACATTTCAGTTATTTAGTTATAATTTTCATGTCAAATACATTCAACCATCACATATCAAGCAAACACAACAAAATTGGTTTATTTTCACTCTATATCGTCAATAGTATTTTATAACGATATATCGCCATTTTTATTTAATTTAAAACGGCCATATTTAATTAAACGACGTTTCAGGTCGTGTCGATGCACTGGCGCTGCTTTTCACTGATTTTGTTTTACACATATAGGAAAATCTAACCGTTGGATCTTCACAAATTTTACATCATTAGGAAGGTCATTTCAAAACGAATCCAACGGTTCCAGTTTTGGGAAAATCCAATGGTCGGATCTTCCGCACTAGTCATTTGAAATCACGGTTTCAAAATATGAACTGCACGGCCACGTTTCGTTTTAATTCTATTTATATTTATATATTTATATAAATATAGTTCATTCAAGAATTCCTATATCGTTTCCACTTCAATTATTTCACTAACGCCTTTAATTTTTGGAAAATTTCGCCATAACCTCCTTTGTACGGGAGGGTCTGGGAAAATTCCCAAATAGCCACACGGGCGTCTCATATCAAAAAGAAAAAGAAAAAGCCAAGCGGCTACCCAACAGGCTCATAAAATCATCACCCAAACAAAGCGGTAAATGTGTACCTATTTGTCGGGCACAAAATTCTATTTCTCTTCTCTAGCCCCTTTTGCTTTAACCTGTTCAATAGATATGCATGTACATATATACAATTTCTAACATTTATCATTTTCCATTCAATTTCATATTTGATTTGCTTTGGTTTAAAAACACCATTCATTCTAATGTTGCATGCATAGGCTAAAATCATATCATTAGCTAGTTAATGTATATTTCAACTCATGCACGTTTATTTGAACAAGTGGCTATTTTTAAAACTTCACATTTCAAAAATGATAATTTTGGCGAACTAAAAATAGATTTCAACACATGACTATTTTATTTAATTCCCATGCATGTTAAAAATAATATTTCTATCACAAATATTTATTTCAACGTCCGCATATCTTTAGCATATCACACATATGATAAAAATGATATTTTTATCATTTATAATATTTATTCAACAAATAGACGTTTCAACACTTCATAGTTTCAATAAAAATGTAATTTTTATTGTTCGATCTTTTTATTCAACACATGAATATTTCCACTACACACACTTCTCAACAAATGAGCATTTCCACACATGGACATTTTATTTATGTTGTTCATATTAGAAAGATGAAATTTTGATTGTTGAAACTATTTATATAAGGCGAATATTTTGCATACTTCATATATATATAAAAATGTGATTTTTATTGATTAAACACTTCATTCATTCACAAATGAATTTAATTTTCACACAACACTTTTCAACACATGAATATTTCCACACATGGACATAGTTTCAATATATGGCTTTAATTTCAATGCATGTAAAATAATTTCAACATATGAAAATAATTCTAACACACAAAGATTATTCAAAATTTCGGCAGCATAACGGCAGGGTAGTTAAAACCGGCACCGTCCCTAGTACGGCTCCTTGCTCTACCTTAAAACCTAGCGGTTTTTGACAATGGGGATTCATGCATCTAATTCGCACGCAGGCGGCATGTTTATTTTTATTTCCACAAATATTTCCAATTCATTTCAATCACCAATGGGTATTTTTCAACCACAACCAAACAATATCAACCACAAACAATTATTCAACTATTCGTATTTTTCACCCAATATTTCACACCAATTCACCACAATAAATATCGTCCATGGTTTGTGGACGAGGGGAGTATATATATATATAATATATATTTGCTATATTTCACTAGCATTTCAACACATATATCAATTATTCTATGCATGTAAAAATTCATACTTCGCTCATATAGCTTACACTACGCATGTACATGAGGTATACAACACGTATGTAATTTATATTTCGCTTATATAAATTATACACGACATTTTCCATTCAATTTCACGTTAATTTAGATTTCTCACCTTGGTTTTCTGAGCGCTAAAAATCGATACGAAGTCAGAAAAATCCGCAGCTTCTTCTATTGGGTAGAGAGCTTCCTTGCGGTCTCGATGTTTCCTGTTTCATCGAATTTCGTCAACACACCAAAAAGATATGATTTTTCAAAGTGTAAAGATCAAAGAAAAACGCACTTTCACGAGCTTCAAAACTAGGTTTACAATTTTCGAGAAATCCGTGGCACGTGGGGACGATCAGGGAGTTGGACGTGGAAGAGGGGAGAGAGGGCTTTAAATCGGTGGTGGTTTGGTGGCGTTCGGTGGTCGGTGGCGTTCAGGGCGGCGGCAGGAAGCGTTCGACTTTCTGGCGTCGATGCAGGCGGAGGAGGCGACGAGGGGGGCGGCGGTTGGGTCGGATTTGAAGAGGAGGCTGGGGCGCGTCGGATGGTGGCGGCGGCGAAGGCTATAGGTGGCGGTAGCGGCGGCGGCGGAGGAGAGAAGGTGGTGAACGCGTTTCGCCGTTGATCGGGGGAGGGGGGGGGGGGTTATTTTTATTTTTAAATTTATGAAAGGAAAAATATGATTGGCCGAGAGTATATTAAATTTTTAAATAGTGTTTTCTTAAACGAACTCCTTTTTAAACCCAACGACTGTCGCCCCTAGCTAAATACCCCCATTCCGGACACAATGGGATATGTTTCGTAGGCCAATTCGACTGTTACAGTCAGTTATTTTTCAAATTAAAGTATAAAACATTTAATTTTTAACTCTAAACGCACATTTCAATTTGCCAGGGCCACAAACTGATTCGAAAAATTCCAGAAAAATAAATCTAGCTATGTTTTGACGCTACGGTCCCAACAAAACTAGTTTCATCAAATTCTGAGGTCGTTTGAAAAATGGCCATTTTCTGGTCGATCCAATTTAATAGAAATCGACCAAACACATTTTCTTTTGCCACGCTCACATACTAGCTTCAAAAATTATGAAATTTGAAACCTAGCAATAGTTTGACATCCCGGACCCAACAAAAGTGGTTTCGTCGAATTCCGAGGTCGTATGCAAAATATCAATTTTCCAGGCCTATATATTCTATATACCGACTCTTCTGAAAATTCATTCGGCCATAACTTTTGATTCCCGTTATGAAACTTCGATTTTTCAGATTCGTTAGAAAGGTATTGACTAACAGATTTAAATATTTTTGGTTTCGCTAAAATCCGTTATATTTTCCACCCTGCATAGTCAGTCAAAGTTTGAATTCAAATTTTCAAACTGACTCACTATTCCTAACTTACTATTTTATTGAAATATTCCATTTCAATGGTTCAAATTCCTTTGAAATAATCAATTTAAAAATTTTAAATTGGCTCGTATTTTCCGGGTTATTACAGGAAGTGCCGGTGGTGGTGGAAATTCCCAGATGAACGGAAAGGGTTCGGAGCAGGTTTCTAGTGCGATGGTGCACAGTTGGACGTCGGGGTTTCAGGCGAGTGGGCTGCTCACTGTGGCGGTTCAGGTGGAGGTCCGGGGGTGGTCTCCGGCAATCGTTTGTGGCGGCAGTGGAGCATTTTCTGGTTCGTGTTCTTTGAAGAGGCCTGTTTGAAGAAGAACGTCGGGTTCATTCTGGGGAGAAAGAGGAAAAACGCGTTTGTGATTCCTCCCATGATGACGTGGCGCTGGGTTATTAAGGTAATTGGTTTTTAAATTATTTAATTAAATTATTAATTAGTTAATTAATAATCGTATATATATTCAAACTTTAAACTAGCATAACTTCCACATACGTTAACGAAATCTGACGAAACTGGATCCGTTGGGATCAGAGAGACAAGCTCTAGACGATGACACTGACTAGGCACTGATTTGACGCAGTTGAAATTTCAATTAATTTTGAACGTCCGTTCAAGATTAAAAGGAACAAACGCGTCAACCGTCAACCGAATAATCTGGTGAGTTAATTCTCACACCTTCTGGAATCCTGTGATGTGGTAAATTCATATTAAAATATAATTTACCGTTAAAAGTACAAATTGGTTGATTGGTTGCTATTGGTTGTTTATTATTTGGTTGATTTCTGTCATTTATATTTCATCGTTTTAAATTAGTAGATTACTGAAATTTATTGCATATATTATTATCAAACGTATAACAAGCTGTGATGCAGGGAAGAACAGGTTGGAGGGATCCAACCGGATTCCTCAAATATTATATATGTTGTTTGTTTGTTTTATATTATTGATATATGAACTGATTTAACCCCAGATGGTAGTGAAACCTTTTTGAACATGATGGTTGAACAACTATTCACCTGTGTTGTGTTTAAAATCAATCGACAGTGTTGATTGGGTAATTGACAGTGAATGGCCTAAAATGTGTTGTTTCATACGTCGGTTTACCGTTCGGTGAATCGACGCAGTTTTAAAGTTATAAATTATCCTATAACTAAACTGAAGATTTTCAGTCATTTTATATAAATAATTAAATTAGAAATATATAAATAAATATTTTAAAGTTTATAAAAGAAATTATTTAAAAGGATTTATGATTTGTACATGTTCTAAATGCAGAAAGCCAGCAAATATACCTACGGGTTGTAAAATGTAATAGTTGTTTGGTTTAAACAATTAAATAATGATTTTTAAATTAATTAAGCTATTTAATTAAAAAGGGGAAATGACAAGGAAAAATCAGTAATATAGTTAATATTAAAGTTAATTATTATTTTATAATAATTAAGGTGATAACTTGTAATTGGGATTCAATTTAGAAAGTGATTAAGTGTTTGATTTAAAGAGGGGGCGATAAGTGGTTTATAAAGGAATTTATAATCTAAATTTCCAAACGAGAAATGTAAATAGAATTGGTAAGTGAATTGCAAAGATTTAAATACGATTTTTCTTAATTGTTAAATTAAGTAAAGAGAATCAAATTGGATTGAATTATATTAAAGAAGGGGATAAATAGTCCTTGGTTATGAAATCCAAGACCAAGGTCTGTATTAAGAATGCCAAAAGATTGAAGTAAATTATTTGACCAGAGATTTTGATTATAAATCAAAATGTTATAAGCGAAATAATGTTTTAAGTTAAAGATGGTGTTTTAGTGAATATCGACTTAATTAAAGGAATTAAATAAAGAGATTTTCGAACAAAGATTTCAAATGTAAGAAACGGTTTATAAGAACCAAATTTGAAATCGAGATGGTAAATAAGATTTTTATGAGGGTTTAAGTGACAAACTGGTATTTATTCTGAGATAAGAACGTTGTCGATCATGGTCTGAGAGGTAAATAAAATACCCCAACTTGAACGACTTCATTATTATCGAGGAATGGTATTGGTTTGAAATGAGTAAAAGGTGTTGTGATTGGTGTGATATCACATACGAGAAGTATTGATAATAAGTGCGAGATTTTGGAATACAAAGGGTACTACAATATTAATTTCAATGTAAATAAAATATTTGGTTAAATTATATAACTCGACATTTGCTTTACCATATCAGAATTGGTAACTTGTTAATACAGTTAAGTAAAATATATATGTGAGTATATATATATATATATATATATTGAGATGCAAATTTTAAGGGAAATAGAAAAAGGGTTTTGTAGGGATATGACAATATTATCGACGGCATAGGAAATGGTAAATATATGTACTCTAAGACATATAAATAGTTTTTGTTATAATAAAATAAGTATATATAAAATGTTTAAATAGATTGGAAGGATTAGAAGTTATTAACCATTTTGTTAATCATTTTAAAATAGGCCAAGTAATGCCAAGTACTGAATCAGTGAAATCATTTTATGAACACGATTGTTATTTGATAGTTAAAACACCGACTATCAAACCTGACCAATACGATTGTTGGTACGGAAAGACCGGGATCGAATTTATATTCGAAAACCATTCTGACCAACAAATACGTGAAGATGGAGCAATTGAAGACCGTGGATCTTCATAAGCGGAAGGACTACTTGTCGAATTTCTCTGGCTTGCAACCAGAGTTATTTGGTTTGTTATTCTGTCGTGGTTGAAATCTACGAATTTTGCAAGGACTACTTGCTACTGATCCTCGGGGTGATTCCTATATTGGATGTAGTAGGAGGGTGCCTTCGGTTCATCCTGATCCTGGATGACTTGTATGGACGAATGTTTGGCAGAGTATTTCTTAAGAATCACGTACATTGATTTTTACAAACATACTTCTATCAGCTGCAGAGTATATTTGTGGATGTCAATTAGTGATTTGACGGATCTGACAATGTGGCATTCAAAGTGAATGATGACCAGATGTTCTTAAAGATAAATTCTGACCTCAAGCCTCATCAACCAGGAAATGACAAAAATCGGGCAGGCAACATGGTTATGTGGGTCTCTCCCATTAGAGTTTATAATCACCTATATAGAGAAAATTCCATTTGCTTTTTTAATCTATATTCGATGCTGTCCCTTTTCGGGAGGCGGTTGCTGATCCCAACCGTCGGTGATATACATTCGATACACTCAAGCAAAATGAGTGGTCGGTCATGTGTGGGCCGGGTTGCAAGACGTTCTTATTGAACCCAGTGTATTCGCCTCTAGAGATACACTATCGACAGGTGGTCCCAGACCTTGTCAAAGTCGGAATCCAATTTCCAATAAGCGCCTGCGGTTTTTGATTGTATATTATATTTGTGGAGCGTGAGATGCAAGCGTTCCACTAGATTGTTATTTATTTGTATTTAGACACTTTGATAATATCAGAATAAGTTATGATTTCAAAAACGTTTGGGTTATAGTAAGGTAAAAACCGTCCGTGTTTATGTGTGGGCCGGTCTTACTATTATCCTTTGATTTCATAAAGAATTTTCCATAGTTAAACCAGTTGTTTGTTCTATGAATTTATCACTGATAGTATTCCAGACTGACCCGGTGAATTTTTCTTTGCTTCAAATATGCTCTGGTCAGACCGAGTATATTTCCAGGTTAGGTTTCGTTGGAGTTTCAGAAGCTGGAAGCAGGAGGCTTCACCGCTAGTTATATAGAGTTATTTTCCGCTGTGACTGATATGTGTTGTACTCTGATGATTGGTATGTATATACAGTTTCTTTTGTATAAAGAGATTTGATATTATATTTTATTCGTTCCGCTGTGAGATTCTGATGTGGTCTTCTTTCTTCTATTCTAATATTCTTTCTTTCTTTTCTCACCCTCTAATTTCTTTCTGTTGATAATCTGGGTTCGATACTTGGATTTTTGGCAAGTAATACTGGTTTTATGTATTGTTGTTGAAAATTCGAGCATCGAGTTTTTCCCCGGGTCGTTACAGTGGTATCAGAGCTATTGGTTTAGTGATAACCTTGGCTCTGTGGCGTGACTCAATAGAGATGGGGTTAGTAGTGCCCTAGATTGAGTTTGAGTATATATATGAGAGAGCATATTATTTTATAATAAAATAAAAGTAAAGTTTATTATAGTATGGGAAATCGATTGATTTGATAATGCTGGTTTGTATGATATGTTTGGATTGTGTTGTTGGTTGCTTGAATATGAACCTGAATATGAATCGATTTGGTTGAAAACCAATATGAAATAAATAAGTTGGATAATCATTCCAAATTTAATGAATCCGAATGGATAATTAATGGAATAAGTGGATGAATAAGAAGTAATTATGATTACAATCTCATATGGATTGAATTGTGTGAAAAATTGGCTGATTTGGATGATACATATATTTTGAACATAACTGGCATTTGTTTTGGAGACTAATGGAGTTCATTTGAGTTGAGAACAGGTGCAGAAGTGCCAATTCAGCTTTAAAACCCATCCAGGAGAAATTCTGGAGTTAATTGAATTCAGTTTGAATAGAGCTGCATAATAACTAAGCAAGCTCAAGTATAATATATCGCTTATCGCATAATAACGCTCGCAAAAAGGTACGCCTACGCAAATATGAAATTTTGGTTTTATTTAGGTTTTGAGTTTGGATTTTGATTTTTCCGACCATGAGAGTCGATGTATATATATTTCTTGAACCTGCGATATTGCAGATGTCCTCCGTACTGGGGAGACTCTGCCGAAATTTTCCCAAAATTTAAGGTGTTAGAATTTTTTTGAAGATTTTTGGAAAATTCCTTTATTGAATTAAATTGGTTTTAAAACCAATTAGATTAGTTTTGGAAATAAAATCGAGTTTTAAATTTATTATTTTTATAAAGATAATGGGTTGTAACGTTCTTTCTACCTTAGCAATTTCGAGGACGAAATTATTTTAAAGGGGAAGGAATGTAATGTCCCGTATTTTCTGACCGTTTATTTGAAATATTTTATTCATTTAAAATATTGATTTGAGTTTATATAATTGAATTTAACTATTTTTAATTTGAATATTTGTTTATATGGATAATATAATAATATTTTAATTTCAGAATATTGGGAAAATGTTGAATTTGAAGTATAACGTGAATGGGTAATTTAAAATGGTTTAAATGTGATTTATATTGAAATTATATAGTGATTTCGTTATTAAAACGACGTTAGAATGTTTAATTTATAATTTAATTATAAAACGAGCTGCAGCGGCACGGTAGTTCGTAATTTGACGTTTTGAACTTTAAACGGCTGTACAGGGCCCAATGTGAGTCAGATTTTCTCGAAACAAGAAACGTCCGAATCTGTTGGATAATATTTTTCTAATGAAAGAGAAAAAATCAAGTTTTCATGTTGTAGATTTTGTTTTATGTCCAAATCAAATTTTAAAATAGTCGTTGTGGAATTTCCTTATATATTATAACGTTATTTATATTAAATAAAGGGGTTTTTTAATTTTTATAATATCGATTTGGCTTGGAATTCAACCCGGGATATTTTATCTTGGTAATATATGAATTTCTGGTCATGTATGACCAATTTCAATATTTTAATAATATTATATTGAGGTATTTTAAATTTGGTTTATTTTATTTGAATTGGGCAGTTATAAAAGGGACTTTATTCAAATGACCTTCTTTTTCGATGAAACAAATTTTATTGGGACCGTAACAGTAAATTATTGCTAGGTTTCAAGTTGCGCGTCAATCAGGGTTAATTTTTTAGCGTGGCAAAATAAAATGCAAATAAAAACGACCATTTGAACGTGAACGAGGGCCATTTGAGCAAACGGACTCGGAATTCGACGAAACAAGTTTCATTGAGACTGTATCATCAAATTATACTATGCCGTCCATTCGCATCTCGAATGGGGTTTGTATGTGAGCACAGGAGCGAATAAACATTGTTCGAAATAGCGATAGGTACGAAATAAATATCTATAGTCGTCATCACTAAAATATCTTCAGTCAAATCAAATTAAACTAATATATTTTCTCATCTATATATACCCATAGCACAAACCCTAAAGCCCTAAATCAGAATTCGTCCATCATATTTGCAGAAAAGCCCCTCTTTAAAAAATAATTTATTCCCACAAATCTGTAAGGAATTTGCAGAGGTAATCCAAAGGGAAGTTGTAGATCTGGTGCCCAGCTACCTCCAGTAAAAATTTCACGACCAACGGTGACCTATGTTGGACGGAATTTCGCCAAAACCGAGAAAAAAACAGTTTTCGTTCTTGGCAAAAATTACAACAATTGGATCGATTTCAGATGTCAAGACCTGAGGGAAATGGAAGGGGAGAGTTCAGGCTTCGATTTGGCAGTGGTCTCGAGTCCTACAATTGCCGGGGGTCGGAGTTCTAGGGAGATGAACGGAGATGCTCAGATTTGGGTTTTTTCGAAAACTGAAATTAGTTTTGGGGATTTTACGACATCGTCAGTCGGTGTTGGTGGCGGGGGTCGGAAGGGAAAGATGCTGGGTGGCGAGGCCTGTCGAGTGGTGGTGGTCCCGTGATCTGCAAGTGCCAGTGGTGGTCGAAATTCCCAGATGAACGGAAAGGGTTCGGAACAGGTTTCTGGCGCGATGGTGCACGGTTGGACGTCGGGGTTTCAGGCGAGTGGGTTGCTCACTGAGGTGGTTCAGGTGGAGGCCAGGGGTGGTCTCCGGCGATCGTCTGTGGCGGCAGTGGAGCATTTTTTGGTTCGTGTTCTTTGAAGAGGCCTGTTTGAAGAAGAACGTCGGGTTCATTCTAAGGAGAAAGAGGAAAAACGCGTTTTTGATTCCTCCCATGATGACGTGGCGTTGGGTTATTAAGGTAATTGGTTTTTAAATTATTTAATTAAATTATTAATTAGTTAATTAATAATCGTATATACATTCAAAATTTAAACTAGCATAACTTCCACATACATTAACGAAATTTGACGAAACTGGATCCATTGGGATCGCAGAGACGAGCTCTAGACGATGACACTGACTAGGCACTGATCTGACACAGTTGAAATTTCAGTTAATTTTGAACGTCCGTTCAAGATTAAAAGGAACAAACGCGTCAACCGTCAACCGAATAATCTGGTGAGTTAATTCTAACTCCTTCTGGAATCCTGTGATGTGGTAAATTCATATTAAAATATAATTTACCATTAAAAGTACAAATTGGTTGATTGGTTGCTAATGGTTGTTTACTATTTGGGTGATTTCTGTCATTTATATTTCATCCTTTTAAATTAGTAGATTATTGAAATTTATTGCATATATTATTATCAAACGTATAACAAGCTATGATGCAGGGAAGAACAGGTTGGAGGGATCCAACCGGATTCCTCAAATATTATATATGTTGTTTGTTTGTTTTATATTATTGATATATGAACCGATTTAACCCCAAATGGTAGTGAAACCATTTTGAACATGATGGTTTAATAACTATTCACTTGTGTTGTGTTTAAAATCAATCGGCAGTGTTGATTGGGTAATTGGCAGTGAGTGGCCTAAAATGTGTTGTTTTAGACGTCGGTTTATCGTTCGGTGAATCGACGCAGTTTTAAAGTTATAAATTATCTTATAACTAAACTGAAGCTTTTCAGTCATTTTATATAAATAATTAAATTAGAAATTTATAAATAAATATTTTTAAGTTTGTAGAAGTAATTATTTAAAAGGGTTTATGATTTGTACATGTTCTAAATGCAGAAAGCCAGCAAATATACCTACGGGTTGTAAAATGTAATAGTTGTTTGGTTTAAATAATTAAATAATGATTTTTAAATTAATTAAGCTATTTAATTAAAAAGGGAAATGACAGGGAAAAACCAGTAATATAGTTAATATTAAAGTTAATTATTATTTTATAATAATTATGGTGATAACTTGTAATTGGGATTCAATGTAGAAAGTGATTAAGTGTTTGATTTAAAGAGGGGGCGATAAGTGGTTTATAAAGGAATTTATAATCTAAGTTTCCGAACGAGAAATGTAACTAGAATTGGTAAGTGAATTGCAGGGATTTAAATACGATTTTTCTTAATTATTATATTAAGTAAAGAGAATCAAATTGGATTGAATTATATTAAAGAAGGGGATAAATAGTCCTTAGTTATGAAATCCAAGACCAAGGTCTATATTAAGAATGCCAAAAGATTGAAGTAAATTATTTGACCCGAGATTTTGATTATAAATCAAAATGTTATAAGAAAAATAATGATTTAAGTTAAAGATGATGTTTTAGTGAATATCGAATTAATTAAAGGAATTAAATAAAGTGATTTTTGAACAAAGATTTCAAATGTAAGAAACGGTTTATAAAAACCAAATTTGAAATCGAGATGGTAAACAAGATTTTATGAGGGTTTAAGTGACAAACTGATATTTATTCTGAGATAAGAACGTTGTCGATCAAGGTCTGAGAGGTAAATAAAATACCCCAACTTGAACGGCTTCATTATTATCGACGAATGGTATTGGTTTGAAATGAGTAAAAGGTGTTGTGATTGGTGTGATATCCCATACGAGAAGTATTGATAATAAGTGCGATATTTTGGAATACAAAGGGTACTACAATATTAATTTCAATGTAAATAAACTATTTGGTTAAATTATATAACTCGACATTTGCTTTACCATATCAGAATTGGTAACTTGTTAATACAGTTAAGTAAAATATATGTGTGTATATATATATATTGAGATGTAAATTTTAAGGGAAATAGAAAAAGGGTTTTGTAGGGATATGACAATATTATCAACGGTATAGGAAATGGTAAATATATGTACTCTAAGACATATAAATAGTTTTTGTTATAATAAAATAAGAATATATAAAAAAATTAAATAGATTGGAAGGATTAGAAGTTATTAACCATTTTGTTAATCATTTTAAAATAGGCGAAGTACTGAATTAGTGAAATCATTTTATGAACACGATTGTTATTTGATAGTTAAAACACCGAATATCAAACCTGACCAATACGATTGTTGGTACGGAAAGATCGGGAACGAATTTATATTCGAAAACCATTCCGACCAATAAATACGTGAAGATGGAGCAATTGAAGACCGTGGATCTTCATAAGCGGAAGGACTACTTGTCGAATTTCTCTGGCTTGTAACCAGAGTTATTTGGTTTGTGATTCTGTCGTGATTTAAATCTATGGATTTTGCAAGGACTACTTGCTACGAATTCTTGGTGTGATTCCTGTATTGGATGCAGTAGGAGGGTGCCTTCGATTCATCCTGATCCTGGATGACTTGTATGGACGAATGTCTGACAGAGTATTTTTTAAGAATCACGTACATTGATTTTTACAAACATACTTCTGTCAGCTGCAGAGTATATTTGTGGATGTCAATTAGTGATTTGACGGATCCGACAATGTGGTATTCAAAGTGAATGATGACCAGATGTTCTTAAAGATAAATTCTGACCTCAAGCCTCATCAACCAGGAAATGACAAAAATCGGGCAGGCAGCATGGTTATGTGGGTCGCTCCCATTTGAGTGTTCACCTATCTAGAGAAAATTCCATTTGCTTCTTTAATCTATATTCGATGCTGTCCCTTTTCGGGAGGCGGTTGTTGATCCCAACCGTTGGTGATATACATTCGATACACTCAAGCGAAATGAGTGGTCGGTCGTGTGTGGGCCGGGTTGCAAGACATTCTTGTTGAACCCAGTGTATTCGCCTTTAGAGATACACTATTGGTAGGTGGTCCCAGACCTTGTCAAAGTCGGAATCCGATTTCCAATAAGCGCCTGCGGTTTTTGGTTGTGTACTATATATGTGGAGCGTGAGATGCAAGCGTTTCGCTAGATTGTTATTTATTTGTATTTAGACACTATGATAATATCAGAATAAGTTATGATTTCAAAAACGTTTGGGTTATAGTAAGGTAAAAACTGTAACGACCCAACTTTCGAAAACATCGGAAGTCGAGCCATTAATAAGAATAAGAATAGATAGAAGATAAAATCACAAAAAACATCAAAATCTCACAGCGGAATTTTCACAAAGGATAATACTTCATAATATTATACAACAGTACATATTACATCAGAGCATACTGAATTTAGTGATACAAGCCATTCATAGTACATCTTTAGTTATACATATCGTAGATGACCAAACTTGCAGACTCAATTATACAGTAGATAGGATAAGTGGACCAGCACACAGAAAGTTCCATCCCAGCTTCTCCAGTTTTATCCGATCCTGATTCACTTGTCTATTCATAACAAGTGTTATGAATACCCCAGAGTTTAAGGGAACACAGAAAATTAAACTCCAGGTCAGTCAGGGGGACTGGTATGAGTAAACAGTTTAAAGCAGAGTAAAGAAATAAAAATATCTCATAAGACCACGCCGTGAATACGGAACGGGTTTTTACCTTATGAGATCAAAACACTTTGCATACTTGAAATCAGATATTATCATAGTGTCTATAAGTTTTTCACAAATAAATTAGAATCTAGAAGAATGCTTGCATCTCAGATTCTCCTATATAGTATACAAATAAAAACTGCTTGGCGCTTATGGAAATTGGATTTCCAACTATGACAAGGAGTGGGACCACTTGCCGATAGTGTATCTCTAAAGACAAATACACTGGGTTCAACAAGAACGTCTTGCAACCCGGCCCACACATGACCAACCACTCATTTCTCTTGAGTGTATCGAATATATTGTCACCTTACGACTTTTTGCCGCGACCACCGTAGTTCCCGAGAGATACAGAAATGAAAATAAGTAACAAATATGAATATTCTCTAGATGGTGACAGTACACCCTAATGGGAGCGACCCACATAGCCATGCTGCCTGCCCGATTTTTGTCATTTCCTGAGTGTGAGGCTTGAGGCTAGACTTACTTTTCATCATCATAGTTTATTTCTTTTGAATGCCACATCGTCAAATCTCGCCAATCACTAATTGACTTCCCCAAAAATAAATTATAGGTATAAAGCAAGAGAAACAAATTCCTCCGCCACCATATAAATACGTTTGAAGAGATCAACGTACGTGATCAGTTAGAATTACTTTGTCAGACATTCGTCCATACAAGTTGTCCTGGGATTGGACAAACCGAAGGCACTATTTGAAAATAGTCCTTACACAACTCCGTCTTCTATTATCTTCGATAATCTCTGACGCGCAACGTATAATCAATTCAAAGTGGAATGTTAATCCGGTCTCTTTGAAATGATTAGCGAACATTTTCTTTTTAAATTATAAATCTAACATGACCATAATCTAATTTACATAGATAATTACATTCAAACTAAACAGTATATGATCATCTTGCGTATATCTGGGTATTTTGATCAGCTCTTAAAAATGGACAAATTTTAGTGTGCGCGCCGCACACGGTTTTTCTTTCCATTTTGTTCGTCAAACTGATAATTAAATACTTACATTATTATTAAGAAAAATATTTTTCCATAATTACTTCTAACTCTGATTTTTCATAAAAGAATGAAATTTATGATTGATAATTTATTTTACTGCTTTCACATTTTCCTTGATTTTGTCAAATTTCCCTTGGATTTCTGGTACTCGATCTATTCCTTCTTTCTATAGATTAATTTAAATAAAATTTCTATTTTAAATTTATTAATCTAAACAGAATAAAAATACAGTTCTTATTTTACACAAAACAAGACATTACATTACTAGTTTAAAATAGATCGTTTTAGTGTATGTATATATACAGTTTTTCCTTTCATTTTTGTTAACTTTTAAAATATTTTCTTTATAAAATTTCTAATTTAATTTATAACTAAATTTATAAAAAATTAATTACACTTCTGTACCTTATTTCGACTTTTAATGAAACAACATCTGATTCACTCCACCTGATTCACTTTCTTTTCTCGACTTGGCCGTTTGAAAAAAAATGTTATTTTTATTTTCCTTTTTTCATTTCCATTATAATTTAAATTATAATCTATTTATTTAAAAATTGGATTTTTAGTTTAACTAAAGTGCCAGGTTTTAAAGTACCACATTGGTTTCACCACGGTTTCTAGCCCTGATCAGCCCTTTTTTTATGCGAGCCAACCAAAGAACCAACTACCCAAGTACCACCCTCCTTGATATTATGAAAACTTGGCCTGATCACGTTAAAACACAGCGTCCTTCCTTCTTTGATCAACACAGCCCTGTGCACGTGCACAGTCACCCCCGTCACTTCCACCCACCAACGACTGGCCACGCAAGTCGCCCCTCCGACACTGATCACGACGCCATGGCCCACAACCCTCATCTCGTCGCCAATCAAAAAATCCGTGTGCCATCATTTTTTTACAGTAACCAAGACCAGACAGGAAACCGCCTACCACGCCTAGACGTTGTGCCACCGCCACCTCCCTGCCATGTCATCGCCATGCCCTAACGTTCCTTTCCCCCCCTGACCGCACCTCCATAACCAATCAGGCGAAGAGCAGTTTCCATGAACACAAACCGAACCCAACAACCCACTCAAACCCTATTTTCCTCAATTTCTCAAAACCTATTCATTAGAAAATTGGTTTGCATTTTTCCCCGTTTTCCTGAACCTAGATGAAGCTTCCACTTCTATCCCGTGGCCTATGACGATCTAGATGGTCGGAAATTGGTTATTTTGCCAATTCTGATCATCTCAACTTTCCCATTAATATAGGACCTTAAAAATTATGAAATTTCTTTTTAAAATCATCATTCACCACTAGGGATGCATTCATGTATTTAGTTTGGTTTAACATGAGTTTTGAAATTTTCATTAAACAGAGAGTTGAAATGAACATACTGTTTTTTTTTTCTGGTTTTGATATACTGGGTATATTTAAAGTGATTTGGTCCTCCTAAACTATTTTTAGGCAATAGGAAAGGTTTTGAAATCAGTATAACATCTAAATCCTATCCCTAACCTGGCTTAACAGATCGACCTTTGGGATGGTATCTAATTCAGACAGGAAGATCAAGTATGGTAACACAAAGTATAAAACAGTTTCTAACAATTGGTACTTAAGGTTTGAGTGACAAACAACAATTGTTTGATCAGAACAAACATGTAACAAAGCATACCACTGGCACAAGTTCAACACAAGCAATATCCACTTTCAGTTCAAAATAGGAAGAACAGTAAAGAATTTCTGTTAAAAATTTACTCACCTTTGTTTTTTAGAAGCTCACTGATTTTGTCTACTCTGATTTTAGTTTGAATGCTTTTTTGTTGTGTAGAAATGTGTGGATGCTCAAGACCTTATATAGGTGTAGAAAAATACTAAAATATGGTGCATTAATTTCTGTTTTTGGGCAAAGATCAAAATCCGTATTCCAGATTTAGTTGTGACAAATGATGGACAATATTAAAAACTCATTTCTCTCTCAGTATCAAAACACCAAATCTAAATTCACATGGCTTTACATCAGCTCCTACTTACCTTGAAATCACTTGTGCAAACCACCAACTCTCTCCCATTAGTCTACCATAAAACCTCACCTTAAATGCAACATGACACAACCATGTTCTCCAAATCTTTTCTTGGTTTTAGCCAAATATGCTATCTTCTTTTGTACCATCCAAAGCTCAGTTTTACATTGGTTTTCTAACCCATACTTTCCACATGGAAACTTTGATTTAACACAAAATATTAAATACTTTACCTTGGCCTTTAAGGTGTTTTAAAAATCTGAAATTTTCTGCACAACTTTGATCTCGGCCATGTGGGTATTTAGCATGGAATTTTTTTTTAGAAAATCTATGCTTAAGTGATGATCTAGTGTAGGTAAAACTTAGGTTTAAATGCACAAGATCTTGTAAAATCTTTGGCACATGCTTTTTGGCAAATGAACATATCTTTAAAAAAAATGAGAAGAGAATGTATTTCCAGAAAATCATAAATAAGAAAAGAAAAAGATTTAAAAACTGAAAATAATAGATACTAAAAGATCTTGCCATGTGAAAGTATTTCTTTCTAGATTTCTCTACTAGCCTAGAACTAGTGAAGGTGCATTCTCAAATATATATACATGAAAACATTTTTGCAAAAGCCAATGGCACATTCATGTTTTATTTTGATGTTCATCTGAACACAAAGGACTTACATTTGAACTTGCTTTGCCAAAACAAATGGTTTTAGCATGCTTTGGTTCAAGAGTATTTCATGGTATAAAAATAAGGATTTTACTTAAGGAAAAATTATAAGGATTTAATAAAAATAAAAATAAAAATAAACAAAGCATATGAAAAATGGCATTTAAAATTTGCTATGTAAAAGTGTTATTCTACCCATATGAAAAAAGAATTTAAACAAACGTTATCAAATCCATGCTATCATCTGAGAATGTGAAAAAAATGGATCTTATTAAATGCTGTGATATAGGCATATATAAGTGCTGTTAAACATGTAAAAGAAATGCAATTAAACCTTTGACATGTTTTAAAATATTAAAAATGTGAATTTTAACTCGTATTTGTAAATACGATACTTACGATCAAATTATATTCGTGTCAGTGATATGTGTAAAACCCGGGTCATTACAAAAACCATCCGTGTTTATGTGTGGGCTGGTCTTACTATTATCCTTTGATTTAATAAAGAATTTTCCAAAGTTAAACCAGTTGTTTGTTCTGTGAATTTATCACTGATAGTATTCCAGACTGACCCGGTGAATTTTGCTTTGCTTCAAATGTGCTCGGGTCAAACCGAGTATATTTCCAGGTTAGGTTTCGTTGGAGTTTCAGAAGCTGGAAGCAGGAGGCTTTACCGCTAGTTATATAAAGTTATTTTCCGCTGTTACTAACATGTGTTGTACTCTGATGATTGGTATTTATATACAGTTTCTTTTGTATAAAGAGATTTGATATTATATTTTATTCGTTCCGCTGTGAGATTCTGATGTGGTCTTCTTCTTTCTTCTATTCTAATATTCTTTCTTTCTTTTCCCACCCTCTAATTTCTTTCTATTGACAATCTGGGGTTCGATACTTGGATTTTTGGCAAGTAATACGGGTTTATGTATTGTTGTCGAAAATTCGAGCGTCGAGTTTTTCCCCGGGTCGTTACAATTACTTCGGTAAGGTTCGCTAATCCCGACTAGTTTGGATAAACCTTAATTTGGTTTGAATTGATATCCAAAGGAAGATTAAAGAATAAATTTAAAGAATTTATCTTTGATAAAATTAATGGGAACCTTTCCAAAGGATATGAATATTAGAATAAAAGAATATTCAGAATTGGAATGAGGCGTATGTTGTGTTTTTATAGCACTTGTTTATTATATACGCCAGTTATTCGGAAAGGCCGGTTTTATACCCATTCTGAATAACGGATTCGACAATATGTTGACGGCAAAGACGGTAGTTAAAGACCGGAGGTCTTCACATCGTTTGGATGATTACTGATGTCTTGATTGGGCTGTACACCCAAGACGGGGTAATAAGTGGTAATCGTCCGTACATACTTGGAGATCGACCAGATATGCGAGGACCTCTCTCCTGTATTGGACATATGGGACGAGGAATAAGGTGCCTCCGGTTTCGTTCAGACCCAGAATGAACTTAAATGGATGTGTGTCTGACATTGGATTTTATTCTGTGTTGATTGATCTCTATTAAATATATATCTGTTTGGTGGCGGAGAATTTATTCTCTTGCTTAACACACTTCTCTGAGACGTACGAGCTCAGAGGTTATATATCGATAGGCATCAGTCGCATGGCGTGAATTGCCTGTATGGCATGCTGAGATGCAAATGATCAAGGCTTCTATTGAAAAGCAGAGTCTTGTGGTTAATGATCAAAGCATAGCTTTAATATAGCATAGCTTTGTATATATCATTAATTCGCGAGCCTCAAAACCCGGTGTGAACCAGAAACAGAAGAGGACTGCAGGGAGGACATGCGTTTCTTTCTAGCTAGGAGTGGTGTCATGGTATGGAGTCCAGACATTTTTACCTATGTGGATGATGGATAGCGAGGCGCCTCGGATATATCGGTTACTACGGAGCTGATGGATATTGTGTCATCTGGCTCATTACGCCCCATAGGCGGGGAAACACATTGTTCAGGAATTACTAATCCTCAAACGTAAGTGAGGACCGACCCTGAAGATCGAAGGGCTTGACTGAGTACGAGTCCTGAGGCACGGGGTAGAGTGTCTCGAAGCGGCAAGGACGATCCCTTGCCTTGGTTCACAGGTGGAAATCCAACTTCCAATATGACATTTCGGTTTTATTTGTAGAGCTTAGTATGGCGACATGATGTATGGTACCCATGCCGTCTATGATTGATACATTTATATTTGAAGTTATTTAATACACTATGCACTTATAATAGTATCAAATGATTTGTTTTAAACGTACCAAGGATGTTTGGCTATTATAAGGGAAAACTCTATCCTCTGTCTTGCGTTGCATTATGTGATGGGACCTGGGTTTATAATAGCTTCATTTTTCCAAAAAGCATTGTGCTGTTCGTTATATGCGCTGGTATTTTTGGGTTAAACCCGTTTCGTGTTATACGGCGTGGTCCCCTGATTTACTTTATTTTAAAGTAAAGATCTAATGATTGTTTTAGTTCTCACACCAGTCACATGACTGATCTGGAGTTTAATGTTTTAACCTAAACTCTGGGTGCCCCGTATTTTCCACACGAGCAGCTTGTAGTTTTGGGTTTGCAGATTTATTCTTATAGGATCCTGGTTTACAACTGGAGATGTATTCGGAAAGCTCTGTATCCGTGTATTCCTTTCAGTTGTGTTTTGTATTTATTTTCCTTGCATTGTAATTTGTAAATCTCTGATATTTATCAAATGTATATTATTTGTTCATACTATGTATATTCTTGTACTCTGATGTAAATTGTTGTAATAACAATGAAATGTTCTTCTGTTTGTGTATTGATTTGTCGTGTTCTCAACTCAATCCGGGCTTTCCCGTAAGGGCGAGTTCGGGTCGTTTCATTAGTCCTAGCGTGAAAGTGTAACATGTGACGCAACATGTATGCAAAACACCCTATCTTGCATATAATTTCTATATGAGTGCTTGGTGCAATTGTGTTGCAAACATCTCCTACCATCTAATGCAGCAACCACAATATGACCATATAATCCTAAATTTTCGACAAAGGCCACAAAATTTAAAATTTTCACGCCTTCCATTGAATTTTTCTTCCTAACATACTCGAACCAATCTAGCTAAATATTGCAGAGTCTTGAAATCCCATATTCCACAATATTTATGGTGGCATGAGTCTCCCCAGGTTTCATCTTTGTCCCCATTTCTTGATTATTCCCTACTGAACTTTACCGTATTGTAAGGGTATCTTATCAATCATAAAAACGTCAGAGCTCCTATTATCAACAATTTCTTTTATCTCCCTAACTTTGTGGAAAGCCAAAATATAATATCGTCTCTCTACCCTTCACAATCTTCCTAATTGAATTAGACTCTTTCCAAATTCTAGCAACAAATTTATTTCGAGTAAAAACAATTCAATGGTTATTCCATCAACACTTCGGTATTTTAGGTGGCCTCCTTGAAATTCTCCTAGAGCGCCTACTAGTTACCAAAAAGATAATTACTCTACTCCTAAGAAGATAAATATTTTCCTATTGTCTAAGAGATCCAAGATGCAACTTCTTTCTCTTATCCCCCAAGTTCCAGCTCTCTTCGGTTTGTCCTCTAGTCCTCAAATAAAGTTGGACCCAATTTTTTTATAAATGAAATTCTCTAATTCTAATTAATTAACATCTAGTCTATACTAATAACTAGAATATTTTCCTATGCTCCAAATTGCTGGGATTTAAATCTCAATAAGGTCTTTTGTTATAATTTCCATAAATTTACCCAAATAATAATATTGACATATTTAAAATTAAAAGGAATGAGTATTTTCTTAATTTAAATGGATAGTGTAATCTACGTGCAATCATGTACATCCATTTTATTTTATGCACATTTCTTATAATTTCAAATATAATATTTTTTTCCTTTTTTTTGTGAAAAATGAAAGAAGGGCTAATTTATAAAATTAAACAAATATCCGTAAGCGAACTAAAACATGGTCATATTCAACTAAAAAGGCTTATTATCAAAAATTGTTATAAAATAAATCAGAACATATGATAAACAAGAAGTCATTAGAGAGAACAGAAAGATAGGGGAGAGACTTTTATTTCTATTGCTCAATTGTTTCCCATTTCTATTACATTGGCTCCTTTGTATATGGGTTTTGGAGCTGATGTTAGACTTACTCCCATGATGTGGGACTAAATAGAATATGAAAAGAGCATATTCATATTACAACACTCCCCCTTGAATATGCGTCTTCAAAATCCTGAATGCTCTGCTAAGTTGAAGTTGTCACATTTAAAACATACACGGTGATTTCTCCCCCTTATAATTGTCTTGCTTGCATATATCCGTTCAGTCAATACAACTGTTGTCTGTTGCCTTCAAAACTCTATCAGGAAAACCCAATGGGAAAAACCTTGAACGAGAAATAGAGTACAACATCTGACATTATGAATATTATATTAAAATGATATTCCTTAAAAGAGTTTGATGCTTCAGGATCAAAAAAATGCCTCATTAAAAACCTTTTTATGAAAAACCCTATAGGAAAAATCATAAACAAGGAAAAGAGTGCAAATTTATTCCATCTTTAGGTAACATGTTTTACAATGTTACCGTAAGGATTGATACTTCAGGATCAAGATAATGCCTCGTTAAAAACCTTACTAACAAAAACCCGATACGAAAAATATTAGTGAAGGAAAAGCGTACATTATAGCATATTTTTATATGCTCACCCTTATTTATAACTCATTATTCAACTAGTCTATTGATGTAGTTGACGCATGTCAAGTTTGTACATCATCTTCTGGAATGTTAGTTTGGAAATTGCCTTTGAGAATAGATCTACACATTTTTCTTGAAACTGATTTTGTTATTCCTCTTTCTTGTTATCCTTTCATTAATGTGTGAAGAGAAATATAGAAGAAATGTGCTCCATCCTATCACCCTTGATATAATTCACTTGAATCTGAGTCATGCAAATTGCCTTGTCTTCATAAATAATAGTTTACTGCATCAAAAGATGTTTGATACTTCTGGATCAAAATGTTGCCTCGTCAAAATCTTACTAAGAAAAACCCGATGGGAAAAATCTTAGTGAAGGAAAAAGAGTAAAATATAAAATGTCATATTTACTACGTCAAAAGTAGTATGATACTTCTGGATCATGACCCATGCCTCATTAAAACCTTACTAAGAAAACCCAGTGGGAAAATCTTAATTAAGGAAAAAGAGTGCATTATATCATACTTATGGATGCTCCCCCTGATTTAATAATTTCCTCTGAATTCGTATTCTTATTTCAATAACTCAAATTGCTTACAAATACTTCTTAATGAATTTTTTCTTTTAAAACTTCATGTGCATTTCCATGTTTCAGGCATGTTTTCTTATTTAAAATGCCTTCATTTTGTGATATGTATGTTACTAATATCCATTTGTGAACACACTTCAAGTGCTTATAATTTTCTGTTTCAATCGGACTTGCATATTGCAATACATATTTGATGAATAAGACACCTTTCATTACTAAGCAGGAGGCAATCTACTCATCTTGAAGTATATCATGATTTTCATTACAACAATATTTAGAAGAATGAAGTATATCAAGATTTTTATTACAACAATACTTAGAAGAATGTTGTAATCTATCATCCATTTTCTTGGTATTCTTTATAATAACAAATGTTATTTATGTTCTTCAGGAACTTATATATTATAATAATTTTTGCATATCGCAACTACCACTTCAATGGATATTAAGAGTTTCATTACAACAATTCTTGAGAGCAGGAAGTGATCTACTCATCATGAATTATTTCAAGATTTTTATCACAACAATACTTAAAAGAATGTTGTAATCTACATTTCTTGCTCTTTATCACTACCAAAGTTATTTAAATTCTTCTGGGATTTGTATACTTTATTCATTTATACCTTCAGGGTATTGTAAGCATTTTAAACACTTTAATAAATTCAATTATCTTTGAAAATACAATGCTCATGGCACTTAACATGTTGTTGACACTCTATGGTGCTTCAGTAACTTCCATGTGCTTTTGTCATTATATATATATTTTTATTTTTATCTTATGAACTACATGTTCATATCTTATGAACTACAGGTCCATATATCTTATTTAGGAGAAATTCATGATGGCTAATCATGTTTCTCTCTGATATGGGTTTTTAATCCATTTATAAATATAAGCGCTTTATTATTTGTTAATTTATCATCGATGATTATTTCTTGTCAGTTATATACATGATTTATTGAGATCTCAAAACTTATCATGCATTAGGTACCTAAACCACTTCTAGGATTATTTTGACAGTCATGTCATGGGTTTCTTTCAAAGCACCTTTATGTGTTTCTTTAGGAACACTCACCTCCTTTATTTTGCATCTTTATGACTTACTCAAAAGATATTTTGAACTGACTTTTATACCACATTTTCAGCTGTGATGTACACTTTTTGATCCTTCGGGGATTCAAATGTATATTGGAGAAAGTCTATTAGGGACATAATTAATAATTTATGCAAGTTACTTAATACTTTGCATAATTCTATATGTTAGCAAATATTTAACATCGATAATTCCTTTATCCTCCCCCTCAATGTTGACAAACATTGCCATTTTAAATAATAAACCTACTTTGGATTCATTTTTGATCCATTATAGAATCATAGCTAGCAAATACGTTGGATGTATTTCAATTGTAGGAGGATAATGCTCATATTAGTTGATAAGATGCATTCGTATTGTATGGCTTATTCCCTTTCAATGATCTAATAACTTGGAGGAATTTTCTATCATTTGAATATGCACATGACTTCAGGTCATTTAATATTGATGTCAATTGACTTTCTGAAATATAAAATAATATATGCATAATTTATAAAATGAGCTTACGACAACTTCAGGTTGTTAATTAAATATTTGCATATATGTGTATATACGTGCATCCATGTATTACATATGTAATTGATTTGCATATTTTCTCTCATTCAAGTTATTGATTTTAGAACAAATTGTTTATAATGTTCCAATCATTAATTTTTGCTTATCATGCAATGTCAACGTGAATCTTAAAGATTGTTTCATAATATCCAAAATATCTGATTTGGAACTGTATTGAACTTCTGGTTCAAATGAAATATATGAACAACTTCGAGTTGTTAATCCATATTGAACTTTTGGTTCAAATAGTATATAAAAACAATTTCAAGCTTGTTAAACTGTATTGAACTTCTGTTTCAAATAAAATATATAAACAACTTTAAGTTAAAATTTATTCTTCAACATAATATGTAAATATAAATATATAAGCAAGATACAACTCATTTTGAAAACTGTGAAATCTTTGGATATCAATTTAATTAATGTTATTATTTCACACAGTTTCAATAAAGCTTCAGGCTTTTAAATTATGAAGTATTTCAAGTTCATTGATTAAGGAATTTCGAGTTCATATGCGTATATATAAACATACATATTATATCTAGTTTATTAATTTATGAGAACTTCTGGTTCTCAATCTTTTAACATACTTTTTATTTAGAAGCTTTTACATTCTTGCTAATTGTCAAGATTCCAGACTGTAAACTTCATCAAAAAGTTTCTTTTTTCATAATCCAAGACTTCAGGTCTGAGATCTGAGTTATACAACTTTTTCCATTACATTAGATATTAGTTGCCAAATACGTTGACTAATAATACATATGTCTATTCTTATTCCAAACACAAACATACATCATTTAACTAATAATAGCCAATGTTTTTAATACATTTATAATATTACGGAAATACAATATCTTAATATATATTACCATAACGATGCATTTAATGCATTAATTAATAACGAAAATAACCATTATACGGCCTAAATATATGAATCAAATAAATAATTTTTACTTAAATCAACATAATAAAATTTGGATCTAGCTATAATATTGATCAACGACAAAACCGAAATAAACAACTTATAGTTGTACTGCATTCCCAATAATCATATTTTCTAAAATACCATATACATATGCATAATGTCTAATCGAGAATTGAGTAAAAGTGCATAATTATAGAACCAAGATTTTACATTCTTTAATATGAATAATTCCATAAACATGTAGATTTATACATAAAATTCACAACATAAAAAATTACATGTTTTACATTCAAATTATATAATCCATATAAAAATCTTTTAGGATTTTTCTTTTTATATCAAAATTATCTCTTACCATTATAGAAACTGCAGGTTCTAAATTTTCCATTTTTATAATAAAAATTGCTTCTGCATACACTTCAGGTGTGCTAAATTAAGATCAATATTTAAATCTTAGCTTATGATCTTCAAGATGCATATATTCTTTAGTTATTAAATTTGCATTATCATCTTTGATATTTGAAAATATTTCAATGAAAATTCTTTTATAGACATATCAGAATATAATATCGCTTCTGGGATATTCCATAAACACTATTTAGGAAAAAATTATGAACTTTTTATACAAATATTTTATCACCTTTAATTGTAGAAATCTCTTCTGGAAATATTTTATTATTTTCAAATAAACAGATCTCTTCTAGAGATATTTTACCATTTTCAAATATACAAATATCCTCTAAAGATATTTTGTTATCACCGCTACTGGGATGAACTTATCTCCTCCAGAGATAAATATATACAAACTTTTGAAATGTCTGTTAGATGAAACCCATTTAGAGATTTTCTATTAAATCCAATGTTATCGTCACATATTAAGATGTGTGTGTCTCTTTTAAGTATAATCTTTTCATGTCACAACATTTAAGAAAGCTTCGGGCTTTAATTTTTTTTCTTCAACATATGAACTTCAGGTTCATATTATTTCAGATTCCAAAGAAGTAATATACTTTATGATTTTTCATTATTTTTCATAATTCACTTTTGGTGATATATCAATATTAGATCTGAACTTAATACGATCTTCCAAATACGTATTATATCTGTATTTGTTTCTCTAAGAAACAATACAACTTTTCTTTCGGAAATATGAATTATGTAACAAAATCATATTAAATTCAATGAATTTATTTGAATAGAGAAGAACAAAAAATTGTCGAATCCAAAAAGATAAATCACTACAATCAACATCTCATTTTTAAATCATGTAGGGATCTCAAATGTATATAAATTGAGTATAATTTTGAGATCAACATTATGATTACATAAAAAAATCAGATCTATAATAGAGTGAGATCTGAAATATGATTAACAAAATAAGAATCAGATCTCAAAGTATAGATCTATATGAGTTTTAAAATTATAAGACTAAACAAAAAAATCTAGAAGATAACACAATAGATTTAAATCTAGAATAAGATGAGATCTGACAAAAATAGAGATTTGAAAAATCAAATCAATCAGGTCAGAAAAATAACCTACCGTTTTGAGATCTATAATTAGACCGGTTAGAGCTTCGTGTTGATAATGTGTTATAAAATAAAATAGAACATATGATAAACAAGAAGCCATTAGAGAGAACAGAAAGATAGGGGAGAGACTTTTATTTCTATTGCTCAAGTGTATCCCATTTCTATTATATTGGCTCCTTTATATATAGGTTTTGGAGCTGATGTTAGACTTACTCCCATGATGTGGGACTAAATAGAATATGACAAGAGCATATTCACTCATATATATTACAACAAAAATATAATATTTAAGCTTATTCCTTAATCTCATGCTTTAAATTCTTATTCTTGAGGATGACATTCCTTAAAGCTATACTTATACCTTTCTCATAATTCCAAAAATAACCAGACCGACATACTTTCATCCTTGTAGGTTATAAATCCAATACTGCTATTGACTTCCAAATCCCATATATGGTAAATCGCTAAGTTAAGTGTCCCCACAAAATTCTCTCTCTTACTCATTTATCTAAAAAATTTAATAAGGGTTTTAAAACCCAACATCACAAGCATAAATAGGGATTCCTTACTTATATCACTTCATACCCTTATCCAATCAATACGAGGAAACCACTAGCGATCACAACCTAAAAAATATTATTTTGGAAGTTTTTTTTTAAATTAAATGGTTTAAATACTGCTAAGGTCTTAATATTTTTATCCTAATTTCTTAAGATGTCAATCCATACCTTTAAATCTCTCATCCTCACCTTTCTCATAAATGTGGTCCATCCATCCTCAAAACCAGATCATTCCATGAATTCTTACTTAATTCCCTCAAGCTTGAAGGTATATCTGTTTTCTCTAAATCAAACTATTCTTTAAATCCATTCTCAAAATTTTCTTTTGATCTTATTAATTATCAATTTAGTGGGCAATAAATTTTCAATTAATATCTATGAATCTTATTTTTGAAATTGTGAATTATGGTAAATTACATTACTTACATTATGCCTATATTTATATTTATATATCTCGGTGTCTCTATATACGTTCATAATCGTACTAATTCCTAAACAATTTAGGGCAATCTAGTTTACAACCAAATCTTGATTCTGGAAGTCCCTTTACTTCACTAACTTTTTCCAATATATATCTTTGGGACTGATATTCAAATTTCTAGATTAGGTTGTACAACTTATTCTTACCTATTCCTGAATACTAATTATGTCTCACATAATTGCTACTACTAAATTTATTCTTTTGTAAAAGTATAATTCTCATTGGTGACACCAAATATATTCATTTGTATGTTGTTGTCCTTTATATACTTCTCATTATTATAACAACTGTAACGAACTGGGATTTTCGACCCCGAAAATCAACACAAAACCCATGTTAATTATTCAGGTATCGAACATTCCAGATCATTAATAGAAAGAAGTTAGAGGGTGATAATAGATAAGATAGAAAATTAGAATAGAAGAAGAAGAACACAATCAGAGTATACACGAATCTCACAGCGGAACGAATAAAATATAATATATAACATAATTTTGAAATAAAACAGTATAATAACATTATCGAAATACAACACTTACACACAGCGGAAATAACAATAGCTATATAATCCTGAAGCCTCCTGCTTCAAGCTCCTCCAAGTATATCTGTAAAGACCTGAACTACTTGACTGCCCGTACAAATTTGGGCACCCAAGAGTTTAGGGGAAAAAACAAAACAAAATAAAACTCTGGGTCAGTCATGGGACTGGTGTGAGTAAACTCAAATCATTTGGTTTAACTTTTCAAAATACTTTTCAAAAGAAAAGGTAATCGTAAGACCGATCCACACATAAACACGGATGGTTTTTACCTTACGATAACCCAAAACAGTTTTTGAAATCAATACTTCTCTGATATTATAATAATGTCTAATCACAAGTAATTAACAATCTAGCAGAACGCTTGCATCTCACGTTCCACATATATAGTATACAAACAAAATCGCAGGCTCTTATTGGAGATTGGATTCCGTCTATGACAAGGTATGGGACCACCTGCCGATAGTGTATCTCTAGAGGCAAATACACTGGGTTCAACAAGAACGTCTTGCAACCCGGCCCACACATGACCGACCACTCATTTCGCTTGAGTGTATCAAATGTATATCACCAACGGTTGGGAGCTACCCACCGTTTCCCGAAAAGGGACAGCATCGATAATAGATAAAAGAATGAAATGTGACTTTCTCTAGATAGGCGATATACACCCTAAAGGGAGCGACCCACTTAGCCATGTTGCCTGCCCGATTTCTGTCATTTCCCGGTTGATGAGGCTTGAGGTCATAACGTATCTTTTGAAATACTTGACCACCATTCACTTTGAATGCCACATCGTCATACCCGTTAAATCACAAATTGATTTCCCCAAAAATACCACGGGTATAAGCTAAGAGAAACGAATTTCTCCGCCACCAAACGTAAGTACGTTTGAAGAGATCAACTTACGCGATCCGTTAGATATACTCTGTCAGACATTCGTCCATTCACGTTTGTCCTGGGACTGGACAAACCGAAGGCACTATTCTGTAAACAGGATAGCCCTTGCATAACTTCGTCTTCAATATTTGATTGCAACGCTAACGTCCATACAGAGTGGTTTTCAAATAATGCATCTGATCCTGGCCTCTCTGTATTAACGACGGAAAAATGGTCAAAAACTTCAATAGTTGGTGATTTAACTATCAAAGAAAAACAGGTGTGCAACCAACGATATTATTTCCAGATGGAAATTCTATCGATCAATCAACATCCAACGTTCATCCTTTTTAATTTAATTATCATTAATTTATTCATTTTCCCTTTCTATATATTCTTAAATTCTTATTTTCTAAATTTAGAAAATATACATCATCAATCATGGAAAACATTTCCATCTCTGTTCCACGTATCAATGTCATTCCAGTATTCCTTCTCATCAACATTTCATTTTCTATGATTAGAAAATATCTCTGATTATATTTGGAAAATGTTTCCAAAATTTATTCATTTGATTTAAACAGATATTTAAATAAAACATCACTAAGCCAATTTTAAACCATTACACTCATCAACTAAATTCACTTAATCAATCTTCACTATCGAACCTTACCCACACCTTAGTTAAGAACGAAGTCAATCAAGTTGGGGTATAATTACCTCTCAGACCTTAACTGAACAACATTCCTAACCTCGAAATAGACAAAGTTCACCTTTTAAACTTTACCAAACTTCCTTACGTAACTCGGATTCTATTTATGAATCCACTTCTTTATTTCAAAACATTGGTTATAATTATAGCGTTATAATCCCTTCTTCCTAAATATCCAATTTCAAAATATAGCTTTTATTCCTTAATTTAACTAAATAACCAAACCACTAATTTATTAATAATTAAGTAAACCTTGATTAAAAACGGCAAATAATACTTTCCCGAGTTTCGATATAATCGAATTCAATGTATAATTCTCTTTTTCGAATAATCTCTATTCGATAACTCCTTTTTGAATAAACTATATTCGATAACCCTTCTTCGAATAACTATATTCGATCATCTCTCTTCGAATGATTTACATTTGATTAATCCCCTTTCGAATAAACTATATTCGATTAACTCCTTTAACTCTATTCGAATAAACTAGTTCGAATAACTCCTTTGGATTAACTCATTTGGATTAACTCATTTGGTTAACTCATCTTAACTAACTCAACTCGATTAACTCAACCTAATTAACTTACTTGATTGACTCAACTTATTTAATTCCTATCGAATAACTAATATTCAATTAACTTATATTCGAATAACTATGTCTATTTTAACTTTATTTCGAATGGCTAACCTTCGATTTAACTCCATTCGCTTGACTCTAGATCGCAGCGATCACAATGGTTACGCCTGATTCCCTCAGGAAACATCCGACCGCCGTAGTCTATCTGCAGCCCTGCGAATTACGCTAGTAGTCGTACGAAATGGCAACTCATCCTGAATAACTATGTTTGACTAACCTTATCTCAAATAACTATATTCGATCAACTCTAATTGAATAACCAATATTCAAATAAATTCTTATTCGATTAACTCTATCTAATTAACTCTAACTGGTTAACTCTAACTGATTAACTCCTAATCGACTAACTCTTCGTCCATATCCAGTTTCGAATATCGATGTTGAAATCGACATTTACTTCTCTATATAAGTCCTGACTTATATATTCTATTTATCCAATGATAAACATCCTATTTAATTTATAAAATATTATTTATAAATTTATCTTCTCCATCTATCTGTTAGAATAGATTCTATTTAAAATCTTTACTTTAAATCCATATCAAGTTATACCTGTGTGCGAAGCACAGGTCTAAACATTTCAAATGTAAACTTCTCCTTTTAAAATCAATTCTAGTCACTTTCAAATATTTCCTTTTATAATCTATTTATTTACAAAATAATCACTTTTTTTATAATTCTATTTATTCTATAAAATATTTTCTATTTATAAATTCTATTGATTTTATAAGTAATTCCTTTGATGATCTAACTATTCCCTTTTCTATTTATTTTTCACATACTTCCTCTTTCTATTCTATTTATTTTTCAAATAAATATCCCTTTTCAATTCCATTTGTAATAGTTTACAAATATTTCTTCTTCAATTCTATCTATTTGATTAACAAATAAATATTCCCTTTTATTCTATTGATTTTCTACATAAATAGTTTTCTATTTATAAAATCTATTGATTTTATAAATATTTCTTTTTCGATATAACATTGAAGATTTCCTTTTTAACATTCCAGTATTCCTTATGGTATTTAACATACCATATAACAATGATCTGTATCATTCAACCATACAAAATCAACAATAGATTTCATATCACATCATATAACACAATATATGACAAAAACAGTAAAATAAATGTTGAGGAACCCAGTTGGGTCCCTCCGGCCTGTTTCCCTGCATCCACAGATGTTAAACAATAAAATTAACATCAATTTCATTTTTCTATGAAATATTCTGCTGAACATAATCAATATTTGATTAACGATTTATATCTATATCGTTATCTATATTTTCAATCAACTGGCTAACAGTTCAACCAAACAGCCAACACACAACAAACAACCATTATTTTTTAGTTATAAAAATATGTTATAAAAATATAACGGAGAAGAGTTAGTGAGTTTTACTCACTTTGGACGGTTATCGTTAAATAACGATAATTGGTCATTGAGTTGATTCAGGCGTTAAATTCCACCATAAATCCAAATTATCTCCAATGGACTTCCAGTCAGTTTCATTGTGGAGTGCTCGTCATACGATCCCAACGCAACTTACGATTCGTCAATCTGATATCGTATGATAAAGTTATTCCCATTACTAGTTATACATGTTATTAAAACTAAATTATATATTTAAAATTTGAATTGTTGGCCCAAACACATTTGAAAAGCCCAACCCGCCATCCTTGTCTTCCCCAATTTCTTGTCGTGACCTGCTCATTTTGAAGTCCCCATTTCGATCACATTGACCTCCCCAATCTCAAATTCCACTTCATGAGAAATTAAACAAAAATTGCCTAAATTCCCCTCTCCTCAATCTCTTCCTCCCTATATTCTTATTGTCGAACTTGACTTCAACATTTCAGGTCTGACGTTGGGTCTCCAAGTTGCTCTACAGTACATCGCATGACCTGAAAGTATGTCGAACTCCCTCAGACTTTGGTAGCAGCGGCAAATCGAAGCGACAAACTCAAATACGAATGCGAATCGATGTATTTCTTCCCCCATTTCACAAAATGTTGAACCCTAGCTGCCTCGTACTCACGCTGAACGATTTCCAGCGAGAAGAAAAAGACATCGAACCCTATAACACTCATACCGGATCGAAGCTCGGATTTGTACGAGCCCAATGAATCCAACCAAATTCGATATCGTTATTGTTTGGATTTTGTTTTGATTTTGGAATTTGCGTTTTCACTGTGTATTTTTAGAAGAGGTTGCGGCGCTTGTTTTTGACCAGAGAAAAATTGGTCTAGGGTTAGGAAGGATTTTGGGTATATATAGAATAGTTTTAATATTTTTTTATTCGATTATTTTATTTATATTTAAGCCAATGCTACTTTTATTTGTCCTCTAAAATTTCTGTGATAACATACGATTCCCAAAAATCACGAAACTAGACATGCAGCGACAGTTCGACATGGCGGACCCAACGAAACTGGTTTCGTCGAATTCCGACTTTGTTTGCTCACACAACGTATTTTTAATCATCAAAATATTGACTGTTTTTCACATTAAAATTGCCCACGGCCACATACTGACTTCAAAAATCATGAAACTTGGAATCTAACAATAATTTAATATTGCGGATCCAACAAAATTAGTTTTGTCGAATTCTGAGGTCGTTTGAAAAACTGGCTATTTTTAAAGCTCTAAATAACCCTTTTAAATATATAAATATATTTAAAAACATTTAAATTTAATATATAAAAATAAATATTATCGTATATATTCACAATAGAATATCATACTGCTACACTGGGATTTATAACTCAATATTTCAAATCCAGTGTTACATTGATATTCGATTTATATTTAAAATCCATTTTAAAATATAAATAAATTGATATAAATTATAAAGGAATTCCACAGCGACTTTTCTAAATTTTGATTTGGACATAACTAGAAATCTACATGACGAAATCTCAATTTTTCTCTTCCATCAGAAAAATATACTTCACCAGCTCCTAGCATTTCTTGTTTCACAGAAATCCGATTTAAAACGAATCATGTACATTCAGTTGAAGTTCAAATCGCCAAATAGCGAACTGCAGCGCCATTTCAAGCTCGATTTTAATTATAATATAATTATACGTTCAAACTGCCGTTCAAATAATATATTCGTTATTCTAATTCAATTCTAAACTGAATTAAATATCACAGATGATCCAATTCACACCATTTTTTGAATTCCACCATTTCTGAATATTTCAGAAATTAAATATATTATTAGATTATTTATTTTAATTTAATATTCAATATTATTCAATTCTGGTCATTTTAAATAACCAAACCATTATTCAAATAATTAAATAAATTAATTATATCGCTGAAAAATGCGGGTCGTTACAACAACTCACTAAGTTTACTGAATTCACATATTCGAATTTAACGTCTTATTAAATGCTGAGTATTAAAATTTTGGATTTATTTTCTAAAATGTAATTCTTTTATTCCTTACAAAACACTTCAATAATCCCCAATAAATGCCTCTTTTTGTTGTAATATATATATAAATGTTGTGAATATGCTTTTATTAATTCTCTGTTTTAGTCCCACATCATGGGAAAAAGTTAAACATCAGCTCCAAAGCCTATATATAAAGGAGCTAATGTAATAGAAAGAAACACACAGCTGAATGAATAGAAATGTTCTCTCTCCCTTATTTCTTTTGTTTTGCGTTCATTTTATTACATGTTATCAACACGAAGCTCTATTAGATCTATTGTTTGAAATAATCTAGATCTATATTTTTGGATCTATCATGTAAGTTATTTTTTTTATGTTTTGAAATCATATAAATCTACATATATGAACTTGTTGTATCTTCTGCTTAGATGTGATCCATACTTCTTGATCACTTTTCTTTTTCAGTTTTTGTAGATCTAGATTCTATTTTAGTGGATCTAAACTTTTTAGATCTAATTAATTTTCAACTTAGTGGTTTTTAGATATCCACCTATTCATATTTGATCTGGTATTATGGTATACCAAATATTTTTTTTAGGAAGTTCCATCCATTTTCTTTTTATAATATTATATATGGATCTTTTACCCCATATGCCATATATAAAACATCTTCATTTGCTACTTTATCTCTTCAATAGTAGAGAAGCCATTGCTAATAGGTATGCATATATGTAAATAGCAAGCTGCTTGTTAGCCAACATATGTATTACTGTGGCCATTATTTTTTGTTATGTAACATGGTGTATGGCTGCTTAACGGTTTGTATTGTTTCATTATTGTAAGAAGTACATTGTAAATATATAGAGAAAGACTTGCAAATTTGGATTTTTTTTATGATCCCGTGCCGTAATATATTCAATTTATTACATGCATGTCTACGGTCCTATTCTATTTTACGAGATCTGCATTTTTTTATGATATAACAGTACTACAGTTTCATCGTTTTGTCCGTTCGTTAATTTGTTAATTCGTTTTGATAATTATAAAACATGTATACTGATATGTGAATTTTGTTTAATTAAGCATCTACAATTATTTTTTTGTGTAGTTCACAAAAATGTCGAACACTGAAATCCATTTATAATCTCAATACTTAGAGAATACCATTAAAAATGGTAATAATATGTCCGAGCAGGACAAAACAAAGGTTCTGATATTTTTTAAGAGGCCATATCCACATTGATCTAAAATCAGAATATTTAACTAAAAAAAGGATCATCTCCACTTATAGAACTCCCTGAAGGAGCATTATGATCACCAGAAGACGGTCATACTTCCAAACACAAAGCAAGAGTTGTTGAACCTGAAGTTTACATGCAAATGACTTGAAGCTCATATGATCTAAAGTTCATATACAAATTTTTCAAATAAGGAACCTGAAGTTCATATGCAAACAAGAAACTTGAAGTTCATATGCAAACAAGGAATCCGAAGTTCATATTCAAACGAGAAACATGACATAAAGCATAAAAGCATATAATTGCATATAGCAAATGACCTGTAAAAGGAAAGGATTTGAAAAATCAATGAAAGGAAAAATTTCAACAAAAAGGAAAAAGCCTTATATTCCAACTTTATGCTACATAAAATTTCTTGAAGAAACTTATTATTGGAAGAGATCATTACATTTATAATAAATACTATTTTCTTGAAGAAAAATAGTAAAATGACTCTCATATGTAACTTTTGTAGAAAAGTTGCTTCAATTTAAAATATATAATAACAATATATGAATTATGATATAACTTGAAGTGTTACTATAGTCATTTTAGAACATATTATATTTCTAGAAGAAATATTTTATTGTTTCTTAGGAAAACTTTTATAAAGAAAATATGCATCCTGAAGATCATATTAAGTTAAGATCTAAATATTGATCTTAATTCTGCACACCGGAAGTGAATGCAAAAACAAATTTTGTCATTACATGGAAAATATAGAACCTGCAGTTTGTAAAAAGGCAAGAAGCAATTTTAATATAAAAAGAAAGATCTGAAAGATCTTTATATGAATTGTATAACTTGAATCAAAAAAATATGTAATTTTTATGTTTGTGAATTTTATGTATAAATTTATAAGTTTTTCAAATCATTCATATTGGAAAAAAAATTGAATATGAGACAAGAAGTTTATTTTTGTTTATAGTTGTGAATTTTATGTAAAGATCTGTAAATTTTTGAGCCATTGAATGTTAGAGAATGCATTGTTATGATAGTATATTATATTACCTTATTGTCATAAATGCATTGAATACTTTATTATTGTTAGTTAATTGATGTATGTTTGTATTTGGAATAAGAATAAACATATGTATTATTATTCGATGTATTTAGCTATTAATAACTAATGTTATGGAAGAAAGGATAGAACCACAATCTGAAGTTGTGCAAATAAAATATTTATACTGGAAGTTGTATAACTCAAAGTCTTGGACCTGAAGTCTTGAATTATATATTTATATATATATATGTATATATATAAACATTTTTTATAAAGTATACAAGTTTGAAATCTTGTCAATTAGCAAAAATGTAAAAGCTTCTAAATTAAAAGTTTGTTAAAAGATTGAGAACCAGAAGTTCATCATAAATTTATAAAATTGATATGCATACGTATGTGTATATATATGCATAGGAACTCGAAGTTCCTCAATCAACGAATTTGAAATAGTTCATAATTTAAAAGCCTGAAGCTTTATTCAAACTGTATGAAATAATAACATTACACTTCTTAGTTAAATCATATGAGACAATAATAAAGCATCCAAAGATTGCACAATTTTCAAAATGAGCTGTATCTTGCTTATATATTTATATTTGTATATTGTATTGAAGAATAAATTTTAACGACTGAAAGTTGTTATATATTTTATTTGAACCAGAAGTTCAGCACAGTGGAACCAGAAGTTCAATACAGTGGAACCAGAAGTTCAATACAGCGGATCATAAGTTCAATACAGTGGAATCAGAAGTTCAACAAAGTTGAACCAGAAGTTCAATACAGTTTTAAAAACTTGAAATTGTTTACATATTATTTGAACCAGAAGTTCAATATAGATTAACAACTTGAAGTTGTTCATATATTTCATTTGAACCAGAAGTTCAATACAGTTCCAAATCAGATATTTTGGATATTATGATATGATCTTTAAGATTCGCATTGACATTACTTGATAAGCAAAAATTAATGATTGGACCTTATGAACAATTTGTTCTAAAATGATAACTCGAATGAGAAAGAATATGCAAATCAATTACATATGTAATACGAGGACGCACGTATATACATGTATATGCGAAAATTTTATTAACAACCTGAAGTTGTCATGAGCTTATATTAAAAATTATGCATATATTATTTAATATTTCAGAAAGTCGATTGACATCAATATTGATTGACCTGAAGTCATGTGCATATTCAAATGACAGAAAATTCCTCCAAGTCATCAGATCAATGAAAGGGAATAAGCAATGCAATATGAATGCATCTTATCAACTAATAAGAGCATTATCCTCCTACAATTGAAATACATCTAATGTATTTGCTAGCCATGATGCTATAATGGATCAAAAATGAATCCAAAGTAGGTTTATTATTTAAAGTGACAATGTTTGTCAACATTGAGGGGGATGATAAAGGAATCATCGATGTTAAATATTTGCTAACATATAGAATTATGCAAAGTATTAAGTAACTTGCATAAATTATCAATTATGTCCCTAATAGACTTTCTCCAATATACATTTGAATCCCCGAAGGATCAAAAGGTGTAAATCACAGTTGAAAATATGGTATAAAAGTAAGTTCAAAATATCTTTGGAGTAAGTCATAAAGATGCAAAATAAAGGAGGTGAGTGTTCCTGAAGAAACACTTAAAGGTGCTTTGAAAGAAACCCATGACATGATTGTCAAAATAACCCCAGAAGTGGTTTAGGTACCTAAAGCGAGATAAGTTTTGAGATCTCAATAAATCATTTATAGAACTGAAAAGAAATAATCATTGATGATAAATTAATAAATAATAAAGCGCTTATATTTATAAATGGATTAAAATCCCATATTAGAGAGAAACATGATTGACCATCATGAAATTCTCCTAAATAAGATATATGGACCTGTAGTCCATAAGATATGAACCAGTAGTTCATAAGATAAAATAGAAATATTGATAATGACAAAAGAACATGGAAGTTACTTAAACACCATAGATTGTCAAGTGCCATGAGCATTGTATTTTTCAGAGATATTTGAATCAATTAAAGTGGTGAAAGTATTTAAAACACTTACAATACCCTGAAGGTATAAACGTTGAAAGTATACAAATTCTAGAAGAATTTGAATAACTTTGGTAGTGATAAAGAGCAAGAAATGTAGATTACAACATTCTTTTAAGTATTTTTGTAATGAAAATCTTGAAATAATTCATGATGAGTAGATCACTTCCTGCTTTCAAGAATTGTTGTAGTGAAACTCTTAATATCCATTGAAGTGATAGTTGCGGTATGCAAAAATTATTATAATATATAAGTTCTTGAAGAACATAAAGAATACAAAGAACATGTCCGATAGAGTACAACATTCCTCTAAGTATTGTTGTAATGAAAATATTGATATACTTCAAGATGAGTAGATTACTTCCTGCTTAGTGTTGCTGTAATGAAAGTTGTCTCACTCATCAAATGTGTATTGCAATATTCAAGCCCGATTGAAATAGAAAATTATGAGTACCTGAAGTGTATTCATAAATGAATATTAGTATCATACAAATCACAAAAGGGAGGTGTATTAAATAAGAAAGCATGCCTGAAGCATGGAAATACACATGAAGTTTTAAAGAAAAACTTCATTAAGAAGTATTTGTAAGCAATTTGAGTTATTGAAAGAAGAATACGAATTCAGAGAAAATTATTAAATAAGGGGGAGCATCCATAAGTATGATATAATGCACTCTTTTTCCTTAACTAAGTTTTCCCCCACTGGGTTTTCTTAGTAAGGTTTTAATGAGGCATGGGTCTTGATCTAGAAGTATCAACCCAAAGGTAACATACAAAAATAAGTTATAAGGTACTCTTTTTCCTTATTTAAGATTTTTCCCACTGGGTTTTACTTATTAAGGTTTTAACGAGGCATAACATTGATCTAGAAGAATCATACTACTTTTGGCGTAGTAAATATGACATTTTATATTGTACTATTTTTCGTTCACTAAGATTTTTCCCATCGGGTTTTTCTTAGTAAGGTTTTGACGAGGCACATTTTGATCCAGAAGTATCAAACATCTTTTGATGAAGTAAACTATTATTTATGAAGAAGACAAGGCAGTTTGCATGACTCAGATTCAAGTGAATTATATCAAGGCTGATAGGATGGAGCAAATTTCTTCTAAAATTCTCTTCACACATGAATGAAAGGATAACAAGAATGAGGAGAAACAAATTTAGGTCAAGAAAAGCAGGTAGATCTGTTCTCAAAGGCAATTTCCAAATCAACATTCCAAAAGATGATGTACAAAATTGGCATGCATCGACTACATCAATAGGCTAATTGAATAATGAGTTATAAATAAGGGGGAGCATATAAAATTATGCTATAATGTACTATTTTCCTTCACTAATATTTTTCCCACTGGGTTTTTGTTAGTAAGGTTTCAAATGAGGCATTATCTTGATCCTGAAGTATCAACCCTTACTGTAACATTGTAAAACATGTTACCTAAAGATGAAATGAATTTGCACTCTTTTCCTTGTTTATGATTTTTCCCTTAGGGTTTTTCATAAAAAGGTTTTTAATGAGGCATTTTTTTGATCCTAAAGAATTAAACTCTTTTAAGAAATATCAATTTAATATGATATTCATAATGTCAGACGTTGTACTCTGTAACACCCCGAATTTCAGTTAACACTGATATTCACTAATTACAGAATTAATAATCTCAGATGTGAGAATCAGGGGAAATGGGTTACGTCATTGTGTTCGTCTCGGAAAAATACGCGAAATAGAGTCCGAAATTTTGTAAATCGGAGTCCGTATGACCCGGTTAAGGCCCAAAGAAGTTTTCGGGAAATTTGAATTTCGAAACATGCAGAAATGGGGGCCAGGCGGGAAAACTCCCGCCCAGCCAAGTCGACTTGGCTGTCGACAGGGCTGTCGACATGCCTGTCGACTTGGCAGTCGACAGGGCTGTCGACTTGCCCTGTCGGCTGATTCTGGCCTGGGTGCACCTGGTTGAGTTTTGGGCTGGGTTGGAGGGCTTGGGACGAAATCTGACGGACCTAAACTAACCTAGGGTTAATCTAAGGGTCTAAAACACAACCTAATCCTATAAATACACCCTAAGACTACCCTAATCCATACTAAAAATAGAATCTATGCCATCATGCCGCCAAAATGCAACTTAGAAGGAGCCTCCACTAATTTGAGAAGAGGATTGCAAGCTAATCAACTACTAATCCACCTCTACTTCAACTCTAGCAACTATCTAAGGAGCTAATCTTGGAGTTTGTGAGTTTCTATCACTTTAATAACCAATTGCTAAACTAAGTAGATGAGATGTGATGAGATCATATGGTTTTGCTTGCGGATCAATGGGTTTTAGGTCATATGTTATGATGCTAGTTTGCTAATCACTATGTTTAACACTTATTCATGATGACACTATGTTTATGCAAGTTAAGTGTTTGGGTTTATGCATATTAAGTGGTGGGTTTTATGCATGCTAAGTATTTGGTTTTATGCATGCTAAGTGTTTGGGTTTATGCATGTTAAGTGGTGGGTTTTATGCATGCTAAGTATTTGGTTTTATGCATGCTAAGTGTTTGGTTTTATGCAAGTTAAATGCTTGGTTTTATGCTAGAATCATGTGTGAAATAAGTGACATGACATGCAAGTTTAACCTATGAGTTTGGATCTATAATATGCATAATCTATGCAAGTTGTTTGGATTAGTGATATGCATAACATATGCGAGTTTACCTTTGTATGTCATACATACATATGCAAGTTCATAGGTAACATGTTATGCAAGTTTGGTGGTTGATTATATGCAAGTTCATATGTAACATGTTATGCAAGTTTGGTGGTTGATTATATGCAAGTTCATATGTAACATGTTATGCAAGTTTGGTGTTTGATTATATGCAAGTCTATATATGACATGTTATGCAAGTTTGGTGGTTGATTATATGCAAGTAACATGTGCAAGTTTACACCTTTGTATGTCATACATACATATGCAAGTTTACCCCTTTGTATGACATAAGTACATGTGCAAGTTCATCCCTTTTAGACCTATGACATGTATGCAAGTTAACACCTTTATGATAGGTCTATGACATGAACATTTATGCAAGTTACCATCTTTATGACATATGCGATTCATACAAGTTTGGGTTGGTTATTTATGCAAGTTGGGTTTATGGTCATATATGCAAGTTGACACCTTTTAAACCCATGATAATGCTAATGATATGCTAAGTTGTACCCATTGTGTGTATGATGAATCTTCTCTTTTAAAGTATGTCATGTTAACGTATTTACGTGGGGACGATGGGGTAAAAATTAATGAACACATAAAATTGTGTGAAGTGGGTATGATTAAACATACCATAAAGTGGATGGACATAATTGGGAATTTACCTATTAAGTTAGGTCTACCCATATTATGGAATTGGGAATTTACCTATTGAGTTAGGTCTACCCATATTCTTAAATATTTGTAATTAATTAGGGATAATTAATACAAATTATGGGGGTGATTAATTAGGTGTAATTAATCGACTAAGACACGAGGTTGGACCCTTTTGTTGCATAAGACTGCCCGGAACCGACCGGCAAATCCAGCGGCTACAAATGATGGGCCCAATGTGAGAGGTCTTAGTCATAAACTAAATACGTGACAAGTGTAAAGACACGAGGTTAGACTCTGTTATGGTGTAAGGCTGCCCGGAACCAACCGGCATATCCAGCTGCCATAAAAGACAGTCTAATGTGAGAGGTCTTTACAAAGGTTACGATCTTAATTAATTAAGAAACACTTAACCAAATTAGCATGTAGTGGGGCATGAGGGGTTAAGTGGGTGCCTTGGGTGGCATGTAGTAACTAGTGGGGGTGCCTTGGGTGGCATGAGGAAACTAGTGGGTTGCCTTGGGTAGCAATAGAAAATACAATTAGAATACTTAACCAAAGTGGAACATGTAATTAAACATGATTAAAGGGTTAAGTAAGTGCCTTGGTTGGCATGTGGGAATCAAGTAAGTGCCTTGGGTGGCATGTGGAAATCTAGTGGGTGCCTTGAGTGGCAATTAAAATATGATTAAAAGACTTAACCAAAATTTATAACATGTAAGTGGACATGGTTAAAGGGTTAAGTGGGATTCACTAGAAATGACAAGCTTAGGTGGGTAGCTTGTGGGGGCCCATTTCAACCAATATCCCAAATGTATCTTTGTGGGCTCGACCCAAGTCGAGGACGGGACATGCATATTGGGCTTGACTGTAAGAGGCCAAAACGGGTTAGCGGTGGCAACGCAAGTCCAACGGGTTTCATATGCGTGTGTGGACCCGGGCTGGTAAGTAAGACGTTGTTGCATTGTGTAGGTATAAGCCGTGCACCGTTGATATTATCAGGTTGCCACTTTGGGGGATGATACACCCCACTGTGGGGCCAGCACGGGTATCTACGTTAGGGAGCCGATCGCTTGGGGAGTAGTGGGTACACCTAGTGGAGATAGGGGCAGACGGCACCTATGTAGTCAGCTAGGGTACACGAAACTACTATTAAAAATTACTAAGTACACTTAGTGGGATCAACCTTTAAGTAGGAATTACCCTTGGGTGGGTAGATCTGGTGTGGTGCAGTGTAGGAATTACCCTTGGGTGGGTAGATCTGGGGTGGTGCAGTGTAGTAATTATCCTTGGGTGGGTAAATGCGTCTTTACGGTTATCTTAGTTCATCCTAAGTCTAGTTGGCTGCTTAGTGCAGCCATTTATCCCCAGTCGTTACCGTATATCAAGCTTATGTCTTCTCTGGTTACTTTAATGATTGTATTGTTAAAGTTATAGGACTCGCTCAGACTTATGTCTGACCCCGTTGTTTTTATCTTTTTCCCAACCCTCAGGTTATCAGAGTGGGCCTAGCCCTAGTGGGCTTTGATCAGACTGCTTTATCTATCTTTTGAAGCTTGGACCGTGGTTGTAAAGCTCAGTTTATCTTTTCTATTATGGCTATTAAGTTATGTAGTGGGATTATGTACTTTTGTTTTATCAGGATGGATATTTTGTACTTGACTCTTGTTTATGGTTTTGGTGTAACCAAACATGTTTTACTTTCCGCTGCAATGAAATGATGTTTTAAATTCTCAAGTATTACTTATATCTGTCTTGTTGTAATTTTTCTGTTCTATATTCACTTAAAATACTCCACCGATGTTATGGCATTCCCTTAGTGAGTGACCGTAGCGGGTGTGGGGTGTTACACGTGGTATCAGAGCTTAAGGTTACCTGAACAGATAAATTTTTTAGAAAAACTATTTTCTAAGAATATTTTTGAAAGGAGTATTTTCAAAAACATGTCTTTTAAGAGAAAAGTTTTTGAAAGAAAAGCATAATCCCCAATAGCCATATCTATATCTTTCAAATTCTCCGTTTTGAATCTCTTCCTCTCTCGTTTTGAGTTTCCCCTCCGCGTATAGATGATCTTTCTAAGATAGATAAGAATGGAAAACCACTTCAAGGGACTTAGACATTAGTCGGACTAGAAGTTGGTTCAAGAAGGAGGAGGACTTGTAGGTACCTATTGGATAGACGATGGGAGGAAGGCTCAAATAGTTGTTTGGTTAATGAAGAGCAAAACCTCATTTTGATGGGAGGTTACGAGTGGAGAATGGGAAGAAGAGGGCTAGTAGTTATCCTTTTGGGAGGAATAGGACACCTTATTAGGATTGTCCAAAGAGGCAAGGGCAAGGTACGGAATCTCCTGGAGGGTAGTTGTATTCCCTCACGGCTAGTGTACCAGATGGGGATAGGACCGTCTAGGTTGGAATTTGGATTTCTTTATTATCCGGTTCGAACTTTATTTGATTCTGACGCATCGAGTTCGTTTATCTCATCATTGTTAGTTGAGTCACTGCACTTAGACACCAGTTTAGTAGATGATCCCTTAGTTGTTTCAAACCCAATTGGGGCTCCATGATGTGTTTGGGTTTGAAAGTTTCTATACTTAGCGTTGAGTTTAGATGTGATGCTTTTTGGGCTTCACGGGCTATGGGTTAGTTTTGGGCATGGACTGGTTATCCAGTAGTGGTGTCGTTCTTGATTTTGAAGGGAGAGTTGTTAGGCTTATGACCCGCTTGGGTAACACTCTCGAGATCTCTTGTAATCCCATGGAATCTGTTATGCTAAGTTATCTAGAATCGCTTGACACGTCGGTCGAGAGTTTGCGATCTGTTAGAGTGGTCCGGGAATACTCGGATGTGTTTGAGGAGGTGAAGGGCTTACCTCCGGAGCGGGAGATTGACTTCCGAATATATCTGGTAGACAATGCCAAACCAGTATCTTGGCCAGTGTGCCACATGGCTCCTTGTGAGAGGAGGGAACTCCATAAGCAAGTAGGCGATTTGCTTGAGAAGGGGTTCATAAGACGAAGTATATCGGAGTGTGGTGCTCCAGTAGTTTTTGCCATGAAGGCGGATGGGTCCCTCAGACTTTGTGTAGGCTAAAGAGAACTAAATAAACTCACAAAGAAGAATAGACACCCATTGCCGAGGATTGATGATCTCTTTGATCAGTTAGTTGGCGCCTCAGTATTTTCGCAGTTGGACTTAGCCACGGGGTTTCGTCAGTTGAGAGTGGCTGAGGATAGTATAGAAAAGACTGCCTTTAGGACTCCGGATGGTTTTTATGAGTGGCTGGTGATGCCATTTGGTTTGACGAACGCCCCCGCATACTTTATTGATTTGATGAGAAGGGTGTTCAGGGAGTACCTAAATAAGTTTGTGATGGTCTTTGTAAATGACATCTTGGTCTTTTCTAGGAGCGAAATAAGTTTTCGTATGTGCTCAATAGGTTGAGCAAAGCCAGTTATGGGATAAACGGTGGTTTTGGAGCGAGACTGGCGAGGACATCCAGAGTTGGACAAGGGCTTAATTATTTAGCCGTTTTTACTAGTATCATCTCACGTAGGTCGTCTGAATTCGAAGGAGGTATCCCTTGGGTGTTTGTCTGATATTGGTTTAGGCCTTTGGGGCTTGCATTTGGGGGATGTCGAGTTCGACTAGGGTGGTCTGCGTGAGAGATGGATAGTTGTGACGATTTTGCATGGGAGAATATCCTGATTTTCTCTAGAAGTGGAGAAAAGCATGCCCTACATCTTAGGGAAGTGTTGGAGACTCTTTGAGCGCATTGTCTTAAGACAACAAAGGTGGATGGAATTCTTAGCATCCTATGAGTTTGAGATAGCGTATACCCCTGGCAAGGGTAACGTGGTGGCAGACGCCTTAAGCAGAAAAAGGCTGTCTTTGAGTCCATTGTTCGTGGAATGGCGAAGCTTGGAGTTTATTTCTATGTTTGACTTTAGACCTTCCGTTGACTTTGTACCCGGTTTGCTAGCCTCCTTGGAGGTTAGGCCTACTCTTTTGGGACGGATTGGCGAGGCACAGCGAGACGACCCACAGTTGGTTGAGTTAGTAGAGAAGCTCATAAGGGGGGAGTCGTCCAGCCATTTGAGTAGGTACACCCTAGATGGTAAGGGGTGGTTGCGTAGAGATGGTAGACTTTGTGTACCGCAAGACGAGGGTTTGAGGAAGGATATACTTGATGATGCACATCGGTCGAAGATGACCATTCATCCCGGTGGGGACAAGATGTACCAAGACATGAAGCGAGTTTTCTTTTGGGCCGGTATGAAGAAAGATGTGGCCGAGTATGTCGCTAGATGCTTGGTGTGCTAGCAAGTGAAAGCGGAGCAGAAGAAACTCGGTGGGTTGCTTCACCCATTGGAGGTTCCGCTATGGAAGTGGGACAGTGTCTCGATGGATTTCGTCAATGGATTACCAAGATCGAGGAAGGGTAATACGGGAATTTGGGTTGGGGTAGACAAACTTACTAAGAGTGCCCATTTTATACCCATGAAGAGTAAGAGGACTGCTCAATGGCTAGCTTCAATCTACATTCGAGAGATTGTTAGATTGCATGGTGTACCTTCCAGTATAGTGAGCGATCGAGATCCTATCTTCACTAGAGAGTTTTGGAAGAGTTTGCAAGAGGCGGTAGGGACTCAGTTGTGTTTGAGTACCGCATATCATCCTTAGACGGACGGCCAGACCGAGAGGGTGAATCGTATTTTAGAAGACCTTTTGAGGCTATGTATCTTGGATTTTGGAGGTACATGGGAAGAGCATCTTCCATTGGTGGAGTTCGCATATAATAACAGCTTTCAGTCTAGTATTGGCATGACTACTTTCGAAGCTCTTTATGGAAGGCCTTGTCGATCACCTACATGTTGGTGGGAATCTACGGATAAGATCTTACTTGGGCCCGATATGGTTAGAGAGACTTCGGAAAAGATTGGTTTGATTCGAAGAAGGATGAAAGCGGCGTAAGACAGACAGAAATCTTATGCGGACAAGAGGAGAACAGAGCTTGAGTTTGATGTTGGGGACATGGTCTTTGTCAAAATATCTCCGTTACGGAATGTGGTTCGCTTTGGATCTGTTGGGAAGTTAGCACCAAGGTTTGTTGGACCGTTTCCTATTAAGGAAAGGATTGGACAGATGGCCTATAGAGTGGAGTTGCCCGACAGACTTAGTGGTGTACATGATGTATTCCATGTGTCACATTTGAGGAAGTGCCTACATGAGACCACAGAGGTGGTAGAGCCGAGCTTGCTTAGAGAAGTAGAGATAGAGCGTGATGCGACTATTCGACGAGCTCCTACACGCATCCTTGGGTCAGAGATTAAGAGGTTGAGAAACAGGGAGGTTCAACTAGTCAAAGTGCAATGGGGAGAAGATGAGAGCAACGCTACTTGGGAGACGGAAGCGAAAATGCGTTCATTATATCCATTCCTTTTTGAGGGTATGTCTTTTAACTTCTCCTTTATCGTTTGTCTAGTACTTATCTTATCTTTAGTATGTCCTCTTGTTAGTGCCTTTGACCTTTAGATAGGGTAAACCTATGGTTGAAACATGTGTTTGAGACATGTTATGATTGATGGATGCATGTGGATGCAAGTGTTTGCTAGTGGTTTCTCGTGGATGCATATACACACACTCTAGACACTAGATCAGCTCAATCACTTCATATTGCATATTGCATATAATTGTGTGTAGGTAGCTATATTTATGGATGTATAATGGTTGTGTTATCATATGGATGATGCATTTTGGTGAATGATTGTGCACTCATGTAGATATAGTATGTGTCGATAGGGTTCTTTCGCATACATATTGGATGCATGGCACTATCACGGTTTGCATATGTTCATACATTAGATAGGGAACATATACACACACTTTTCGCATATGCTCATACATCAGTAGAAATTGTTTTAAGGACAATGGATGCCCGTGTTTGATGGATTGAGTAGATGGTTGTTTGGATGGTAGGATATGCATTCTCCTTAACTTGGAGATTTCGGGGACGAAATCCTTTAAGGAGGGGAGAATGTAACACCCCGAATTTCAGTTAACACTGATATTCACTAATTACAGAACTAATAATCTCATATGTGAGAATCAGGGGAAACGGGTTACGTCATTGTGTTCGTCTCGGAAAAATACGCGAAATAGAGTCCGAAATTTTGTAAATCGGAGTCCGTATGACCCGGTTAAGGCCCAAAGAAGTTTTCGGGAAATTTGAATTTCGAAACATGCAGAAATGGGGGCCAGGCGGGAAAACTCCCGCCCAGCCAAGTCGACTTGGCTGTCGACAGGGCTGTCGACATGCCTGTCGACTTGGCAGTCGACAGGGCTGTCGACTTGCCCTGTCGGCTGATTCTGGCCTGGGTGCACCTGGTTGAGTTTTGGGCTGGGTTGGAGGGCTTGGGACGAAATCTGACGGACCTAAACTAACCTAGGGTTAATCTAAGGGTCTAAAACACAACCTAATCCTATAAATACACCCTAAGACTACCCTAATCCATACTAAAAATAGAATCTATGCCATCATGCCGCCAAAATGCAACTTAGAAGGAGCCTCCACTAATTTGAGAAGAGGATTGCAAGCTAATCAACTACTAATCCACCTCTACTTCAACTCTAGCAACTATCTAAGGAGCTAATCTTGGAGTTTGTGAGTTTCTATCACTTTAATAACCAATTGCTAAACTAAGTAGATGAGATGTGATGAGATCATATGGTTTTGCTTGCGGATCAATGGGTTTTAGGTCATATGTTATGATGCTAGTTTGCTAATCACTATGTTTAACACTTATTCATGATGACACTATGTTTATGCAAGTTAAGTGTTTGGGTTTATGCATATTAAGTGGTGGGTTTTATGCATGCTAAGTATTTGGTTTTATGCATGCTAAGTGTTTGGGTTTATGCATGTTAAGTGGTGGGTTTTATGCATGCTAAGTATTTGGTTTTATGCATGCTAAGTGTTTGGTTTTATGCAAGTTAAATGCTTGGTTTTATGCTAGAATCATGTGTGAAATAAGTGACATGACATGCAAGTTTAACCTATGAGTTTGGATCTATAATATGCATAATCTATGCAAGTTGTTTGGATTAGTGATATGCATAACATATGCGAGTTTACCTTTGTATGTCATACATACATATGCAAGTTCATAGGTAACATGTTATGCAAGTTTGGTGGTTGATTATATGCAAGTTCATATGTAACATGTTATGCAAGTTTGGTGGTTGATTATATGCAAGTTCATATGTAACATGTTATGCAAGTTTGGTGTTTGATTATATGCAAGTCTATATATGACATGTTATGCAAGTTTGGTGGTTGATTATATGCAAGTAACATGTGCAAGTTTACACCTTTGTATGTCATACATACATATGCAAGTTTACCCCTTTGTATGACATAAGTACATGTGCAAGTTCATACCTTTTAGACCTATGACATGTATGCAAGTTGACACCTTTATGATAGGTCTATGACATGAACATTTATGCAAGTTACCATCTTTATGACATATGTGATTCATGCAAGTTTGGGTTGGTTATTTATGCAAGTTGGGTTTATGGTCATATATGCAAGTTGACACCTTTTAAACCCATGATAATGCTAATGATATGCTAAGTTGAACCCATTGTGTGTATGATGAATCTTCTCTTTTAAAGTATGTCATGTTAACGTATTTACGTGGGGACGATGGGGTAAAAATTAATGAACACATAAAATTGTGTGAAGTGGGTATGATTAAACATACCATAAAGTGGATGGACATAATTGGGAATTTACCTATTAAGTTAGGTCTACCCATATTATGGAATTGGGAATTTACCTATTGAGTTAGGTCTACCCATATTCTTAAATATTTGTAATTAATTAGGGATAATTAATACAAATTATGGGGGTGATTAATTAGGTGTAATTAATCGACTAAGACACGAGGTTGGACCCTTTTGTAGCATAAGACTGCCCGGAACCGACCGGCAAATCCAGCGGCTACAAATGATGGGCCCAATGTGAGAGGTCTTAGTCATAAACTAAATACGTGACAAGTGTAAAGACACGAGGTTAGACTCTGTTATGGTGTAAGGCTGCCCGGAACCAACCGGCATATCCAGCTGCCATAAAAGACAGTCTAATGTGAGAGGTCTTTACAAAGGTTACGATCTTAATTAATTAAGAAACACTTAACCAAATTAGCATGTGGTGGGGCATGAGGGGTTAAGTGGGTGCCTTGGGTGGCATGTAGTAACTAGTGGGGGTGCCTTGGGTGGCATGAGGAAACTAGTGGGTTGCCTTGGGTGGCAATAGAAAATACGATTAGAATACTTAACCAAAGTGGAACATGTAATTAAACATGATTAAAGGGTTAAGTAAGTGCCTTGGTTGGCATGTGGGAATCAAGTAAGTGCCTTGGGTGGCATGTGGAAATCTAGTGGGTGCCTTGAGTGGCAATTAAAATATGATTAAAAGACTTAACCAAAATTTATAACATGTAAGTGGACATGGTTAAAGGGTTAAGTGGGATTCACTAGAAATGACAAGCTTAGGTGGGTAGCTTGTGGGGGCCCATTTCAACCAATATCCCAAATGTATCTTTGTGGGCTCGACCCAAGTCGAGGACGGGACACGCATATTGGGCTTGACTGTAAGAGGCCAAAACGGGTTAGCGGTGGCAACGCAAGTCCAACGGGTTTCATATGCGTGTGTGGACCCGGGCTGGTAAGTAAGACGTTGTTGCATCGTGTAGGTATAAGCCGTGCACCGTTGATATTATCAGGTTGCCACTTTGGGGGATGATACACCCCACTGTGGGGCCAGCACGGGTATCTACGTTAGGGAGCTGATCGCTTGGGGAGTAGTGGGTACACCTAGTGGAGATAGGGGCAGACGGCACCTATGTAGTCAGCTAGGGGTACACGAAACTACTATTAAAAATTACTAAGTACACTTAGTGGGATCAACCTTTAAGTAGGAATTACCCTTGGGTGGGTAGATCTGGTGTGGTGCAGTGTAGGAATTACCCTTGGGTGGGTAGATCTGGGGTGGTGCAGTGTAGTAATTATCCTTGGGTGAGTAAATGCGTCTTTACGGTTATCTTAGTTCATCCTAAGTCTAGTTGGCTGCTTAGTGTAGCCATTTATCCCCAGTCGTTACCGTATATCAAGCTTATGTCTTCTCTGGTTACTTTAATGATTGTATTGTTAAAGTTATAGGACTCGCTCAGACTTATGTCTGACCCCGTTGTTTTTATCTTTTTCCCAACCCTCAGGTTATCAGAGTGGGCCTAGCACTAGTGGGCTTTGATCAGACTGCTTTATCTATCTTTTGGAGCTTGGACCGTGGTTGTAAAGCTCAGTTTATCTTTTCTATTATGGCTATTAAGTTATGTAGTGGGATTATGTACTTTTGTTTTATCAGGATGGATATTATGTACTTGACTCTTGTTTATGGTTTTGGTGTAACCAAACATGTTTTACTTTCCGCTGCAATGAAATGATGTTTTAAATTCTCAAGTATTACTTATATCTGTCTTGTTGTAATTTTTCTGTTCTATATTCACTTAAAACACTCCACCGATGTTATGGCATTTCCTTAGTGAGTGACCGTAGCGGGTGTGGGGTGTTACATACTCTTTTTCTCGTTCAAGGTTTTTCCCATTGGGTTTTCCTGATAGAGTTTTGAAGGCAACAGACAATAGTTGTATCGAATGAATGGATATATGCTGGCAAGATAATAACAAGGGGGAGCAATCATCATATATGTTTTAAAAGGGACAACTTCAAGTTAGCAGAGCATTCAAGTTTTTGAAGACGCATATTCAAGGGGGAGTGTTGTAATATATATATATATATATATATATATATATATATATATATATATATATATATATATATATAATGTTGTGAATATGCTTTTGTTAGTTCTCTGTTTTAGTCCCACATCATGGGAAAAAGTTGAACATCAGCTCCAAAGCCTATATATAAAGGAGTCAATGTAATAGAAAGAAACACACATCTGAATGGATAGAAATGTTCTCCTCCCTTATTTCTTCTGTTTTGCGTTCATTTTATAACACTTTTTAGATTTTTAATGTTTTGAAAACGTTGGTTAAACGTTCATAGTTCCCTAATTTTTAAGAGAAAAATAACTTCACACATTCGAATGCTTACTGAACTAAATACTAATACATGTTTTGTGTAATAACCCGGAAATCCGAGCCAATTTAAAAATTTTATTTTGGCAATTTTATTGAATTTTGATTATTTAAAATGAATTATTTTAAATAATAACGATGAAAAATTTAGTTTGAATAGAATTAGAACGTATATATTTATATACGTCGTCGTTAGAATATAAAAATTTATTTATATATATAAACGGAATTGAAAATGGCGCGGTAGTTCGATTTCAAATTTCAAATGAATATACAGGATTCAAAATAAACCGGGTTTTAGCGAAACCAAAAATATTTGAATCTAATTGAGAATATCTTTCCAACGAATCCGAAAAATCGAGATTTCATAGCGGGAATCAAAAGATAGGTCCAGTTGAAAATTCAGAATGGTCGCGATGGAATTCTGGCCTTTAAAAATGGAAATTTTGCAACGAATGTGAGCGTGGAAAAGGAAAAGGCGTTTGACCAGTTTCAGTTGATTTTAATCGACTGGAAAATGGCCATTTTTCAAACGGTCTCGGAATTTGGCGAAATTACTTTTGTTAGGACCGTATCGTCAATACGAAGTTAGAAAATATTTTTCGGGAATTTTTAGAGTCCGTATGTGGGCCCGATAAATTGAAATACGCGTTCAATTTCAATATATAGAGATATATGTTGATTTTGACGGAAACTGATTGAAACAGTCGAATTGGCTTACGATACATATCCCATTGTGTTCGGAATGGGGGTAATTAGCTAGCAGTCATTGGGTCTCGTTTGGAGATCGAATAAAAAGTCAACCGACATGGAATTAAAATAATAATTAAATAAATTAATATATATACACTCTCCTTTCCAAACCTATTCCCCCAAATCAAAACCCGATGCCCTCACTCAGGCAAACCCACGCGCCGCCCTTCACCACCGTCGCTGCGCCCCTCGCCGCCTTTCCCCCCCTCACCGTTGCGCCGCTCTCTCCCTGGCCGTCCCCTCCTTCTCATCGTTCTCTCTCTCCTCCCCTAAACTCGAGGAAACCACTCGAAAAACCCAAGCCCCGACCACCGTGGCCCGCCTCCGACCTCCCTCGCCTGCGCCGACCAACAAAGACCCTCTCCGACCCACGGACGTCAGCCAACCTCCCCCATTCCGCTGCCAAAAACCCCCCTGCAGCGCCCCCACGCCCAATTCGTCGCCCTCCCTCATCGAAGACCACATCGGACGCCCTCTGCGCCACCCGTGGCCACCGCTCCGACCTTATATCCGACTGTAAGTAATTTATTTATTTTATTCAGTTATTTATTGATATTTATTAAAAGTGATTAGTTTTTAAATTATAAAAATCAGTTTTTTTTATATAAAAGCAGGATTGTTTTTTCATTTTAGTTTGATAAAAAATATAATTTTTATATTAGAGAAAGGATAAAAATATAATTTTTATATTAGAGAAAGGATAAAAATATAATTTTTATATTATAGAAAGAATAAAAATATGATTTTTTATATTATATAGATAATAAAAATTTGATCTTTATTTATGTAGCGAAATAAAAATTGGTTTTTCATTATATATATGTTGAAACAAAAATGTGATTTGTATAGCAATAAAAATTCGATTTATATATATATATATATATATATATATATATAGAATAGCGATAAAAATTTGATTTATATATATATAGAATAACAATAAAAATTCGATCTTTATATAAGAAGTAGAAATATAAAAATATAATTTTTATATAGAAAGAAGCGTTGTAAAATATATGAAATTGAAATAAAAACATGATTTTTTATTGATTGGGATAAAGCGATAAAAATATGATTTTTACTGTGAACAGCGGGAAAAGATGGCAATGGTATCGACTGAAGTCAAAGTGAAACCCGAACAGCAAAGCACGACGGAGTGGAACCCTCGGTCAGAACTCCTCACTTTTAATTTAAATTTCTAGTTAAAAATATATACTAGGATGTAGACGGTGTTTAGTAGCACCCGACACCCGTCGTCCACAGGCCATTGGCGGTTTGTATGCTTGTTTGTTTGATTTTGATGTGTAGTTGATTGTGTGATATGATGTGAAAGGAAATAAAATATTTATATAGTTAAAAATAGAAATTTTAACGTGTATATGAAATGAAATAAACTAATATAAACAAATCGGACGATTTTTTTATATACACACATTTGACCGATATTGATTGGGACGATAAATTTTACACATCGTCCAACTGCATAAATAAAATATTTGGTTGATTGTTTGAAACCCCACACGGGTATTGGGATGATATATGATATACACTAATCCCAATAATTAGTTGTATGTCGATCGATTGATTGATAGACTGTTATGAGCGTTAAATAATTATATTTGATGCTTATACTTTGTAGAACGCACTCTGGATGATGGTTGATTATTTATTGTTGTTATTTTATACATGTGTTGTAGAAAATCCGTATAATTAACATTATATGGTAATTGATTGGGCCTCATTCCAGTTTTGAAATAGAATATTTGAATAGAAATATTTGAAAATAGAAATATTTGAAAAAGAAATATTTGAAATAGAATATTTGAAAATAGAAATATATGAAGCCGTGTTGATTAGATTGACGCCATTTTGACGTGAACGATATTTATATCGATTTTATTCAAATTGAAATGAATATTAAAGTGAATTGAAATTCGAATTAAATTGAATTGATTTGAAATTCGAAATAAACTGAAATGATTTGAAATTCGAATAGAATTGAAATTCAAATTAAACTGAAATAGAATTGAAATCGTTTTGAATTGAAATTAGAATTAATCTGAAATAGAATTGAATTCGTTTTGAAATGAATTCGAATTGAAATTGAATAGAATCGAATTCGAATTGAAATTGAATAGAATCGAATTCGAATTGAAATTGAATAGAATTGAATTCGAATTGTAATTGAATAGAAATGATTCGAATTGAAATTGAATTGAAAACGAATTGAAATTGAATTAAAAATCGATTTGAATTGAAATCAATTTGAAATGAATTTAAAACGATTTATAAAATACGTTTTAAAAGTAAATCGACGAAGTATATATTATATATATTATATATATAATATAATGGCCTAAATAGAATGTGCCGCGCTGCGGTAGTTCGTGAATTTCAACCATTGACTTCGAATGGATATTGCAGGAGATCCGACTGTTGGATTCTCCTAAAACCGGAACCGTTGGGTTCGTATCGAAAAGAGCTTTCTAACGATTATTAGAAATTAGAAATCTAACGGTTGGATTTGGAATTATGTCCAAATCAAATTTGGAAAAGGTCGCGGTAAGTGCAGTTCGATGGCCATTGATGGAAATCGACTGTACGGGCCTTGATAAAATTATTAAAAATAGTAATAATTTGTGTAAAATCATACGAAATGATTTGGGAAGAATTGGGATGAAAAACTCCATATTTGAAAAGATAAAAATAGTTTTTTATCAAAATGAATTAATTTTGAACTAGAATTATAATTCTATTTATTTTTAAATAAAAACATTGAATTTGAAAAGGGTTTTAAAAGTAACCATAATTTCCAATAATTGAATTGGAGCGGATTTGAATCGAAATTGTCTTTGGAATATTTTGATGTTGGATTTCGTGATTATACAGATAGTGTTATGGAAATTTGAAAGATATATTTATATCGTTATTTCCCATACGATATTTGTTGGTCGTAGAATTTGATATTGAATATAAGCCGATATATTTTCTATTCAGAGCCTTGTATTTAATATCAAATGTGATTTGGGTTTGTCGTGAATGGTGTCTTCATTAACACTGTTCTTAAGCCCAGTTGATAAAAAGATTAAATCTTTTTATTTAGATCTAATGAAGTGTACCAATTAAATAATATTTAATTGAATTGGTATTGATTTTTTGGGTTTATCGTGAACAGTGTTTTAAATAACACTTGGTCTTTAACCCGATGATTAATGGAATGTGATTTTGGGTTTATCGTGAACCGTGTTTTAAACGACACTGATTCTTTAACCCAGTTAAGGATTAAAACTAAGTGGAGTTTTAATGAATCTTTAATTAGATTGAAAAGATCGAGAATGGAGTATCACCAGTTTTGCTCCAGGTGATAGTTAAATCTTTAATTAGATTTGAACGTGAAATGGTAATTGAATTTACCGATAACACCGTGGTGTTAGATATGAAGTATGACCAGTTTTACTTCATGGGATGAATAGATTGGGAAATAAAATAAATGATCACTTCGGTGTGGTTCGCTAATCCCGACTAGTTTGAATTGCTATTCAAAAGAAGAGTAAAGAATAAATTTAAAAGAATTTATCTTTGATAAAATTAATGGGAACCTCTCCCTAAGAAAGTGAAATTTAGAAACTGACTGTCGGTTAGCTAAGAAGAATGGTTTCCTGGGTATTGATCTGATGTTGGTTTCGGCCTTCGGGGTTAATGTCTGGGGAATTATTCTCTTGCTAATTTATAGTTAGTGACTGATGAATTGGAATGAGGCGTATGTTGTGTTTGTGTAACACTTGTTTATTATATACGCGAGTTATTCAGAAAGACCGGGTTTATCCCATTCTGAACAACTGATTCGACGATGAGTCGAAGATGAAGACGGTGGTTGAAGACCAGAGGTCTTCACGTCATTTGGATAATTACTGATGATCTTGATGGGCTGTACACCCAAGAGGAGGGAATCAATTAGTGGTCGTCCAGACATACTTGGAGATCGATGGATATGCGGGGTACTAGGTGCCTCCGGTTTCATTCAGACCCAAAACAGACTTGTAAATGGACTGTGTGTCTGACATTGGATATCATTCTGTGTGATTGATGGACATCGGTTGCATGGAGTGGTTTGCCTGTGTGGCATGCTAAGATGCAAATGATCAAGGCTTTTGTTGAAAAGCAAAGTCTTGTGGTAGATGATCAAAGCACGGCCTTTGTAGCGTAGCTTTGTGTAGCGTAGATTCGCGAGCCTCACACCCCGGTTGTGAACCAGAAACAGGAGAGGACATCAGGGAGGGCATGCGTTTCCTTCTAGTTAGAAGTGGCGTCAGTGGTTTTACACGCCCTGACGAGTTTGACTTATGTGGTTGTTGGTTTGCGAGGCGCCTCGGATATATCGGTGACTATGTGAAGCCGATGGAGTCATTCGTTGGCTCATTGACACCCCATAGGGTGGGGAAACGCAGTGTTCATGCATTTTAATCCACATCGGTGGACCGGCCCTGACGATCCAAGGGACGATGCATTCTGTTCCTGAGACACGGACTAGAGCGTCTCGAATCGGTAAGGACTATCTTTTGCCTTGGTTCACAGATGGAAATCCAATTTCCAAATACGTGACGTTTCGATTTTAGTTGTAATCCTATATATGGCGACATAGTGGGATGGGGCGCTTATGCCGTCTATGATTGATACTTATGATTTGAAATTGTTTTTGACACTATACACCTATAGTACTATCAAAATAATCTGTTTTAACGTATCAAGCATTCTTCGGCTATTATAGGTAAAAAACCCTATCCTCTGGCTTGTGTTGCATTGTGTGATGGGACCAGGGTCTTATAATAGCTTCATTATTTCTTTATTTAGCATTACGCTGTTGTTTTATGCACTGGTATTATTGGGAGGAAACTCGTTCCGTGTTATACGGCGTGGTCCCTTGATTTACCTAACTTTAAAATAAAGATTAATAACTGTTTTTAGTTCTCACACCAGTCCCATGACCGACCTAGAGTTTATTGTTTTAACCTAAACTCTGGGTGCCTTTATTTTCCGCACGGGCAGCTAGTAGTTTTGGTTTTGCAGATTTATATTCACAGGGGCTGGTTTACAGCTGGAACGATATCCGGAAAGCTTTGTATCCATGTATCTTCTTTAGTTATATTTTGTATTATTTTCCGCTGCTATGTAATGTAATTTAAATCTCTGATATTTTCTGTGTAATATTTATTCGTACTCTGTATATTCTTGTATTCTGATGGAATTGTTGTAATATACAATGAAATGTTCTTCTGTCTGCGTTCCTTTGTGTGTTGTTCTCGAACTATCCGCGCTTTCCTTACCGGGGAAGTTACGGGTCTTTACATTTTGTTTTAATAAAACATTCTTTTTCAAAAGTTCCAAGTATATTACAATAAGTAATTAGATGCTTTTTTCAAGCTTTTAAAATTTGGGAAACATTTACTAAATGTCCTAAAGTAAGAGCAAAATGAATTTCCTTTTTAACGCTTACATTTACTAATATGTTGAATGTCAACCATTAACACTTTACAAGAACGATAGACGTTTTAAGTCTTACATAGGAACTTTTTATGGCTAATAAGACAAACGCTAATTTTGTTTTAGAAATAAAACTTAGTTAAATATTAACATTTAATTAGGCAACAATTAAGTCTCCTAAAATATTTAATGACATTCATTTTATATTTTAAAAATACATTGTCACTTTTCAAAATATTGCTTTTGAAAGATTACTCAAGGTTTGTGTACATTTTAACAATAAAGTTTTAAAAACCTCTTCACGTAGTTATATTAGAGATTTTATTGCCATATAAAACTTTAAATCTCATACTTTAATTCATATTTTGAATTTTGAAAAACCTTTGTTATACATCAATGTTTCTTTAAAAATATAACCATTCATTCTAATTTATTTGCGTATCTGAATATGCCTTTTAAAATTTATTTAATAGCCATAAACCATAGAATTTACTTACTTGGAGCGATTAATGATAACTTCTGTCCTTTTCCCGTTACACCTCATAGAATGTTCATTATTATAGGGAAAATGTTATCTATTCCACTATTTCCCCTATCTAGTCCTTTTCTATATTTTAAATAAGCATACCTCGCCTATAAACTTCTTTATTCTTTACAAACATTCCAAATAAATACCTTCTTTTCAAAATTATAAGTTTTGTAAACATTTATTAGATACTCATAAATTCTCAAATTAAGAGTAAAGTAACCTTTCTTCTACCTAATTAATTCTCGAATAAGTTTCACATCTACAACCACTACAAGGTTTTGAAGGAAATAATCTTATAAATCTATTTAAGTTATATGAAACTTATCATATAAAATATAGGTAAAATAAGAAAAATGAGAATTTTTGTAGACTTTGAAATTTAAAAGTTATTACGTGGAAACTGTAACAATTACATAATTAAATTTTCCATTATTTGTCACTTTTAAAGGACTAACATTATTGTACGTTTTTCTTAAAGCTCATAGATGTAATTTATTGTAGTTTCTGGTTTATCACTAGTTTCTTTAAAGAATCAGTCATTCCGTTTACAAAATTTTACATTTATTGTTTGTCTAACTAAAGAAATAATAAACTTATCCAAATTTATCCACTACAAGAAAAATGATTTTTTGTAGTGCCCAAAAGCCACTACTAATCATTTTTGGTGGCGTTTCGATAATCTTACGAGAAAACATACCACTAAAAATAATTTTTTTCGTTGCACTTTATAAAAACGCCACTTAAAATTTATTTTTAATGGCGCTTTATTAATATTACAAATGTTCTTTTTGCGGCGTTTATTAAAAGCCACCGAAAAGGTTTCTACATTATGGTTCTTTTTTTATTGCATTCTTTTACCTTTTTGTAGCATTTAATACACACCACAACATTGATTTTTGTTTTATGTATTCATTTATTTGTAGCGGTTTTTAAACACTAGGAATGAATTTAATACTTTGTAGCGTTTTTCCCCACCACCATTTATTACCAAATTTGTACTATAATATTTCAGACCTACGTATAATTTTTCCGTTAATTATATAACATAATCCACAAACACATGCACTTTTGAACATAACACATTAAAGAACCACAAAAAACGTACACGTTTAAACATCCACAAATTCAAAAATCCACAAACTACCAATAACATTGTCATAAACACAACATACATAACCAAACTACCAATAACATTGTCATAACCACAACATACATAACCAAACTACCAATAACATTGTCATAACCAAAGTACAATAAACACTGAAATAACCAAGTTACCGGGCAAATATCGTAGTGCTGATGTCTTCAAAACACATGAAATATTGTTGATCTACCTGTAAAATAAATTACAAAACATAACTTAAAAATAGAAATAGCAGGTCAAACTTCGAACGTAACACTGCATAACATAAACCTTTCAGACACTATGTATCTTTCAGACACTACAAATATTGTTGGTCATTTTCTTGCACGTAAAGGTCGTTTAATAGTAGATCTTGCAGAACGATCCAGGTTTCTCATTTCACATAATATAATGATAACAAATGCTCGGATTTTACGTTGAAAATCGCCATTTTCCAAAACAAATGCTGGATAAGCGCACTATGGATATGCTTGGATTTTACTCTGAAAATCGCCATTTTCCAAAACAAATGATGGATAATCACACTATGGATATGATAAGTATATACACCTGATTTTTTTCTCAACCTTAATTTTTGCCTAACCAATGTCCATTGCGTACAATAATGACATCAATATAAATTTGATTAAAAGAAACAAGTACATGTGTATAGACTTGTAGTGCAGATTGAACCTCAGTTCACCATTTTTTTTAATATGAAATTTTAATGATGCCTTATATTTGAACATATTTGTGGTTTCTGAAATTTTAATAAGGCATCTTACATACCGTAGTAGCTCCTAAATGTATATTAAAAAATATTTACATATCTTTCATTTTGTTTCAACAATGATTTTTTCCACTGGCGAAGCTATGGGAGCGCCGAAGGCATCTTTCCATGCACGTCAGAGCTGATGTTGTTCTCCATAGCTCTGCATTTGGAACTGTCACATGTTCAACCCAAACTTTTACACCATCCTTTTAATGGACGACAATAGACCATCATTATCGGATCAGTTGATGCAATAATTCCTTCATCCACTACGTCTGTTCCACCCACATCTATCAACTTGCATTTGGCATCTTTTTCCATGGTTGCAATCGGCTGAAAGAAAAAAGATTATTATGCAGAATATGTCCATACAGTAAATTTATGCTTACACAGTGATCAATGTTGAAAATTAATACTTACATATTGCGATTTATTCATGAGCATATATGCAGGTTTCGAGGGAGAAGTCGCATGATTTTCACTATCATGATGACTCTCAGTTAGAGTTTCTTTATCAGCTTCTACTTTTGATCTTGGCCATGCTACTTTCCTATCAACTGCATCTCCAATGCACGACATATCAGATATGGGTCGCCACAAATAAGCATCTTTATTTATTGAGTTGTCAACCCAAATCACAACGGTAGACGGACCGAGCGGATTACCATTAACATTATATTTTGGATCATCTACATAGATTCGTCCTTCGACAACTACACCTTCACCCTCATTCCAACCATAAATCTTGCAAATATCGTGGATATTACTGGTACTCTAAAAATGAGAATATACTTCAATATTAGCAATTATACTTCTAGTTATGACAGTTTCAAAATAAGAGAATGTTGTACTATTTCTATGTAGTTGCTGCTAATAGCTTCACGCGTAACTGTAAATAAATATATGCGGTACCTTTATTCTAAATCAAATCTGAATTTGTTAATAAATATAATCACGAATATATATATATATATATATGTGGTACTTTTATTCTATACACACACAAAATAGCTATGAATATAGTACGAGAAGTGTGAATTTTACCGTATTGGCATCATCAAAGTTCAAGCGTGTTCGCAGCGGTACCTTAATGCAAACTGATGGCAAAGCTATTACCTTATTCATAACATCTACTGATATTGTCATTTTAGGTGTAATCCTCTATAAATAAGTATCTGATTTATCTTATCCACAAATTTATTAAAATGCTCGCAGCATTTGGTCCAAGACGAATGTCATTGACAACGTCATTTGGGTCCAAGGACAACAGTCTCATAGGCAATAACTTCAGAGGTTCCATCCCAATTCAACAACAAACATACTTCGTCATCACTCTAGAACTATTCAACCGAAAATTATATCAAATACTGGATCAAAATTAAAATCTAAACGTTATTTATTGAGTAATATAATTTATTTTTACCGATTCAGTTGAGATCTTACCCGAACTTTATTTACCCTGCTGCAAGGCACAAATATCACGATATTTTAATCTTAGGAGCACTCAAGTGGATGCCACAATACTTAAAATAAAACATTACTGGATCAAAATTAAAATGTTATTTATTGAGTAATTTTTTTTTACTATTTCATGTGTGCTCCCTTGCAGACTTTCTTTACCCTGCCGTAAAGCACCAAAATTTGTTCTTTTTAGTATTTTAAATCATAGAGTGTGCTAAATTTTGTATTTAACGAATAAAAATTAATATTAAAAGTTTACCTTCTGGTCCATCAGAGTCTTTATCATTCCCTTCAATTCTGCTATTTCCTCTTGACACTGTGACACTTGTTTACCTTTGGACTGAGCCACAACCAGCTTGGTTAAAGTGCATCCCCTTCCCAATGCCCTTAACCTTCCCGATCTATCTTCTCCCAATACATGTACAAGAGAATATCCATTGAACTTCTATGTCGAGCTAGGCTGGAATACGCTACGAAACTTTTTAATCTCCTCCTATATAAATAAAAACACATAGATGATGCACAATGGTAAAAATATCATAGTTTCAAAAAAATACTGATAAAATTAAAAACAATTATTCAATAGTATTTGCAGCTTCCATGGACACCGGTTGACCATTTTTTTATGTGAGATTTGATCCACACATCAGCTCTAGTTACGGACGATGGATCTACACTTTCTTTTTTCTAAATTTAGGATAACATTAAATAAGTAAACTGACAGGTATAAAATAATATTAAATAAAGCTATAGTTAATTAACTAACCATGTCTTCGGTCATTCTAGCCATTCCCTTACGACCAGTTGTATGTGGAAGTTGTGTGTACTTAATGGCCGAATATTTCTCACTTTGTTGCTGGAAATATAGAAAGATGTTAAAATTAGCATACTAATAGAGATAAGCGTAGGAATGATTTGTTGTTGAAGTATTGAATTTTATCTTTGATTTACCTTAAACTCCACACTTGTTTTTGCCTTCACGGACTTTCTCCATTGGTTCATGTTTTTGATGTCGATAGGTTTCAGTTTAAGTCTTTCCTCTTCACCCTCCTCTTTTTGCAAAGTTTGAACCAATTGTCTTTTTGACGATCTCCAAAGTACTCTCATTTGTTGAAATATGGATTTTCATTGTCATTCCTCTTTCAGTTTAAATCTAACCTGAATCGGTACATGAAAAAACGATAATAAAATCAAATATTTCCACTACCTATCTGATAACATTGTGTTATTGGGTAAAAGCTAAGCAATTCGATATAATGAATAATCATCTTATCCAAAAAATGAGGAAAACTGCATCATATGTTGTATTTTCTGCAATTCACATGAACCTTTGCTTGATTCAGTTTGGTTTGTCAAAGGAATAATCTTCAAATTTGAATGGGAAAGAAAAATATTATGCGGTAGGAGGATTAGTTATGCAGCAGAACATGGGAGTATAAATGACCCCCCCCCCCAAAAAAAGATCTTTGTCATGTTATACAAACTAAGTGGGTATTTCTGACAGTTCAAAACTATGTATCCTCCAGTATACATAGATAAATAACAATTTTTGTCAGACCAACTACATCAATAGCACATAACAACGTGTATAACTAAAAGTTGGTATATCTTTTAAATGTTGGTTGGTTTCACTTTGGGATCGCATCATACAAGAAAAAGAGCATGCAAAGTTTCAGATTATCACAAAAAACCAGTATCACTTAGTTGATCAGGAAAGCCAACAATATAATGTGCTCATTTTGGTTTATTCTGTAACCTTAAATGTATATATGTAGCCAAAATTAAGTATATTATAAATCAGTATACTTCATGCATATGGTAACCAAGAAGCATCAATCTGAGATTTTATTTGAGCTATCATGTAACTAAGTAACCAAAATTAAGTCTGACTTCATACCCGAACCGGCTGCCACAAAACTTCTTTTAAATCATCAATTATACTTCGCCAATCATCGATAGTGTATGGAACCCTTCTCCCGCACAAGCGGTCCAAGAAAAGAGGATAAATATACCGACTCTTGCCCTATCGGTATACCTAGATCATTGAACTCAACTTCAATTCGATCATGACTGCATAACGGGAGCCTTTTTTGCTTTTCCTAGGCCTCTACCACCTCTTTTCCGAGATGTACTTCCGATTTCAACTGCACTTTGTTTCTCAATTTCCAGCTTGGCGTCATCAGTTTGTTCAAGACATGTTTGATTTTCCGAGTGTAGTCCTTCTTCATTTTGGTCATTCAGGACAGTTTGTTCTTCACCTTTATTGTGAACAATGGCTTGCTTCTTAACATTGGCTGGTTGTTCTTCGCATTGAATGTTATGCTTTAGCTTTGACTTACGATTCCGATCTGGCTTATTCTTTCGGGATTCCTCTGCAGCCTTTTTCTGGCTGCGAGTACATACATTACTTCTTGGCAACTTTTTCTGCAAATGAAACAAAATACATAATTTGAATTGTATATACAGTCATAAATATACATATATAATTTAAATTGTGTGGTTTGATGTAAAGAAATGCAAGAGCAGACAAGGCAACATAATGTATTCGTATATACAGATATATGTATACAAAGTATATACATGTAAAGAAATGCAAGAGCAGACCACACCAGACAAATCTCAGGTTTAATGGCAAGACCAGACAAGGCAACACAATGTACTAGTGCATGTGCGTGTAATATGAAAAGCAGGTCAGATCGCATGGCCAATAAATGCCAGAAATTCTGGTACAACACAAATGTATATAACATAGTTTCAGGTGCAACACCAATGAACAACCAACACTACAGAAAAGCAATACAAGTACAATGAAAAACCAACACTAAAGAAAATGAACAACTATGCTCAAGTAGGACATATAATCTACTCAAGTATGCTCTCGCAATCCTCTCTAACATAGCTAACATCTTCATCATCCACTTCGGTTATTTCATCTTCCACCACTTGGATATCTTCCTCGACGCAATCGGGATCCTCTAAATCGGTAATGGTGCTTTCATTACAACATACCAATTAGAATCATTGTTCTCTCTTGAATAAAATATTTGTTTTTCTTGATATGCGAGTATGTATGGATCTCGTGAAAATGATGCTTGATGTAGATCAACAAGAGTGAACCCATCATCATCAACTTTTACTCCATTTCCTTTATACACCCAACGACACTTAAAAATTGGAATATAAAACAAAAGTTAATCTAATAAAATTATATATGTCAATATTCCATAATAAGTGACCACATCAACCACTTGGGACATAACTTTTGCACTTTCTCTACACATAGTAGTCGCATCAAAAGACACCCCACAATTTTGAGTTTGTCTCCCTAAATCTTTTACATGAAAACGTTGCTCATTGATGATATATCCTTTGTAAGACATGGCATAATCCTTTGGACCGTAAGCAATCCATTTCAACATGTCTTTATGATCCTTGGAGGTAATAGGTATCTATAATGAATTTCATTTAGCATCTTAATTTTATAGTATATTAATAGTCATATGAGAATATATTTGAAATCTAACTAACCTTCTTTTAATCCAATTGGCAAAAAATTTGGTATGTTATTCCCAAGGTAAGGTCGCATTTTTTTTCATGCGCTGGTATGAATTTTCTAATTCCTCCAAATGCAAACTAGTATTGAACATTTTATTATAAGTTATATATATCATTGAAAACACATAAAAATAATTAAAACAATATATAACGTAAACTTACTCCATAAATGGTTCCACAGCGGCCATATTCATTAATACAGCTAAATGAGCAATTTCTTTCTCATTAGCCGGCAATGTAATTGTCTTCGATGTTGAAATTGGACATCCCCTCGAGTATTACACTACTTCATACTCTTCATTTCGAGCTCCTTTCTCCTCTATATGTCCTGATTTTTTCAAAAATCCAATGAAAAACAACATGCACTCTACTGCTAGATACGATTCTGCAATACATCCCTCTGGTCATGCATAGTTTCTGACAGAATCTTTGAGTGTCTTTATATATCTTTCGAATGGGTATATCCAACCAACACAAATTTGTGCTTCTTTTCCAAGATGAATGGATAAATGTACCAGTATATCAAAGAAAGATGGTGGGAAAAAAATTCATGCTCACACAAAACTTCAATAATCTCAACATTAATTTGTTCTATCTTCTCTCTATCAAGAACACGTTGACATAATTTGTTGAAAAAAGAACATAAGCGAATTATTACTTTTCTTGCCTTCTTTTCCATTAATCCTCTCGATGCTACAGGCAATAAATGTTGCATTAATGCATGGTAATCATGTGACTTAAATCCACTAATTTTATAATCCGACAACGAAATTCGATTTTTAAATTTGAACAGTAGTCATCCAGTCCTTTGAAATCGTACAATCTTTTGCAAAATATTTTTCTCTCGGATTTTGATAACAAATATGGAGCCGGTGGAAGATATGTTTTAGTCCCATGAGGTTGTGTATGAAGTTCACGTCGAATTCCCCAATCCTCTAAATCCTTCCTACAGTTGGTTCCATCTTTGGATTTATTACCATGCAACATCGTGCCCAATAGGCTTTCACCAATGTTCTTATCCACATGCATAACATCTATATTGTAATGTAATGGAAGTTCCTGCGAAAACCATAACTATAACGCATTATTGGGTTTTTCTCATATTAAAACAGTGAAAAATAAACAGATTAACTACTAAACTCCCAATAAGGCAAATCGAAGAAAATTGATCTTTTTTTCCACCTTGATATCTCCATTTTCGTGGAAGTGTTAGTATCATCATTTTCATCTTCTTCATCATAAACACACTTTCTCTTATTAATTTTGTCTTTTTTCCTTTTCCAAAAGCATTTGGATAATCCTTCAACAATACATAGATGTTTCTCCCAGTAAGCAATCTAGGAGCACTATCTGTCTCTATGGTGTTATCAAACAACGCATTTTATTTCCGACGTGAATTTAAAGGAAGTAGAAATCTTCTATGACCCATGTAGGCGAACTTTCGACTATGATTCAACCAACGAGAATGGGTATTGATACCACATAATGGGCAAGATTTTCCCCTTTCACACGACAACCAGCAAGATTTCCATAAGCTGGAAAATCATTAATCGTCCATAGCAAAATTGCATCCAATTTAAATAAAAATTTGCTAAACCTATCATAAGCAGTAACTCCATAAGACCACAAGTGATGCAAATCTACCACCAAAGGTGCCAAATATACATCAATATCATTCCCGGGTTGCTTGGGGCCTGGAATAAGTAAATTCAACATAATATTTTCCTTCTTCACATAACATAGGGGAGAGATTGTACGTCACAAGCATTACCGGCCAACAACTATATTTCGAACTCAACATGGAAAATGGATTGAATCCATATGTAGCAAGACCAAGCCTAATACTGCGTGGATCCGATGAAAAAGATTTATACTTTCATCCACTATTTTCCATGACATAGAATCCACGAGATGACGCATTTTTCCATCGTTACTTTTATTAGTAAAATGCCATCTTAAATCTTCAGCCATCTTTTGAGATCTATGCGTTCTTCTAAATCTCGGAATGATTGGGAAATATCTCAATACTTTAACTGGAACACCTTGTATAACCTCTTCAGTATATTAATTTTTCTTCCATCTCGAAGAACTACATTTTGGATAATTTTCTAAATCTTCGTATTATTTCTGAAAAGTCAACAGTCATTCTCACAAGCATGTATCTTTTCAAAACCCATGTCGAACGCTTTAATAAATTTCTTGATAGCACGTTATCCTTAGGCAGAAATAGATGTTGCATAGCTAAAAGCTTATCAAACACACTATCAGACAAGCCAGTCTCGCATTTAAGATTATACAAGACGGTGATAGTAGATAATTTTGTGTGATCTATGCAACCAAAATATGGTGGAGTTTCTGCATCTTCCAAGTTCTTGAGTAACTAATCATCTTTTCTTCGAGAATCAACAGTATCTTTATCATCATCAAAAAAATTATTACTCGTAAAATCTTCATCTTCACATTGAATCATCTTGAATAGATCATATAGTCAAACATTATTTGTTTTCTTCTCTACATTTATCTCTTCACCATGATTAAACCATTCACCATCAATGTATCTAGGATCCATCCCTTTTATAATTAAATGATCAACAATAATTTGGTCATCATGGCAACTAAGATTCTGACTCTGTAAGGGCATAATTTTTTTCTACATTTCTTACGTTCCTCTTTGCAGCATGCATAAAATTTACTACCCTTTGTCGGTACTCTATGCTAGTTCTATGACAAAAGTTAAAAACATAAAAAAAATTATATTTAATATTAGATTATATGTTCTAATTCCCAAAATATGTATTAAGCTAAGCATGGTTTTACCACCTGTTTAAAAAACTCAATCTTTTTCCATCATCTACATATGAAGGCAAATAACTTTCCAATCTTTGACATATAAATTGGATATCTGTTGTTAGCAAAAAATCAATTAACCTTGAATTTAAATACACTTATACCCAAGGGCGTATCCATTGTAGGTCCAGTTGGGGCCGCCGCCCCTACTGGATTTTTTAGTAATATTCCTAGTCCTGTAATAGTACAGATCTCCATTCAAATACTAAATAAGTGTGCTCATCTAAAGATGACGACAATCAAGCAAAATAAGCAATATAATGGAATGAAGTTATATTATCAAGCTAATACATCTAAACTGTAAGAAAATTTATGAAAGAATAAAAATATATGAATATCTTATCTGCAAAATCTTACAGGAGATTTGAACAAGGCCAAGTCAACTAAAGAGAATTAGACAATTACATATTGTTCAGAACCATATAGGATAAAGTCATAAAGAGCAAACAAAGATTTGAAATATGAGTATCTTATCTACCAAAGGCTTTGTGTGATTTAAATAAGGCCAGTGAACCGAAAAATATTAGAAAAGGGCAAACTACATAATATCTCATTTACAATTACAAGGCAAGAAGCAGCTAGTAAGAATTACATGCTTGGATCATCAAAGCCTGGGATGAGGCAAAAATCGGAAATTTAATCAGGTCACAACCATTGTCGATTAGTGTGACTGCGGGCTAGGCCAGTCCAAGTGGAAATGTATCAAAAAAATTTACTTTTACTTCTGTTTTAGTAATTTTGACTATGAAAATTATTAAGGCTTAGCTATGTAAAAGTTTAGAGAGTGATGCCTGGTTAGTTACTTTTCTTAAATGAGATATATCAAAATCCCTAGAAATTCGCCACATTATTCAAAACATGAAATCTAGACAAATCCTAGATTCACATATAAGACATGATATCAATTAGTGTGACTGCATATGCCACTGCTTATACCCATGTACAATATACATTATATCATCAGCTTATTATTGTACATTAACTAGATCTCGCAGATCCTAGATTCACATATAACACTGGAAAGTTTGTTTATTTCAAAATTCCTGAATGGTTTTCATGTCTCATTACTCCCCATAACTAAAGAGAATTCCATCACATCAAAAGCGTACAACATAATCTCATTGGAATTTGTACATTAAATTTTTTGTAACAATGATAAATATAAGGTTAAATTCAAGAACAACTGCTTTTACTTTTGATTTGAAACACATTCTCTGTTTAATTAAAGAGTTTGAATCTAAATGTTGTAGCATCTACAACATAATCTGTCACATGATCCATAACAATAATAATCTTCCAAAATAACCTATCAGAAAAGCATCCAAATAGAATATGAAAATCAAGTAGTTATACCATAACCGAGCCCTACCTAGATAGGAGATGAGAAAATAAAAAAGGATGGAATACAGATCAATGAACGATTGCAATTAGGCTTAATCAGCTATACCATAACCTAGCAAGATAGGAGATGAGAAAATAGCATGCATTCAAATATTTTGTACACAATCCGAATAGAATCACAAAATCGAGTTAAAGAATTCGTACCAAAATTTACCTACACCGTGAGCAGAGATTTTCGCTGGCTTCTGCGAATTTGTTGAGTGGAGTATGACGGAGTTGACGATGGCACAAGAAATGGTAATCAGTGCGATTTCTTTGGCAGAGAGCGATTTGGGAAAGGGAATTTTTCGGTAAAGGGATTTGGGGAAAAAGGGAACGAGGGTTAAAATTTTCTAAGTATGAGCGGGATAGGAATAGAAAATAGGTGGTCATGTTTTTTTTTTTTGACCACGTGGACTAATTTTTGATAGGTGGGGAAATGAAAAAAAAATTGTCGCGTTTATACTATGAGCGAAAACACCTTTTCTTGCATTTACAAATAAACGCCACTGATTTTTGCAACAAAAAATCATTTTTCTTGTAGTGATCCAAAAATGTTAATATTTTCGAAATTCATATTTTTAATTTATTTCCAGATAGAAATGTTACATAATTTGAGTCTATCCATTAAATATTTTATAATTGTTTCAAATTTCCGTTTTACAAAATAATTTAGCTAAAAATCATTTATGTGGGTTTTATTTCTTTTTGTCAATTAGGAAAAAATATTTATTTATTTTCCCTTTAACTTTCCTATCCTACCTATTATCTTTCAACAAAGATGGATGTCTACTATTCATGAAAGTTTGCGTCTTGTCTTAACTCTTTTCTACTGTGTTCTTAATTGTTCCATCTCAAAACATTCCTAATAGCTGCCTTAAGGTGTCCTTTATGTCCATTTATACCATTTTAAGTATTGCTTATTCTTATGGACACTTTAATCTCTCATTCCAAATCAAGTATTCATACTTTTATATAGATGTCCTTAATTGTTCCTTTAATACCTTCCTTTTTGACCATGTAGTGTTCCTACAAAATCTCAAATTTTTCATAGCTCTGTTTTGGAAGTTTATGGAAATAATCAAAGATGTACTTCCATTTCCTCACATATTTATCAACTTGTCCATATTAATTGATAACCTAACGAACATTTATCTTAAATGCTTTCTTCCTTATTTTCCATCATAAATGATAGATAATCCATCAGATTAATTTCCATTTATTAAATATTAAATGAGGAGGTTTCAATCCTTTTCAATTTCAAATATTCTATAACCATTTAATGCTTAGAGGTTTCTAATTGGATATGGTTTCTAGTGTATTTCTAGAATTTAAGGTTAAACCTTCCCTTAAAAAAGACCTATATATGCTATTTTACTGGGATACGTGTACTTTAAATATATATGTATACACACACATATACACAACACACACACTTATATAAAAAAAAATTAAGAATTCTTTTTCAAAATAACAAATATGCCTCTCATATGTATAATTTCCCTACAATTGGGTTGCTCTGATACCACATGTAATGACCTACTCAGAGTGAGCCTAAATTCAACCTATAAAAGGCCCATTGGAACTTATAGCTACCCTAAATGGATCACTGGTTCGTAGAAGGAATTTTACATTTACATAGAAATAACAAAGCACACTTAACAAAATGGAAATCTCACACAACTAAAAGGATAAAATAGAATATCAGAAATAGATGTACCTTTATTATAAAAGTACCATAAATTTAACTTACAACATTATTTCAATTGTCATAACTAGTACATCATAATAAATATCCCAATGATAAAACAACAACACAACAATGCCATAAATAATAATAGATGGATCTTTTAGCGTCAAGCTCCAAATACTTCATCTCTCATCGTGAAATCCCACCTAATATCCTGCAATTATGTTAAGAGGAGGGAGGTTAGAATATAAAGCCCTCTAATGAATGAAAATCACATAAGTTTAAGGGATAAACTATTTTCTATATTTGGCAGCTGTAAATGCTTCATGATATGTCTATGTAATCATAAACACAAAAAGGAAAACATATTAATTAATGAGGTGGACATTCGTATGGTCGCTTAAGGCCTACATTAACACTTTAGGGTGGATCCTTGATCACTTAAGACCCTACGAGATAGGCATTCTTGGTCACTTAAGGTCGTTCTACTATATTTAATTAAGAGTGGATTTATATGATAACTTAAGACCCTAGCCACTAAAGACCTACTTAAGGAAGGCAAGCCTACTTACACACACATACACACACACACATACACACACCATATCTCTTACATTAAATCATCTACTTGTGGATGCTGGATTAGCCGGGTGGTTCCGAGCTGGCTTTTACTACAAGTGGTTTTAACTTCATGTCACAGTGTAATAAATATAATGGCTCATGGCTTCTAAACCTCTCACATTAACTAGGCTTACTTGTGGACGTTGGATTTGTCGGTCAATTTCGGGAAGACTTCTACTACAAGTAATGGTTAATCTCGTGTCTGTGTGTCATTAATATTATTTATGAAGGAAATTAATGCACATGCATGCAAAAAATTCCTTAGGGAACATTTTAAATTTCAAATTCCTAACTACCTAATTTAAACATGTTTATTACGCATTAATATTATGTTAGTTACGCTATTAATATGTAGAAATGAATAATTGTAAATTACACATTCGAATCGAAACGTTCCTTTTGGTTGAAATGTCAATCCCTAAACAAATAAAAGGTGTATCAGTTACTTCCATATTTCCCTTCAATCGCATACTAACGTGTAACAATCAAATGGGAAATACATCAATATTAACATAAAACTTGCAACCTAGGTATGATTTAATTATCTCAATAATAAAAAATAAACAAAGTGTTATATATATTGGATCTCGTTGTATAGCGTTTTGATTATGACAAATATACATGCGCACACGCACGCAGACACACACACACACACACACACATACATACATACATACATACATACATATATCAACTAATTCTATTTTGCAGGAAGATGTTCGACAATAGATTCAAGAACTTAGATTGAAGATTATATGTGTCGAAAGTCTGTGTGTCTTAGTTTAATTTGTTAAAATCTTCCTTGATGATACACACACATGTTATATATATATATATATATATATATATTTAGTTTCAAATGACATTCACAAAGAAATAGGTCGGTTCCAGAAAATAGATGTCTGAAATATTTTAGTCAGACGTCTGTTTGCTGAAATGAATTTCAATTTTATACAATATTCAGACTCTGATCTAAAAATTTCAGACATTTGAATTACCATCGAAATGGCCTATTTATTTGCTATTTGAATTTTAACTCAAAAACATACATCTAAAATTTTAATTCAGACATCTGAATACGAAGAGATGCAACTTTTAATGAAGAGTCATAACTTTTTAATTCATATCTCTTAAGCAAATTTCTTCATGATTAGTTGCAACCTTTTGTACATTATAAATAGAGGCTTGATCAAGTGATTTACTCATCGAAACTTACTTTAATTGTTTCTATCTTGCTCAAAGCATTCACAATCTCTAAAAGCACTTTATTTCCATACTTTAAGATTTCAATCTTATTTAAAGCTTCCATACTCTTTCATAAATTACACGATTATCATCAAGGATAGATTATAGGAAGGTTGTACATCAAATTGATATATCTGTGTTATCAAGAACACAAGTAGCCAACAAGTTCTTTGTATTGTGGAAGTCCTCTTCAGTAGTTGAGGCGAGAAATCCTGTTCAACTGCTCGGGTAATTCTGAACCTATTCCTCCAGGTGAAGTGAGGGTTATTTTGTTAGTGAAATACCAGAAAGGAGTCTGGGATTAGACGTAGGACAGTGGTCCAAACCAGTATAAAATCGACTATGTCATTTTATTTACAGCTGCTACTTTACTATTTATACGATATCTTGCTTATACTCCATACTATCTAATCCTACCGCTGCATAGATCTTTTCAGTTGGTATCAGAGCAAGGTCATCTTATAACTGTAACACCATTATTCGATATTTTGATAATATGGAGAATAACCCAAGCACCAGCACATCTACATTTGCCAAAGGACAATCTACTCAAAGACCACCACTATTTATGGATCGCATTATAATTATTGGGATACAAGAATGAGAATATATATGCAAGCAGTAGGTTTTGAGGCATGGAATGCAACTCAAACAGAATTCACAACACCTACAACTGAATATTCTACATGGAAAATAGCTCAGAAAAATGAAGCCAGAGAAAATGCCAAAACTATGAATATGTTATTCTATGCTTTAGATAGAAATGAATTCAATCGTGTTAGAATTTGTACTACTGCACATCGAATATGGGAAACACTCAAAACTATTCATGAGCGAACAAACAAAGTCAAACAAACAAAGATCTTTATGCTAAAAAACCAGCTTCAAAACATTAAGATGAGACAAAATGAAACCATCAACGATATGTATTCAATATTCCAAGATATTCTTCATGCTTTGATAGGTCTAAGAGAAAATATAGTGACTTTGATATTGTTCCAAAGGTACTAAACTCGTTAACCGGCGACGGGGAAAGAAAAGTATTAGCCATTGAGGAAGCCAATGATTTATCAACAATGAAACCAGAAGAACTCATAGGAAACCTTATGCCTTATGAAGTAAATATCCAAGCTAAAAAGGAACAAGCTAAAGAGAAAAAGAACGTATCCTTTCATGCCCAAAAAGAAGAATCAGAATCAGAAGATGAGGATTTAGCTTTTATCGCCAAGAACTTTAAGAAATGTCTGAAATACTGAAACGGAAATTTCAAAAAGAACCTCAAGCAAACCTTCATCCTCAAACTTAGAATGCTTTAATTATTACAAGAAAGGTCACATGGTGAAAGATTGTCCGGAACTAAAAGAAAAACAGAAAAATAGAAAAACTTCAACAACAAGAATAAGAAAGATAAATTCAAAAAGAAGGTATTTTTGTCATATGGAATGACTCAGATTCAGACTCATCAGACAATGATAGTGATAGCGAAAATAAACAAGAAAATGTATGCTTTATGGCTCAAGAATCTGAAGAAAGTGATCTATTTTATGATGATTTAGTAGAAGTTAACACTGAATTTTTGAATATTATAAAAATCCTTAAAAAGAAAATTATGGAAACTCGTGAAAATCAGAAAAAAGCTGAATTTGACATGTTAAAAGATGAAAAGCCAATTTTAGAAGAAAAACTTGAAAAAGTTTAGGAGTCTCTCTCAAACTCAGATAGTCGCCCTTCACTTTTGAGTCAAGAAATCGAAACTCAAAAGGGAAAAAATGATGAGATTAGTTCTAAAAACCTCGTTTTGAAAACCAAAATAAAAGAATTAGAATTAGAAAATACTAATATTCAAACCAGATTAGATAGCATTCCTAAGAACTTTTCAAATTTTTCAAAAATTTGGCTAACACCCTAAATTTTCGAAAAATTTCGCCATAACCTCCCCTGCACTGGGAGCTTCGGGATATTTCAAATAGCCTCCCATGGCCCTCACCAATCCAAAAAGAAAAAGAAACAACCAAGCGGCTAGCCAATCGGCTCAAAAAATCATCTAAAACCCAAGAAATACAATAAACATGTACCTATTTGTCGGGCAAACAATTTTATTCCTCTTCTCTAGCCTCCTTGCTATGACCTGTTCAATATAAGTACATGTACAAGCATGCAAATGCGATAAATTTTCAATATAATTCACTATTTGGTTCAATTTGGCTAAAGGTTCAACATTTAATTAATTGACCAATAATCAAACAACACAATCAGCAATCAATTAGTTGATTAACGTTTCAAATTCATAACTTTGATACATAGTTCAAAAATCAGATTTTTGATGCCAAATCACAAAAATAAGCCCTATCTAGTTTTGGTTCTCACACCAGTCAATTGGAAATATATAAATATCACAACTTCGAAACTCGAACACAAATACTGATGATGTCGTGACATCACCAGAATTATCCCCGAGGGACTAGAGCGTGACTCTATATCTATCCAGTATATTAAAACTTCGAATACCCGTGGATCATACATATATGCAAATTCTTTATATACTGGATTGTCCAAATTCAATATAAAATAAATAATCAAATACGAATAATTGACTTAAATTTTCGAAACAAAACTTGTTTTCATTTTTATTTTACAAAACAACACTCTTTACACTCGTTCTAGGATATTACTGATCCAATCTCTAATGAGTAATTCTCATTGGATATTGCTAATCCAATCTCTGATGAATTCTTTCATTTTGTTCTAATGTGTCTTGTTCTCGAGCTCTGTAAACAAAAGCTTTGATACCACTATAGTAACCCGAAATCTCCCTTATGGGAAATCACGGATTGCTTTGAGGACAAGACCAATCGGAACGCAAACAGAAGAACATTTCATTGTATATTACAACAATTCCATCAGAATACAAGAATATACAGAGTATGAATAAATATTACACAGAAAATATCAGAGATTTAAATTACATTTAAATACATCGCAGCGGAAAAACAATACAAAGCACAACTGAAAACAGATACACGGATACAGAGCTTTCCGAATACCGCTTCAGCTGTAAATCAGCATCCTGTGAATATAAATCTGTAAAACCAAAACTACTAGCTGCCCATGTCGAAAATAAGGGCACCCAGAGTTTAGGTTAAAACAATAAACTCTAGGCCAGTCATGTGACTGGTGTGAGAACTAAAACAGTTATTAATCTTTATTTTAAAGTTCGGTAAATCAAGGGAACACGCCGTATAACACGGAATGAGTTTCCTCCCAAGAATACCAGTGCATAAAACAACAGTGCAATGCTAAATATAAAAACAATGAAGCTATTATAAGACCCAGGTCCCATCACACAATGCAACACAAGCCGGAGGATAGGGTTTTACCTTATAATAGCCAAAGAATGCTTGATACGCTAAATTTCATCTTTTATTATTACTATAAGTGTATAGTATTGTTGGCTAGCTTTCTGACCAAGCCACCAAGATTCACGTACAAGAAGAAAATACGAAGCTTCATACCCGTAGCCCATAAAAAACCAGATCGTGGTCACCTTGTCGAGTTGGATCGCTGCGCCCTGATGGCTCGTCTCGCAACATCGGTTCGCCATAACGAGACGCGACCCGATCCCACCTTAAGCTATCACGAGACGAACCGATCCCTGAAGATGCGGAGAAGCTCCTGACCCCCTCTACCACGATCCGCGAACGCCGGATCCAGTGACACGTGTCCACAACTGTCACATTGACCAATTCTTCCTCATTGCTCGATCCGATCCGATATTCCCGCGATTTGCGCCACGTGTGACCGCAATCCGCCTGACAAATCAGCTATAAATAGCCCAGAGATTGGCATTTTTCGGGATCTTTTGGCAGTATTGAGCACTGATTCCACCATTACTGTCATACCACTATTTCTTATCAGTTTTACTTCGAGATTACTGAGAGAAATCATAATTGTAAGAGTGAGTTTGAGAGAAATCATTGATTGTACTAGCATTCAAAGTATAATCGATAACATATAAAGTGGACGTAGGCTCATTAACGCCGAACCACTATAAATTCTGTGTGTTTTCTGCCTTTTCTTCATTCTTCAGTTATAATTCTGTATGAATCAGAACAATTTGGGTGTTAGGTCCAAATTTTGATCTAACATTTTGGTGCTTTCACTGAGAAATCAATTCTCAGCCTACCGGATTGCTATTCTACTATTTGGATTTGAAAGTCCGAAGAAAACAGACCCAAAACTTCACTGTTCAGATTTCTGAAGATTCCAGTGACATCTGATATCATGGCTGGAAAGAAGTCTAAGGAAGTACGAGCTTCGTAAGCGAATGAAGCAATTGAAGAAAGTGTGCACGAGCAGGTCGAGATGGGTCTCGCGGATCGCGGGGACCAAGGCACGATCCGAACCGAACGTGGCGTGACGATCCGATGAGATGAGGGCGCCACGATCCTGGCTGAAGAGGGCGGTGCGAACCGGACTGCTGAAGGGGTTGTCACGCGATCCCATGACAGCGCTGCAATCCCTCCTCCTAATGTCTCCACGATCCGATCCAAGGGGGCGCGACGAGCCACCGACATCGATCCACAGCGATCCGAAGTGATGACCAGGCTACAACTCGACCTGGAAAGGAGGTTATGGCTCATTCTTCCCATCCCGGTACCTCTGCTCGACCTGGTTCAAGTTCTCTGCGCATAAGAGAAAATGTTGATGATCAATATGACCCTTCTGCTCCCGTTACTGAGGGAGATCTTTCTCTCTTTTCTGAAATGTGGGAGAGGCTGTTTGATGAATTGGATGCCCAAAGGCAGGAGAGCTCCGTGCTGCGACAGGACTTGACTGCTATGGATAGAAGGCTCAATGATCTTGCAAGGCAAAGGACGCCCCCAGTTCGTCCACTCACCCCAGAGTACTCTTCTTCGTCAGAGGAATCGCCAAGACCTCCGCGGCGACCGTATGAGAGGCCTGATAACATAGAGCAGCTTCGATTTGGAACCCTGCCATCGCGGGAAGAAGAGGTACTGGGTGTAGGGCCCTCAAACCGCAATATGAATAATTGTGCCGCAACTTCCAGAGCTCGAGGTGTGGACAGCCCTATTGAGAATAGACTGCCTCAGCCCCTTCGCCGTACAAATGCTCATGGTAACAGGGGGCGGCGAAGCCCAATCCGAGCCCCAGATTTCGTGGCTGCCCCTGGAAGGGAGGTCAGAGAGTTCCACCGAGCATGAAGCGCTGATCCCGAGCCTCCGCTGACCATTGCAAATGTTGCAGCTATGATCCATCAAATTCTGGCAGGTAGCCGTGGACAACGGAATGAAGATTGGGGAATTGACCGCAGTCACACCCCTTTCACTGATGACATTTTAGATGCGACGTTCCCGAGGCGCTTCAATATGCCGTAGATGAACCGTTACGCGGGTAGATCTGATCCCATCCAACATCTGATGAGATACTCTTGGTCAATGACCGCTGCCGCAGCTTCCGACTCTGTCAAGTGCAAAGCATTTCCTATATTCCTGGAGGATGTAGCGTTATTATGGTTTACTCGCTTACCAGCAAGATCAATTTCTAGCTTCAGGGAGTTGAGTGAAAGGTTTGTGGAACAGTTCTGCATCTATGCACAAAGGACGAAGAGTGTGATTGACTTGTTCCTTGTCAAGCAACGACCAGGCGAGAGTTTGAGGGTGTATCTAGACCGTTTCAACCTAGTCGCTACTGAAGTCAAAGATCCTCATGAGCCAACTGTTGTGGCAGCCCTGATTGATGGGGTAGATAAAGACACCGAATTTGGGAGATACCTGGCCGGCAAGCCACCTCATACTAGAGAGTTATTCTATGAAAAAGCTAACGTGCACTTACGCCGGGAGGAGGTATATGCTAACCGGAAGGCAAAAATGGCAGATAAAGAGGAAATCCAGAGTAATGTCGCCATTAAGCAGACATGAGATAGCTCGGGGAAGGTCGAAGTTAATGTCGGAAATCGGAACCAGGGTGGTCGCCAGTCAGGAAACAATGGTAATAACAGTAATGGCAATAACTGGAAGAGGAATCGAGGGAACGACTCCCAGAGAAGGACTCGTCCCAGGTCTTTTGAAAGTTATACGCCAATAAACGATACTTTGGAGAATATCTTCATGGATTCGTACAACGTCCTCCAAAATAAAAGGCCTCCTCCTAGAGAGTCGACGGAGAAAGAACGTGAGACGGGGAAGTTCTGTCTCTTCCATCAGATTCACGGCCACTCAACAAATGAATGCCGTCACCTAAGAGATGTGGTCGAGAAGCTTCTCCGAGAAGGAAAATTGGATGAATACAGAGTGACACCCAGAGACAGGGGGCAAGCTGTACAGGCCCCAAATCAGAACCAGAATCAACCTGCTGTCAGGCCAACTGCCCAGCAAAAGGGAAAGGACCTTGTTATCAATACCATAATCGGAGGGCTTTATCTTGCTGGGCACGGTTCCAAGGCATTGGATCAGTATGTCAATGCAGCTAAGCAGCACCTCGAGGTAGGAGAGTGTAGCAACCCTGAGGACAATGTCCCGGTAAAGCAACAAAAGATGATGTCCGACGACGTCGTTTTCCGCGAACGATAAAGCATCGGAGTCCATGCTTCAACCGAAGATCCATTTGTAATTACAGTTCCTATTGGCCCGGCCACTGTTCATAAAGTTTTGGTGGATAACGGGAGTTCTGTCAACATTCTTTTCAAAAAGACATTCGACCAGATGAATCTCGAGATAAAAGACTTGAAGCCCTGTGAGGGATGGATCCGTGGATTTAACGGAGCATCCACCGCTCCAATGGGATATGTAGAGCTACCAGTTACACTTGGGGAAGGAGAACGCCAGAGAGTGAGAATTCTTCCCTTCGTGGTTTTGGGTATTGAATCACCCTATAATACCTTCTTGGGCTGACCGGCCCTAGCCAAGTTCAGAGCCTGTATAGCCCCCTGGTGCTTGTTATTGAAGTTTCCTACAGAAGCTGGTGTTGGTATTGTCAGAGGAGATCAGGTTGCCGCACGAGCATGTTATATTGCAGAGCTAAAGCTACTCCGCAACGGAGGAGACATAGAAACCAAGGGCGCTTCTCCCCCCGCAAGGGCGGAGACCTCATAGCAATTAAAGAGGATAACCGTAGGTGAGTCGCCCAGAGAGTTGCCCGAGGATATAGATCCCAGAGAGGACAAAGAACCTGGGGGCAGAATTGCGACTCCCAACGAGACAACTGTGGATGTACCGATCGATGATAGTGACCCAGAGAAGGTCCTTAAGATTGGATCCCAGTTAAATCCGAATTTAGCTAAAGAACTGACGGATTTCTTGAAAGATAACTTGGATGTATTTGCTTGGACCCACGCAGACATGTGTGGGATATCTCCATCAATCATGAGCCATTCATTAAGCATTAACCCTAAGCATCCTCCGGTAAAACAAAAAAGGCGAATGCTGGGCCCAGAGAGGTCCGCTGCCTTGAAAAAAGAAGTTGGAAAGCTAAAGAGTAATGGATTTATCAGAGACTCAACCTACCCAGACTGGGTTTCAAATCCAGTTCTGGTAAAGAAGGCCAATGGGAAGTGGCGAACGTGTATCGATTTCTCAGATTTGAATAAAGCCTGCCCAAAAGACAGTTTTCCGTTACCCAGGATCGATCAGTTGGTGGACTCAACGGCAGGTCATGAACTTCTCTCCTTTATGGATGCTTATTCAGGATATAACCAGATTCCAATGCATGTTCCAGATCAAGAACACACTAGCTTCATTACGGATCTGGGATTATACTGCTACGTGGTAATGCCCTTTGGCTTGAAGAACGCAGGCGCTACATATCAACGGTTAGTGAACAGCATGTTCTATAACCAAATTGGGAAAACAATGGAAGTATACGTCGACGACATGTTGGTTAAGTCCAGGCAATCCTCCAATCACACTACAAACTTGGCAGAGATGTTTGGCATTCTTCGAAAGTACGGGATGAAACTCAACCCAACGAAATGTTCATTCGGGGTCGCCTCCGGAAAATTCTTGGGATTCATCGTCAGTTCTCGCGGGATTGAGATTAATCCAGACCAGATCGCAGCAATCAGAGGCATTCAGGAGCCTAGGCAAATTAAAGATGTGCAAAGCCTTGCAGGGAAAGTAGCCGCACTAAGCAGATTCATCTCCAGGGCTATGGACAAATGCATCCCATTCTTCGAATTGATAAAGCGAGGAAAACGCCACTTCAAATGGACGCCTGACTGCATAGAAGCGTTTCAGAACCTGCAGAGTCACCTGGAGAAACCTCCGATATTATCTAAGCCGGTGGATCACGAGGACTTATTCGTGTACTTGGCAGTGTCATCCCACGCGATCAGCTCAGCATTGGTGAGAGAAGAAGATAAAGTTCAAAGACTAGTGTATTACGTGAGCAAAAAATTGGCGGCAGCAGAGCGTAATTATCCAAGGATAGAAAAGTTGGCGTACAGTTTGCTGATTGCCTCTAGAAAGCTTTGACATTATTTTCAGGCTCATCCCATCACCGTGTACACTGATCATCCACTCAAGCAAGTTCTACAGAGACCAGAAGCGTCTGGAAGACTACTCAAATGGAACATTGAGTTGAGTCAGTTTGATCTGAACTTTCAGCCCCGGCGGTCAATACGGGGGCAAGTGATAGCCGATTTCATAGCAGAGTTTACTGTCCCGGAGGAAGATACAGAGAATGAAGAAGATGACCCCCCAAAGTTACTTCTCGATCCCAGTACCTGGAGATTGTATACTGATGGCACTAGGAATGACAAGAGATCCGGCGCTGGAGTAGTGCTTGAAACTCCTGAGAAACGGCTGATATCCTATGCTATCCGGATGGAGTTTCACGCCACTAACAACGACTCCGAATATGAAGCCCTGATAGCCGGGCTAAGGATCGCAAAGGAGTTGGATATCACAAAGCTGGACATATTTTGCGACTCCAAGTTAGTTGTAAACCAGGTCAATGGAAAATTCCAAGCCAAAAGCCCAAGATTGATTTTATACTTGGAGAAAGTGAAGGAGTTGCTGAACGGCTTCGATCACTACATCATATCTCATATTCCGCGGTCAGAGAACCAACAGGCGGATAAGTTGGCGAAGATGGCAAGTTCCGACGATCCTGAAGAGACCGGGCTAGCCCCAGTTGAAGTACTTCGGTCTCCTAGTATAGATCAGATGGAAATTGATCTGGTACTAGAGACGGAACCAGAAAGGGAGTCATGAATGACCCCTCTAAAGAATTTCTTGATGAATCGAACGCTTCCGACCAAGAAAAGCGAGAGGCGTAAAGTAATTCGTAAAGCTTCCCGATACGTTCTGCAAGGCGGAGTCCTTTACAGACAGGGATTTTCGATGCCCCTTCTCCGGTGTATAGCTCATGATGACATCAAGCATGTACTGCAGGAGGTACATGAGGGTGAATACGGCGATCACACTGGAGGGCAAACATTGGCAAAAAAGGTGTTGCGGCATGGTTATTTCTGGCCTACCATAAACAAAGATGCGGCGAAGTACGCGCGACGGTGTGATGCATGCCAGAGATTTTCAAAGATACCTAGGGCACCTCCTAGTCAGTTAAAAACGATGACAAGACCATGGCCTTTCGCTATGTGGGGAATTGATATCATCGGAAGTCTCCCCATAGCTAAGGGCGGAGCGAAGTTCGCTATTGTAGCCGTAGATTACTTCACTAAGTGGGTCGAGGCTGAGTCATTGACTACAATCACAACCAAACGAGTGATCAACTTCGTCGTTAGGAACATCATCTGTCGGTTTGGGATTCCAAAGATCGTTATAACTGACAATGGAACTCAGTTCGATAGCACTGAATTTAGGGACTTCTGCCAGAAATACCACATCGAGAAACGGTACACCTCTGTGGCACATCCGCGTCGAACGGACAGGTCGAAGAGGCAAATAAAGTAATTAAGTCCATTCTGAAAAGGAGACTGAAGCGGGCCAAAGCCATGTGGGTTGATGAATTACCCCTAGCAATATGGGCCTACAGGACGACGTATAAATCGGCAACGGGCCATACCCCCTTCTCCCTTGCTTTTGGAGCAGAAGCAGTCATCCCGGTTGAGATAAAAGTACCTTCTCACCGAGTGACTTATTACGATCCGATGACTAATAACGAATTGCTCCTTGAATCCCTGGATATGATCGAAGAAAAGAGGGACGAAGCAGACCTGCGTGCCTTGAGATGCAAGCAACAGGTCGCCCGATACTACAACAAAAAGGTTCGAGCCCGAACCTTTGAACCCGGAGACTTGGTTCTGAAGCGTGTCTTTCCACCTCCAACTCATATGAGCGCGAAGTGGGAAGGACCGTACTCCATTCTGTGCAAGCTTGATAATGGAACCTTCAAGCTAGCAACCGTAGATGGAAAGGAAATCCCCAGAGTGTGGAATGCCCAACATTTACGGCCGTATATAACGTAAAGATGTCAGATCTGTTCTTTTGCTTTATTAAGGACCATGTACAAGGCACGACTTGCCTAGAATAGTCCGATTTCTTAAGCAAAATATTATAAAGTGGACGTAGGTCATGATTCGACCGAACCACTATAAAAATATTGTGTGTCGTTTACCTTTATTGCACCATTATTTACCTGTTTTCCTATCTTTATGAAATTTGTTGTGAACCATACAACAACATCAGGAACATATAATTATAGGTGCCTTCCATCAGAATGGAGTGCAATCGACAGTCAAAACTCTGAGGGTGCGATAAAGTAAATCATATCATTGATAGCGCTCTAACTCTCTAGAGCCGAGAGAAAGCATAACGGACATGAAGGCGATGTCCATGAGTCACGGCAGCGTACCATGATCGGAACCGCCTTGACAGAACTCTAACCTCGGCGACTGCCAGGAGAGTATAAAAGCGTCTCCGACTGAGCGCTGAGAAAGAGCTCTTACCCCGCTGAAGGATCGGGGAGCGACAGAACAGCTGAGCTCGCACTCTAACCTTGGCGACTGCCAGGAGAGTATAAAAGCGTCTCCGACTGAGCGCTGAGAAAGAGCTCTTACCCCGCTGAAGGATCGGGGAGCGACAGAACTGCTGAGCTCGAACTCTAACCTCGGCAACTGCTAGGAGAGTATAAAAGCGTCTATGATTAAGTGCTGAGAACGGTGCTGGAGACTCAGCGCCCACAGGATCTCTACCCCGCTGAAGGATCGGTGCGTAGATTATGACATGAGTTCGAACTTTGACCCGCAGATGGATCGGGAGAGTATCGAAGTGCCAAAAGCCTGGCACCGCAAGAACTCTAATTCCACAAAAAATTCCAAGTCCCCCATGTTCAGAAACAGGGGGCAACATGCATACAACTCAAATCAATCTTTAACGATTAATTGGGGGCAGATATATGCATACATGTATCTTGATGCAGTACAATACTGTTAAAGTCTTTTTGTTGCTTGAATGATTTGTAGTTATAAGCAAATAATTTATGACTAAGCATGAAAAGTTTATTAAATGCAGGTACACGATGATGCAAAAGAAATAAACTTTCATTCATAAACTGCAAGCCTACAACGTGAAAAGCAACCTAAAACAAAAGTGAGGGCTAGTCTGACAACTACATTTCATGGCCAGTGGGAAGCTTAAAGACAAAACATAGACAAGCGGCAGTATCCTATTTACGTTTGGACTTTTTCTCCTTCTTCTGCTTTTCCAGCTCCGCCTTGTTAATATCAGATTGATCATCCTTCTTTCTCTTCCTTTTGTCTATAAGAGGAGCTGAAGGTTCATCTGAAGACTCCTCCTCCTCCTTCTTTCTCTTTCTTTTATCAGTAAGGGAAGCTGGGAAATCATCGGGATTCTCGAAATGAAGCTGTTTAGTGATCGATTTGGCCTGGAGTTTCAGAACCATCCCAGTTTTGGGATCAAACTCCGAGATAGGAGCTACGTTCAAAGGCTCTTGTTCCTCCTTCTTTAAAGCCAACTGCTTTTCCTGCCTAGCCTTTCTTTTAGCCAAGGTCTCGTCGTCATCGCCTTTGACTTCTTTGGTGATAATGACATCCTCCTCATCATCTACATGGCGCCCGTCCATATCTTTCAAGGCATCGATGGTTTCGTCATCCTTGGGAGCATCAGCACTGGGTGCCAGGACGCCCTTCTCCGCTGTTGTACCTTCAGTCTGCTTTGGTGCATCAACACCGGCACTAGGCGAGACGTCAATCTTCTCCCCCTCTGTCTTCTTCTCGACATCCTTATCGATGGGCCCGCCACCTGTATTATGAGGAACACGTGTTATTAATTCGATTGGTTGCTCCGCCAGATGACGACAACTCACAACTGCTTTGACAAATTGCGGGGAAAAAATGGAGATACCTTCCGCTGATCCTCCATCCAAGCTTGCTGCAGAAGCTCCGACAACCAAAGGAGTCGGGCCCAAAGAATTAATGGATCATCAGGATTGTATTCCTCAACTCCGGAGGCCTTGGGCTCTACAGCTGAGCTCGAACCTTCATCAATCTTGTTTTTGCCCTTAGCTAGAGTCCTCTCCTTCTCCATCTCTTCTTGAATTAGGCGTCGGCCTTCTGCCAAATCCTCGGGCTCGTTATCCCTCAGAATGGTCCTCATCAACTCATCTTCGTCGATCTCTTCAACTCCTAATCTCCGCTTCTCACCCTCGACAATGGCATCCCATATGTTGACTAAAGTGACGTGGTAGTCCGGGATCCATGAGATGTTACGGGTTTTGAGGACGTGGCCGAGGAAGTCAAATATCGTTTCTTCAAATCCTTTGATATCCTTTTCTCTCTCGAGGAGCTTGTCGTTAGAAGCAGTAGCCATTTCAATGGCACTTTCTACATTCTTTTCGGCGAGAGCAGCGCGCCTTTCTGCATCTGCAACTTGATCATTCAGAATCACCTTCTCTCCTTCGGCCAAAGCTAGACTCTCTTTCAAGCTCGCCTTTTCTTTCTCCCAAGCAGATTTTTCAGCCTCGAAATGGTCTTGGGCCGTCTTTAATTCAGTATTGGTTGCTCGAAGGTCCTCTATTTCTTTCTTCAGTCTCAAGCGCTCCTCGCTATTCGAATCAAGCTCATTACGAAAGTGTTGCCTGGCCTCCTCAAGTTCTGTCTTGTATTTGTCAGCATCCCGTTGGGCCAAGGCAAGCTGGGACTGAGCATCTTCCAAGTCCGCCTCCATTTTCTTTCTGGCCCTCTCATTGTTATCTATTCTCACTTTGGATCTGTGAGCTTCCATTTCAAGTGTGCGGATATAGTCTGAAAGTTTCACAGCGTGTTTTTCATCGCCTCGTATTGAGTAGCTACATGACGAACGTGTCCAATAACCTCAGTGTCCCAACCACTGGGAACCGGCTCAAGAGATGGGACATACATCATCCTATCGAAGAAGATGTTGGGAAAGTGTTCTCGCAGTTTCCCCAGCTTTGCCTGAAGCTCAGGGCCATGGAGGTGGTCTCGTGCCCCAGGAACACTTAAACCTTCTTGACCAGAAGGGACGATGTCAGTTTTCTCCTTCTCAGAATCCTTGCTTGGATCCTTTTTCTTGTCCTTAGACTCGTGGTGCTTTTTGGATAATTTGTCTTGTGACGGCGTGCTCTTTGGAGGAGTTAACTCTCTGGAAAGTTGCTTTCCCCAAGTAAGTGGCGGCTTGTAGCTGCGAGGTTTTCCAGAATCATGCCTCGACGGAGATTTTGATCTTGAAGAATGAGGCTTGTGGGGGTCCTGAGACCGATGGCTATCTCCCCCTCGGCTGCTGTCACGAGCCTGTTCGGGATCTCCGCGAAGACTCGGAGTGCCCGAGCGAAGGGAACGATATGAATAAGGCTGTTTGCGAGTCATCCTTCCTGCAAATGAAACAAGCATACATTAAAGTTATGAACAGCAATAGTGTAGAAAGTGCTGTGGTGAGTGGTGCATGTGATTTGTGCATTCCATATAGCCCCCTAACGGACCAGGGCCCAGAGCTAGGCTCGTCTGTGTTACATCTTTTTCTTGGGCTGAAGTGTCTGTTTCCTCAATGACAGAAAAGAATGGTTCTACACCAAAATCTTCTTGCGAATAAACGTCGTCTGGTATAGGAAGCTTGTTTAGCTCCCTAAGTGTTTGCTCATCGGTTAGCTCCTCGGTAATGACGGGATCCGCGGGTGGTGGAATCTTTGGTGGGGATTGATTCTTAGGGACTGAAGTTTCTCTTTGCTCTTCATGTTCGGTTGTTTTAACTGCCCCAGAAGTTCCCTCTCCCTTAGCTGGAGCTATATATTTATAAGGCTTGTCCTTGCCAAGTCCAAACTTTATGTCTAGAAGACGGTGCTTATGAAGATTCTCGTCGGTAAGACACGGCTTTATCCTCAAGAAATCAGATTTTCTTTTAAGAAGGCGAGATAGTCGATTCTTATATACCTTGCCTTCCGTCCTTGGGATTTTACGATCTGCATACAAAGGAGATGGAACGCGTCAGTGCTATGATTATGAAATCAAGTCCTGTATCTGAAAGTTTGAAATCTACCTGATTTAATCCACCGCCTTGCACACCCAGCCTGCAGCTTTATATAGAACCAATCGGCTTTGGGATCCCCTATGTTGCTGCGACTATCGGATAGGACCTTCCTGTTAACCACTGATTCAAAGAAATAAAGGTTTGGGGTCGCCGTGGACCGATGTTTGAAGAGGAAATAGAACTTTAAATCCTTGAAAGTGAGCTCTGTGTGCAAAATTTCCTCATATGCGACACAGAGTGTGAACAGGGCTGCGTAAGCATTGGGATGAAGTTGCATGGGGGCAATGCATAACCGTTTCAAAGTTTCTATGACGATTGGCGGGAACGGGGGAATAGCACCGACATTACACATCAATTTACTGATGGTTATATATCCAGGCGGGGCAAGGTGGGGAAGATCATCCTTGCCCGGAGTTTTGACGTAATCCCAAGATATTTCGTGCTTTAAACATAGTCGCTTAAGTTTATCGTCGTCTAGTTTAGATGGCTTGTAATCGGTAAGCTTTTCGGGGCCCCTCACACCAGGAATCTCATCAGGAGATCGTTCATCTAAATCGGACTCCTCAGTAGAAGTACTCTCTGACGAATCAGATTCCGATTCTGCTTCATATTCAGATCCAGATTTTTGACCCTCCGGATTAGTTGAAGGAAGCACATCAAGATCATCATGTGTGGATGTTTCTGGTTCGGTATCTTTCTCTGGTTGTGTGGATATCTTTGGTTCAGTGTCTTTCTCTGGCATCTCAGTCGCTTGCTTATCAGACATAGCTGTGTTGGCAAACAGAAATTAGAATACAGTTATCCGTCCCCCCGTGTGTGCAAGTGCAAGTGTGTGCCTGTGCGTGCATCAAAGAAAAAACATAAAAGTCAACAAGATCATCAAGATATTAGTCGTCATACGCAGTCAAATTATGTTGTCATCCAGTCCAGAAAGTCCAACATCAAGGCTCTAACCTAACTGTCCAGATTCTTGTGATAACAGTGCATTGTTTAAAGTTAGAAGTATGTTTGGATCGTGAGTTGAGGGGTATAATCAGATCGCGATACACGTAGCGGATCGCGAGGCGAATGGATCACCCTCATTCGGATCGCTCTCTTGGGGATCGCGTGTATCTTTGGATCGTGAAGCCGCCACGAGCTCATAGCGGGAGCACCACCTTGTGGAAAGCAACATCGGTTCGCTCTACATCTTCGTATCGCGAGTTGGGGTTCGGATCGTGGCATATGCCTGGATTCGCGAACACAAACATGGATCAGAGACGGAGGCGATAACTCCCGGGAGTGCTCCGGATCGGGTCGCTATAGGCTCGTAGCGATCCGCTCCCTTTCCACAGCCACGAATCGCTCCCTCTCCATTCTCCTTCCATCTACTCCCTCCACGATCCGCTCCCAGGCCTCGCTCACGACCCGACCTGATCCTCTCCTTTCCCCTCTTCTCCTTCCTCCTCCTTTTCTCGAGCACAGAAACCCATCAGCCATGGTAACTTCACCTTCTCCAAAACCCAAAAACCACGAAAGCCCGCTCCTCTTTTCCTCAAATTCGGTCAAAAAATCAAGAATAAGAGAGTAGAAACGCAAGGGAATTTATTTTCGGCAAGATTACCTTTCTTAAATTGGGTAGAACAACTGGTTTTCTTGGAAATCGGAAGAAAAATTAGGATTTTTCTCGAAATACTTGGCGGCGCGTGGCTGAAGGAAGAAGAAGCAGGAAAGTGGAGTTCGGTTCGATTTATATAGGAAAGTTCGCGACCGTTAGTCTTCCCTTTCTTGTCTCGTTCGAACCATGGGGGTCTGGTGGGCCACGAGTCTAAGCCCATCCGAAAGAAGGGGCGCGGCCCGCTTCGCTGAAGACCCAGTTGAATCGTGAATCGCAACGAGCCTCCATCCCACGATCCGCACAACGTAATGACGATCCGAGCCCAATGATGACCATAAAAAAAAAGAGGAGGGAGAAGAGAAGGAAAGTTCAGAAATTTACCTGGTAGATTCGATGATGAAGTCTCCAAAAAATTCCAGAAAAGGATTACTCAATGAACAAAGAAATGATTGAGGATTTAACCGGGTATTTATACTAATCAAGAGAAACAACTTTTCGGAAACAATGCGACATTTCAGACAGATACAACCATTTTTTTGCATTGCTTCAGGAAAAGACAGATCAGAATCTTCGAAGCATGTTCCATCCTCGATAAAACATACTTCGAGGGGGCAAAATATTGGCTAGCTTTCTGACCAAGCCACCAAGGTTCACGTACAAGAAGAAAATACGAAGCTTCATACCCGTAACCCATAAAAAACCAGATCGTGGTCACCTTGTCGAGTCGGATCGCTGCGCCCTGATGGCTCGTCTTGCAACATCGGTTCGCCATAACGAGACGCGACCCGATCCCACCTTAAGCTATCACGAGACGAACCGATCCCTGAAGATGCGGAGAAGCTCCTGACCCCCTCTACCACGATCCGCGAACGCCGGATCCAGCGACACGTGTCCACAACTATCACATTGGCCAATTCTTCCTCATTGCTCGATCCGATCCGATATTCCCGGGATTTGCGCCACGTGTGACCGCGATCCGCCTGATAAAATCAGCTATAAATAGCCTAGAGATTGGCATTTTTCGGGATCTTTTGGCTGTATTGAGCACTGATTCCACCATTACTGTCATACCACTATTTATTATCAGTTTTACTTCGAGATTACTGAGAGAAATCATAATTGTAAGAGTGAGTTTGAGAGAAATCATTGATTGTACTAGCATTCAAAGTATAATCGATAACATATAAAGTGGACGTAGGCTCGTTAACGCCGAACCACTATAAATTCTGTGTGTTTTCTGCCTTTTCTTCATTCTTCAGTTATAATTCTCTACGAATCAGAACAATTTGGGTGTTAGGTCCAAATTTTGATCTAACAAGTGTCAAAACAATTTCAATCATAAGTATCAATCATAGACGGCATGGGTTCCATATATCATGTCACCAATACTAGGCTCTACAATCAAAACCGCAAAGTCATGTATTGGAAGTTTGATTTCCATCTGTGAACCAAGGCAAGGGATCGTCCTTACCGCTTCGAAACGCTCTAGCCCGCCCCTCAGGTCAGAGCTCGAGTGACCTTTGGATCGTCAGGGCCGGTCCACCAATGTGGATTAAAATGCCTGAACACTGCATTTCCCCACCCTGTGGGGTGTCAATGAATCCAATGACTCCATCGACTTCACATAGTCACTGATATATCTGAGGTGCCTCGCAATCCAACAACCACATAAGTCAAACTCGTCAGGGCGTGTAAAACCACTGACGCCACTTCTAGCTAGAAGGAAATGCATGTTCTCCCTGAGGTCCTTCTCCCGTTTCTAGTTCACACCGGGGTGTAAGGCTCGCGAATTAGCGCTACACAAAGCTGTGCCACATAGGCTGTGCTTTGATCATCAACCACAAGACTCTGCTTTTCAACAGAAGCCTTGATCTTTTGCATCTTAGCATGCCACACAGGCAGACCACTCCATGCAACCGATATCCATCAATCACACAGAATGATATCCAACGTCAGACACACAGTCCATTTACAAGTCCGTTCTTGGTCTGAACGAAACCGGAGGCACCTTGTACCTCGCATATCCATCGATCTCCAAGTACGTCTGGACGATCACCAACTGATTCCCTCCTCTTGGGTGTACGGCCCAATCAAGATCATCAGTAATTATCCAAACGATGTGAAGACCTCTGGTCTTCGACCACCGTCTTCATCCTCGACACATCGTCGAATCAGTTATTCAGAATGGGATAAACCCAGTCTTTCTGAATAACTCGCGTATATAATAAACAAGTGTTACACAAACACAACATACGCCTCATTCCAATTCATCTGTCACTAACCGTAAATTAGTAAGAGAACAATTCCCCAAATATTAACCCCGAAGGCCGAAACCAACATCATATCAATACCCAGGAAACCATTCATCTTAACTAATCTTCAGTTAGTTGCTAAATTTCACATTCTTAGGGAGAGTTTCCCATTAATTTTATCAAAGATAAATTCTTTAAATTTATTCTTTAATCTTCCTTTGAATATCAATTCAAACCAAATTATGGTTTATCCAAACTAGTCGGGATTAAACAACCTTACCGAAGTAATCATTTGTTTTAATTTCCTAATCCCAACCTATTCATCCCATGAAGTAAAACTGGTAATACTTCATATCTAACACCACGGTGTTATCGGTAAATTTAATTACCATTTCACGTTCAAATCTAATTAAAGATTTAACTATCGCCTGGAGCAAAAATGGAGATACTCCATTCTCGATCATTTCAATCTAATTAAAGATTCATTAAAACTCCACTTGGTTTTAATCTTCCCAAAAATCAATATTAATGATTGTTTAACTTGGGAAATCATATCCTGTCTTTAACTGGGTTAAAGAACCAAGGTCATTTAAAACACGGTTCACGATAAACCCAAAATCACATTCTATTCCATCAGCCTTTAACCGTAAATTAGCAAGTGAACAATTCCCTAAGTATTAACCCCGAAGGCCGAAACCAACATCAGATTAATACCCAATAAACCATTCAACTTAACTAATCTTCAGTTAGTTTCTGATTTTCTTAACCCCGTTGGGTTTAAGAACAGTATTATTGAAGATACCGTTCACAACAACCCAAATCCCATTTGATATTAAATACAAGGCTCTGAATATAAAATATATCGGCTTATATTCAATATCAAATTCTACGACCAACAAATATCGTATTGGAAATAACGATATAAATATATCTTTCAAATTTCCATAACAATATCTGTATAATCACGAAATCAAACATCGAAATATTCCAAAGACAATTTCGATTCAAATCCATTTCCACTTTATATATTGGAAATTCTGGTTATTTTCAAAACCATTTCAAATCCACTTTATTTATTTTTAAAAATAAGTGGGATTATAATTCTAGTTCAAAACTAGTTCATTTCGATAAAAATCTATTTTTATCTTTTCAAATTTGGAATTTTTCATCCCAATTCTTCACAAATCATTTCTTATGATTTTATACAAATTATTACTATTTTTAATAATTTTATCAAGGCTCGTATAGTCGATTTCCATCAACGGCCATCGAACTGCACTTACAACGACCTTTTCCAAATTTGATTTGGACATAATTCCAAATCCAACCATTAGATCTCAAATCTCTAACATTCTTTAGAAAGCTCTTTTCGATACGAACCCAACGGTTCCGGTTTTAGCAGAATCTGACGATCGGATCTCCCGTAACGTCCATTCGAAGTCAATGGTCGAAATTTGCGAACTGCCGCAGCGTGACACGTTCTATTCAGGCCATTATATAATATATATATATATATATATATATATATATATTATATGTATCGTCGATTTCCTTTCAAAACATATTTTATAAATCGTTTTAAATTCGTTTTCAAAACGATTTCAACTTCATATTCAATTTCAAATCAAAATTGAATATTCCATATAATTAATATATAATTGATAATATTTTCGAAACATTAGATTTTGAAATCGCTTCCTTTTCTATATTCATTTTAAAAATGAGTATAATCGATATAAATATCGGTCACGTCAAAATGGCGTCAATCTAATCAACACGGCTTTTATTCAACACATGAATGTTTTCTTCTGTTCAACACATGAGTATTTATTTTATTCAACACATGAATATTTATTCTATTCAACACATGAATTTATAATATATTCAACACATGAATATTTTCTTCTATTCAATACATGAATTTTCATTTTATAATATTCTTTATTTTCAAAATTAGAATGAGGGCCAATCAATTACCATATAATGTTAATTATATGGATTCCATACAACACATGTATATAATAGCAACGATAAATAATCAACTATCATCCAAAGTGCACCACACAACTGCATAAGCATTAAATATAAATAATTAACGCTTACACAGTCTGTCAACCCATCGATTGACATACAACTAAACAATCAGGATTAGTGTACGTCAAATATCATCCCAATACCTGTGTGGGGTTTCAAATCAACAAACACAGATTTTTATGTGTGCAGTTGGGCGATGTGTAAAATTTATCGTCCCAATCAATATTAGTCAAATGGGTGTACATAAACAAATCGTCTGATTTGTTTATAAATATTTATTTTATATACACGTTAAAAATTATATTTTTAACTATAAAATATTTTATTCCATTCCACATCACACAATCAACTTTAACAACACATCAATTAAACAAACAAGTCATCCATGGTCTGTGGACAACGGGTGTCGGGTGCTGCTAAGCACCGTCTGCATCCTAGTATATATTTCAACTAGAAAATAAATTAAAAGTGAGGAGTTCTCACCTTTGGGTTCCACTCCGCCATTCTATATTTCTGAATTTCAGAACAATCTAGATTTTCCTGACATTCCAACGCAGTCTTCTCTACGCTGTTCATATTAAAAATTATTTTTTTATTCCCATTTCATATATATATATATATAAATTGAATTTTTATCGCTACTTCATATATATATAAATCGAATTTTTCTCTTGCCATTCTCTATATAAAAACCACATTTTTATATATAAAGATCGTATTTTTATCTATTCAACATCGCTATAAAAATCATATTTTTATCTTGCTATTCTACATATAAAAATCGAATTTTAATATAATTTAAAAATCGTATATTTTTAACACAAAGATCATAGCTTTCCATTTATATTATTCAAATTTTTTCTAATGTTAAAAATCATCTATTTTCTATGATAAAAATCTAATCTTTTCTTCGCTAATATCATATATAAAAATCAAAATTTTATGTTGTTAACTTCTTAATAAAAATCATATCTTTATAAAAATAAAAACCATTACCTTATGTAATTAAAAATCGTATCTCTTCATAGAAAAACATATTATTATACACGGTTATATATAATAAAATCATATTTTATACACGCTATTATATAATAAAACGGAGAATAAAGCAAATGTAAATAAATTTAAAAAATCATTGCAGTTGTTGGTGGTCGGAGGAAGGCGCTGGGTGGCGGTCGGACTTGCTGGTGGTCGGGGCTTACTGCTTTGGTCGGTGGTGGCGAGCTTAGGGGCTGCGACTGCTAATTTGCATGAGGGTTGGGGCTTTGGCCTTCGAATGACGGCGCAGAGAGGAGAGGGGGACTGAGTCTAGCGGGGTGGTCCCAGATGGAGGCGGTGGCACGGTTGGAGTGGGATCGGAGGCGGGCGGATCTAGTTTGGGGGGAAAGGGTTTGAGGGGGGCACAGATTTCGATCCAGAGAGGGGGGAAGGAGCGGTTGCGCCTGAGGAGGGGGAGGAAAGGTTCGCCACGACGAGCGGCGGTGGTGGGGCTTAGGGCGTGCGATGGAGGAGCGATTTCTCTTTTTTTCCGTTATAACTGAAGAGAGAGAGGGTATAGAGGGAGGGTTATTAATAATGTATATTTAATTTATTTATTTTATTCCTAAAAGCAACCTTTTATTTTGACCTCGAAATCGAACCCACCGATTGTCATTCCAAACTAATTACCCCCATTCCGAACACAATGGGATAGGCATCGTAAGCTAATTCAACTATTTCGATCAGTTTTCTTCAAAATCAAAATATAAATCTATATATTGAATTTAAACGCACATTTCAATTTTCCGAGGCAACATACGGACTCTAAAATTTCCCGAAAAATATTTTCTAGCTTCATATTGATGATACGGTTCTAACAAAACTAATTTCGTCAAATTCTGAGACCGTTAGAAAATGGCCATTTTCTGGTCGATCGAAATTGACTTAAACTGTCAAAACACGTTTTCCTTTGCCATGCTCACATATTGATTCGAAAAATTACGAATTTTGAAACCTAGCAATAACTTGACATCCCGGATCCAACAAAAGTGGTTTCGTCGAAAATAGAGATCATTTAAAAAATTTCCATTTTTAAGGGCTATATTTTCATAGCGACTATTCTGAATTTTCATCTAGGCATAACTTTTTATCCCCGCCATGAAATTTCAATTTTTTGGATTCGTTAGAAAGATATTGTCAAATAGATTCAAAGATTTTTGGTTTCACTAAAATCCGGTTTATTTTGAATCCTGTACATTCATTTGAATTTTGAAATCGAATTTTCGAACTACCACACCATTTCAGGCTCGTTATATAATTAAAATAAAATATTTATATTCTAACGACGATTCAAATAAATATATACATTCTAATTCTATTCAAAACAAATTTCTCGTCGTTTTTATTTAAAATAATTCATTTTAAATATCCAAAATTCGCTAAAATTGCCAAAATAAAAATTTTAAATTGGCTCGGATTTCTGGGTTATTACAGATTACGTGTGTTGAATGATATCAATCATTGTTATTTGGTATTTTTGATACCGTAAGAAATACTGGGATGTAGAAAAAGGGGATTTTCAAAGTGTATTTTGAAAATGAATTATTTATATAAAATCAATGGATTTTATATATAAAAGGAAAAGGATTTTATAAAAGAAAATAATTATAAAATCAAAGGATAATTATAAAAGGAAAATATTTGTGAAACAAATATAAAAGGAAAATATTTGTGAAACAAATAGGAAAAGAAATATTCATTTAGAAAATAATAGATTATAAAAGAAATATTTATTTAGAAAATAAATAGAGATAAACTGTAACACCCCGTGAATTGTATAACGTTAAGCTTCACGAATAATTAATTATAAATGATGAAATCAAGGGAAATGGGTTACACCATTGCGTTTGTCTCGAAATTCTGCTTGAGATAGAGCTCAAGTTTGCATAAAACGGATATCGTATGAAGAAGATATGGATGAACGAAGTTGGACGAAAAACCAGAAAACGGGTCAGAATGCACTGGCGCACTTGGGAAGTGTGCCAGAACAGAAATGAACTGACACACTTGGGAAGTGCGCCAGTACATTTTTAGCCTGGCGCACCTGCCAAGTGCGCCCAGGTCAGAATGACCTGCTGGTCAGGTCTTGGCTGGCCTGATCAGGGTCTGGTCGAATTCTGATGCTTGGCTGAGTCACTAGGGCTTACGTGTCACCTTTTGAGTGGCTCTTTGAACTTTGTATGGTCTAGATTCCTCCTATCTTCATCCGACGGCTCAAAACAATTTAAAATTCTATAAATACAACTCAAACCTAACCCTAAACTCACACAAATAATAGAATACAATAGCCGTCATGCTGCTGGAGAGGAACTAGGAATGGCCGTCAATTAGAAACCCTAGAGACAAGCCAACAAGCCTAAGAGACAATTCAAAAGCTTAAAGCATCGACAACTAAATCAAAACAACGCCTACAACAAAGGATAGCATCTCCAAATTCAGAATTCAAATTCCTGAATTGAAGATTCGTCATACGTTGTAAGTAGAGTGCTATTCCGATGTGAATAAATAATTGTGTTTTGATTTGTGTAAAATGCGAAATAGAATTGTATTTGATTTGTGGTGATAATAATTCATATTTGAATTTTGCTTTGATTCTAAACGATTTGGGATGTTGTGGTATAACGATTGGATATTTGCATGTATGTGATTCATGTTGAAAGTTAACAACTACATGTTTGTGGTAGTTTATTTGAGATTCATGCAAGTATATGATTCACTATTATGCCAACATAATATATATTATAATCACTTTTAGTGTAGTTGGATCCATTTGGGTATTATGACTTATGTGAATTTATGTTGGAATTGGCATCATGATTCAAGTGTAAAACCCTACTTTTGTATTAGAGACAAAAGTAAACATCTTTGTGAACTTGTGTTGACTCTATGAACATGACTAGACTATGTTTGGTGTTATGCCTAATTGGGAAACATGTTTTAGGCCTATATTGTTATCAAAAATCATATGATAATATATGTGACACATAGCTAAGTTAGATTTACATTCCAATTGCAAGTTTGCATGAATAGATTAAAAACCATGATTTCATGTTTAGGTATATTTATGCCATGATTATATGAATAGATTAAAAACCATGATTTCATGTTCAGGTATAATTATGCCATGATTATATGAATAGATCAAAAACCATGATTTCATGTTTAGGTAGGTTTATGCCATGATTATATGAATAGATCAAAAACCATGATTTCATGTTTAGGTATGTTTATGCCATGACTATATGCTATTACAATGCAAGTTCACAAGTGCCAAATTTATGTTAATTAGTTCGCTATGTTGCAAGTTCATGCGTTCACACTCCCCTTTTATGTTACTTAGAATATATAAACACCATGTTCTAAGCCTCCCCTTTTTCATGTGGCTAATTTGGGTTTAAATGTTAAACCCAACATATGTTATATTGTAGCGAACGTATAAAACGGGGGTAGTGACGTTTGGGTTAAAATATAAAACATATGTGTTGGCATGTTTGACGCATGCCAACGACCTTGAAAAACAATTAAGTGGTGTAAATTAATTTTACCCAATAAAGATGAATTTGAATAATGGGCCGCAAATATTTACATATAAGAAGAAAAGAGACAAAATATGTAAATTTAGAAAATACGATGTGTTTAACCCGAGGTTGGATTGAGTTGTGATATATACCTGCCCGGAACCGCCCGGCTGTCCAGTAGTCACAACAATACCTATCCAATGTGGGTGGTTAAACACGAAGCCCAAGAAAGACCCGAGGTTAGACTGAGTTGTGGCGTAAGACTGCCCGGACCCAACCGGCAACAGGCAGCCACAACAATATCTGTCTAATGTGAGAGGTCGAGGCTTTAATAAGACAATTAAGGCTGAGTCGGGATTGATAGGATTAAGTAAATTGAATTAATACTTAATCAAAATGGAACATGCTAAACTATACAGACTGATTGGGGGTTAGGTTTACAAAACACTTAACCAACTTAGCATGTTGGCTAGAAATAGAAAACCTAGTAGCGGGGGGGGACCCTTTTCAGCAGTAACCCTACAAGGTGTATCAGGATACCCTGAACTAGGCAGGGTGGGGCACGATTACTGGGCTGACTGTAAGAGGTCAAATCGACGGCGGTGGTGCGGCAGTGTAGGTTCTAACGGGGTGCGGGCGTGCACACACTCCAGCGCAGAAAAATAAGGCACTGGGCACCAGTAGTATACCTGTGCATTCTAGAATTGTGTCGGGCCGCCACCATGGGACTTGATACACCCCATGGTGGGACCAGCATAGGTAACTACAACATCGGGGGCCGTAAGACACATGTAACTATGCGAGTAGGAGCCGATCATTAGAAACGGATCACTTCACCCTGATTATGGGGTGCCTGTTGGGAACTGGTTTATGTGGATGCAGAGATTAATATGGGGTACGATAAGTATATTCGACTCTAGACAACTTAACTTAGTTTATGGTGCTTTCCCATTTCCAGTTTATACTTATCATGCCCAATTCTTTATTCATAGACTGAATAGTCCTAGACTTACTCAGGCTTTATGTCTGACTCTACTTTTCTTTCGTCTTCTTTTCTTTCGTTCCCCCCCCCCCCAGGTCCACAGGGAGGGAATATCGCAGCTTGACCAGTTTTCACATCCAACTTGAAGAGAAAGAATGTATTGCTTGGATCTCTTTCGTTTTGGACTATGGCTTTGGATTGCAACTATGGGGACTTATGCAGTTTACTTTTGTTTTTATGCTTCTTTAAGTTATGAAATCAAGACAGTTATGAGAATGTAATGGTTTTTGGAAGTATTGTAAGACAATTATGACATGGTTTGTGTAACACGTATTTCGTTGAAATAAAAATTGCTGTTGTTTTCCGCTGTTCAAAAATATGTGTATTTATATCTGTCTTGTGTATCTGTGACTTATACTTATAAACCTCCACCAAAATTAGGGCATTCCCTTTGAGAGTGACCCTAACGGAGGTGGGGTGTTTCATAATGGAAATATTTATTTAGAAAATAAATAGAGATAAAGGAAATATTTATTTAGAAAATAAATAAAGTTATAAAAGGAAATATTTGTGAAACAAATAGAAAAGGGAATATTTGTAAACCATTTACAAATAGAATTGAAAAGGGAATATTTGTAAACCATTTACAAATAGAATTGAAAAGGAAATATTTGTAAAACATTTACAAATATATTATACATGGAAATATTTATTTATGAAATAGATAGAGTTATAAAAGAAATATTTATTTAGAAAATAAATAGATTATAAAAGGATATACTTGAAAAAATGAAAGAAGAGTATAAAAAGAGAATTTTACACTAGGAAAGTTTAGACCCGTGCTTCGCACACAGGTATAATAGAATATGAATTTAAAATAGATTTTTGTAGAAATCTATTTTAACAGATAAGTGGAGAAGATAAATTTATAAATAATATTTTATAAATTAAATAAAATGTTTATCATTGGATAAATAGAATATATAAGTCAGGACTTATATAGAGAAGTAAGAATCGATTTCAATATCGATATTTGAAACTGAATATGGACGTAGAGTTAATCAAAGGAGTTAATCAAAATGTATTAATCAAAACGCGTTAGAGGAGTTAATCGAATTAGAGTTAAAATTAATCAATTTGAGTTAGAGTTAACCAGTTAGAGTTAATAAGTTAGAGTTAACCAGTTAGAGTTAATCAGTTAGAGTTAACCAGTTAGAGTTAATCAATTAGAGTTAACCAGTTAGATCTAATTAATTAGAGTTAATCGATTAGAGTTAAATCGAACTAGAGTTATTCAAATAGAGTTAATCGAGTTAGAGTTAGTCGAGTATTAGTAAATTGAATAGAGTTAAAGGAGTTAGTTAAATATAATTTATTCGAAGAAGTGAGTTAATCGAATTTAGTTATTCGAGAGGAGATATCGAATATTAGTTATTCGAAGTGAGTTTATCGAATTTAGTTATTTGAGAGGAGATATAGAATATTAGTTATTCGAAGTGAGTTTATCGAATTTAGTTATTCGAGAGGAGATGTCGAATATTAGTTATTCGAAGTGAGTTAATCGAATTTAGTTATTCGAGAGGAGATAATCGAATATTAGTTATTCGAAGAGAGTTAATCGAATATAGTTTATTAGAAGGAAATGGTTATCGAATAGAGTTTATTCGAAAGAGAATTATACATTGGAATTCGATTATATCGAATGTTGGAAAGTAATATTTACTTTCTGGTTTTTTATCAAGATTTATTTATTTAATAAATCGTTTAGTTATTTATTTAAATTAAGGAAGAAAAGTTATACTTAAGTTATTATATTTCAAAAGTAAGGGAATTATAACACCACGGTTATAATCAAATGAATCCTGTAAAAGAAGTGGATTCGTAAATAGAATCCGAGAGTTACGTAAGGAAGTTTGTTAAAGATTTAAAAGATAAACTTTGACTATTTCAACGTTAAAACGTTGTTCAGTTAAGGTCTGAGAGGTAATTATACCCCAACTTGATTGACTTCCTTCTTAATTAAGGAATGGTAAGGTTTGATAGTGAAGGATGGATAAGTGAATTTAGTTATTAAGTGAAATGGTTTGAGTTGGCATAGTGATTATTTATTTAAACATCAGTTTAAATCCAGTGAAGGAGTTTTGGAAATGTTTTCCAAATAAGAATCAGAAATGTTTCCTGATAATAGAAAATAAGAATTTAGAATATATGGAAACAGGAGATAAGTAAATTAATGAACTAAAGAGATAAATGTTAAATGATGATTGATCGATATAATTTCCATCTGGAAATAATATCGTTGTTTGCACACGTGTTTTCTTTGATAGTTAAATCACAGACTATCAAAGTTTTGACCATTTTTCCATCGTCAATACGGAGAGACTGGTTGGATTATTATCCGAGAACCATTCCATATGGGCGTTAGCGTTTCGAATCAAATAGATCGAAGACAAATTGAAGACGGAGTTTATACAAGGGTTATTCTGGCAATCCTAGGTAGAAATTGCCTAAGATGGATTTACATAATAGTGCCTTCGGTTTCTCCAGTCCTAGGACAACTTGAATGGACGAATGTTTGACAGAGTATATCTGGTAGATCACGTAAGTTGATCGTTTCAAACGTATTTACGTTGGTGGCCGAGGAATTCGTTTCTCTTAGCTTATACCCGTGGTATTTTTGGGGAAATCAATTTGTGATTTGAGGGGTATGACGATGTGGCATTCAAAGTGAATGAATGGGTAATCTGTTGAAAGATACGTTATGACCTCCAGCCTCATCAACTAGGAAATGACAGAAATCGGGCAGGCAGCATGGCTAAGTAGGCCGCACCTAAGTAGGGTATATTGTCACCATCTAGAGAATATTCATATTTGTTACTTCTTTCAATTCTGTATCTCCCAGTAATGGTTATGTTGGTTTACCAACTGTAAGGTGACAATATATTCGATACACTCAAGCGAAATGAGTGGTCGGTCATGTGTGGCCGAGTTGCAAGATGTTCTTGTTGAACTCCGGTGTATCGCTTCTAGAGTACACTGAGCGGAAGGTGGATCCATACCTTGTCATAGTTGGAATCCATTCCCCAAATAAGAGCCCGCGGTTTTGATTGTATATTATATATGTATAACGTTAGATGCAAGCGTTTCTACCAGATTGATATTACTTGTGTTAGACATTATTATAATATCAGAATAATATTGTTTTACAAATGATTTGGGTTATCGTAAGGTAAAAATCATCTGTGTTTATGTGTGGATCGGTCTTACGATTATTCTTTCTTTTGAAAGGATTTTTAAAATTAAACAAATGATTGGAGTTTACTCACACCAGTCACATGACTGACCCGGAGTTTATTTTGTTTTATTTTCCCTAAACTCTTGGGTGCCCAATTTTGTACGGGCAGTCAAGTAGTCGGGATTTACAGATATATTTGGAGAGCTGGAGCAGGAGGCTTCATAATTATATAGCTATGGTTATTTCTGCTGTGTTGTAAGTGTTGTACTTTGGAAATGATATGTATATTCAAGTACACATTTATATTTCTAAGTTATGTTATATATTATATGTTATTCGTTCCGCTGTGAGGTTCGTGTTACTCTGATGTTGTGTTCTTCTTCTTCTTCTATTCTAAGTTTTTATCTTATCTATTCTCGCCCTCAAATTTCTTTCATGGACTATCCGGTGCTTCCTATGCTTGAATAATCGACATGGTATTATATGCTGATATCCAGGATCGTGAAAACCCCGGGTCGTTACAGTGGTATTAGAGCTTAAGGTTAAGTAATTACCTTGGCTCTGTGGCGTGACTCGGTAGAGATGGGGTTAGTAATACCCTAGATTGAGTTGAGTGTATATATACGAGTGAACGTATTTGTTATTGATATAAAAAAGAATAGTTTTATATTGTGAGGATTCATTGGTTGAGTTGTTTATGGGTTCAGGTCGATCAGTTTGATCCACTGTATCGGTAGGAGTTTATAAAACACTCGAAGACGATGGGTCGACACGATACGTTTTGAAAAGAGGGTAAATGAAATAATTTTACCCAAATTATATTCTGATATAAAGAATTTATATTGGAATTAGTATAATATATATGATATATTGGTTGTAGTTATAATCGAATGAGATTATAAATTGAAATGGTTATATAAATAACCGATCAGAATTCATATAAGTGTAATATATGAAATCAAAATGAATTAAATCTGAATTTAAATCAGAAATTAAATTAAAACCCTGGAAATTTGAATAAGTGTTTGTAATAGACTTGGATTAAGTATAAGAGAATTTTAAAATCCTGGGAGATTTTAAATTTTTTACAAACATTGAGATGGATATTTTGAAGTGATTTCAAAATGAAGGTGTTTAAATATGGTTTTGAAAAATGTTATAGTATTGAACTCACTTCAGCTGCTAGGAAATAACTCTGATGATGCTGGCCACATCATCAATGTTCATTTTCAAGTTGTAAGTGACGGATTACTACCAAGGATTTCGTTTTGAATTGTTTTAAGAAAAACAAGTTGATTTGAATCCTGAAAAGGAATGTTTGATTTTTGAGAAAAGAAAAGCTGTTTAAAACCACAAGAAGAGATTGTTGAAATAAAAAAACAAATTTAAATATAAATTTGTGAAACCAAGTTGGAATTGAATTGAAAATCAATTATGTGAAAATTGAATTGAATTAGAATATAATGATATCGAGTAAGTTGAATTGTTGAGTAAGAATTTTGAATTGAGATTGGAATTGGAGTTTGAATGGAATTCGACTGGGATAAAGCGAATGGTTGTATTTGGGAATAAAAACAGATTGGAATTTGATTAGGATGACAAGGGTATATGCTGAATTAACAGCAGATGGAAAGGATATAATGATATGCCCGACAAAAAGGTACCAATTTATATTTATATGGGTATGGGATTGATGAGCCGAATTGGCAAGCCGCTTGGCTGTTTGATTTTCTTTTGGGTTGGAGAAGGCCCAGAGAGGTGAGTTGGAGTTTGAGCTATTGACCAGTACAAAGGAGGTGCTGGCAAAAAATTTCGAAAAGATAAGGTGTTAGAAAATTTTCAGGATTTTTTGAAATTTTTCGTTAGTAGGAATTAATAAATATTTTATTTGAAATCAATTGGTTCAATTGAATCTGAAGTTAATAAGTAAGCCAAATAATTTTTAACGCGGTTAATACGGTTTGTTTTCTACCTTAGCAATTTAGAGGACGAAATTATTTTAAGGGAGGAAGAATGTAATGTCCCGTAATTTTCACAATATAATAATTAATTTATTTAATTATTTAATTAGTGAATTTGAAATTTAAATGGTTGTTAAATTAAATAATATTAAATATTTAATTAATTTAAATAATAGAATAATATATTTAATTTCGAAATAGGCGGAATTAGTGAATTGACAATATAATGTGAACTGGACAATTTAAAATATTTAATTTCAGCTTAGAATTGAATTAGAATAACGAATATATTTAAATAACGACAGTTTGAACGTATAATTATATTATAATTAAAATCGAGCTCGAAATGGAGCGACAGTTAGCTATTTGGCGATTCGAACTTCAACTGAATATACATGGTCCGTTTTAAATCGGATTTCTATGAAACAAGAAATGTTCGGAGCTGGTGAAGCATATTTTTCTAGTGGAAGAGAAAAACAGGATTTCATTGTGTAGATTTTGATTTATGTCCAAATCAAATTTTAGAAAAGTCGCTATGGAATTCCTTTATAATTTATAACGATATATATAAGGAATTTCAATATAAATTTGAATATCGATTCAACCGGGATTTGAATATCGAGTTGTAAATCCCAGTGGAGCTGTATGATATTCTATTGTGAATATATATGATAATATTTATTTTTAAATATTAAATTTAATTATTTTTAAATATATTTATATATTTAAAAGGGTTATTTAGAGCTTTAAAAATAGCCAGTTTTGCAAATGACCTCTATTTTCGACGAAACTAATTTTGTTGGATCCGCAATATTAAATTATTGCTAGATTTCAATTTCCGTGATTTTTGAAGTCAGTATGTGGCCGTACGGGATTTTAATGTGAAATACAGTCATTATTTCGATGGTTAAAAGTACGCTGTGTGAGCAAACGGAGTCGGAATTCAACGAAACCAGTTTCGTTGGGATCGTAATGTCGAACTCTACTTGTATATCCAGTTAAATGATTTTTGGGTATTGTTTGTGATTATTTATTCGATGATACATATAGCGTTAGACTATAAAAAGGATATTATAATCAAAATATCTCCTACCCTTATCCTATATAAACACTTCTAATCCTTCTAACCGATCAAAAGAAGGCCACGCTTCATATTTCTCAGTCGCCACTCCTCTTCTAAAACATGAAAATAAATCCTCTTCTAAATTCAAAAATAAATCGAATCAATTCCTACAAATCTTGAAACTCAAGCATTTGGATTCCCAATGGCTTTCTCTACGATTTGATGTTCGTTTTGAAGGGGTCGAATATACTTTTGGTCACATGTTTATAGACAGCGGAGGCCTAGGGCTGAGGTTACGATGAAATAGGAGCCTCGATTCATGAATTGGTTATTATACTTGGATTTCTGGTGAGATGTAGAGCTTGTTTGAATTTTTCTGTATTTTTTTGAAAATAAAAAATGTCGATACCTGTAGCAAATGCTACAGGCGTGCTCGACGTCAGAATTTGATGGCGTAGGGCGAGTTGGCCATTAGTGGTATGAGGAGGAAGAGAATGAGATAAGGAGAGGGGTGGTGTTTTCTGTTGTTGATTTCGTCGAGGGATGAAGGTGCGGTTTGGATCTGAAATCAGAGGAATGGTGTTCGTTTGATTTGGAGCAGGTATCGGTTTGAGGAAGAAGAGAGAGACACGCGGGTTGGTTTGTGAAGTGGGCCGGTGAGACAAGGGTAAAGCCCAATTTGAATATGTTCAAGTTTATTTAATATTTAAATAAGAGTGTTAATCTGTAACTAATATATCTTTTCCATATATGATCAGAATTGAGCGAAACAAGATCCATTGAGATCGTATGGACGACGGCTCCACAGTGGAACTGACTGGATGTGAATTAGAGCTCGTTACAATTTATAGCAAAATAAATTGTCCGTCTGAATCAAGCGATGGATATCGTTATTAACGATGATCGTCCATTGTGAGTAAAACTCACCAACTCTGAACAGTTATATTTTTATAACGTATTCTTAGAACTGATAATTATCTGTTGATTGCTGTGTGTTAACTGTTTGGTTGAATTGCTGATGTATTGGTTGAAATTATAGATAATGATATATATATATATAAATAATTAATCAAATATTGATTCTGTTTAGCAGAATATTTCATATTGAAATGAAATCGATGTTAATTATATTGTTCAACATTTGTGGATGCAGGGAAACAGGTCAGAGGAATCCAGCTGGATTCCTCAACATTTATTTTACTGTTTTTCATATATTGTAATATATGACGTGATATATAATCTGTGTTGATTACGTGTGTTGAATGATATCAATCATAGTTATTCGGTATTTTTATTACCGTAAGAAATACTGTGATGTAGAAAAAGGGGATTTTCAAAGTGTATTTTGAAAATGAATTATTTATATAAAATCAGTGGATTTTATATATAAAAGGAAAAGGATTCTATAAAAGAAAATAATTATAAAATCAAAGGATAATTATAAAAGGAAAATATTTGTGAAACAAATATAAAAGGAAAATATTTGTGAAACAAATAGGAAAAGAAATATTTATTTAGAAAATACATAGATTTTAAAAGAAATATTTATTTAGAAAATAAATAGAGATAAAGAAAATTATTTATTTAGAAAATAAATAGAGATAAAGGAAATATTAATTTAGAAAATAAATAAAGTTATAAAAGGAAATATTTGTGAAACAAATAGAAAAGGGAATATTTGTAAACCATTTACAAATAGAATTGAAAAGGGAATATTTGTAAACCATTTACAAATAGAATTGAAAAGGAAATATTTGTAAAACATTTACAAATATATTATACATGGAAATATTTATTTATGAAATAGATAGAGTTATAAAAGAAATATTTATTTAGAAAATAAATAGATTATAAAAGGATATACTTGAAAAAATGAAAGAAGAGTATAAAAAGAGAATTTTACACTAGGAAAGTTTAGACCCGTGCTTCGCACACAGGTATAATAGAATATGAATTTAAAATAGATTTTTGTAGAAATCTATTTTAACAGATAAGTGGAGAAGATAAATTTATAAATAATATTTTATAAATTAAATAAAATGTTTATCATTGGATAAATAGAATATATAAGTCAGGACTTATATATAGAAGTAAGAATCAATTTCAATATCGATATTTGAAACTGAATATGGACGTAGAGTTAATCAAAGGAGTTAATCAAAATGTATTAATCAAAACGCGTTAGAGGAGTTAATCGAATTAGAGTTAAAATTAATCAATTTGAGTTAGAGTTAACCAGTTAGAGTTAATAAGTTAGAGTTAACCAGTTAGAGTTAATCAGTTAGAGTTAACCAGTTAGAGTTAATCAATTAGAGTTAACCAGTTAGATCTAATTAATTAGAGTTAATCGATTAGAGTTAAATCGAACTAGAGTTATTCAAATAGAGTTAATCGAGTTAGAGTTAGTCGAGTATTAGTAAATTGAATAGAGTTAAAGGAGTTAATTAAATATAATTTATTCGAAGAAGTGAGTTAATCGAATTTAGTTATTCGAGAGGAGATATCGAATATTCGTTATTCGAGGTGAATTTATCGAATTTAGTTATTCGAGAGGAGATATCGAATATTAGTTATTCGAAGTGAGTTTATCGAATTTAGTTATTTGATAGGAGATATCGAATATTAGTTATTCGAAGTGAGTTAATCGAATTTAGTTATTCGAGAGGAGATAATTGAATATTAGTTATTCGAAGAGAGTTAATCGAATATAGTTTTTTCGATGGAAAGGGTTATCAAATAGATTTTATTCGAAAAAGAATTATATGTTGGAATTCAATTATATCGAATGTTGGAAAGTAATATTTACTTTACAGTTTTTTTATCAAGATTTATTTATTTAATAAACCGTTTAGTTATTTATTTAAATTAAGGAAGAAAAGTTATACTTAAGTTATTATATTTCGAAAGTAAGGGAATTATAACACCACGGTTATAATCAAATGAATCCTGTAAAAGAAGTGGATTCGTAAATAGAATCCGAGAGTTACGTAAGGAAGTTTGTTAAAGATTTAAAAGATAAACTTTGACTATTTCGAAGTTAAAACGTTGTTCAGTTAAGGTCTGAGAGGTAATTATACCCCAACTTGATTGAATTCCTTCTTAACTAAGGAATGGTAAGGTTTGATAGTGAAGGATGGATAAGTGAATTTAGTTAATAACTGAAATGGTTTGAGTTGGAATAGCGATGTTTTATTTAAACATTAGTTTAAATCCAGTGAAGGAGTTTTGGAAATGTTTTCCAAATAAGAATCAGAAATGTTTTCTGATAATAGAAAATAAGAATTTAGAATATATGGAAACAGGATATAAGTAAATTAATGAACTAAAGAGATAAATGTTAACTGATGATTGATCGATATAATTTCCATCTGGAAATAATATCATTGTTTGCACACGTGTTTTCTTTGATAGTTAAATCACAAACTAACAAAGTTTTGACCATTTTTCCGTCGTCAATACGGAGAGACCGGTTGGATTATTATCCGAGAACCACTCCGTATGGGCGTTAGCGTTTTGAATCAAATAGATCGAAGACAAATTGAAGACGGAGTTTGTAACTACCCAGATTTCACCCAGCCCGATCAATCGCTAGATCGACCAAGACCGCTCAAAAACCGAATACGTTAACTTTGGGAATACAACACATCAAGACAAATAACAACAGACTTTTATAAACATTATAGTAACGTTACATCAGAGTACAGAATATATTAGAGTACATTGATAAATAATACAGCGGAAGATTAAATTACAACAAAACTAATACAATGCAGTGGAATAATTAAATTAACACAGCGGAAGACCATCAATGCTCTGGATACAGCTTTAAGCTTCGATCTAGAATCTTGCTCAGTATATCTGTAAAATAAGCTACTCGACTGCCCGTGTGGAAAAGAGGGCACCCGAGTTTGCAAAGTGAAACAAACTACGGGTCAGTCATGGAACTGGTGTGAGAAATCTTTACTTAACTTATCTAATAAGGAGGCTAATCACATGACCACGCCGCTATCGCGGAACAGGTTTACTCCATTGGATTGCCAGTGCATAAATAAAGTAAATCGTTAAAACAACGCAATGCTTTTTAGAAAAATGAAACCATTATAAGACTTAGGTCCCATAACACAATGTAACGCAAGCCGTAGGATAGAGTTTTACCTTATAATGGTCAAAAATGCTTGATACGATAAAAATGGATTTGATATTATTATTAGTGTATATATATGTTTTTTAAAAAAACATTTCAATCATAATGTATTAATCATAGACGGCATAGTACCCCATCCTACTATGTCGCCGTACTAGTTCTACAATCAAAACCGCATGATGTCGTATTGGAAATTGAGTTTCCATCAAGAGTCAAGGCTAGGAATGATCTCCTTACCGATTCGAGACACTCTAGCAATGTCTCAGGATTCAGACGCTGGCGAACCCTTGGATACAGTAGGGTCGGTCCCCTAATAGTGCAAAGGGTTGGATTGGCAATTCCTGAACACACGCTTCCCGATCCTATTGGACCTATAAATTGGCCATTGGCGATTAATAAAAATATCCGAGGCGCCTCAAAATCCATCAACCACATAAGTAAAATGTCGGGCCTTGTAAAATCCAAACACCACTTCTAGCCAGAAAGAAACGTGTGCACTCCCTGCGTTCCCTTGCTCCGTTTCTGACTCATACCGGGGTGTGAGGCTCGCGAGGTAACGAAATACACAAACCTATGCCTAAATAGACTATGCTTTGGTCATCATCCACAAGGCTCTGCTTTTCAACAAAAGCCTTGATCAATTACATCTTGGCTTGTCACATTGACAGTCCATACCATGCGATCGATAACTATCAATATATAACCTCTGAGCTCATGCGTCTCAGAGAAGGGTGTTAAGCAAAAGAACAAATCCTCTGCCACCACAGATATATATTAATAGATATCAATTTAATTACATAGCATGAAATTCAGTATCGGACACACATCCATTTACAAGTCCATTCTGGGTCTGAACGAATCCTGAGTCACCTAGGTGCTCGCGTATCCGGACGATCAGCAAGTACGTCCGAACAAACTACCACTATTAACCCTTTACTGGGAGCGACCCAATGCCAGGCATCAGTAGTCGTCCATTCGATGTGAAGATCGATGGTCTTCATCCACCGTCTTCAATGTCTTCGACTTTTAATCTTCGTAGTAATTATTCAGAATGGGTTCAACCCGGTCTTTCCGAATAACTCGCGTATTTTTATAATTAAAAATCAAGTGTTATAAGGACACATCCAACGCCTCTTTCCAATTTAGAATATTCTTTAAATAAAATAGTCATATTATTAGGGAAAGGTTCCCATTAATTTTATCAAAGATAAATCTTTCAAATTTATTCTTAAATCTTATTTTCAAAGATTTATTAATATTCCAATTCAGTTTTAATATCAAAAATCACTACTTTACAATTATTCCAGTTTAAGAAATAAATCTTATTTTTAACTGGGTTAAAGAATCAATGTCTTTTAAAAACATTGTTCACGATAAACCCAAAATCATTTTCCAATAAATAGATATAAATTGAAATACCAATAATCTTAGTTGGAAGATTTATTCTTTATTTAAAAGAAATTCGTTGTTTAAAAATATTCTTTATATGAAGGATATTCTGAATCGAAAATCGACTCAATCATTTACCATATAACTTTGGTTATATGGATTTCATACAATGTACGTAAATGACAACAATTGATAAATAATCATCAAACCATTCACTCAACATCCAGAGTGAAGTTCATAACTATGTGAGCATTAAAATGAAATAATAACGCTCATCGCAGCCTATCAATCTATCGATTGACATACATATAAATACTGGGACTAGTGTATATCAATTATCACCCCAATACCCTTGTGGGGTTTTCAGCCAACAACAGTACATATAAATAAATAGTTGGTTAATGAATTAAACCAATTTTTATACTACCGACATGTTGATGATGATGAACCAAACCTGATAGTTTATTCCTAATGTCAAAATAAAATGTATTTGACTCGCATACTTTCTTTATATATATTTCTAATATCTAATAGAACGTAATTTACTTATGTGACATTATTGAGGATGACAAATAAAAGTTAATTTTTATTATACTTTATTTGTATATAATTATTCTCAGTTTTAACACATAAAAGAAATAATCTCATTGGTATATGTTTTCAATGTATAACCTAACACCTAAAAATGTTTAATTTAAATTTGCATACAAATCCTAATGTATGCATTAGCATATAAAAATGTCACTTTAACTCAACTACAAATTCTAATGTATGTTTTGACCAATACTATGATTCTTATATTTGAATATGAATTCTAATGTAAGTTTGCAAATAAAAATGATTTTTATATTTGCAAATAAATTCTATCGTATGTTATGCAAATAAAGATGATTATTTTATTTGCATATAAATTCTATCTCAACAAAATGTATAAGGAGTTCCATTTTGCTGACAATTCTATTTTATCAAAATGGATATTTCTATGGTAACACAACCTATTACACAAAAATACCATTTGTGTTTAACTTTTTCATTCAACAAAAATGTAAATTTTTGTCTTAATTTAAATCTAATTAACAGAAGGTAATTTTTGTTTTCAACAAAAATGTGTATTTTGATTCAACTAGTCTTATCCTGACAAAAATATATAATTTGACCAAAAATATAAGGTTTGCTTTAACTAATCTATTTTGACAAAATGTATATTTTAATTTAAATATTCTATTTCGACAAAACAACAAAGATAATGACTTTGGTTTGTTGACAAATCTAATTCAACAAAACAATTATAAGTGATGTGTTTGTTTTGTTAGATCTAATGCGACAAAAATAATAATGTTCTGTTTAAACCATTATAGTTTAACAAAAGTGACCAATTTGTTTTAACTATGATAATTTTGACAAAAGCAACAAAATAGTTTTAACTTCGGTAATTTGACAAAAGCGATAAAATGGTTTTAACTTTGATAATTTGACAAAAGCAATAAAATAGATTTCAACTATTATAATTGATAATAGTAACAAATAGAGTTTAACTGTTTTAATTTGATAAAAGTGAATATATTTTCTTGATCTTTTAAAAATGACAAAATTGAATAATTTTGTCTCATTCTATTTAAATGATAAAAATGTGTCTTTTTGTTTAATCAATTTTAATGAACTAAAAATGCCTCATTCTTGTTTAACCAAAAATGCATCTTTTGTATTTCAACAAAATGACAAAATAAAACTTATCTTTCTATTTACTCTTTTTATTGAAGCTAAGATGACACCAAAAAAAATCATTTTAATTCTAATCTTTTTATTATAATCTATGATGAAAATAAAAATATTTTACTTAATTTAACAAAATTACAACAAGGATGAATTCATTTTATCATAATCTTTTTTATTTACTCTAGTTTAAAAGTGAAAATGATATTTTTAATCCTATTCTTTTATTTACATCTAAAATGTAGTAAAAGTGTAACTTCTTAAACTATGCTTTTTATTTGCATCTAAAATGCAAATAAAAAGATGATATTTCAATTTATGATTTATTTGCATCAAATAATGCAAATACAAATTCTACTTTTAATATGGTGGTTTAATTGCATCAAAGAATGTAAATAAAAATTCAACTTTTAAATATGGTGTTTATTTGCATCAAAGAATGCAAATAAAATTCGACTTTTAAATATTATGGTTTATTTGCATCTAAATATGCAAATAAAAAATATAATCTTTTAACTACGATGTTTATTTGCATCTAAATATGCAAATAAAATATAATCTTTTTATCTACGATGTTTATTTGCATCTAAATATGCAAATAAAAATATAATCATTTTTTATGCTTTGTTTGCAACTAAATTTACAAAACAAAAATGTGACTCTTGAAATCATATTTTTATTTCTATCCAAAGTACAAAAAAAAATGTCATATTCATTCTAGTGTTTTTGTTTGCATTTATAATTGCAAAAATGTAATTTTAACTCTAATGTTTGTTTGCATCTAAAATTGCAAATAAAAATATAGTTTTACTTCTCATGTGTTCTTTGCATCTAAAATAGCAAACAAAAATATAATTTTACTTCTAATGCAAATAAAAGAACATTTTTATTTTCTGTGCATATTTGCAAAGAAGGATGCAAATAAAAGATCATTTTATATTTCTATGTATATTTGCATAAAAGAATGCAAATAAAAGAACATTTTATATTTCTATGTATATTTGCATAAAAGAATGCAAATAAAAGATCAATTATATTTTCTATGTATATTCGCATAAAAGAATGCAAATAAAAAGATCAATTATATTTTCTATCTCAATTCAATGACGTATTCACAATCGTATTGATCATTCTATTAAATCTAATAAAATGACAAAATAATATTTTACATTGAATTTACAATTCTATTTCAATTAAATAAAAATGGTGAAATAATGTTTTATATGGAATTGACAATTCTATTTTAATTAAAATGAAAATGATAAAGTAATATTTTACATTGAATTGGTCATTCTATTTTAATTCAATAAAATAATCCAAATAATGTTTTTATATTGAATTGACAATCTAATTCAATTCAATAAAATGATCAAAATAATGTTTTTATGTTCAATGTTCAATCTAATGCAATTCAACAAAAATGTTCAAAATAATGTTTCAATGTTGAATTGACAATCTAAACTAATTCAACAAAAATAATCAAAATAATGTTTTTAATGTTGAATTGACGATCTAATTCAATTCAACAAAAATAATCAAAATAATGTTTTTTTTTTCAAAGGGAAATTTTAATCCAAACCAATAACCCAACAATATGATTTATTTTTATCGAGATGGAAATTCTAATCTAAATCAATAAATAAACAATATGGTTATTTTTATTGAACACATACAAATCTGTGTTTGTGCATCACCCACAAATAGACAAATCATCCATAATATATCACATAACAGATCGGAATCATACACATACAATCACCACATATCAAATAAATTAGATTAATTAATTAATTATATATAAAAAAAGAAATCTCACCATGCTTTTATTCAGATTCAGAATTTGGTCAAAATTGGATATGCTCAGAATTAGTCCTAGTCAGTTCCATGTTGTAGAATTCTTCATTACGATGGCAATGCATTTCGTTTCGTTTGATTTCGTTGCTGTATGAAGAAGTTATGCTATTTTCAAATTTCATTACATTTATAATATAATAAATTTTTATAATATATAATAATATATAAATTACACCTTCTTCTTTCTCTAACTTTTACAGGCCTTTAGTTTTCTGTTCAGGTTCGAACCCATTCACCAATTTACAAATCCTCACCACGCCGCCTCTTCAGGCGATCGGACCCCAATCAACCTTCACCGCCGTCAAGCCCTCCATGTCACCGCCCATCGCCCTCAAGCTCGCGTACTCGGTGATCCCAGGTGGCGTGAAAACTCCTTCGACCGTCGTCAGTTCTGAAGCCAAATTTGTCCACCACGGTTTATAAATCTCGATCATCACCGTACAATGTCGAAGCTGTAACAGCCCTAGGCTTTGCAACCATCAGGCAGTGGGCTAACCTCCCCACCGTGACATACAGTGATACCTCAGAACTGATTTTACAGCCAGCCTCTCGACTGCAACAACCAACCCAATCTTCCCATTGGGATGTGTAGGGGTAAGAGTCTCCTGCTCGCCACCAAACAGCCAAGCGAGAACCCCCTATCACATTCTCTAACCATCTCTTATACCACTGTAACAACCCGCACCTCCGTGCACGCAAGATATTGTCCCCAACTTAGCCACCGTATAGGTGTGGGGTTTTGTTTCTCAAAAGGCCTCGGCGTTAGTAAGAGATGGGCTCTACTATATAAGTCTGCTGTAAAATCACTTTGATTTCGTGAACGGAGGTATGGATTCCAACTATGACAAGGTATGGATCCACCTTCCGCTTAGTGTACTCTAAAAGCGATACACTGGAGTTCAACAAGAACATCCTGCAACTCGGCCACACATGACCGACCACTCATTTCTCTTGAGTGTATCGAATATATTGTCACCTTACAGTTGGTAAACCAACATAACCATTCCCGGGAGATACAGAATTGAAAGAAGTAACAAATATGAATATTCTCTAGATGGTGACAATATACCCTACTTGGGTGCGGCCCACTTAGCCATGTTGCCTGCCCGATTTCTATCATTTCCCAGTTGATGAGGCTGGAGGTCATAACATATCTTTCAACAGATTACCCATTCATTCACTTTGAATGCCACATCGTCATACCCGTCAACGATGGCTAAGTTGGGGACAATATCTTGCGTGAACGGAGGTGCGGGTTGTTACAGAAGCCCTAAAGATCCTCTACCATTTTTGTGTGGAAATTAGGGTTTAATTATTTCTGGATTGAACGGAATTAACGAATTAAAATTGGAAAACCATGGCCGTCAAAAATAGCTCTGGCGGCTGGCTTTTAGAGATTTAGGGTTTCGGTTCTCTAATACTTAGTATATTTATAATATTTTAATAATTTAATTATCTATTTTTTAAAAAGGCACGTTAGTTTATGTTAACCCCAAATCCAACCCAACTGATGTTGTCTCTAGCCAAATACCCCTGTCCCGGACACAATGGACCAGGTCCCGTCAGCCCGTTTGGTCGTCTCAGCCAATTTTACTTAATTTAATATTTAAATCATTTATTTAATTAATTCAAACTTACATTTAAATTCACTAAGGCCACATACGACCTCTAAAAATTCCAGAAAAATTATTTCTAGTTATGTTTTGACGATACGGTTCTAACAGGACTAATTTCGTCGAATTCTGAGACCGTTTGAAAAATGGCCACTTTCTGGTCGATCAGATTTGACTGAAACTGACAAAACACATTTTCTTCTGCCACTGTGACGGCAAGGAATTTCGCTCGATCCGAATCAGTCGTTAAACCGACCAAGACTGTTCGAACTGACACGACCCAAACTTCCCCGTGAAGGAAAGCGCGGATAGCGTTGAGAACAGGACAAATCAGAACGCAGACCGAAGAACATTTCATTGTTTATTACAACAATTCCATCAGAATACAAGAATATACAGAGTATATATGAATACTATACATTCGATAAATATCAGAGATTACAATAAATTACATAGCAGCGGAAATTAATAAATCAGATTTTAACATTAAGATGTTTATTTAAAACCAAATTGAATTTGTATAAAACTAAAATATATACAGATAAGACAAACCAGAAATGGAATTTGAAATTATGGGAGTTTTGAATGAGTTTTGAATGAATAAAATTTGGAATTTCACCAAATAAATTCAGACTTGAATGATTTGCTGGATACCAACTCATGTGAATTAAACAGATTAATTTTTGGGAATTTGTAATTGATTGGAACCTAACTGGAAACTGGTTGAGTTAAATGATTTTCTAAGTGTTGATCTGATGTTGATTTTGGTCTTTGGGATTGATACTTAGAGGATTATTTTCTTATCGATTTACGGTTAGGGACTGATGAATGTTGAAGAATAGTAATGGGTGAACAAGAATGGAAATGTTTTCCAATTTAAATAAAAGATAATTTTGGTTATACAAACGAATATGTTTGGATTTATAGATGCTTATGGATGAAAGTACATGAGAATAAAGTTAAACACTGATAAAAGATACAAATTAGTATTTTAAATTGGAATTGGCAAGGCTATTTGGAAAACTAGTTGGTTTTGTTGATTCTCTAATGATTAGAGAAGGTATAATTTTGGCTGTGTGAGAGAGACGCTATTGAATTTCTCAAAAATTCAAGAATTTAAATTCTAAGAGAATTTTGATAACTAAGAATTGATTTATTGAAAACCAGATAATTAAAAAGAGGATAATAAATTGATTTAAAATCAATTTGAATAAACACGGATTCATCAACGATTTGTCGAGAACGAGCAAAGAAACAAAGAATTTTTGAAATGAGAGGCTGAAGACGGTGTATTAAGAGTTTTGTTTAATAGCAGATTACTAATGTGTATTGAATGCTTTGATTTGTTTGTGAATTAGTCAATATGTTTTGGATGCCTTGTTTATTGTGATTGTTAGGGGATGAACCATGTTTGTGTGTTGGGATAAGTCTATGATTTTAAATTTTAACCGGAAATTTTTCGTTACTCTTTTATTTCGAGGACGAAATTCTTTTAAGGGGGTAGATTGTAATGTCCCGGATTTTCTGACCAACTTTGAAATATATGAATCTTATATTATGCTGGAAATTAAATTAAAAAATATTGAATATGTATATTTTAGATAATTTTGAATAATCATTAGTTTATAATCCTGTGTATATTTTTAATTGGTGTTTTATATGCATACACAGGTAAAAGTTTTTTAACATTTTCTTTTGCAATTAAAAACTTATTTTTTTATTTATGTAAGAATATAGATGCTAAAGTAAAATCAAAGTTTTAATATTTGAGATAATTTAAATCAATTCTTTTTATAAAATCTTAATATATACATGAACACATATATTCTTATGAGATTTAGTATATGTATATGTACATATATATATATATATATATATCAAGGTAGTAGCTTTGGTTTTAAACTTATTTAAATATTTTATTACCTCACTTATACTTATAAATCTATAACATATCATAGAAGCAAATCAAATCTTAGTAATAGGAATATATTGTTTCAATATTGAGTTGCGATGTAGTGCACTAGCATTTTTATTTTTGGATCAGGTCCTATGCCCACAAAGTTCAATTGCTTAAGGATGAAGTATGACCATTAATAAAGCATTGGAAATTGAATAGCCTAGAAACCTATAATCTAAAACATTTAATGGAAACATGTGTTTGTACAGGAATTGGAAGTTCATAACAGTGAATACATGGGCTATTGTGCCATGAAGTGAATTCAAACAATAAATATATGTAGAGTTAAATTACTTTACAGTCAAGAAAGCCACAGGAAAAACATACAAGAACATACCTGCACATGTAATTGTACCCCCAAAAACCTGATCAGCCGTGGCCTTCTAATGTGAAGCCTTTTCAAAACAACTCTTTTCAATCAAAATCCAAGTGTACAGCAGTTATGCTGTTACATCTCAAACCCTATCATCTTGCACATGGATCGACAATGAACTTATACATCAAATTTACAAGGCCATACCCTGTTATGTGGTAGCATATAGGACCAACTAAGGCATCTAGCCCATTTCCATCAATCACCACACACTGAACTAGTATTTCTTCAAACGTATATAGGTGCAGAGCTATGTGTACTCACTTTCAAAATCAAAATGAGATGTAAACACAACAATTATAATTTCAATCAAACTGTGTACACTTCACTTCCTCATACCCATATGTGTTTCCAATTAGTATATTATTATTTGCATCTATAAATAAGCATCTAGCCACTGTATACTGGCATTCATTCCATGATCATTCAAAGTAGAAACTGGAACCAGTAAAGAGAGAGCCTTAAGCAAAGTAAAGAATCTAAAAACCTGGGAACAAAATAGGTCAGAGAGCAACCCAAATGTGAATAAACACCCTTTTGTTTTCGGCGTTAGGCATTTTTTCAGTTTAATCTAAAGCCTGCATATGGATCACTATATACATGAGTTTATATTGATAAACATGGATGGTAGTTGAAAATACGTAACTAACAATAGTTGATATGTGTATTGTTTGAAAACTAAAAGACAGAGGATCCAAATCTGTGAGTAAACTCACTCTTTAAATCTCCATTCCTTTTTATCACCACTTGTATGTGTTATGTATTTATTATACATATATTTTTGGATATGCTATAATGTATCAATTAAACCCAGTTTTTCACCTGAGTTATATGTATATTGGTGACTCTGTTAAACATTGGGAATGCCCAGTATGATTTTGCTGGGTATGAATAATCACTTCTATAACTGGAAAAAAAATCACAGCTTTCATTCTGAAGGGTTATAAAAATATCTTGTTCATGAATGACGTATGTACTGATCTGTATAGTATATTAAAAATGCTTGTAACATATATTATATTGTATATTAATATACATTTGTACATATACTGTCACATTTAATTAAATGTCTTCAAATTTTATAATATAAAGGTATCAGGTCATTTAAAACTTAATGTAATCATAACAAATACACATGTAACATAACATCTAAATATGTACATTACATTGATCTATTAGTACACTCGTCTATGCGTACGGACTGGTATGCAAAAGGGTATGCTTAACTGTGTAGATCAATAAAGTTCTGAAATGGCTTGTTTGATACTAGTTTTAACCACAATGATGGTTCACTCTGCCGTATCAAATGCGGTAGCAATTGGCAAGCAGGCTCTTATAATATGATTGAGTTTGTGTATGCATTGGTAGTGCATGAGAGGATGATAACAGAAACAGTAGTAAGAAGGAGAAGGGGAACTTGAGACTAAGGGCTTATGCATGTACACGTGGAACATGTGTGCACTGGGAAGTTTAATAAAACAAGAAAACATGAAGTAAACAGGATGCAGCAGTTTAAAGAAGATAGTAGAGAAATGGGAAGGTGGAAGAAACGAATAAAGAGAAAGTAGAAGCAGGAGCTACATGGAGGAGTTGCATCATGTTGATGCATGGTCAGGTAGGAGTTCGGCCAAGTAGCAACTAGGCCAGTGTAGAAGAAAGGCAGCAGGAGGTAACCATATAGAGAAAAAGAAAAAAATTGTAGTAATAATACATTAAAGTAAATTAGTTACGGAGATAGTGCTATCATTAGTTCTGCTGCAAACATAGTGAAATCATCAGCAGGAGATTATATACGAACCACTTTGACAAGAATAATGAACGTGGTTTCAGAGCATGAAGCTGTTTAAAGTTCCACCTACAAATGTTACTGGTTTCAATTGTACATTGCATGATGGAAATGTTACTCATATGGGTAAGATTAATTAGGCAATGGGCAGGAAAAACTTAACATCTACAAGCAAAAGAAGGATGGGGAGAGTTGGGCAATTCAGCTTTTGGGCTGACAAGTTAAAAAATTAATAATATTAGAAGTAAAAAGAGGAGATGGGCCTGTGAAGATTGCGTTGACGGGCTAAAATGTAGTGATAGAAACTTAAAAAGAGAAAAGGGAATTTCTTTAAATAAAAACTAATATTTAAAGGTATGTATATAGATATTTCTAAAAAGAGAATAGAAGGGAAATTAAACAAGAGGGAAAAAGGGAAATAGAAATTAAAGGGCTTTTCTTTTATAAAAATATAAATTAAATATTTATATTGAAATATTTAAAGTAAATAAAAAGTAATTTTTGTAGAATAAATAAAAAGAGAAATATTGTATGGATATTAACGTCCGGAAGAAGCAGACATAAATGACCAAACAGGGACCGCTGTCAAAAGAGTTGTACTTGATCAAATGAGACAAGTTGGTGATTAAACAAATAAAACATTAAATTGTTCCTATCCTAATTAAATTAAATTAGAATGAAATACTGATCTCAAGTCAGAATAGTTGAACTGTAACTGACGTTTTGTAGTAATCAAATTGACGATGTCTAATCATCAGTAATATTGTGTTATAAATGAACTCAATGATTGAATGAAATATTATTTTAATTTAATCGATCTAGGTTGATAATTTATTTCAAATCAAGAAACGATTTAAAAGTAGAATTAATTATGATTAAGCTAAATATTGAAATTTCATAAATGTGAATTTATATTAAATAGAATTTAACTCTATCCTAGTAATTATTAATGAAATCAGTTGATGTTATAACAAGTCCAGAAGGAATAATATTCACAATCCAAAGTGGATAACCTTAGAAGCAAGTGGTTAGCAAACGAGAATGGTTGTGAGAGATATCAGTAAAAAGAATTCGGTAAGACCGATACCGATAAGATTATTCTGAAGTTCAGAAATAGATGGAAATTAAATAGACATGAATCGAAAGGAGATTTTGAATTGATAATAGATTTAGTTGGATTCGAGGAAAGTGTCGTTCACTTTCCAATTTAATAAATATTTAGTTAATTATTCATCTAAGGAAATAAAATAGTGATTATATTTATAAGTCGTATATATATTGAAATATGGATGATAATAATACTGTTATGATCAATAAATGGTGTTCTAAAAGGAATTAATATCTTAGATATATATGATCTGGAAATGGTTATTTTCCAAGATCAAAAAATTGATGAACGATGTTTATTTGAATTATTGAATTATGATAGACCAACTGTGTTGTAATAATTTATTTATTTTAATGCTGTGTCATGACCCAGTTAACTTGTTAGTTTAAATTAAATCATTTTCATGCCTTATTTAGATAATATCCAACTATTGTGAAATCTGAAATTTGTATTTGTTAAATAACTTGGGTAGATAAGTTCTGAGAATCAATTAAGAATATAGAAACACATATAAAATATATTGATCTGACTCCTTTAATATCACTTGGCCCTAAAAGATATTAACACTCATCGACTCAAAGAGGTCGGGATTGGTTTTCTAAATGAAATCCAAATACCACTTTCTTTCAACCTAGGCGTTGGTTAATTTGAAGTCAAGTTCAAGACCATTGAAGTCGGTGTTTATGTAAGGGTTGTTCTGTCAAATCCTAGGTAGAAATAGCCTAAGATGGATTTACGGGATAGTGCATTCGGTTTGTCCAGTCTCATGACAACTTGTATGGACGAATGTCCGACAGAGTATACCTAACAGATCGTGTAAGCTGATCTCTTCAAAACTATGTTTGGTGGCGGAGGAATTCGTTTCTCTTAGCTTTATACCCATAGTTTTGGGGAAATCAATTTGTGATTTGACGGGTTTGACGATGTGGCATTCAAAGTGGATGAAGATGTGTTGTTCTAAATGGTAAGTTATGACCTCAAGCCTCACAACTGGGAAATGACAAAAATCGGGCAGGTAGCATGGCTATTTGGGTCACTCTCATTAGGGTACATTGTCACCATCTAAAGAATATTCATTTTGTTACTTCTTTCGCTTATGTATCTCCCGGGAATGATTATGTTAATTGCTAGCAACCGTAAGGTGACAATATATTCGATACACTCAAAAGAAATGAGTGGTCGGTCATGTGTGGCCGGGTTACAAGATGTTCTTGTTGAATCCAGTGTATTCGTCTCTAGAGATACACTATCGAAAGGTGGTTCCATATCTTGTCATAGTTGGAAATCCATTATCCCTAAGCGCCAAGCGATTTTGTTTATATACTATATATGTAGAGCGTAAGATGCAAGCGTTCCGCTAGATTCTAATTTATTTATGGAAAACCCTTGTAACGACTACGAGATTTGCCCAGACCTAATCGATCGCTAAATCGACCAAGGCCGTTCAAATCCCGCATACGTTCGCTTTAGGAATACAACACATTAGAACAACAACAGAAAACTTTTATAAACATTATATTATTGTTACATCAGAGTACAGAATATCAGAGTACATTGATAGATAATACAGCAGATGAATAAATTTCAATAATTTAATACTGTGTAGAAGAACTAATAAACTGGTACAGCGGAAGACTATCATTGCTCTGGACACAACTTTAATCTTCGATCCAGAATCCTGCTCAATATATCTGCAAAAAAAGGCTACTCGACCGCCCGTGTTGAAAAGAGGGCACCCAGAGTTTGCAAGTGAAACAAACTACATGTCAGTCATGGGTCTGGTATGAGAAATCTTATTTAACCTATTTAATAATAAGGTCAATCACAGGACCATGTCGCTAACGCGGAACAGGTTTACTCCATTGGATTGCCAGTGCATAAACATCAACCATAAATAAACATATGGATCTACAATGCATCAATCAGCATGCAGTTCTGTGATAACCCGGAAAATCTGGGCCAGTTTAAAATTTTTATTTTGGCAATTTTAATGAATTTTGAAGATTTAAAATAGATTATTTTAAATAATATCGACGAGAAATTTATTTTGAATATAATTCGAACGTATATATTATATACGTCGTCGTTAGATTATATATAATTATATATATATAATTATAAATAGAATTGAAAATGGCGCGGTAGTTCGATAATTCGATTTCAATCTTCAATTGAATGTACCGGGTGCAAAACAATCCGGATTTTAGCGAAACCAAAAATAATAGGATCTAATTGATGATATCTTTCCAACGAATCCGAAAAATCAAAATTTCATAGCGGGAATCAAAAGATATGTCCAGTTGAAAATTCTGAATAGTCGCTATGGAATTCAGGCCCTTAAAAATAGACATTTTGCAAACGACCTCGGATTTCTACGAAACAACTTTTGTTGGATCCGCAGTGTTAAATTATTGCTAGATTCCAAATTTCATAATTTTTCGAATCAATATGTGAGCGTGGCATAAGAAAACGCGTTTGACCAATTTCAGTTGATTTTAATCGACTGGAAAATGGCCATTTTTCTAACGGTCTCGGAGTTCGACGAAACTAGTTTTGTTAGGACCGTATTGTCAATACGAAGCTCGAAAATATTTTTCTGGAATTTTTTAGTTAGTATGTGACCCCGGTAATTTGAAATGTACGTTTAAAATTCAATATAATGATTTAAATGTAAATTCAGCGGAAACTGATCGAAACGACCAAATCAGCCTACGATACATATCCCATTGTGTTCGGAATGGGGGTAAAACGCTATGGACGACAGGCGGTGGGCCTCGTTTCGAGGTCGTATGTGAAAGTCAACTTTTTGCAAAATAAAATAATTAAAAATTAAAAAAATTCTCCCCTTCTCCTTAAATCACGTTGCCCCCCCCTTTTTCAGTTCGTTTCAGAAGAGAAAAAAAAACAAACGAATCGCACCCGCTGACGTCGGATTCCCCCCCCCCCCCCCAGTCGCGCCTAGCGCCGACGAGACCCCGACCTTCCCTCCTCTCTCCGCCTTCTACCCCCTACTCGAACCCATCCCCCTCGAAGACCACGAAGACGAACCCCTTTTTCCCCCTTCCGCCGCGACCCATTCTCCCCTACCGCCGTTGATGATCGGAAGCAGCACTCCGACCCCACTCCAGCCGCGCCGCCTGACCTAGCCCCCTTCCTCTCCTTTAACTGTAAGTTTTTATTTGCTGATTTTTGTTAATTATAAAAACTGACCTTTAGGTGATTAAAAAACTGATTTGTCTTTGTTTTAAAGCTTTGATTTTTATTCGTTTTAAAGATTAGATTTTTAATTGAATAAAGTTCAGATTTTTACATATGTAAGGTATTAAAAATATGATTTTTATATTTTTAAAGTAGTAAAAATATAATCTTTTATATTGTAGAAAGATAAAAATATGATCTTTGCATAGTAGGAACTATAAAAATATAATCTTTAGGAGATATAGAATGTAAAGATACCATCTTTGTATATGTAGCGAAGTAAAAATCTGATTTTTATGATATGTATGTTGAAATAAAGAGGTGATTTTTATAATGATATTTTTATAAAGGCGAAATCTTTATTTTTATAAAGGCGAAATCTTTATTTTTATAAAGGCGAAATCTTTATTTTTATAAAGGCGAAATCTATATTTTTGAAATTCGATTTTTATATATTGAATAGCATAGTAAAAATTCGATTTTTATATATTGAATAGCATAGTAAAAATTCGATTTTTATATATTGAATAGCGAAGTAAAAATTTGATTTTTACATATGTAGAGGGTACGGGCAAAGAAAGTGATGAAAGAGGCAAGAACGACGAAGATTTCTCTAAATGAAGAGTCGTGGTATTGGATAGCTATCGGTGAGAATTTCTCACATTTCAATTTCTTTTTCTAGTTATATATATATACTAGGATGCAGACGGTGCTTAGTAGCACCCGACACAATCGTCCACAGACCATGGACTTGTTTGTTTGGTTGCATAAATTAGTTAGATGATTTGGGTTGAATTGAATTGTTTGGTGAATTGAAATTGATTTGATTGATGTGTGAATGGCGTGGGCCTTCACTAGACCGGGGATAAGGCTAGGCCTTGTCCCGTTTCTAGTATCGTGCCGTTATGCCGCCGAAATTTTCTAAAATATGTTAATAAAATATCATTTTCATTGTATAAATGAACCGAATAGAATATTCATATTTTGAATAAAATATATTATCGTTTAAAATATAATTTTTAACGTGAAAGTGAATAAATAAACATTTATAAACAAATCGGCCGATTTGTTTATATACACTGATTTGACTGATATTGATTGGGTCGATAAATTTTACACGTCGCCCAACTGCGTAAATAAAATCTGTGTTTGATTGTTTGAAACCCCACACGGGTGTCGGGATGAAATTTGAAGTTCACTCATCCTGATTGATTAAATATGTCGATCGATTGATTGACAGGCTGTTATAAGCGTTAGATATCTATATTTGATGCTTCTACAGTGTAGTGCACTTTGGTTGATGGTTGATTATTTTTCAATGCTATTATATACGTGTGATGTATGAAAATCCATATAATTAACATTATATGGTGACTGATTGGGCCTTATTCCAATCGGGAAAATAATGAATGTTATAAAATAAAATTCATGTGTTGAATATAAAAATAGTCATGTGTTGACGATGTTCATGTGTTGAAAATATTCGTGTGTTGAGTAAAATATTTTATACAATAAAATTTACATCTTTATCATATTTAAAATTAGAACTACTTCACGGTGGAGTCTTATTAAAAATCAAACGATAGATACCATAGTTTTATAAAATATTTTGCATAACAAAAATAGTTGTGTGTTGAAAGAAATATGGATTCATGTGTTGAATAGAATAAATATTCATTTGTTGAATAGAATAAAGAAGTTTTTGAAAAATATAAAGCCGTGTGGATTAGAGATGCGCTATTTTGACGTGAATGATATTTATATCGATTTTCTTCGTTTTATAATGAATTGAAAAGTGATTTCAAAATCTAATATTTTGAAATGAATTGAATTAGATAAAAATTGAAATAGAAATTTTATTGAATCAATTTGAAATGAATTCGAATTGAAGTAAATAGAAGGTAAATTCAAAGTGAATTGAATTGAAACGAATTAGAATTAGAATTGAATAGAAAGTGAATTTGAATTCAAATTGAATAGAAAGTGAATTTGAATTCAAATTGAATAGAAAGTGAAATTGAATTCTAATTGAATTGAAATCAAATAGATTTGAAATTGAAGATGAAGTTGAAATTGTTTTTGAAACGGATTTAAAACGATTTATAAAATACGTTTTAAAAAGGAAATCGACGAAATATAATATATATATATATATTATATATATAATGGCCTGAACAGAACGTGCCGCGCCGCGGCAGTTCGTGAATTTCGACCATTTATTTCAAACGGACATTACGGGAGATCCGACCGTCGGATTCTCCTAAAACCGGAACCGTTGGGTTCGTATCGAAAAGAGCTTTCCAATGAATATTAGAAATATGAAATCTAACGGTTGGATTTGGAGTTATGTCCAAATCAAATTCGAAAAAGGTCGCTGTAAGTGCAGTTCGATGCCCGTTGTTGGAAATCGACTGTACGAGCCTTGATAAAATTATTAAAAATATCTATAATTTGTGTAAAATCATAAGAAAGGATTTGGGAAAAATTGGGCTGAAGAATTCCACATTTGAAAAGATAAAATGTAACGACCTCGGGATTTTCGACTCCGAAAATCGACACAAAACCCAGTGTCGACTGTTCAGACATCGAAAATACCGAATCATTAATAGAAAGAAATTAGAGGGTGAGATAGAAAAGATAGAACTAATAGAATAGAAGAAGAAGAACACAACTGAGCATAATCAAAGTAAACACGAATCTTACAGCAGAACGAATAAAATATATTATATAACATAACTTTTGAAATACAAATCAGTAACTTTATATACATACCATCATCAGAGCACAACAGTCATTTCTGGAACAGTTATAAACACCTGTTTCCAGATACAAACAAGGTCCACAGCGGAATATATGATAGCCTATAGCTAACCGGTGAAGCCTCCTGCTTCCAGCTCCTTCAAATGAATCTGTGAAATCCCGACTACTTGACTGCCCGTACAAATTTGGGCACCCAAGAGTTTAGGGAAAACAAAACAAAATAAACTCTGGGTCAGTCATGGGACTGGTGTGAGTAAACTCCAACCACTTGTTTAACTTTAAAAATCCTTTCAAAAGAAAATATAATAGTAAGACCAGCCCACTCATAAACATGGACGGTTTTTACCTTACTATAACCCAAAACACTTTGATACGAAATCCAGTGATATTTTAATAATGTCTACATCAAGTAAATAACCAAATAGCAGAACGCTTGCATCTCACGCTCCACATATATATTATAAAATCAAAAACCGCATGGCGCTTATTGGAGATTGGATTTCCAACATGACAAGGTATGGAACCACCTTCCGCTAGTGCATCTCTAGAGAGGAATACACTGGGTTCAACAAGAACATCTTGTAACCTGGCCCACACATGACCGACCACTCATTTCGCTTGAGTGTATCGAATGTATATCACCAACGGTTGGGATCAGCAACCGCCTCCCGACTGGGACAACATCGAATAGAATAAGAATTTAAATGAACCTCTAGATAGGTGATTATACACCCTAATGGGTGCGACCCACATAGCCATGCTGTCTGCCCGATTTTTGTCATTTCCCGGTTGTTGAGGCTTGAGGCTACGACCACTTGTCATTCATTGATAGCACCATCACTTTGAATGCCACATTGTCAGATCCGTAAATCACTAGTTGAATTTGCACAAATATTCTGGATGTTATGCTAAGGGAATAAATCCGTTGCAACCATATATATTTATACAGACCAACCCATTTGATCATTGGAAATACTCTGTCAGACATTCGTCCATTTACGTTCGTTCTGGGATTGAACGAAACCGAAGGCACTATTTCTATGTAATAGAAAAAGTCCTTGCACTTTACTCCGTCTTCAATATATTCAGCATACTTGGTTCGCAACGCTTATGCTGATACGGAGTGGTTCTTCGGATAATAATCCAACCGGTCTCTCCATATTGACAACGATGGTCAAAAACTTCGATAGTCTGTGATTTAACTATCGAATAAAAACAAGTGTTCATCCAAACATATCAAACAAATCACTGGGCTCTTTAATTAACATTTCATTAATTAAATCTCTTCTCCATTTCCTTATCAATATTTGTTAACCAAATATTTTCAATAACCATATTGGCCCTTATGCCATTTGGAAAACGTTTCCAAACATTAACTTCTTTTATTTTCTATATATTAGAAAATATCTCTATTTGCAATTTGGGAACAATTTCAATCACTTATCTCTATCCCGACTATTTTAATTATACTCAGGAAATATTTACTTTTTTATTTCCAAAGTTTCCATCACTTGGGATAAACGAATGTTGTGTAAAACATCGTTACAACAACCCAAAATACTTCCTTCAACTGAATCTCTTTAAACATTGATCTTCGAGACCGAGTCTTGCCATTTATCAGCCAATAATAATAATCAATCAAGTTGGGGTATAATTACCTCTCAGACCTTGACTGAAAATATTATTAACTTCAAAACAGGCCAGACTGCTACTCGAATAATCAATACCATATTAAACAAATTTTCCATTTCTAAAATGTATATATATTTCCCATTTTTTGTTTATACTGTTTTATTTTTAAGTTCATTTCCTTATTGAATTCTATATATATCGATACACTGATTCTAATTATCAAATTTTCTTAAAAATATTCTAACTCCTTAAATTTCCGGAAAAATTCGCCATAATCTCCCCTGTATCGGGAGCATCGGGAAATTTCAAATAGCTTCCCCGGTCCTTCTAATCTCAAAAAGAAAAAGAAAAAGCCAAGCGGCTTGCCGATACGGCGCATACAATCTCATATATGAATTAAACATGTACCTTTTTGTCGAGCACATAAATTTAAATCTTCATATACTTCATATCAAACCTACTTACACATGTTCACCTGTTTTCAATTCAATTCAACACTATCTAATCGTTTGAATTCAGTTCCTCCCATTTATTCTTTAAATCGGCCATTTTGCCTATTTTACTCCTTTGTTTGAACATAGCATTTTCATACAAAATATTTAACTTGCTCATAACCAAATTGCGTTTCAATTTCAATTTATTTCCCTTTTTGACTTCAAATATAAATTTCCAAATCAAATTCCCTTATTCAAAGTCCTATATCAATTCAAAATCCCATTAACTAATTACTATTCAAATTAGTTAATTCTATTCAATAAATCAAAAATCTGATTCCTGTTTCAAAAATCAACTCATTACTCCACTTGAGTACAGATATATTTCACCTCTCAAAATCCTGGGATTTTCTTAAATAAAAATGCGGATTTTATTTTTCTTAAAATCCTTTTATAAAATTAAATAAACCGTTATGGTTTTTAAATGGTTTTGGCGCTGCTCTTTTAAAAATTTGATTTTGACATATCTCAAAATTTATACGACGAAATCCAGATTTTTCTCCTCCATCAGAAAACTGTTATCAAATTGGTCCTGACGTTTCTTGTTTCAAAGAATTTCGATTTCAATTGAGTTCTGTATATCCAATTGAAGTTCGAACCGCCAATTTACGAACTACAGCGCTGCGGCGAGTTCGTTTTAATTATATTTATATATAAACTTTTAAACTTCGTTAAAATGAATTCAACTCCATTTTAGCTCTATTTGAATTTCTTGATTCAAATTCCAATCTCACTTTTATTTGAATTCTATATTCAAATTCCAATTCCTTTTCTATTTGAATTCTATGTCTAAATTTCCTTTATTCAACTTCTATTTCAATTTCTATATTCAATTCTATAGTTGAATTTCCTTTTCTATTTTATATTCAAATTCAATACTTGAATTTCTATTTCTATTCCATATTCAAATTCAATACTTGAATTTCCATTTCAAATCTCTATTCAAATTTCATATTTGAATTCCATTTGAAATCTCTATTCAATTCCTATTTCAATTCCCTTTGAGTTATATATTCAACTCTATTTCGAATATATTTGAAGTTTATATTCAATTCCATTTCGATTATATTTGAAGTTTATATTCAATTCTTCTTTGAATTTTAAATTCAAAACCATATTCAATTCTCTTGAATTCGATATTCAAATTTCATTACAATTCTACTTTGAAATTCTATATTCAAATTCATTTATTCAAATTCTATTTGAATTTCTATATTCAAATCCCATATTTGAATTCTATTTCAAATTCTATGTTTGAATTTCCATTTGAATACTATATTCACATTCTATGTTTGAATTCATTTGAATTCTCTTTCAATATTTTTATTTATAAACAGAGTTTTATAAATTCAATTCAAATCCAACATTCTAAATTTATAAACAAAATTTATAAATCCCATACTTGTTTTATATATATTCAAACAAGTCAATATTTCTATAGTTCATTTAAAATTCAAATTCTATTTATAAAAATAGAATTCCCTTTTTAAATCTCAAATACCCTTTTCGATATTTTTATAAATCAATATTCAAGTCCCAGTGATATTTTAAACAATCAAATCAACCAATTTTCATTCATTTGATTTTTAACACATCATATATGAATATATATGAAATCAAACAAACAGCAAACAGATAATATATTTTTGAGGAATCATGTTGGATTCCTCCAACCTGTTTTCCTGCATCCACAGATGTTAGCACATAAATAATACCCATTCTGCTTCGTGGCAGAATATCGTGGTATAGAGGGTCATCCACTAATCATAGCGTGGGGCGTATAGGGTAATCATCCGCTAATGAAACCGCGGGCATCCGCTAATGAGACTGCGGGAATCCAACCAATCAATCAACCCAATATATATATATAATAGCCTAAATAACTAATATATATAAAACAAGCAGAAAAATCCAAACAAGCAACCACAATTATTTTTACGAAGTAAAAATAATTATAAATAAAAGGTGAGTGAGATTTACTCACCGGGATCGCAGTTGTCGAATATCCTGTTTATTTCCAAATAACCAGCTACGAACCTTCTCGAATGAATTTGCACCTATGATAATTTTATTTAAATTTACTGATCAACATTTATTTAATTTAACGAATAAATAAATTTCTTATATATATATATATATCCTTTTTCATTCATCTAATTTATTATTTTATCAAATGATTCGCTAAATAAATTTTTCTTTTCAATTTCCCAATCCTAGATTAACAGTTAATAATATTTCCTTTAACTGTATACCAAACTTTGGTTTTTAACTAATATACAAAATAAAATAAGTAAAACAAATTCAAATAAGGATTCACCTCTTATTACTTTGAATTTTCCAATCCTGAACCCTACCACAAATCAATAGCACTTCCCACCGTGCTCATCCGACACTTCCTTCAAGTCTGTTTCCATTATGGCTACTTCCAGTGATCAAAACCCACAGTACTGAACCCAGCCACTCGCGACTCCATCTTGAACCCATGAATGCTACAGCAAATCGATCGACGGTCTGGAGCTTCGAATGGCCTTTTACCTTATCGCGCACCATTCCAGACATGTCGCTACATACCTCGCTCCATCATCGAAGCATCACGCCGTTCTAGAGATCACCGAAGTCCTTCCCATTAAGCCAGATCCTCCGCGCCACAATCCGCTCGACCGTAACCCATCGCGACTTCACATCAGTGTCGCCCCTCCGTACTTGAACGCGAAAAGCTTCACACTCCCTCCCACGTCGCTCACGAACCCCAGATCTAAACTCGAGAAATTGAAATCGATCTGGCCCTAATTTGCTTTGACCGATTTTGATTTGAATATGGGAGTTCTGCCATTTTAGTTTTAACAGAAGAGAGGATTAAATAGGAGGGTAGGTGCGGTATGTAACCATTGAAGCTTTGGAGTTCGATTTTGCTGAGGACCAAAATGAATTGAAAAGGAAGGAGTGTCGCAATTTATAACAGGAGGAGGAATAGTACACTGGTCGGCTAAGTACATAACAAATCTTTTATTTCCTTTAAAAAAGATTTTCGATTCGATTTGTATTTAATTCGACTAGATTTAAAGAGATTTTCATTTCTTTTCAACTGATTCTGATTTGATCTTCGATTCGATTTTGATCCTATCCATCTAAAATATCTCGGGGTTCACAGTTAAAAATCGTGAACCACTATTTTAGCGTACCGACCGTCGTTATAATGTTATAACGCTATACTGAACTTAACAGAATAATTTCTGAAATTTATTTCGAATGTGGATATATAAAATAACCATATTAAATCGATATAGTATACTTTAAATTCAAAAACAATTAAATTCTATGATGATAAAATATTTTTATTATCATCTATATTCAAATACAATTAACACTGATCATCTGAAATGTTTTGATTCAATTCTAACTTCGAATTGAATATATTTCGTATTACGATAATTATATCGATAATTCAATATAAAATCGATTTATATTATCAACTCTGTATTTAAAATAATATTAAATATTCAAAATAAACCAACCAGAAAATCTGGGTCGTTACATAAAAATAGATTTTTATCGAAATGAACTAGTTTTGAACTAGAATTAAAATCAATTTATTTTTGAAATAAATAAATTGAATTTGAAAGTGATTTTAAAAATAATCAATATTCCCAATTCGTGGATTGGACTGGAGTTGAATCGAAATTATCTTCGGGATATTTCGATGTTGGATTTCGGGACTATACAAATATTGTTATGGGGATTTGAAAGATATATTTTATATCGTTATTTCCAATACGATATTTGTTAGTTTCAGAATTTGATATTGAATATAAGCCGGTATATTTTCTATTCAGAGCCTTGTACTTAATATCAAATGTGATTTGGGTTTGTCGTGAATCGTGTTTCAGAAGACATTGGTTCTTTAACCCAGTTAAAGACAGAATATTGATTTTTGAGAAGATTAAAACTAAGTGGAGTTTTAATGAATCTTTAATTAGATTAAAATGTGAATTGATAATTTAAATTATCAAATCTGGAAAGTGATCGAAAGTGGAGTATCACCAGTTTTGCTCCAAAGCGATAGTTAAATCTTTAATTAGATTTGAACGTGAAATGGTAATTAATTTTACCGATAACACCGTGGTGTTAGGAATGGAGTATCACCAGTTTTGCTCCATGGGATATATAGGTTGGGATTGGGAAATAAAATAAATAATTACTTCGGTGTGGTTCGCTAATCCCGACTAGTTTGGCAAACCATAAAATGGTTTGAAATGATATCCAAAGGAAGATTATAGGATAAATTTAGAAGAATTTATCTTGGATAAAATTAATGGGAACATTTCCCTAAGAATGTGATTTTGTGAATAAAAGAATATTCTGTATTGGAATGAGGCGTTTGTTGTGTTTGTGTAACATTTGTTTATCATATACGTGGGTTATTCAGAAAGGCCGGGTTATACCCATTCTGGATAACCGATTCGACGAGATGTCGAAGATGAAGACGGTGGTTGAAGACCGGAAGTCTTCACATCGTTTGGGTGATTACTGATGATCTTGATTGGGTTGTACACCCAGGATGAGGGAAACAGTTGGTGATCGTCCAGACGTACTTGGAGATGGATGGATATGCGAGGAAAGTGCCTCCGGTTTCGTTCAGACCCAGAACGAACTTGTAAATGGATTGTGTGTCTGACATCGGATTTTATTCTATGTTGATTGATCTCTATTAAATATACATCTGTTTGGCGGTAGAGAATTTATTCTCTTGCTTAACGCCCTTCTCTGAGACGTACGAGCTCAGAGGTTGTATATCGATGGATATCAAACGCACGGAGTGGATTGCCTGTGTAGCATGCGTAAGTGGCAATTGATCGAGGCTTCTGTTGAAAAGCAAAGTCTTGTGGTTGATGATCAAAGCATGGTCTGTGTGACGTAGCTTTGTGTATAACGTGGATTCGCGAGCCTCACACCTCGGTATGAGTCAAAAATGGGATACGGACCCAAGGAGTGCACGACGTTTCTTTCTAGCTAGGGTGGTGTCAGTGACCTACCAGCCCTGACATTTATATACTTTTCACCTGTGTGGTTGTTGGATACGAGGCACCTCGGATATAGGTCTGTAAGGACCGGGAAACGTGTGTTCAGGAATAATTAATCCTCAAAAGTAAGAGAGGACCGGCCTTGGAGGTTCCAAAGGATCAGAGTGGGGTCCTGAGGCATTGCTAGAGTGTCTCGAACGCGGAGAGGAGCTTGCCCCTTGCCTCGGCTCATGACGGAAATTCAATTTCCAATACGTGATATTGCGGTTTTGATTGTAGAACTAGTATGGCGACATGATATATGGTACCCATGCCGTCTATGATTGATATTTATGATTGAAATTGTTTTGACACTATACACCTATTATAGTATCAAATGATTTGTTTTTAAACGTACCAAGCATGTTTGGCTATTATAAGGGAAAACCCTATCCTCCGGCTTGCGTTGCATTGTGTGATGGGACCTGGGTCTTATAATAGCTTCATTTTTCGAAAAAGCATTGCGTTGTTTATTCTGTGCACTAGTGTTCTTGGGAGGAAACCCGTTCCGTGTTATACGGCGTGGTCCCTTGAATTACTATCTTGAAAGTAAAGTTTTAAATAATTGTTTTAGTTCTCACACCAGTCACATGACTGACCTGGAGTTTATTGTTTTAACCTAAACTCTGGGTGCCCCTATTTTCCGCACGGGCAGCTAGTAGTTTTGGTTTTGCAGATTTATATTCACGGGATCCTGATTTACAGCTGGAACGATGCTCGGAAAGCTCTGTATCCGTGTATCACTTTCAGTTGTGTTTTGTATTATTTTTCCGCTGCTATGTAATTTATTGTAATCTCTGATATTTATCGAATGTAATTTATTCATTTATACTCTGTATATTCTTGTATCTGATGGAATTGTTGTAATAACAATGAAATGTTCTTCCGTCTGCGTTCTATTTTGTCCTGTTCTCAATTCTATCCGTGCTTTCCTTCACGGGGAAGTTCGGGTCGTCTCAGTGGTATCAGAGCTTTGGTTTACAGAGCTCGAGAACAAGACACATTAGAACCATACGAAAGAATTCATCAGATATTGGATTAGTAATATCCAATTAGAATGACTCGTTAGAGATAGGATCAGTAGTATCCTAGAACGAGTGTGAAGAGTATATTTTCCAAATGAAAACAATTTTGTTTTGAAAATTTAAATCGTTTTATACATATTTGAATATTTATTTATTTTGAATATGGACAATCCAATATATAAAGATTTTGCATATACGCGTCATGAACGTATATTCAAAGTTTTAATATACTGGATAGATATAGAATCACGCTCTAGTCGCTCGGAGATGATTTTGATGATGGAGCTCCATCACCAATATTTATGTTCGTGTTTCGAAGGTGTGACATCTATATATTTCCATTAGACTGGTGTGAGAACCAAAACCAATATAGCTAGAACACATTGTTGTGAATTGGCATCAAAAACAAGATTTTCAGTATATAGATCAAAATTATGAATTTGAAACGTTAATTCACTAATTGATTGATGTTTGTGTTGTTTGTTTATTTGTTTGATAATTTTGAACCATTATGCCTAATTGAACCGAATATTGAACTGTATTGAAAATTGGTCGCATTTGCTTGCATATACATATACTTACATTGAACAGGTCATAGCAAGGAGGCTAGAGCCGAAGAATAAAATTTGTTTGCCCGACAAATAGGTACATGTTTACTATAATCTACTGTTTTGTTTGGGTGATGATGATTTTTTGAGCCTATTGGCTAGCCGCTTGGCTTTTTCTTTTTCTTTTTGAGATCAGAAGGCCTACATGGAAATTTCGGGATTTTCCCGTGGCTCCCGATGCAGGGGAGGTTATGGTGAAATTTTTCGAAAATTTAGGGTGTTAGCCAAATTTTTGAAAATTTGAAAATTCTCAGAAACTGAAAAGTTGGAGAATGGAAGCCAGATCGAACGTAGAGTTAATTAATCAAACCACTTTCGACTTTGTTCCTTTTCGGGGATGAAAAGTTTTAAGTGGGGGAGATTGTGATAACCCGGAAAATCTGGGCCAGTTTAAAATTTTTATTTTGGCAATTTTAATGAATTTTGAAGATTTAAAATAGATTATTTTAAATAATATCGACGAGAAATTTATTTTGAATATAATTCGAACGTATATATTATATACGTCGTCATTAGATTATATATAATTATATATATATAATTATAAATAGAATTGAAAATGGCGCGGTAGTTCGATAATTCGATTTCAATCTTCGATTGAATGTACCGGGTGCAAAACAATCCGGATTTTAGCGAAACTAAAAATAATAGGATCTAATTGATGATATCTTTCCAACGAATCCGAAAAATCAAAATTTCATAGCGGGAATCAAAAGATATGTTCAGTTGAAAATTCTGAATAGTCGCTATGGAATTCAGGCCCTTAAAAATAGACATTTTGCAAACGACCTCGGATTTCGACGAAACCACTTTTGTTGGATCCGCAGTGTTAAATTATTGCTAGATTCCAAATTTCATAATTTTTCGAATCAATATGTGAGCGTGGCATAGGAAAACGCGTTTGACCAATTTCAGTTGATTTTAATCGACTGGAAAATGGCCATTTTTCTAACGGTCTTGGAGTTCGACGAAACTAGTTTTGTTAGGACTGTATCGTCAATACGAAGCTAGAAAATATTTTTCTGGAATTTTTCTAGTTAGTATGTGACCCCGGTAATTTGAAATGTACGTTTAAAATTCAATATAATGATTTAAATGTAAATTCAGCGGAAACTGATCGAAACGACCAAATCAGCCTACGATACATATCCCATTGTGTTCGGAATGGGGGTAAAACGCTATGGACGACAGGCGGTGGGCCTCGTTTCGAGGTCGTATGTGAAAGTCAACTTTTTGCAAAATAAAATAATTAAAAATTAAAAAAATTCTCCCCTTCTCCTTAAATCACGTTGCCCCCCTTTTTTCAGTTCGTTTCAGAAGAGAAAAACAAACAAACGAATCGCACCCGCTGACGTCGGATTCCCCCCCCCCCCCAGTCGCGCCTAGCGCCGACGAGACCCCGACCTTCCCTCCTCTCTCCGCCTTCTACCCCCTACTCGAACCCATCCCCCTCGAAGACCACGAAGACGAACCCCTTTTTCCCCCTTCCGCCGCGACCCATTCTCCCCTACCGCCGTTGATGATCGGAAGCAGCACTCCGACCCCACTCCAGCCGCGCCGCCTGACCTAGCCCCCTTCCTCTCCTTTAACTGTAAGTTTTTATTTGCTGATTTTTGTTAATTATAAAAACTGACCTTTAGGTGATTAAAAAACTGATTTGTCTTTGTTTTAAAGCTATGATTTTTATTCGTTTTAAAGATTAGATTTTTAATTGAATAAAGTTCAGATTTTTACATATGTAAGGTATTAAAAATATGATTTTTATATTTTTAAAGTAGTAAAAATATAATCTTTTATATTGTAGAAAGATAAAAATATGATCTTTGCATAGTAGGAACTATAAAAATATAATCTTTAGGAGATATAGAATGTAAAGATACCATCTTTGTATATGTAGCGAAGTAAAAATCTGATTTTTATGATATGTATGTTGAAATAAAGAGGTGATTTTTATAATGATATTTTTATAAAGGCGAAATCTTTATTTTTATAAAGGCGAAATCTTTATTTTTATAAAGGCGAAATCTTTATTTTTATAAAGGCGAAATCTATATTTTTGAAATTCGATTTTTATATATTGAATAGCATAGTAAAAATTCGATTTTTATATATTGAATAGCATAGTAAAAATTCGATTTTTATATATTGAATAGCGAAGTAAAAATTTGATTTTTACATATGTAGAGGGTACGGGCAAAGAAAGTGATGAAAGAGGCAAGAACGACGAAGATTTCTCTAAATGAAGAGTCGTGGTATTGGATAGCTATCGGTGAGAATTTCTCACGTTTCAATTTCTTTTTCTAGTTATATATATATACTAGGATGCAGACGGTGCTTAGTAGCACCCGACACAATCGTCCACAGACCATGGACTTGTTTGTTTGGTTGCATAAATTAGTTAGATGATTTGGGTTGAATTGAATTGTTTGGTGAATTGAAATTGATTTGATTGATGTGTGAATGGCGTGGGCCTTCACTAGACCGGGGATAAGGCTAGGCCTTGTCCCGTTTCTAGTATCGTGCCGTTATGCCGCCGAAATTTTCTAAAATATGTTAGTAAAATAAAATATCATTTTCATTGTATAAATGAACCGAATAGAATATTCATATTTTGAATAAAATATATTATCGTTTAAAATATAATTTTTAACGTGAAAGTGAATAAATAAACATTTATAAACAAATCGGCCGATTTGTTTATATACACTGATTTGACTGATATTGATTGGGTCGATAAATTTTACACGTCGCCCAACTGCGTAAATAAAATCTGTGTTTGATTGTTTGAAACCCCACACGGGTGTCGGGATGAAATTTGAAGTTCACTCATCCTGATTGATTAAATATGTCGATCGATTGATTGACAGGCTGTTACAAGCGTTAGATATCTATATTTGATGCTTCTACAGTGTAGTGCACTTTGGTTGATGGTTGATTATTTTTCAATGCTATTATATACGTGTGATGTATGAAAATCCATATAATTAACATTATATGGTGACTGATTGGGCCTCATTCCAATCGGGAAAATAATGAATGTTATAAAATAAAATTCATGTGTTGAATATAAAAATAGTCATGTGTTGACGATGTTCATGTGTTGAAAATATTCGTGTGTTGAGTAAAATATTTTATACAATAAAATTTACATCTTTATCATATTTAAAATTAGAACTACTTCACGGTGGAGTCTAATTAAAAATCAAACGATAGATACCATAGTTTTATAAAATATTTTGCATAACAAAAATAGTTGTGTGTTGAAAGAAATATGGATTCATGTGTTGAATAGAATAAATATTCATTTGTTGAATAGAATAAAGAAGTTTTTGAAAAATATAAAGCCGTGTGGATTAGAGATGCGCTATTTTGACGTGAATGATATTTATATCGATTTTCTTCGTTTTATAATGAATTGAAAAGTGATTTCAAAATCTAATATTTTGAAATGAATTAAATTAGATAAAAATTGAAATAGAAATTTTATTGAATCAATTTGAAATGAATTCGAATTGAAGTAAATAGAAGGTAAATTCAAAGTGAATTGAATTGAAACGAATTAGAATTAGAATTGAATAGAAAGTGAATTTGAATTCAAATTGAATAGAAAGTGAATTTGAATTCAAATTGAATAGAAAGTGAAATTGAATTCTAATTGAATTGAAATCAAATAGATTTGAAATTGAAGATGAAGTTGAAATTGTTTTTGAAACGGATTTAAAACGATTTATAAAATACGTTTTAAAAAGGAAATCGATGAAATATATAATATATATATATATTATATATATAATGGCCTGAACAGAACGTGCCGCGCCGCGGCAGTTCGTGAATTTCGACCATTTATTTCAAACGGACATTACGGGAGATCCGACCGTCGGATTCTCCTAAAACTGGAACCGTTGGGTTCGTATCGAAAAGAGCTTTCCAATGAATATTAGAAATATGAAATCTAACGGTTGGATTTGGAGTTATGTCCAAATCAAATTCGAAAAAGGTCGCTGTAAGTGCAGTTCGATGCCCGTTGTTGGAAATCGACTGTACGGGCCTTGATAAAATTATTAAAAATATCTATAATTTGTGTAAAATCATAAGAAAGGATTTGGGAAAAATTGGGCTGAAGAATTCCACATTTGAAAAGATAAAATGTAACGACCTCGGGATTTTCGACTCCGAAAATCGACACAAAACCCAGTGTCGACTGTTCAGACATCGAAAATACCGAATCATTAATAGAAAGAAATTAGAGGGTGAGATAGAAAAGATAGAACTAATAGAATAGAAGAAGAAGAACACAACTGAGCATAATCAAAGTAAACACGAATCTTACAGCAGAACGAATAAAATATATTATATAACATAACTTTTGAAATACAAATCAGTAACTTTATATACATACCATCATCAGAGCACAACAGTCATTTCTGGAACAGTTATAAACACCTGTTTCCAGATACAAACAAGGTCCACAGCGGAATATATGATAGCCTATAGCTAACCGGTGAAGCCTCCTGCTTCCAGCTCCTTCAAATGAATCTGTGAAATCCCGACTACTTGACTGCCCGTACAAATTTGGGCACCCAAGAGTTTAGGGAAAACAAAACAAAATAAACTCTGGGTCAGTCATGGGACTGGTGTGAGTAAACTCCAACCACTTGTTTAACTTTAAAAATCCTTTCAAAAGAAAATATAATAGTAAGACCAGCCCACTCATAAACATGGACGGTTTTTACCTTACTATAACCCAAAACACTTTGATACGAAATCCAGTGATATTATAATAATGTCTACATCAAGTAAATAACCAAATAGCAGAACGCTTGCATCTCACGCTCCACATATATATTATAAAATCAAAAACCGCATGGCGCTTATTGGAGATTGGATTTCCAACATGACAAGGTATGGAACCACCTTCCGCTAGTGCATCTCTAGAGAGGTATGGCCTGAATAGAACGTGTCACGCTGCGGCAGTTCGCAAATTTCGACCATTGACTTCGAATGGACGTTACGGGAGATCCGATCGTCAGATTCTGCTAAAACCGGAACCGTTGGGTTCGTATCGAAAAGAGCTTTCTAAAGAATGTTAGAGATTTGAGATCTAATGGTTGGATTTGGAGTTATGTCCAAATCAAATTCGAAAAAGGTCGCTGTAAGTGCAGTTCGATGGCCGTTGTTGGAAATCGACTGTACGGGCCTTGATAAAATTATTAAAAATATCTATAATTTGTGTAAAATCATAAGAAAGGATTTGGGAAAAATTGGGCTGAAGAATTCCACATTTGAAAAGATAAAAATAGATTTTTATCGAAATGAACTAGTTTTGAACTAGAATTAAAATCAATTTATTTTTGAAATAAATAAATTGAATTTGAAAGTGATTTAAAAAATAATCAATATTCCCAATTCGTGGATTGGACTGGAGTTGAATCGAAATTATCATCGGGATATTTCGATGTTGGATTTCGGGACTATACAAATATTGTTATGGGGATTTGAAAGATATATTTTATATCGTCATTTCCAATACGATATTTGTTAGTTTCAGAATTTGATATTGAATATAAGCCGGTATATTTTCTATTCGGAGCCTTGTACTTAATATCAAATGTGATTTGGGTTTGTCGTGAATCGTGTTTTCGAAGACATTGGTTCTTTAACCCAGTTAAAGACAGAATATTGATTTTTGAGAAGATTAAAACTAAGTGGACTTTTAATGAATCTTTAATTAGATTAAAATGTGAATTGATAATTTAAATTATCAAATCTGGAAAGTGATCGAAAGTGGAGTATCACCAGTTTTGCTCCAAAGCGATAGTTAAATCTTTAATTAGATTTGAACGTGAAATGGTAATTAATTTTACCGATAACACCGTGGTGTTAGGAATGGAGTATCACCAGTTTTGCTCCATGGGATATATAGGTTGGGATTGGGAAATAAAATAAATAATTACTTCGGTGTGGTTCGCTAATCCCGACTACTTTGGCAAACCATAAAATGGTTTGAAATGATATCCAAAGGAAGATTATAGGATAAATTTAGAAGAATTTATCTTGGATAAAATTAATGGGAACATTTCCCTAAGAATGTGATTTTGTGAATAAAAGAATATTCTGAATTGGAATGAGGCGTTTGTTGTGTTTGTGTAACATTTGTTTATTATATACGTGGGTTATTCAGAAAGGCCGGGTTATACCCATTCTGGATAACCGATTCGACGAGATGTCGAAGATGAAGACGGTGGTTGAAGACCGGAAGTCTTCACATCGTTTGGGTGATTACTGATGATCTTGATTGGGCTGTACACCCAGGATGAGGGAAACAGTTGGTGATCGTCCAGACGTACTTGGAGATGGATGGATATGCGAGGAAAGTGCCTCCGGTTTCGTTCAGACCCAGAACGAACTTGTAAATGGATTGTGTGTCTGACATCGGATTTTATTCTGTGTTGATTGATCTCTATTAAATATACATCTGTTTGGTGGAAGAGAATTTATTCTCTTGCTTAACGCCCTTCTCTGAGACGTACGAGCTCAGAGGTTGTATATCGACGGACATCAGTCGCATGGAGTGAATTGCCAGTGTGGCACGCGTAAGTGGCAATTGATCAAGGCTTCTGTTGAAAAGCAAAGTCTTGTGGTAGATGATCAAAGCACGGCCTGTGTGGCGTAGCTTTGTGTATAACGTGAATTCGCGAGCCTCACACCTCGGTATGAGTCAAAAACGGGAGACGGACCGCTGGGAGAGCACGACGTTTCTTTCTAGCTAGGGTGGTGTCAGTGACCTACCAGCCCTGACATTTATATACTTTTCGCCTGTGTGGTTGTTGGAATGCGAGGCGCCTCGGATGTAGGTCTGTAAGGACCAGGAAACGTGTGTTCAGGAATAACTAATCCTCAAAAGTAAGAGAGGACCGGCCCAGCCGATTCCAAGGATCATAGTGGAGTCCTGGGACATTTGCTAGTGTGTCTCGAACGCGGAGAGGAGCTTGCCCCTTGCCTCGACTCATGACGGAAATCAAATTTCCAATACGTGATATTGCGGTTTTAATTGTAGAACTAGTATGGCGACATGATATATGGTACCCATGCCGCCTATGATTGATATTTATGATTGAAAATGTTTTGACACTGTACACCTATAATAGTATCAAATGATTTGTTTAAACGTACCAAGCATGTTTGGCTATTATAAGGGAAAACCCTATCCTCCGACTTGCGTTGCATTGTGTGATGGGACCTGGGTCTTATAATAGCTTCATTTTTCCAAAAAGCATTGCGTTGTTTTGTTATATGCACTAGTATTCTTGGGAGGAAACCCGTTCCGTGTTATACGGCGTGGTCCCTTGAATTACTCTCTTTTAAAGTAAAGTTTTAAATAACTGTTTTAGTTCTCACACCAGTCACATGACTGACCTGGAGTTTATTGTTTTAACCTAAACTCTGGGTGCTCCTATTTTCCACGCGGGCAGCTAGTAGTTTTGGTTTTGCAGATTTATATCCACAGGGTCCTGATTCACAGCTGGAACGATATCCGGAAAGCTCTGTATCCGTGTATCACTTTCAGTTGTGTTTTGTATATTTTTCCGCTGCTATGTAATTTATTGTAATCTCTGATATTTGTCGAATGTAATTTATTCATTTATACTCTGTATAATCTTGTATCTGATGGAATTATTGTAATAACAATGAAATGTTCTTCCGTCTGCGTTCTATTTTGTCCTGTTCTCAATTCTATCCGCGCTTTCCTTCACGGGGAAGTTCGGGTCGTCTCAAGTTCCTTAATCTACCCATTTAGGCTTAATCCCTAAACTTAGATTTCAAAATCTAATTCACTTTACAGAAATTATTTCTTTGGACTTTATTTTCCGATTTCTTTTATTTCAAATCATTTGAAATAAATATCTAGCTTTTATAATAAAGTAGATTTCACTTCGGGATTTTGAAAATAAAACATTTGGAAATATGAATTCCAAAATGTAACAATGTATACAAACAAATATGCAACCAAATATCGGTCATGTTCCCTCAGACAAAGTTGTACGCGCCCTAACCAATATATATGTATGCACCTAACGGCTACACTAACGATGCACCATCCCACCTATGGGGGAAAACATACACCGTCCTCCACTTTTAGTCACTCTCAGGTCACCCGATCTCTAGCCACATACTTGCTAAATCATTTTATATCCCGAAGTAGGGAAAATCATTTCACAACATAATAATCACAGGTACTTTCAAACTATAGTACTTTTCTAAATCATTTTGGAATGGTTGGGTTTAGTCCTCGAAATCTTTTCTGTTTTATAAAACATTTTATAAAACATTCCCTATCCAAAATCGGGAATAATTCTTCTCTTTACCAAAGAAAATCACTTTTCAAAATCATTCATTAATTTTGAAATAAACAACATCGCTAAACACCTTATAGTCAAATCATGAAGTGTTTCACAAGGTGTTAGCATACTTATATTTCTATCCAACCCAATGCTAAATGTAAAAAAACGTATTTTGCTCATAAACTGGTCGAGCATAATCCATTCAATCAATCAACCATAACATGTCAATTTTATATTTTGCATTCATATGTTAAATTTTAATATTTCAACGTTTATAGTCATATAATGAATATTTCAAATATATTCATTCAGTACATTAAAAATGTGAATTTTAATGTTTCAACATTTATAGTCATATAATGAATATTTTACATATATTCATTTGGTACATTAAAAATGTAAATTTTTAATGTTTTCAACATTTATTGCTCAACCATAAATATTTCATAAATCTTATCTTTACGTTGAAACATACTTTACATTAAAACATAACTTTTAATGTCTTTAACATTTCTATCTATACAATGTATATTTTACTTAAAACATACTCTATATTAAAAATGGAATTTTTTTAATGTTTTCACATTTTTATCTATACAACGTATATTTTACATAAATAATACTTTACATTAAAAATAGAATTTTTAATGTTTTCACATTTTTCTCAATACAATGAATATCTCATTTCATTCTTACATTAAAAATATGATTTTTAATGTTTCAATATTTTATTTCAAACAAATGATCATTTTTCATCTTTTCTTCATATACGATAAAAATGTAAATTTTATCGTTAACATATTTTCATTTCAAATAAATGAACATTTTTATATTAACATGACATTTCAAAATAAATGACATTTTAATTCACATGACATGTTTTCTAACATAAATGGCATTTTAATTCACATGACATGTTTTCTAACATAAATGACATTTTACTTCACATGACATGTTTTCTAACATAAATGATATTTTAATTCACATAACATGATTTCTAACGTAAATGATATTTTAATTCACATAACATGTTTTCTAACATAAATGGCATTTTAATTCACATGACATGTTTTCTAATGACATTTTAATTCACATCACATGTTTTCTAACATAAATGGTATTTTTGTGACTACAATTTATACATTAACATAACAAATAACATTAATGTTTTTATGTATATGCAAATCCTACTTTTAACACAACAATAAAAATGATATATATTTTTTAAACAATTCTAGTTCAACACAAAATGACATTCTTACTTTGTTGATTCTAATACCACAAAAAGGACAATTTTATTTGCTGATTCTAATTCAACAAAAAAGGTCAATTTTATTTTAACATAACATTATTAACCAAAATGACATTTTCAATCTAATATATATCATTTCTAATAAAAATGGGGTTTTTATTCTAATATAACTTTTCTACGAGAAATGACATTTTATTCTAGTATAACTTTGCTAACAAAAGTGATATTTTATTCTAACATAACTTTTCTAACAAGAATGTTGTTTTTATCTAAAATGGCAATTTTAGCAAAAATGATGTTTTTATAATATCATGTCAATTCTAAATAAAATGGCAATTCATATTAGCATGACAATTCTAAATAAAATGACATTTCATATTAGCATGACAATCTATATAATAAATTCCCCCCTTGGACAAACAACAAGACAAAGAGTGGTTCAGATTTAATCCCGCAAAAACAAATCCACCGTCCTAATTTAAACACATCCCTGATATTTTGATTGCCACCTCATCCACATTTGCCCTATATTGATTGATGTAATTCTTGCTGCTAACCATATTTGCTATGTCAGTAGTCAAATTTACAAAGCATTTCTTCATTTATTAACACATTAATATTAAATTTATATTGTATTAAGAATATTTGCCCACTTTTGAAATGCATAATAACAAACGAACTATATAAATATGGCATATTTAAATATGTATTATTGGCAGAGGCACATGAATAAAGGAGCATTAAGCATATAAAGAAGGATGAACTAATTATTATTTTCCTACTGCGTATTTAATATGACGAAGATGCTGGAATTGCATTTCTCTCCATTGTCTTTCTATTTCTCCTAATCTAAAATGTATTTCATCTTTTATTTAATGTAAATTGTGTGAAGTTATTACTGTAAATTAAATAATTGCAGACTAGTTGTCAAATAGGAAAAACATGCACACATATATGAAAGGTAACTCATTTACTGTGTCATAGCTTGACTTAATTATCCTATTCACTACTTGCTTCAAATTAAAAAATTACTCCAAACCACCGGTTAAAATGTAACGACAAGGAATTTCGCTCGATCCTGATCAGTCACTAAACTGATCCAGACCGTTCGAAACGCCTGAGAACACGATAAAATACAACGCAGACAGAAGAACATTTCATTGTTAATTACAACAATTCCATCAGAATACAAGAATATACAGAGTATGAATAAATATTACACATTCGATAAATATCAGAGATTACAATACATTACATAGCAGCGGAAAATAATACAATACACAACTAGAAGAGATATACGGATACAAAGTTTTCCGGATATCTTTCCAGCTGTAAACCAGGGTCCTATTAATATAAATCTGCAAAACCAAAACTACTAACTGCCCATGTCAAAATAAGGGCACCCAGAGTTTAGGTTAAAACAATAAACTCCAGCTCAGTCATGGGACTGGTGTGAGAACTAAAACAGTAATTTAAAACTTTACTTTAAATCAGATATATCAAGGGACCACGCCGTATAACACGGAACGGGTTTCCTCCCAAGAATACCAGTGCATATAACAAAACAGCGCAATGCTTTTTGGAAAAATGAAGCTATTATAAGACCCAGGTCCTATCACACAATGCAACGCAAGCCGAGAGATAGGGTTTTCCCTTATAATAGCCAAACATGCTTAGTACGTTTAAAAAAATCATTTGATACTATTAAGGTGCATAGTGTATAAAACAACTTCAAATCATAAGTATCAATCATAGACGGCATGGGTACTATATATCATGTTGCCATACTAGTTCTACAATTAAAACCGCAAAATCATGTATTTGGAAATTGGATTTCCATCTGTGAACCGAGGCAAAAGATAGACCCACCGAATTCGAGACAATCTAGCCTACCATGTCTCAGGATACAGAGCTCGAGTGCACCTTGGATCGTCAGGGCCAGTCCACTCAATGTGGATTAAACTTAAACCCTGGACAATACGTCTCCCCGCCCTATGGGGCGCAAATGAGCCAACGAATGACTCCATCGGTTCGAGAACGACCGATATATCCGAGGCGCCTCGCAACAGCAACAACCACATAAGTCAAACTCGTCAGGGCGTGTAAAACCACTGACGCCACTTCTAGCTAGAGAGAAAAGCATGTCCTCCCTGAGGTCCTTTCCCGTTTCTGGTTCACAACCGGGGTGTGAGGCACGCGAATCAACGCTACACACAGCTATGCCACACAGGCCGTGCTTTGATCATCAACCACAAGACTCTGCTTTTCAATAAAAGCCTTGATCATCTGCCACTTAGGCATGCCACACAGGCAATTCACTCCATGCGTTTGATATCCATCAATATATAACCCCTGAGCTCGTACGTCTCAGATAAGGGCGTTAAGCAAGAGAATAAATTCTCTGCCGCCAAACAGATATATATTTAATAGAAATCAATCACATAGACTGAAATCCAATGTCAGACACACAGTCCATTTACAAGTTCGTTCTGGATCTGAACGAAACCGGAGGCACCTAGTACCCCGCATATCCATCGATCTCCAAGTACGTCTGGACGATCACCAACTGTTCTCTCCTCTTGGGTGTACGGCCCAATCAAGATCATCAGTAATTACTCAAACGACGTGAAGACCTCCGGTCTTCAACCACCATCTTCATCTTCGACACCACGTCGAATTAGTTATTCAGAATGGGATAAACCCGGTCTTTCTGAATAACTCGCGTATATAATAAACAAGTGTTACACAAACACAACATACGCCTCATTCCAATTCAGAATATTCTTTTGTTCAAATATTCTTGTATTTTGGGAAAGGTTCCCATTAATTTTATCAAAGATAAATTCTTTAAATTTACTCTTTAATCTTCTTTGAATATCAATTCAAACTAGTCCGGATTAGCGAACCACACCGGAGTAATCATTTATTTCCCAATCCCAACCTATTCATCCCATGAAGTAAAACTGGTAATACTTCATATCTAACACCACGGTGTTATCGGTAAATTCAATTACCATTTCACGTTTAAATCTAATTAAAGATTTAACTATCGCCTGGAGCAAAACTGGTGATACTCCATTCTCGATCTTTTTCCAATCTAATTAAAGATTCATTAAAACTCCACTTAGTTTTAATCTTTACTTGGGTTAAAGAATCAGTGTCATTTAAAACACGGTTCACGATAAACCCCAAAATAACATCACATTAATTATCGGGTTAAAGAACAAGTGTAATTTAAAACACTTCACGTTAAACCCAAAAATCAATACCAATTCAATTCCAATTAAATATTATTTAATTGGTACACTTCGTTAAATCTAAATAAAAAGATTTAATCTTTTCCTCAGCTGGGCTTAAGAACAGTGTTAATGAAGACACCATTCACCACAATCCCAAATCACATTTGATATTAAATACAAGGCTCTGAATAGAAAATATATCGGCTTATATTCAATATCAAATTCTACGACCAACAAACATCGTATTGGAAATAACGATATATATGTATATATCTTTCAAATTTCCATAACAACATCTGTATAATCACGAAATCCAACATCGAAATATTCCGAAGACAATTTCGATTCAAATCCATTCCAATGCAATTATTGGAAATTCGGGTTATTTTCAAAACTATTTCAAATCCAATTTATTTATTTTAAAAATAAATAAATTATTATTCTAGTTCAAAACTAGTTCATTTCAATAAAAAACTATTTTTATCCTTTCAAATATGGAGTTTTTCATCCTAATTCTTCGCGAATCATTTCTTATGATTTTACATTAATTATTAATATTTTTGATAATTTTATCAAGGCCCGTACAGTCGATTTCCATCAATGGCCATCGAACTGCACTTACAGCGACCTTTTCCAAATTTGATTTGGACATAATTCCAATTCCAACCGTTAGATTTCAAATATCTAATATTCGTTAGAATTCTCTTTTCGATACGAACCCAACGGTTCTGGTTTTAGGAGAATCCGACGGTCGGATCTCCCGCAATATCCATTCGAAGTCAATGGTCGAAATTCGTGAACTACCGCGGCGCGCGCGTTCTATTCAGGCCATTATATATACAATATATATATATATTATATATATTTCGTCGATTTCCTTTTAAAACGTATTTTATAAATCGTTTTAAATTCGTTTTCAAAATGATTTCAACTTCCCTTTCAAATTCTAATCAAAATTGAATTTTTCAATATAAATTCGTTTTAATTTCATTTCAAATCGATTTCAATTCAATTTCAATTTTATTCGAATTTCAATTCATTTCAATTTAATTCAAATTTCAATTCATTTCAATTTAATTCGAATTTCAAATCTATTCAATTTAATTCGAATTTCAAATCTATTCAATTTAATTCGAATTTCAAATCTATTCAATTTAATTCGAATTTCAAATCTATTCAATTTAATTCGAATTTCAAATCTATTCAATTTAATTCGAATTTCGAAATCACTTTCAACATTCATTGAAAAATGAATAAAATCGATATAAATATCGTTCACGTCAAATGGCGTCAATCTAATCAACACGGCTTCATATATTTCTATTTTCAAATATTCGATTTCAAATATTTCTCTTTCAAATATTTCTATTCAAATATTTCCTTTTCCAATATTTCTATTCAAATATGTCTTTTCAGATATTTCTATTCAAAACCGGAATGAGGCCTAATCAATTACCATATAATGTTAATTATGTGGATTTTCTACAACACATGTATAAATCAACAATGACAAATAATCAACCATCATCCAAAGTGCATCCTACACTGTATAAGCATCAAATATAAATATTTAACTCTTATAACAGTCTGTCAATCAATCGATCGACATACCACTAATTATTGGGATTAGTGTATGTCATATATCATCCCAATACCCGTGTGGGGTTTCAAACAATCAAACACAGATTTTATTTGTGCAGTTGGGCAATGTGTAAAATTTATCGTCCCAATCAATATCAGTCAAATGTGTGTATATAAACAAATCGTCCGACTTGTTTATATTTATTTCATTTTCACATTAAAAATTATATTTTCAACAATAAAATATTTTATTCATTCCCATCACACAATCAATTATCACAACACATCAATCAAACAAACAAGCCGTCCATGGTCTGTGGACGACGGGTGTCGGGTGCTACTAAACACCGTCTGCATCCTAGTATATATACATAACTAGAAAAATAAATTTAAAGTGAGAAGTTCTCATAGAGGGATCCACTCCGCCGTGCTTTGCTTTTGAACTACTGAACTGTCTGGATCTGTTTGAAATTCCAATGTCGTTCTTGTCCCGCTGTTCAAATAAAAATTATATTTTTATCTCTTCATTCTAATTAAAATCATATTTTTATTTTGCTACACATATAAAGATAATATTTTTATATTCCACATATGATAAAAATCATATTTTTATTATTTACATTATATAAGAATTATATTTTTGACTTCCTACTTGTATACAAATTATATTTTTAACTTCATACTTGTATACAAATTATATTTTTAACTTATACGTATATAAAAATATAATCTTTCATCTCTTTTCATAGTAAAAATCACATTTTTATTATTCGTTTTTATATATAAAAATCGTCCTTTTATCTTCACTAACTTCATAATAAAAATCTTACCTTTCTTTCTATAAAAATCCCACCTTGTTTCATGAACAAAAATCATGACTTTTGAATTAAAAATCTCTACTATATATGTTCAAAAATTATAATTTCTTGTAAATAGAAATCTAAGCTTTCCTATATCTTTTTATTCGCTTACAAATATATAAAGACTTCATTTTTATTTATCTAACATCTATTCTTTACTTTTATTAAAACAAAAATCATTTTTTTTTCAAAGGAACTCAGTTTTAAAACAAATTAAAATCAGTTTTTCAAAGGAAACTCAGTTTTAAAAGAAATTAAAATCAGTTTTAAAACTTACTGTGCTTTAGGGTTGGAATCGAATGGCATTCTGTCGATTGGGGCAGGGGAAGGTGTAGCGGTCGCCGGTCTGAGCTCGGACGTTGGCGGAACTTCGGTGGCGGCGGAGCGCCTGTGCCAGCGGCGGTCATTGTTGCAGGCTAGCCCTTGGCGGCTTCTGTTTGATGAAGGAGCGGAGCGTGGAACGGAGGAGGGGAAGGAAGCGAGAGGGGGGTGTCAGATGTGGGGCGGCGGCGCGATTTGATCTGGGGGGGAAAAGGGGCGCGGTTTCTGGTCAGTGGAGGGAGGCGAGAGCATCAAGAGGGGAGGTGGATGGAGCGGTGGAGAGAGGAGGACTAGGGGAGAAGGGTCGGGCATCGGAGGTGGCGCTCCGACGATGTGAGGGGCGACGGAAATCGGGATCTGTGACATAGCGGGATTTGAATTTTTTTTGATTTATGTTAGAAGAGGGGGCTGAGATATTATAAAGGGGAGTGGGTTGATTTATTATTTTATTTAATTTATTTTAAATTTTGAACTCTATAAAGTACCCCTTCCATTCGAACTCGAAATCGAACTCGCCGACTGTCGTCCCTAGCGTTCTACCCCCATTTCGAACACAATGGGATATGTATCGTAGGCTGATTCGATCGTTACGATCAGTTTTCGTCAAAATCAACATATAACTCTATATATTGAATTTGAACGCGCATTTCAATTTACCGGGCCCACCTACAGCCTATAAAAATTCCCGAAAAATATTTTCTAGCTTTGTATTGACGATACGGTCCTATGAAAACTAATTATGTCAAATTCTGAGACCGTTTGAAAAATGGTCATTTTCCAGTCGATTAAAATCAACTGAAACTGCCAAAACACGTTTTCCTTTGCCACGCTCACATATTGATTCGAAAAATTATGTAATTTGAAACCTATAAATAATTTGACATCACGGATCCAACAAAAGTAGTTTCGTCGAAATCCGAGGTCGTTTGCAAAATTTCCATTTTTAAGGGCTAGAATTCCATAGCGACTATTCTGAATTTTTAATTGGGTATATCTTTTGATTCCCGCTATGAAATTTTGATTTCCCGGATTCGTTGTAAATATATTCTCAATTAGATTCAAATATTTTTGGTTTCTCTAAATTCCAGTTTATTTTGAATCCTGTACATTCATTTGAAGTTTGAAATCGAATTATCGAACTACCGCGCCATTTTCAATTCCTTTTATATTTTAAAATAAATATTTATATTCTAACGACGAGCTATATAAATAAAATCGTTCTATTTCTATTCAAAATAAATTTTTCGTCGTTATTATTTAAAATAATTCATTTTAAATATTCAAAATTCAATAAAATTGCCAAAATAAAAATTTTAAATTGGCTCGGATTTCCGGGTTATTACATAATAGTTTTATCGATTTGTCCTATACTCACTTTTAAATTGCATATAATCAAACAGAATGATTATGTATACATGTTATGTAAATTTGTTTCGTGTAACACACCTTTTAAATTTTCAACACGCTAATTACTACAGCGAGAGGAAATGGATTTAGAGTTGCTTCATCTTTATGCCTCTCTACGTACTTCATCTTCCTTCTTCTCATAAGTTAAATAATTAGCTCATCAAATATTATATCGCTTAATGGAAAGGTTAATTTCTCCATATAGAAATCAAATTGTGTTTATTAGTTTTTACATATTTTTCGTTTAATAATAATTACTTATATTAAAGCTTTAGATGCCATATAATGCTAATTACAACATATGTAATTATACAACAAGACAAAGAGTGGTTCAGATTTAATCCCGCAAAAACAAATCCACCGTCCTAATTTAAACACATCCCATGATATTTTGATTGCCACATCATCCGCATTTCCCTTATATTGATTGATGTAATTCTTGCTGCTAACCATATTTGCTATGCCAGTAGTCAAATTTACAAAGCATTTCTTCATTTATTAACACATTAATATTAAATTTATATTGTATTAAGAATATTTGCCCACTTTTGAAATGCATAATAACAAATGAACTATATAAATATGGCATATTTAAATATGTGTTATTGGCAGAGGCACATGAATAAAGGAGCATTAAGCATATAAAGAAGGTTGAACTAGTTTTTTTTCCTACTGCGTATTTAATATGACGAAGATGCTGGAATTGCATTTCTCTCCATTGTCTTTCTACTTCTCCTAACCTAAAATGTATTTCATCTTTTATTTAATAT